>JARGCV010000257.1:3221250-3855000 GCA_034064705.1 Bothrops alternatus | reverse complement strand
TCGCTCCTTAGAGCCAAAAATGGATTACTTGAGGCTAGATTTAACAACAAACCGGGAGGTGAGAAACTACTGTGTCATCATTGCTACAGAAACTTGGTTAAAGCCCTCTGTCCCAGATAGTGCTATTAGCTTGATGAGATTTTCAATATTTCGGCTGGACCGGAGTTTTGCTCTTAGTGGCAAATCCCAGGGAGGGGGGGTGTCTGTTTTTATATAAATGACAGATGGTGTAATAATGCCAAGGTGATTTCAAGTCTGTGCTCCCCTGATGTGGAGCTTCTGACCATCAAATGCAGACCCTTCTATCTGCCTAGAGAATTCTCTGTTACCATTATCACCGCTGTGTATATCCCCCCTGATGCAAACAGAGAAGAGGCCCTGAATGTTCTCTATCATACCATCAGTGACTTACAAACTACTCACTCAGAGGGTGCATTTGTTGTAGTGGGGGACTTTAATCAAGTTGATCTGAAAGCTACTCTGCCACATTTCCATCAATATGTGGACTTTGCATCTTGCTTATTCCAACATCAAGAATGCATTCAAAGCTATCCCCCGCCCTCACTTAGGCCCCTCTAACCATCTCTCAGTGCTTCTTATTCCAGCATATAAACCTTTATTAGTCAGAGTGAAACCTACAATAAAGCAGGTGAGGGTTTGGACAGAGGGAGCTATAGAAGCATTACAAGACTGCTTTGAGTGGACGTATTGGGGCATGTTTAAGGAAGTAGCTACTGATAACCAACATACAAATGTTGAGGAGTATGCCACCATGGTGTCTGCATATATCCAAAAGTGCATACAGGATGTCTGTGTCCTGAAAAGCATTGTCATGAGGGCAAATGAAAAACCGTGGCTGACTTATGAGGTCCGCAAGATGCTAAAGGCACAGAATGTGGCTTTTAAATCTGGTGACACGCTGGCACTTAGAACAGCCAGAGCAAATCTGAAAAGTGCCGTAAAAGGTGCAAAGCAAGCCCATTGCCAGAAAATTCAGAACTTTTTTCGGGATCCAACAAACACCAGGCAAATGTGGCAAGGAATCCAGGCCATTATGGATTATAAGGTGACTCCATCGAGATGCAAGGATGACACAGACTTCCTAAGCAAGCTGAATACATTATTTGGAAGATTTGAGGCATCAAATAGCACTCCTGCTAGGAAAGCTGTGCCCCATCCTGATGAGCAAGTGCTTAGCTTTGATGTCATCTCTGTCTGGAAAATACTGCGGAAAGTTAACATTTGGAAAGCAGCAGGCCCAGATAACATCCCTGGATGTGTCCTTAGGGAATGCGCAGATGAGCTGGCTTGTGTTCTCACATATATTTTCAATCTCTCATTGCAGCAGGCAGTGGTCCCATCGTATTTTAAGATGGCCATCATCTTGCCAGTGCCAAAAAAAGTCCACAAATATAGCCTCAATGATTACCATCCGGTTGCACTGACATCCATCATTATTAAATGCTTTGAGAAGCTGATAAAGGACATTATTGTATCTAGCCTCCCACCAGCATTTGACCTGCTTTAGTTTGCTTACCGACCAAATTGATCTACGGAGGATGCTATTTCTTCCGTTCTCCATCTGAGCTTTAAGCACTTAGAGGAAAGAAATACTCATATGCGTTCATTGTTTGTCGACTTCAGTTCGGCATTTAACACAATCATTCCCCAGCATCTAGTAGACAAACTGGGCCTTTTAGGCTTAAACACTCCTTTGTGCAACTGGATTCTTGATTTTCTTACCAACAGGCCCCAATATGTGTGTGTTGGAACAAATACTTCTAACACCATTTTCTTGAGCACAGGTTCTCCTCAGGGCTGTGTCCTAAGTCCGCTGCTGTTCACCCTGTTGACCCATGACTGTTGTGCTGTAGGTTTGTCACCAACCATATTGTGAAGTTCACAGATGATACAACAGTAATGGGCCTTATTCATGATGACAATGAGGGTGCTTACCGCAAGGAGGTTGAGGGGTTGGTGAACTGGTATAAGGAGAACAGCCTAGTT
The DNA here is from genome assembly GCA_034064705.1 of Bothrops alternatus. NCBI lineage: Eukaryota > Metazoa > Chordata > Lepidosauria > Squamata > Viperidae > Bothrops > Bothrops alternatus. Next base: position 3,852,993 of record JARGCV010000257.1, on the reverse strand, counting down.
TTAAATACCAGAAAAATCAAAGATATCATTGTCAATTTCAGAAAAGGCAGGCACAGCCACACTTCTCTGTGCATTAATGATTCACCTGTGGAAATGGTTACCAGCATCAAATTCCTGGGTGTGCAGTTAATGAGTAGGCTGGCTTGGTCACTCAACAGTGAGACACTAGTGAAGCGGGCACAGCAGCACCTGCATTTTCTGCATCGCGTGAGAAAAGCACATCTTCCTTCCCCTATACTTACCACTTTCTACAGGGGAACGATCGAGAGCATCCTGTCATACAGCATCACAGTCTGGTTTGGAAGTATCACTGCTTCAGACAGGAAGGCAGTGCAGAGAGTGGTGAGGATGGCCAAAAAGATCATTGGCAGTTCCCTCCCTCCCATCCAGGACATAGCACAGAAGCATTGCTTGAGCAGGGTCCGTAAAATTGTCTGAGACACTACCCATCCTCTTCACAACCTGTTTTCCTTGTTACCTTCTGGGAGGAGGCTTTGTGGTATCTGTAGCAGAACATCCAGATTCAGCCACAGTTTCGTTCCATACAGTATAAACCTTATGAACTCTCAAGCTTCCTCCTTCCATTATATATTCAAGATGGACAGTGTTTAATATTCATATGTTATGTATATGTAGGGGTGTAGATCTATACATATGGTGGGATGGTGGGATGAAACCAACAAATGGAACACACAGCTAGAGGGATTTAAATTATTTAAAAGAAACAGACCAAATAAAAGAGGAGGCGGAGTTGCTCTCTATATAAGAAATAACTACATCTCTACAGAAATAGAGCACAACAATGATGAAAACTGTCTTGAATGCACTTGGGTCAATATAAAAGGGGGGGGGAAAATGACATTGCCATAGGTGTATACTATAGGCCACCCAACCAAACAGAGGAAATAGATGAACCTTTTGCTAGTGAGCTAACTAAGCACATCACAATAGTAATGGGGGACTTTAATTACCCTGACATCAACTGGGAGACAAACTCTGCACAAGTGGAAGATCAAACAGATTCCTGTCAAACCTAGCAGACAACTTTCTCTGCCAAAAGGTAGAGAAGGGAACTAGGGGATTAGCCATATTGGATCTAATCCTCACTAACAGATGAAATGATAGAAGGTGTTGAAGCCACAGGAACCTTGGGGGGGGAGTGATCATGCAATATTGGAATTCAACATTATGGAAGCACAAGCAATAGAACACCATCAAACTAGAGTCTTGGATTTTAAGAGAGCTAATTTCAATAAACTTAGAGAGAGCTTGGGAAGGATTCCATGGATGAGAATCCTCAAGGGGAAAACAACTCAAGAAGCTTGGGAAATTTTGGCTTCCGAAGATGTCGATGCAGCTTGTTTTATGTAAATTGGCTGTGCTATTTCTCTTTGATCCGTAATCTTGATAGCCTCACATGTATGCCTTTGTTCCTTGGGCCTCTCAGCAACCAAAGGTTGAAAAATATCAATACTCTGCACTGGTTGATCCGCTGCTACCTCTTTGTCCTTGTCTGGTGTTGAAATTAGTTGAAGATCCATAAGTTGAGATGGTTCTATATCTTTTTCAAGAGCTGCCCTCTTAAGTCTTGGAGATGCAAATTTACCACCTATCAATATATTCTCAAAAAAGTCCTTCGCTTTAGCAACTGAGGTTAAACGATATCTGTTATTCTGGAAAAATAAAGAAAGTCCAGTTGGCACCTCCCACCTGTATTGTATCTCTCTTTTTTTGAGCTCCTCTGTCAAAAAAGCATAATCTTTCCTTGATCTCAACATTTTGGGAGGTATCTCTTTCAAAACCTGTACTTCTTGACCAGCAATAATTAATTGTTTATTATAAGCTTTAGTAAGAACCCAGTTTCTAAATTTTCTTCTACTGAAATATATCACAATGTCTCTGGGCAAATTTCTTTGTGCTGCTATACGTGAATTCATCCTAAATATGCGGTCCATCTGCCAGGCCACATTTTCAACCGTGTCCTCCAAAAAAGTTGCTAAAGCTTCAACAAAAATTTTTCTTAAATCATCTTGAGTCTCCTTTGATATTTCTCTAAAGCCTCTGATTCTAACAGCCATCTGCATCTGGTGATATTGTGTCAAGACAGTTTGATCCTGTAAATCACTTCTAATTTACTCTAATTTTTCCTCCATCTGTTGCTCCACACCTTCCAACTTTCCTTCAACTCCCACAGTATAGTCCCATACTCCTTTAATAGCTTCAACAATATCTTCTCTTATCTCTGAATTATGAGCTTCTATCATGACTTTAAAATCTTTTTTCTGTTCTTCTATCTTTTCCTCCAGCTTATCCAACTTGTCATTTACTGTAGATAATGCTGTAGATAATGCAGAGGCCAGTGCAGTCTGCAGATCTTTCATTGTAAGCATTTCTGGAGGGGGTTGTGTAGAGGCTTGAGGTTCTGTCGGAATCTGCGATACAGGGGCTAAAGGGGCAGATTGTGATTTTGCTAGCTGCCCAGGGGATGGTATAGCCGCCTTCGCTACAGCTGCCTTCTGTCTCGTCGTCATTTTTTTAAAAAAGAAATTTTTTTCCTTAAGTTACCAGATTTTCCTCCCTTCTTAATTTATTCTAAGTTATTTTAAATTCCAGTTACGTTGTGATTTAATAAAAAATTTGAGTCAAAATGGTTTCTCAAGCTTCACTTCCGCAAAAGAAGAGAAAGTTAAGTTTCACTTTCCAGCACTTTCACTTAGGACAAAGAACTATCGCCATCTTGAAAGGATTATGTTGATTTAAAAAAGTAATAGTTACATAGGCAGAAACACAGTAGCAAAATACTTGCGTTACTCAAAGAACTCCTGTATTCACTCCGTCTGTATAAAATCCTTGTTATTTGTTTCTTAAAAGCAGAGGCGGTCGCGACGTCTGTTTCTGTCAGCCGACAGAAGCGTCTCTGGGCAGGAGCATTCCAAGTGCCTAGGGAGCACACCCTCTCCGTCTCTGAAAATTAATTCCAGAGATCTTAGAGGGGCTCAACCTTACTCTTGCAGCTCTACACCTCTTCTTCGCCCGAAGAGGGGTTTTTCCGCCGCGACAAACAGCTGATGAGCGCTGTTTTTAGCGGCTTTACTAACCCAGGGAACGGAGCCTCACAGTGGAGACTCTAGCGACACCGGCGGAGCCACTGGAAGCAAGGCCTAAGAGGAAGGAGGAGGTGGTTTCGGCTTTGCAGAAGCTTTCACAAAAAGGTCATGTCAAATAAATATTTGACATGGAATGTGAATGGTTTAAATTCTCCACAGAAGAGGAAGAAGATATTTCACTATTTGAAGCAATGTAAAAATGATGTAATTTGTTTACAAGAAACTCATATTAGAATTTCTGATCAGAAATATTTGATAAATAATAGGTTGGGTACACATTTTGTGGCAGCATCTCTAGAGAAGAAAAATGGAATTGTTATTTATATTAAAAATCATATAAAAGCTAAATTAATAGAAGCAGATAATCAAGGTAGATTTTTAGCTATTGAAATTTCACAAGATGGGAAGAAAGTTCTCTTGATGGGTATATATGCTCCAAACCAGCAACAAGGTACATTTTATAAGTTATTACATAAAAAACTAATACAATTGGATTATAGATCTTGTATTTTGATGGGAGACTGGAACGGTATTCTTGATGTTGGTTTGGATAAGAAAAAGATCTCATCTGTTCCTCAATCGCGCTCTATCTTGCCTAAATATTTTTTTGATATTAAGGATGATTTTAATCTGTCAGACATATGGAGAGAAAGACATGGTAGGGATCAAGAGTTTACTTTCTTTTCTGATAGACATCAATCATTCTCTAGAATTGATTTTATTTTAACTACTAGTGATTTTATATTAAGTTTAAAGAAAGTAAAAATTTTACCTAATGTATTGTCAGACCATAACCCGGTTATGATGGAATTAATGACTGGTCAGTTTACTAGAAGATCTTGGAGAATTAATGAAAATTTGTTTAAATATGAGGCAAATGTGGAAGAATGTAAAAAGGCCATGAAGGAATTTTTTATGTTAAATATGAACAGGGAAACGGCAATAGAAACTGTGTGGGACTCTAGTAAAGCTCATATGCGTGGAATTTTAATTGAAATGAATATAAGGCATAGACGTAAACAAGAGGAAAAAAGGAGAGTGTTAGAAGTGGAAATAAAGAAAAAGGAGTTATTATTAATAAAGAAACCAGATGATAGTAATATTAAAGAAGGGTTAAAGATTTTACGGAAACAATTTGATATGCTGATGGCTGACCAAGTTGCCAGGAATCTACAATATGCTAAACACAATACATTTTTTAATGCTAATAAACCTGGCAGATGGTTGGCTTATACATTAAGGAAAAAACAAAAATCCCGTATAATTGAGAAGGTAGAATATAAGGGGCAAGAAGTATTTCAACAAGAAATTATCAAAAAAGCTTTCCTAGAGTTCTACACCAAATTATACTCTGAAGAGAAGGTTCAAGAGAAAGAGATAGATGCCTTTTTAGAAAATCAAAATGTTTTGAAAGTTACACTGGAACAAAGAGATAGATTAAATGCACTGATTACATCAGAAGAAATTATTGCTGCAATTAAGCAATTGAAAATGGGAAAATCTCCTGGAACTGATGGTTTTACAGCGACTTATTATAAGTCTCTACAGGAAGAAATGGTTAAACCTATGAGAGAGTTATTTGTAAATATCCAAGAGGGGGGTCGGGTACCACCTTCATGGAAAACGGCTTACGTCTCCTTGATTCCTAAAGAGGGTAAAGACAATGTTCAAGTGGAAAACTTTAGACCTATTTCGCTGTTGAATACAGACTATAAGATTTTTGCAAACATTTTGGCTAATAGATTAATGACAGTTTTAACTCAAATAATTCATCCGGACCAAACTGGTTTTCTACAAGGGCGACAGATGAAAACTAATGTTAGACAACTTGTTAATATATTAGAACATCTGGATAAACATATTCAGGTGCCGGCAGTTCTTATGTTTCTGGATGCGGAAAAAGCCTTTGATAGATTGAACTGGTTATTTTTGAAAAGACTTGTAGTCAAGATGGGAATGGGGGACCAGTTTATCAACTCTATATCAGCAGTATATCAGAAACAAACAGGGCAGATTATTGTGAATGGTCAACTAACAGATTCATTTAATATAGAGAAAGGTACCAGGCAGGGTTGTCCTCTATCCCCTTTACTGTTTGTGTTAACTTTAGAGGTTCTATTGAACAAGATCAGAGCTTCAGATGAATTAAAAGGAGTTCAGATTAGGCAACATGATTATAGATTATGCGCTTTTGCAGATGATTTACTTGTGACATTAACGCAACCAATACAGTCAGCTCAGAGGTTGATGGAGATTATTCAAAACTATGGAAGAGTATCAGGTTTTAAATTAAATATATCCAAGACAAAAATGTTGGTTAAAAATCTAGGTGATAAATTAAAACAGGATTTGGAAAGAATAACAGGGTGTGAGATAGTTAAGAAAGTTAAATATTTAGGAATTTACATAGAAGCTTCAAATGGGAAATTGTATAAGAATAATTATGAACTTTTATGGAACAAAGTACAATTAGAGTTGGAGAATTGGAAAAAATTACAATTATCAATGTTGGGAAGGATAGCTGCAGTCAAAATGAATGTATTGCCGAAATTTTTATTTCTATTTCAAATGTTACCAATACTTAAAAAGGACGGGAATTTGGAGGAGTGGCAGAAAGGTATTAATAGATTTATTTGGAATGGCAAGAAACCAAGGGTTAAATTAAAAATTATTCAAGATATAAGAGAGAGAGGTGGTTTGAAAGTGCCTAACTTTAAGCTATATTACTATGCAGCAGCCCTAGTAGCAATAAGTGATTGGATTAATTTAACTAATGAAAGAATATTGAATATAGAAGGGTACGGACTATTGTATGGGTTTCATGCGTATTTAGTTTATGATAAAAAGTTGGATAGGGGTTTTAAAGAACATTTATTGAGAAATTCACTGTTGCGTGTCTGGAAAAAGTATTCTTATAAGTTAAATGGTAAAATTCCTTTATGGACAGTCCCCAGGCATGCAATAGAGAGTATGAATAGACAACAAATCCAGGATGTGGTGCCCTATGAGAAGCTTTTAATTAAAGAGGGGAATAGTTTAGAACTGAAATCACTAGATAGGTTAAGGGAAGAAGGAATAGCCCATAATTGGTATTCACATATGCAATTTCAGGCTAGATGGCAAAAAGATGTTAAAATGGGTTTTTCCTTAAAGGATGGAAAATTAATCCAACAAGTTAGAGATCAAAGAATTATGCATATTAAAAGATTATACGATGTTTTAATTGAAATTGATTCTGGAAATGAATTAGTTAAAGATTGTATGATTAAATGGGAAGGTAATTTTGGACATCCAATTATGATGGAAACTTGGAAAAGGATATGGGTGAAAAATGTAAAATTTACACAAGCTCAGCATTTAAGAGAAAATTTTTATAAAATGTTTTATAGATGGCATTTAGACCCGAAAAAATTATCACTTATGTATCCAAATATGCAACCCAAATGTTGGAGATGTGATTCTATGGACGCTACTTATTTTCACATTTGGTGGACTTGTAAAAAAATTAAGGCTTTTTGGATAAAAATATGGTGGATTCTTCAAAATATATTGAAAAAGCGTATTGAATTTTCACCACAGTTATTTTTGTTAGGTATTATAAAAGACTGTACCACCATAGAGACTAAGTTGATTTTGAATCTGATTACGGCGGCAAGACTGTTGGTGGGACAATATTGGAAGACATCTGAAACACCATCTATTGAAGAATGGACGTTAAAAGTCGTGAACTTGGCTGAAATGGCTAAGATATCTGCATATTTGAAGAACCACTCAAATGAACAATTTTTGATGGAGTGGAAAAAATGGATAGATTATACACAGAAGAAATATCAATTGAAGGAATTATATTTGTTTTATAGTTAAATAATTATGTATAAGTAGTTTAGCGGGGTTTCTTGCGTTTTTACCCTGTATTCACTTTGGGAAGCCTGGGGGGGGAGGTGGGAGGGTTTTAATAATAGTTATCTTATGTTTTTTCAACTGTTTTGGGGATGGATATTTTCTTTTTTCTTTTTAGGTAGCAAGGGGTTGCTCGGGTGGCCTCTGGGCACCACATTGGTCGGAAGAAGAAGGAGGAGTGAAGGTTAGGCAAGTAGGAAGAAGGTATGAGGGAGAGAGGATGGAGGTGGGAGGAGGGGATGGAAGTAGAGAAAGGTATAAGTAGGTTGTTAGAGGGGAAGAAGAGGGGGTTAGTTTTGTTTTAGGAGGATGTGGTGGGGAGGGGGTACCGAGCAGTTTTGTTTGATTGTTTGGTAATTGTATATGTACATAATTGTTTACAGTTGAATTGTTATTTTATCTTTTGTTAAAAATTTTATAAAAATTAATAAAAATACTTCTAAAAAAAAAAAAGAAGCTTGGGAAATTTTGAAAAGTGAGATAATAAAAGCCCAGTCTAGCACAATAGCACAATACCAACAAAGAAGAAAAATAACAGCTCTCAAAAGAAACCAGCATGGCTGCATAAAGAACTCTCTGATCAATTGAAAGATAAAAAGGAGAAGTATAGAAAGTGGAAAGAGGGGCACATAAATAAAGCAGAATATCAGCAAACAGCCCGAGCCTGTAAAGATGAAGTGAGGAAAGCTAAGGCTCAAAATGAACTAAGGCTTGCGACCAAAGTCAAAAATAACAAAAAAAAGCTTCTTTCAACATGCAAAAAAACCAAGAAAAAGGTTAAGGAAATGATTGGTCCATTAGTGGGTGAAAGTGGCAAGAAGGTGACAAGCAACAGGGAGAAAGCAGAAATATTTAACTCATTTTTTTGCATCTGTCTTTACACAAAGGGAAAAACCAGTCCAACCTATCAAAAACAGTACCATAAAAAATAGATTAGAAACACAAGTTAAGATAGGCAAGAAAATGGTAAGTGAGCACCTGTCCAGCCTAGACAAGTTCAAATCACCAGGACCAGATGGATTACACCCCAAGGTTCTCAAGGAACTGGCAGCTGTGATCTCAGAACCACTGAACTATATTTTTCAAAGATCCTGGAGCACTGGGGAACTACCAAAGGACTGGAAAAGACCTGATGTAGTTCCCATCTTCAAAAAAGGGGAAAAAATGGATCCAGGAAATTACAGACCTATCAGCCTGACCTCAATACCTGGGAAGATTCTGGAAAAGATAATCAAACAATGAATCAGCGAACACCTAGAGGCAAACAAAGTCATTACTAAAAGCCAACATGGGTTTGTCAAAAACAGATCATGCCAGACAAATCTTATTGCATTCTTTGACCAGGTGACAAAATTAATGGACCAGAGGAATGCTGTGGATATAATTTACTTGGACTTCAGTAAGGCATTTGATAAAGTAGATCACAACCTACTACTTGATAAGATAGAAAAATGTGGGTTAGAAAGCATCACCACCAGATGGATTCATAGCTGGCCGTACTCAGCATGTGGTCCTCAATGGAACTGCATCTACATGGAGGGAAGTGTGTAGTGGGGTGCCCCAGGGCTTTGTTCTAGGCCCAGTGCTCTTCAACATCTTCATCAAATTTGCAGACTACACCAAGATGGCAGGAATAGCCAACACTCCAGAAGATAGGCTTAAGATACAGGAGGATCTGGACAGACTTGAACACTGGGCGCTATCTAACAAAATGAAATTCAATGGTGAAAAAAGCAAGGTTCTACATTTAGGCAAGAAAAACCAAATGTACAGGTATAGTATAGGTGGTACCTTGCTCAATAGTAGCAACTGTGAGAGGGATCTCGGAGTCCTAGTGGACAATCACTTAGATATGAGCCAGCAGTGTGCTGCAGCTGCCAAAAAAAGCCAACACAGTGCTGGGCTGCATTAACAGAGGGATAGAATCAAGATCATGTGAAATATTAATACCACTTTACAATGCCTTGGTAAGGCCACACTTGGAATATTGCATCCAGTTTTGGTCACCACGATGTAAAAAAGGTGTTCAGACTCTAGAAAGAGTACAGAGAAGAGCAATAAAGATGATTTGAGGACTGGAGGCTAAAACATATAAGGAAAGGTTGCTGGAATTGGGTATGTCTAGTCTAATGAAGAGAAGGACGAGGGGTGACATGATAGCAGTGTTCCAATATCTCAGGGGCTGCCACAAAGAAAAGGGAGTCAAGCTATTCTCCAAAGCACCTGAAAGCAGGACAAGAAGCAATGGATGGAAACTAACCAAGGAGAGAAGCAACGTAGAACTAAGGAGAAACTTCCTTGAGGGCCAGAGAGGCAGCTGCTTTTGCTTTTGCTTGGGCAGAGCTCTTTCAAATAAGGAATTAAAACAGGAAATAAAAGGGGACTAGAGAACTTGGCAGGAACCTTGGGAAGAATTACCTGCTGAGCCCTGAAGCCATAAAAGAGGTTTCTCCTTCCCCTTTCTTCTAAAGTTTGCCCTCAGCACAGGTTTGGAGGGGGTGGAGCTTTCTGCTGCAGCCCCCCTGCTGGCTAATCCCTGGTAGCTGGGAGCAAGCAGCTCACTCTTCCTTGTGGGGCAAGGAACCTGCTGAGCCCTGGTAAGTTTGTGGGGTTTCTTGTTTAATTACAAATTCACCTTTTTTTTAGCAGCCATCGCACCCCTGACGGCGCGTGATAAAATCCTAAAACAAGTAAGAAAAAAAAATCCAAAAAGTAAACTGAGACCAAAGCAAAAAATTTGAACAACCCAAAAAAGCTGTGTGTTTTTTTAAATAATAACTAGTATAATAATAACAGCAAACATATAATAACAAGAAATGGAGATAGATAGCCAGCAGACGGAGGGGAGCTTCCCAGTGTTTTGTATTGAGTGTCACATGTATGACTATCTGTCTGCTGGACAGAAGTCTTGGGTGTGTGATCGGTGCAATGAGCTCCTGGCTCTCAGGGAACAGGTTCTTTCCCTTGAAGCCAAGGTAGCAGACCTGGAGAAGCAGAGAGAGATAGCGAGGCAGGAGAAGATCTTCAGGGATGCAGCAGGAGCGTCCCACTCCATGCTGAGCAGCTCTCCAGCTGCTTTGGAGAATGGAGATCTTGGGCAGGGAGGACATCAATCTGTGGAAGAGGGACAGGCTCCCTTAGTTGAGACCCCTTCCCTGGAGGATGTGCCCATATCCTCTTGCACCGAGGATACTTCTCCGCGGGTGGTGGGAGGGGGGCTTCTTGTAGTGGGTGATTCAATTGTTAGAAATATAGAGAGACGGGTTTGTGATGGAAGCGTTGACCGCATGGTAAACTGCCTGCTGGGTGCAAAGGTTGTGGACATCACGAGGCATCTAGACAGGCTGATAGACAGTGCTGGGGTGGAGCCAACTGTCGTGGTACATGTCGGTACCAATGACATTGGAAAAGCTAAGCGGAAGGTCCTTGAAGCCAAATTTAGGTTGCTAGGTAGAAGATTAAAGTCCAGGACCCCCAAGGTTGCATTCTCAGAAATGCTACCTGTTCCACGCACAGGGCCAGCTAGACAGGCAGAACTCAGGAGCTTCAATGCGTGGATGAGGCAGTGGTGCCGGGAGGAAGGGTTTAGATTCATTAGGAACTGGGAAACATTTTGGGACACGCCACACCTGTACAGAAGGGACGGGTTACATTTGAACCATAATGGAACCAGACTGTTGGCGATTAATATTAAAAAGGTTTCAGAGCAGCTTTTAAACTGATTCATAGGGGCAAGTCGACAGGAGCTGGGCAGCTTCCGGTTCGAGAAGGCGCACTGCCTAATATGGAGGGAGGAAGTTATGCACACATTGGTGAGTCAACAGGAAAACTAAATTGTAATAGTCAAGCAGAAGGACATGGTAGACCATCTACAAATTCTACAACCAAATTCTACAGTCAAAATCTACAGTCAAAGTTGAAAGTGCACCAGAAAATTACATATAAAGGTCTGTACACAAATGCTAGAAGCATTCGAGCAAAAATAGGGGAATTGGAATGCTTGGTGAAGGAAAATAATATTGATATTATCGGCATAACAGAAACCTGGTGGACAGATGAAAACCAATGGGACACAAGGATTCCAGGTTACAAATTGTATAGGATGGACAGGAGAGGGAGAAATGGTGGTGGCGTGGCCTTGTACATAAATGAGGAGTTAGAATCTCATGAACTCGAAATTCAAGAAAATTCAAACTCACCCACAGAAACATTGTGGATAAAAATCCCAGGACAGGAAACTAATCTGACATTAGGGATCTGCTATCGCCCTCCCAACCAAACTCCAGAGGCAGATTGCTATTTGGAAAAAGAATTTAAGGAGGCCTCAAAAAGAAATAGGGTAGTCATAATGGGGGACTTCAACTATCCCCAAATAGATTGGGTAAATTCTTGTTCTACACATGAATTTCTCGACATGTTAGCCGATTATTCCCTTGAGCAGATGGTCATGGAACCTACCAGGGGAAAGGGGATCCTGGACTTGGTTCTAACTAATGCACAGGATTTGGTTCATGATGTCCTTGTAACCGAGCCCATAGGAACCAGCGATCACAACACAATAACCTTCAACTTAACCATGGATAGCAAATTGTCAGTGAAAACTAACACAGAGACCTTAAACTTTTACAGAGGAAATTTTGACAAAATGAGGAAAATAGTAAAGAAGAAACTAAAAGGAACAGTAAAAAAAGTCAAATCCCTCCAAAATGCTTGGAAACTGTTTAAAAATACATTACAGCAGGCTCAAATAAAATGCATTCCTAAAAGAAGAAAGAGGATTGGAAAGTCCAAGAGGATACCAGTATGGCTTACGAATGAGGTAAAGGAGGTTATTGGAAAGAAGAAAAACTCATTTAAGAAATGGAAGGCTCTTCCTACCGAGGAGAACAGGAGGGATCACAAACTCTGGCAGACCAAATGCAAGGCGATAGTCATGAAAGCCAAGAGAGACTTTGAGGAGCATATAGCCAAGAATATTAAAAATAATAACAAAACCTTTTTTAAGTACATCAGAAGCAGGAACCCAACCAGAAAATCAGTTGGGCCACTTGATAACAATGGTCAGAAGGGGATAATCAGAGAAGACAAGGAGATTGCTGAGAGGCTAAATGACTTCTTTGCCTCCGTTTTCACCGAGGAGGATAGAGAACATCTGCCTGCCACTGAATTAGTTTTTCCAGGGAGGGAAATAGAAGAATTAAACCTGATAGAGATAAACAAGGAAGATGTTCTTGCATGCCTTTCTAAACTAAACATCAACAAATCGCGGGTCCAGATGGCATCCACCCTAGAATTCTCAAGGAACTCAAGTGTGAAATTGCTGAACTTCTAGCTAAAATATACAATCTTTCTCTAAGATCAGGCACTGTACCGGAGGATTGGAGGGAAGCAAATATAACCCCGATCTTCAAGAAAGGATCCAGAGGTGATCCAGGAAACTATAGACCAGTCAGTCTAACCTCAGTTCCAGGCAAACTGATGGAAACCATTATTAAAGATAAAATTACAGGGCACATAGAAAAACAGGCATTGCTGAAAGAAAATCAACATGGTTTCTGCAAAGGCAAATCATGTCTTACTAACTTGTTAGAATTCTTTGAGGGTGTAAATAAATACATAGATAAAGGGGCCCCAGTTGATATTGTATATCTTGACTTTCAAAAGGCTTTTGACAAAGTTCCTCACCAAAGGCTCCTAAAAAAGCTCTCCAGCCACGGAATTAGAGGACAGGTCTTGTCCTGGATTGGTAACTGGCTAAATTGTAGGAAGCAAAGGGTGGCAATAAATGGACAATTCTCCGGATAGAAAGAAGTGAGAAGTGGTGTACCCCAAGGTTCAGTTTTGGGACCTTTACTTTTTAATTTATTCATCAATGATCTGGATGTAGAAGTTAATAGTGAGGTAGCCAAGTTTGCTGATGACACTAAATTGTTCCGGGTTGTGAAAAGTGAAACTGATTGTCGGGAGCTCCAGAAGGATCTCTCGAAATTGTGTGAGTGGGCAACAAAGTGGCAAATGCATTGTAACCTAAACAAGTGCAAAGTTATGCACATCGGGGCAAAGAACCCCAATTATACTTACCAACTGATGGGGACCAAACTTTCTGAGACAACCCAAGAAAGGGATCTTGGGGTTTTGGTGGACAGCTCGATGAAGATGTCAACCCAATGCGCAGCAGCAGTAAAAAAAGCAAATTCCATGCTTGGCATGATTAGGAAGGGAATCGAAAATAAGTCAGCAAGTGTTGTATTGCCTCTGTCCAAATCGATGGTGAGACCACACTTGGAGTACTGTGTACAGTTCTGGTCACCGCACCTCAAGAAGGATATAATGGAACTGGAAAAGGTGCAAAAAAGGGCAACAAGAATGATCAAGGAAATGGAGCGCCTCCCTTATGAAACCAGATTGCAACGCCTTGGTCTCTTCAGCCTTGAAAAACGGCGTTTAAGGGGTGACTTGATCGAAGTGTATAAAATCATGCATGGGATAGAAAAGGTGGATAGAGAAAAATTCTTTTCTCTATCACACAATACCAGGACAAGGGGGCACTCCCTAAAGCTCATAGCTAAGAAAGTGAGGACAAATAAAGGGAAATATTTCTTCACCCAGAGGGTCGTTGATTTATGGAATTCACTTCCTGAAGGGGTTGTGACAGCTGTCAGCCTTGACAGCTTCAAGGCAGGGCTAGATAGATTCATGGATGCAAAGTGTATCGGTGGTTATTAAAACGGATGTCCATGTGCCGCCTCTATGTTGGTTGAGGCAGGCAGGATTCCCTTGGGTACCATTTGTTGGGGGTCAAGGGAAAGGGAGGGTTTTGCCTTCTCTTTATGCTCAAGATCCCCATGTACAATTGGTGGGCCACTGTGTGACACAGAATGCTGGACTCGATGGGCTTTTGCCTGATTCAGCATGGCTCTTCTTATGTTCTTATGTTCCTGACAGTTAGAACAATTAACCAGTGGAACAACCTGCCTCCAGAAGCTGTGAATGCTCTAACACTGGAAGTTTTTAAGAAGAGACTGGATTAGCCATTTGTCTGAAATGGTATAGGGTTTCCTGTCTGAGCAGGGGGTTTGACTAGATGACCTCCAAGGTCCCTTCCAACATTATGGCTCATCGCACAGTCAGCCAGATGTTCAGACTGGATTTGGCATTTTGTCTACCTATCGAGTCCTTACCAAGCACCTGGGATAGGCAGATGTGGATGTTTGATGGTATTACAGATATCGTCGCAGGATGGAGGCGGTTCCTAGTAAGGCCACCTTTTGCAATTGATTGATGGCAAATTTGTCAATGCCAATGGTGTTCAGGTGGTGCTCCAGTTGTTTTGGGATTGCACCCAAGGTGCCTATTACTATTGGTACTACCCTTGCTTGCCTTTGCCACAGTCTTTCTATTTCTATTTGTAGGTCTTTGTATTTTGTTATCTTCTCCAGTTCTTTCTCATCTATTCTGCTGTCTCCAGGCACTGCCACGTCCACTATCCAGACTTTTTTGTCATTCTTATCGACAATTGTTAAGTTCGGGGTGTTATGTGGCAGGTGCTTGTCTGTTTGAATTCTGAAGTCCCAGAGCAGTTTAACTTTATCATTTTCTATGACTTTCTCTATTTTATGATCCCACCAGTTCTTGCTTACAGGCAAATGATATTTCTTGCAGATCTTCCAATGCACTATTGTTGCTACTTTGTCATGCCGCTGCTTGTAGTCAGTCTGTGTGATCTTCTTGCAGCAGCTTACCAGGTGATCCACTGTTTCTTCAGCATGTTTGCATAGGCGGCACTTACTGTCTGTTGCTGTCTTCTCAATTTTGACTTTGTATGCATTTGTCCTTAAGGCTTGGTCTTATGCAGCCAGAATTAGTCCCTCGGTCTCTTTCTTCAATTTTCCTGCTCTTAGCCATTGCCAGGTCTTGTTATTATCTGCTTTCCCAGCTATTTTTTTTAATGTACTGGCCATGTAGTGCTTTGTCTTCCCATGCCTCCATTCTGTTCTTCATTTGGTCTTTCTTGTAGGCCAGTTTGGTCTCTCCAGTAGTCAGTAAGCCTTCCTGATATACTAATTTCAGTGCATCTTCATCACTGTCCTTCAGATAGTCTTCCAAAACCATTTTTTCTTCTTCAACCTTCTGATGTACTTGCAGCATTCCACGCCCACCTATTTGCCTTGGTAGATAAAGTCTGTCAATGTCACTGCATGGATGAAGGGCATGATTCATTGTCATTATTTTTCTGGTCTTCCTATCCATTGCTTTTAGTTCTGCTTGAGTCCAGTCCAGTATTCCAGCTGTGTATCTAATGACTGGAATTGCCCAGGTGTTGATTGCCTTTATGGTATTTACTCCATTGAGTTTGGACTTTAAGATCTTCTTCACTCTCTTGATGTATTCACCTCTAATCTTTTTCTTGACTTCAGTGTGTTTGATGTCAGCTTGAAGGATACCCAAGTATTTGTAGTAATCGTCCTCATCCAGACTCTTAATGTTATTTTTGTGGGGCATCTTGATTCCTTCATTTTTCATTATTTTTCCTTGTTTGATAGTAAGCGTGGCACATTTGTCCAAGCCAAACTCCATTGCAATATCTTGGCTATATATACGGACAGTGTTGAGCAGCGATTCTATTTCAGATGATGTTTTTCCATACAGCTTCAGATCATCCATGTAAAGGAGGTGGGATAGTCTGGCAGATGTTTTTGATGTTTGATAGCCATGTCCTGAGTTATTCAGTATTGTTGACAGAGGAAACAGTGCAATAACAAATAGTAGTGGTGATAATGAATCTCCTTGAAATATTCCTTTCTTGATATTAACCTCTCCCAGTCTCTCACCATTGACCTGCAACTGTGTCTTCCATTGTGCCATCGATCTTTGCACAATGGTCCTAGTTTATCTTGATGACATCCTCATTTTTATGGAAACAATGGAGAAACACATCAAATTGGTTCATGAAGTGCTCAAAAAGTTATTAAAAGCAAACCTTTATGCCAAGCTATCTAAATGTGAGTTCCATCAAACACGCCTTGACTACCTAGGGTACCAAATTTCAAACAAAGGGGTGGAGATGGACCCAGAGAAAGTCAAAACAGTCCTGGGATAGCAACCCCCTTGGACTCACAAGCAGCTACAGAGCTTTTGGGGGTTCACTAACTTTTACCGGCAATTCATTCCCTCCTTCACAAAAATAGCCTTATTGATTACTGAGCTCTTGAAGACAGGTAAAGGGGGAGCAAAACCCCATCCCACTCAACCTTTAAGATGGACTATGGGACTTCCGGTGGCTCCGCCGGCGCCGCTAGAGTCTCCTCTGTGAGGCTCCGTTCCCTGGGTCTGTAAAGCCGCAAAAAACAGCGCACATCAGCTGTTTTTTTTTGCGGTGAAAAATCCCCTCTTCGGGCAAAGAAGAGGTGTAGAGCATCAGGAGCAGGGTTGAGCACCTCTTAAATCCCTGAAAAAGTTTTCAGGGATCAAGAGTGATCGCTCCCTAAGCTCCTGAGAACGCTCCTGCCCAGAGACGCTTCTGTCATCAGACAGAGAAAGACACCGCGACCGCTTCTGCTTATAAAAATAGATCACAAGAGAGACTATAAGCAGACTGAGTGAATACAGGAGTTCTTATTGGATTGCAAGTATTTTTTTATTGTTTTTCTGGCTATACATTTCTAACTTCTACAATCAACATAATGCTTTCAAAATGGCGTATAGCTTTCACTGCTTTCACTGTTAAAGGAAAGTGTTTGAAAGTGAAAGTGAATTCTCCATTTTTTTTCCTCTCTCCCTGTTCTCGTAAGCGAAGCTAGAGAGACGGCGGTAGGAATTGTATTAAAGCCAGAGTGATTGTTTTAAATTTAAAATGGAGTGGAATTTACATTCAAATGTTAAACTTATTTTGGATCGTATTGATGAATCTCAAGAAGAAAGGCGTGTAATAGTGAAAGAGATTAAAGCAATACTGAAAGAGACCATTACAGAAATATTAACCAGATTCTTTCTTCCAAATGAAACTGATTTACAACCGACTGCTGAATATTTTATAGTGCAACCTAAACAAGAAGAAGAACAAGAACAAGAAGAAGACAGTACTGAGAATAAAGAGAATAAAGGGAAATGGATCTTGCTTGATAAACAGTTCATCTATGGAGTGGAGGAAGAGGATTTGTTTCAAGAAAGGAGGGGATGGTTACTCCTTTTAGATAAGCAGCAAGAAGAGGATTTAATTGAGAAAAAAGAGACATTGATTCAGTTTAAGAAGCAACTTACTTATGGGCCTGAGGATTGGGAAAAGCAAAGACAGAGATTTGAATTGTTATCTCAACAAAAGTTTATGGCTAAGAGTAACAGAGGACTAATGCAAAGGTTAAGACGGTTTATTTGGACTCAAATGATATTGCAAGTAAAGAAGAGAGACTTATTATTTGGAAGGGAGGCGTCGTTATGGAGGTTTACCTGGTTAAAGAAAAAACCTAGAATTCGACTGAAGGAGTGAAATTTAAAACTGTATGCAGGAATTATGGGTAATTCAAAATTATGGACTGATTTAAGGACTAAGATTATGAGTAAGATGTAAGAGAAGATGATTAATGGAAGATATAATTAAATTGATGAAGAATGTATTTGTTCTGAAATTATCTAGGTTTGACATTAGATTGATTGATTGATTGATGGGATAGATAAGCATTATGTGATTTGATAAGGTTGAAGGAATGTAAGTTAGAAATGGAATAAATAGATTGTATTTGTTATGGAGGTTTATTTGACAGATGAGAAAGCCCTGAAGTCGATTGAAGAAGTGAAATTTAAAATTAAATGTAAGGAATTAAGGCTAATCTAAGATTATGGGCTGAATTAAAGACCAATTTTATAAGTAAGATGTAAGAGAGGATGTTTAATGGAAGATATTATATTATTTGTTTATTTTTCTAAAAAGATGAATTTTTTTTATTTGATGTTCAATGGTTTGAAAGAGGTTGATTACTGGAAGATGTATATAAAACGTGATTGTTTGGGCAATTTTATATAACCTCTCAATGGATTGAAGTGATTTAAGGTTTGACTTAGATTGATGGTTTAGATATGTAAATGAAAATTATTATTCTTAACAAGATGATTTGTTTGTTTTGTTTAATGGATTGAAATGATTTAGAGATTGTATATAGTATATAGTTTAAAATTCTTGTTAGGATTATATAATAATTTTGTTTGATGTAGTGGGTTTTCTTTTGTTTTACCCTGTACTCACTCTGGGAAGTCGGGGGGGAGGGTTAGGGAGGGTTTATAATTTTATATATGATGTTTTCTCAACTGTAATTGGGGTGGATGTAAGAATATGTAATTACTGTCATTAAGGGGTTGCTCGGGTGGCCTCTGGGCACCACATCTGTTGGAAAGAGGAAGGAGGAGTGAAGGCTGATGTAAGTGGAAGCTGAAGGGGGAAGAGTAGGACGGAGATAGGGAAGGAGGGAGGAAAGTAGAAAGAAAGTAGAAAGAAAGTCGGTAGGAGGGTGGAATATAGAGAGGTAGAGAAGGAGGGAGGAAAGTAGGTAGTTAGTTGGTAAGTGAGGGGGAAAGGTTAGGGTCGGGGGGGATGTGGTGGTGGGGGTACCGAGCAGTAATGTTAATTGTGTGGTATGATTATTTTCAGTTGAGTTATTAGTATTAGATGTATTGAAAAATGTATTTGTGTTTTGTTTATGGATGATTGTTTATTTTAACACTATGATTTGATTTGAGTAGTTTCTTCTTTCTGTAAAAATTAAAAAAATTAATAAAATATATTTTCAAAAAAAAAAAAGATGGACTATGGAATGCCAAGCAGCATGTGAACAGCTCAAAAGGTTGTTCGCGGGAGAACCAGTCCTCAAACATCCTAACCCCAAGGAGCAGTTCATCATCCAAGTGGATGCTAGCAATGTGGCAGTGGATGCAGTTCTTCTTCAGAAAAACAACAAAGGGGAACTGCAACCCTGTGCATACACCTCCAAGAAATTCATTGACACAGAGCGGTGTTGGGCTGTATGGGAGAAGGAACTATTTGCTGTGCAGTGGGCAGGGCCTTTTTTGTCATAGAATGCCCAGAACGGAGTTCCGGCACCTTTTTTAGATGGAACCTTGTAGGGTAGGCAAGGCAGGTTGTATGACGTGTGAGAGTTCCAGCACCTTTTTTTTTTTTTTTTACAAAAAAAGCACTGGCGGTGGGCATTGCTAACCTGGCGCCATTTCCTAGAGGGGAGTAAGATACCATTTGAAGTGTGGACTGGACATAAGAGCCTTGAGGAGCTAAAAACACCACGGAAATTATCCCTCAAGCAGGTTCGATGGGCACAATATTTCAGTCATTTTAACTTCTCTCTAAAGTACATTCCTGGAGGGAAGCACTTCCTAGCCAATGCCTTACCTGAAATGCCACAGTAAAAGAGCCATCATGAGGAAGTGGTCAATGCTATCATCCCCTCACCACAAAAAGCCTCTCAAGTCACCATTAGACATCAAGCTCAAAAACAATCCATTGGCCCCGACAACAGTTTGACCCAGAAACTTAGAACCGAACTGAAATCTGACCCCTGGTTCATAGGCAACAGGCAACTGTTGATCTATAGAGATGAATTAGCATGGAAAGGCTCCAAATTGTATCTTCCTAGTATCCTCAGGGTCCAAGCCTTTCAACGAAGCCACGATGCCAAGCAGGCCGGTCACTTTGGATTCAGTTCTGGTGGCACAGAATGAAAAAGGACATTGAAAGCTATGTTAAGAGCTGTGTAATCTGTGCCACCATGAAAAAAAAGGCCAGGAGAAACCCCTTGACTGTTACAGCAGGTAGCAGAACCATCCCAGCCCTGGGAGGAAATCGCAATGGACTTCATCGTAGAATTCCCTGAAAATAGTTGAAATACCATAAATTGGACTGTTATTGATCTTTTCTCAAAGCAGGCTCACATTATAGCCTGCCCTGGTCTTCCTTCTGCCCAGAAACTGGTAAAATTGTTTTTAAAACATATCTACTGATTCCATGGAGCACCAAGAAGAATTATATCAGACCATGGGGTCCAGTTCACTGCAACATTCTGGAGGCAGTTTGTGAAGCTGATTGGATCCACCCAGGGCCTCAGCTCAGCTTTTCATCCAAGTACGAATGGAGCTGCTGAACAAACGAACGCAATGGTGGAACAATGCCTGAGATACTATGTTAACTATCAGCAAACTAACTGGGCAGACATCCTGCCTTTTGCTGAAGTGGCATACAACAATACTGTGCACAACATTACTGGACTTACTCCTTTTAAAGTAGCTCCAGGCAGGGAGTTAATTCCCATGCCTGAATACCCTCAAGAACCCCCCTCCTCACAAACACTGACTGAGTGGATAACCTCGCTGCAGAGCGCTTGGGTAAACATCAAACGTGCCTTAGCTAAAGCCACAAATATTCAAAAGGAGCAAGCCGATAAGAGGTGATCCCCCAGAATCCCTTTCATATAGGAGAGAAAGTCTATCTCTCAACCAAATACCTAAGATTAAAACTACTGTTTAAAAAGCTGGGTCCTAAATTTATTGGTCCTTCCCCCATCATAAAAATTATAAACCCTGTCACAGTGGAACTAAAGCTCCCATGACTCTTAGGGAAAATACATCCAGTTTTTCATTGCAGTTTGTTGAAACCAGTTATAAAATCAACATTGAGACCAGTTCCTCAAACCAACCCAGGTCCCATTATGGTGGAGGGTGACACCGATTATGAGATAAAACGAATTCTTGATTCTAGATTGTATAAAGGAAAGTTACAGTATCTAGTTCAGTGGAAGGGGTAACCTTTATCAGAAGTCACATGGGTGAAGAATAGAGATGTAAAGGCAGAGAGAGTAATATGGAAGTTTAATGATAAACATCCCCAAAAGCCTAGGGAACCTTCAGATGATAGAACAGAAGACTAGCAAAACACTAATGTGTATCTATACTTGTTATTTTCCAGGAACTGCTTTCTCTTTAGGGGATTCCGACTGTCAACTTATGAAACAAACCTGGCTGAAGACATTTTTGTCATTGTAAGTTGCCACATCATTTGGGGGGGAGAGAAAATGAAGGATTTGCTAGACATAACATGGAGCGATCCCCTGGGAACCAAGGTCACCCTCACAGGTGCTGGAAGTTGGAGAGAAGGAGTGTCAAGCAGCCCGCCAATTTTTTTCATTGGGTAGCATGCTCAATAGCATAGTAGAGGGGAGGGAAATGTTACATTTAGTTACACTGAATCCCTGGGGTCAATTTTAGAGTTGGTTTCACTTTTGACTGTGCTGATATTATGTATCAAATAAACATGTGCTTTGAGGAGACTTCAAGCCTTGGAGTTCTGATTTATTTGGTTTCATTAGTTGGAACCTTAACATCAGGGTTGAAATGAGGGGTCCTTGGTGCTCTCTGAGCTTGGTAGTTTTCTTGCAGATGTTTCATCACCCAACCTAGATATCATCAGTGCTAGCACTGATGCTAGCACTCCTTGCTAGCACTGATGATGTTATCTAGTTTGGTTAATGAGACTAGTTTATAAACTGAGAGCAAACCACACTACTTAATAGCACTGATGAAGTTATCTAGTTTAAGTAATGAAACGTCTGGAAGAAAACAACCAAGCTCAGAGAGCATGAAGGCAATGAAGTCAAGGTGCAGAAGGTTCAAACAAAAGCAATGGAGTCAGGAGCACAAACGACAAAGTGCAAATGGTTGTCTCTGTGCTGCCCTCCTCCCCCCCTACACACCACAAAAAGTTCTAGGTTCTCTATTCAAGAACCTCCACCAGGTGTTCAGGTGGCATTCATGTTGAACCAGTCCAGTTTCCAAAACCCAGCACAAGAGGCACTAGGCAAGTTCAGTCCAAAAGGTACAAATGAAGTCCAAGAGAGTAATCTAAAAGTCAGAGCACAAAATCACAGGTTGAGATATGTGAAAACACAGGGCAGCAAACTGGACATGTCCCAGCAATGCTCAATTCCTCAGGATGCCGCCCTGAGTTCTCCGGAATAGGGCGGCATAGAAATCGAATAAATAATAATAATAATAATAATAATAATAATAATAATAATAATAATAATAATAATAATAATAATGGAATTAAATAGGCAACACCAGTGTGGCCCTTCATGGAGAGCAAAGTTACCTCCTTGCAAGTAGTTGGGCTAACCGGTGTTGTACCTGTCTCATCTCTGCCCTGCATGTCCTCGGATTGGGAGGCGGTGTGGACTCCACCTCTTCCTCATCACTAACTGCCAGCAGCTGCTCCCGATCCTCACCTGGAGCGTCCTGATCAACTCGCTGCAGCTGCGGCTCTCTCTGCTTGGGCTCAGCCTGTCACTCGTTTGCTCAACCTAGATGTGGCTACTCCATTGGGCTCAAGCCTGCCAATCCCCAATCTGAGCCCCCATGTGGCTCCATGCTCCCTTCTCCCGATTCATCCTCCTCTTCCTCCTCCAAATTCATGTCCAGGGAGGGGTCCGGGAGCAGATCTATGACACTATCCCCCCACAGCAGGACCTGTTCCCCTGGGGCCCCACAGACCAGGCTTCTGTGGGTACTGCCGATGGAATCGACGGACCAACCTGGGGGCATGTACAGCTTTGGTGTCCTTCCACAACATGTCCTCATGGTCATAGCCTTCTCAGCCCACTAAGTATTGTAGACGCCCCCGGTGGACCTGGGAATCCACCTCATATTACGGCTGTCCTTGCACACTGGCTCCGACGGGGTTTCTGAGGCCCAGTGAGGGCTGGCTGGCACAACAAGCACTAGCAGGGACCAGTGGAACACCAGGTGGATGTGTAGTCAGGTGGGAAAAGTCAAATGATACACCACCAGGTTGATGACGGCTTCCACCAAGAACAGGCCTATGAACTGGTGATCCTGTTTTCAGGACAGTCATATCGAGGAGGAGGTGCTGGGTGGATAGCTAGATGTGGTCACCAACTGCCAAAGGGGGCATGTCTCAGTGCCAATCCATGAACTTCTTATAGTCCTCTTTGGCCAGATCCAACTGGTTCTGCAACATTTGGTGAGTGGCTATGAGTTTCCACAAGAAGTCTATGGCCGCAAGCACCGGTGAGTCTGTGGGAGCCAAAAGCAACAGACACGGATGGAAACCATAGGTCACCAGAAACAGAGACATACGTGTCAAGGTGTGCTGTGCAGTATTGTATGTGAACTCCGCCAATGCCAGCAGGTCTGCTCAATTATCCTGCTGGAAGTTCACAAAGCATCGTAAATACTGTTCCAGCACAGCATTCATACGGTCTGTGCTGCTGTCCGTCTCCCGACGAGAGACACACCTGGACCTGTAGCAGTCCCAATAGCGTGAGCCAAAACCGGGCTGTAAACTTGGGAAAGCCGTGCAGCCAGAAGATGTGGCACATGAA
This sequence comes from Bothrops alternatus, assembly GCA_034064705.1. Lineage (NCBI taxonomy): Eukaryota > Metazoa > Chordata > Lepidosauria > Squamata > Viperidae > Bothrops > Bothrops alternatus. Next base: position 3,829,592 of record JARGCV010000257.1, on the reverse strand, counting down.
CAACTGCACCATCTCACATGCTATGGGCAACCCAGCACAGGGCATGAAATGTGCCATCTTGATGAGCATGTCCACCACCACCAAAACAGTTGTGGCCCCATGTGACTTTGGAAGGTCAGTGAAATCCATGGACACACTCCCCCAAGGTCTCTCTGGCATAGGCAGAGACTGCAAACGTCCCAGTGGGGGTCCTGGCACATTCTTGGCTTGGCAACACTCTAGACCAGGGCTTTTCAACCTTTTTACCGATTGTACCACTTTTAGGATATGGCAATATTCAAGTACCACCTAGCAAGATGTCAAAAACTTGATGACCAAAAAAAAAAAAACCTGTTCAAAGTTGCAATTTCACTGAAATGACTTATGACTAGTTTTCACACTTATGACCATTGCAGCATGCCCAGGGTCATGTGATTTATATTTGGATGCTTGGCAACGGATTCATATTTATAATGGTCACAGTGTTCCAGGGTCATGTGATCCCCTTCTGCAATCTTTTGACAAGCAAAGTCAATGGCAGAGCTGCCGGTGGCCAAGTGCTAAGGCAGGACTTCCTTTCCTCCCTCCCTTCCCTGCCTCCCTTTTTCTCATTCCCATCTCCTTCTGAAGGAAGAATTTGAATACCCCCCCACCAAATTTTCCCTCTTCCATATATTGATCAAACAAGGAAAGGCCTCCAGAGACAGAAAAGACAAGCTGCTGAGTGAACTAGCTTAAAAAGGCACATTCCCCTTTAAGAATTAGCTACTGGCTAGAAAGGAAAGTTAGGAGTGCAGCCAGCACTTAAGGAAGAAAAAAATGAAAGTACTGGCTGCCAGCTAAGGCAACCTCCCCAAATGGCTCCATTCATAAGTAAAGGAATGCTACAGACAAAATCCAAAATCCATTCAGGAGAAAAATACTTCAAAATCCCTTGCAGCAAAACTTACAGCTAACAACAGCAGAGCAATAGAAGCTAACACAAGACATCAGCCATCAGCCAAATAGAAATTGCCAGACACTCCTTAAGAACACAAAGCCCTCATTGCACAAATCCCAGAACTTCAAAGTCACAAAAGCACATAAGAATCCTTCCACTCTCCATCTCCTTCCCTCCTCCATGCCTCACCTCCAGCCATTGCTGCCTTTTTTCATTCCTCTTGGAGGGTGACCCCTCCCCTGCTGCATTTCTTGCCTGTTTGCTGCTGCCAGCACAGGTGGCTGCCACAGCAGTTGCAGATCGGCTCATGACCAGCCTGCTTGATCTCCTCTCCCCCCACCCTCACCGGGTGCAGCTGACTCTGCCTCCTCCCAAGGCTGCTGCTTTTTTTTCTCTCCCTCTCCTGCCCAAACTGCCTCCTTTTATAGACTCTCCTGTCTCTGCCCCCTCCTTCTTTCTCATGGGGGAGGGTGAGCCAGAAGTGAGCCTGGGGCCTTTGCAGCTCCAGAGGACCCTCTCACTGTAAGTCCTTGCCTGTGCTGGCTCTTTCCCTCCCCCACTACACTTGGCTAGGCAGGGCTGCATACCACCTGCCACTCATTAATGTACCACAAGTGGTACGCGTACCACCAATTGAAAAGCCCTGCTCTAGACAGGAGCCCACTTACAACGCCACATTGCAGCGAATACGCAGCTACCAGAACACCCACCCCACCAGGTGCAAAGTCTTGAACAGGCCAAAGTGCCCTGCTGCAGGGCTGTTGTGTCACTGGCGTAGGTTCAGGCTTCAGGAGAGGCCCTCTGGCATATAAATCCTTCCCCAAAACCTTAGCAAGTCTTCTGAATGTGCCCAGGGCCCTGTCAAGTCTCTGACAGAGTTCAATTCCACTTCCTGAGCCTGGACAAAGGGGTCCTGTTGCTGCACCAACTGGATCTGTTCTTTCGGGTCGATAGGCACTTGTGTTACTGCAAATTTTTCCACCAGAATTATTGACCAGAGCAGCACTTTGTCCTTGACCCAGGTGTGTTCCAGTTTGCGTAATAGGGTATCAGCCCTCTGTTTCTTTTTTTTTTAACATATTTTATTAGATTTTATAAGGGTGGGGAGGTAATGAAATAGGTAGGGGTATAACATAGGGTAAAGAAAAGGGATAAATACAATAGTGGGGTTACCCCAAACAATAAATCGACGCTTTAGCAGGCAGACCTCCATCCGGGTATACATGTTAAATGTCAATAATTAATATAATACTAAACAGCTATGCTAGGTAAATTTATCACAAATCATAAGAATGAGAAATTAACCAATACATATCGTTCATTCTACAAATAACAATAATTGATATACTATTAGTAATATATTACTGATTAAATATGATTACTTATGGATATTGATATACTGCTTATTAATTATAATTGCTTATAGGTAAGATTGGAAATATAAGAGTATTCATAACAATCAGATAACATAAAAGTTAAATAAAAGTATCATTTATCCTATTTAATTTCATAACCTTTTTTCATTCTGTCGTCTTGCTAACCATTGATAGAATTTTTCCCATGTTTTAAAATAAATTGTGTCTTCTTTCTCTTTAATTTCTAAAGTGAGTCTATCCATTTCTGCACATTCCAATATTTTTGTAATAGTAATCTGGTCAGGTGGTAGATTTTCATTTTTCCAAAATTGGGCAAATGCTATTCTCGCAGCTGTTAGTACATGTAATATTAAATATTCATTCTCTTTTCCATAATTAGGTCCTAGTATTCCTAATAGAAACAATTCAGGTTTAAATTCTATCTGCATTTTAATCATCTTTTCTAACCATATATGAATCTTAAACCAAAACCAATGTTTCTTTGCATTAGGGCATATCCACCAGACATGATAATAAGTAACTGGTTTTTGTTTGCATTTCCAACAAATATTTGATACATTCTTAAACATTTTCTCTAATCTAACTGGTGTCATATGCCATCTGTAAAACATTTTATATAAATTTTCCTTATATGCAGCTGCTTTAGTAAGTTTAATATTTCGATCCCAAAGTTTTTGCCAATCTTCTAAGCCTATGGAATATCCAAAATTCCTTGCCCATACTATCATTGTTTCTTTTACTTGTTCTTCTTCCATCTTCCAGCTTAACAGGAATTTATAAAGTTTTTTAATCAAGTTTTCGTCTGTTTTTAGAAGTATTTTATCTAGTGGTGTTTGTTCTTTGTAAAATCCCATAGATTTTGCGTCTTTTTCATATCTTGTTTGAATTTGCAAATAAGACCACCATGTTAAATCAATACCATGTTACTGAAGAGCTTGCCTGTCTTTATGTTTTCCATCTTTGTCCAAAATATCTTTATAAATAACAAGTTTGTCATAATTAATTAAGTTTGGATAAGCAAATGCTTCCATTGTTGAAAGCCACTGAGGTATTTTCGTGTAAATTTTATGTTTAATTCTTTCCCACTCTGAAAGCAATACATTCCTTATGGCATGGTTTTGAAAATATTTATGTAATTTATTTTTCTCATATCACAAAAAGGCATGCCAACCCAATTGCAAATCATGTCCCTCTAGATAAAGAAGTCGTTTATTTCTCAATGTAATCCATTCTTTCAGCCAAAGCAAAATGGCTGCTTGGTAATAGAGTCTCCAGTCCGGGAGCCCAAAGCCCCCTCTGTCTTTAGTTTCCTGTAGTAATTTAATTTTAATTCTTTTTTTCCTTGCCATATAAATCTCATTATTGTTGCATTTAACTCATCAAAAAAATTCTGACTCAGTTTAACAGGGACCCTTTGAAATAGGAAGATTAGCTTAGGTGAGATGTTCATCTTAACGGTCGCTATCCTTCCTAACAGTGATAGTTGAAGGTTTTTCCACTTTTCCAAATCTGCTTTTATCTGTTTTAGTAATCTCTCATAGTTGTCCTCTTTTAATGTTGTATATTTTGCTGTTAAATGAATACCTAAATATTTAACTTTTTTAACTATTTGAAGATTTGTTTTTTTTTTTAGCAAATTGGGTTTTTTGTTTGTCTGTTAAGTTTTTTGTTAATACTTTAGTCTTTTCCCTATTTATTTTCAGTCCAGCCACTTCTCCAAATTTCTCTATTTTCTGCAAAAGTTTAGTGGCTGTTTCCAGTGGCTCCTCCAAAACAAAAACCAAGTCGCCTGCAAAGGCCTGTAGTTTATATTTCTGGTCTTTTATCTCCAGTCCTTTGATCTCCATATCTTGCCTAATATTCCTAGCCAACACTTCCAGTGTAAGAATAAATAACAAAGGAGACAATGGACATCCCTGTCTTGTGCCTTTTTTAATTTCAAAACTGTCTGTATAATCTCCATTTAAAAGTATCCTTGCTGATTGTTTATTATAAATTGCTTGGATTGCATTTATGAAGTTTTCACCAAACTCCATCTCCTTCAACTGTTGAAACATAAATTGCCAATTAAGATTATCAAAAGCCTTTTGTGCATTGAAAAATATGAGTGCCAACTGTTTCCCCAGATGGTTTTCATAGTATTCCAAAACATTTAGAATGATCCTTAAGTTATTCTTTATCTGCCTTTTGGGCAGAAAGCCATTTTGGTCTGAGTGGATAAATTCAGTCAAGAATTTCTTCATTCTTTCTGCCATTGTTGCAGTAAATATTTTATAATCCACATTTAATAACAATATTGGTCTATAATTTTTAATTTGTGTAAGATCAGTATCTTCTTTGGGTATGAAGGAAATTTTGGCTTCTGTCCACGAATTTGGTATTTTTGTCTCTAAAAGAGTTTCGTTACAAAGATCTTTCAAGATCGGGCTTACTATGTCTTGCAAAGCTATGTAGAATTCTGCAGGGAGACCATCAGGTCCCGGAGTTTTATCCTTCTTTTGCCTTTTCATCACCTCTGTGATCTCCATCATTGTTATCTTCTCATTTAACATATGTTGCATATTCTCTGATACCTTTGGAAGATTCGCTTCTTTTAAATAGTCCTGTATTGCCTCTTTAGAGACCACCTCCACCTTGTAAAGTGTCTCATAGTAAGCTTTAGTAATTTTTTTTATTGCATCATTGTGGCAGTGTAATTGGCCCTTTGAATCTTGTAGTTTACTTATCAGTCTTTTTTCTCTTTCTTTTTTCAATCTGTATGCAAGCCATCTTCCCGGTTTATTGGCATTTTCAAAAAAATTCTGTTTAGATCGTTTAATCTGTTGTGCCCTTGTATTCATCTCCAATAAGTTTAATTTATGTGTTATTAGTTCCATTTGTGTCTTGAACTTTTTCTTTTGTGGATCATTTTGTAACTCAAACTCCAAGTTACTAAGTTGTTCTTTCAGCCTAAGCTGTGTTTGTTTCTTTTCTTTATTCTTTTTAGCAACATAAGTTATAGCCAAACCTCTAAAATAAGCTTTCGCTTATAGAGGTTTCTTCTTTCTTATTTATTTTTTAAAAAATTCCATTTCTTTCATTACTGATTGTAAAAATTCTTTTTCTTTCAATATAGATTTATTCAACAACCATCTTAATTTTTTCCTAGTTCCTTTCCAGATCATTTTAATTGGATTATGATCTGCCCAGATATTGGGTTCTGTTTCAACCTCCTGTATCATAGTCTTTAAATCATAAGAAGTCCATATCATATCAATTCTTGACTTTGATTTATGCCTACTTGAGTAAAATGTATATTGAGCTTTATCTGGGTTCATTTCTCTCCATGTATCTTGTATACACAATTCATCTTTCATCTTTAGGAAAGGTTTAGGTAGGGTATTTCCCCCTTTTTTCCCCTTGTTTGTGGCTTTTAGAGTCCCGTTTTGCATCAGCTATTGCATTAAAGTCTCCAAGTATACAAAGATTTTGATCTTGCTTCTCATTGGGAGCATATATCGCAAATTTGTTTTTGATTCCATGTAATTTCCACCATTAATAGTCTCCCTTCATCATCAGCATAAATTTGTTTTGGGTTCATTTTTTCTTTTATATAAAGGGCTACCCATCTTTTCTTTTGCAATGCCAAGGAAGAATAAAGTTTACCTATGTTTGGTTGTTCTAAGAATCTGAAGTGTTGTCTTTTAATATGCGTCTCTTGAGGACAAATTATGTCCATTTTCAATTTTTGTAATCTATAAAATATTTTACTCTTTTTGATGGGGAGTTAAGACCATTTATATTTGTTGAAAAAATTCCAATCTCCTCCATGATTTTAGTTGTATCTAGATCTCAATCTTCTAGGGGAACTTATCTGCCTCTGATCCTTGGGTCTTACATCTTCCTCTGATTGGGTCTTTTTAGGTTCTTCCTCCTCCATTTGTTTTGATGCTCCTGCACCCATCGTCTCTTCTGGTTTCTTGGATTCAACATCGCCTTTTTTCAGAAAAGCTCTATGATTGTTGAAAAATTCTTCTGCTTGAAGTGGGGTATCCAGTTTATATCTTTTCGAGTCCCAAAAGATTAATAGTCCTTCTGGGACCAACCATCTAAAATTCACTCCTTTGTTAAACAATTTCCTTGTTAAAAATTGGTATTCTCTTCAGGCTTTTCTTATTCTTCTGGGAATCTGTTTAAGAACTATGAGTTCTTTATCTTTATATTTCAGCGGTTGATCTCTTACTGCTCTCAAGATCTCGTCTCGTGTAAATCTTTTTAGACATCTTACATGGACCTCCCTAGGAACTCTATTTCTTCTTGCATAGCTTGAATTGACTCTAAAAATGTGATCCATTTCTCGTTTCATTTGATCCATTTCCATTCCAAGTAATTCCACCAATAGTTCGCTCATCAACTCTTAACAAGTTCTCATCCTTCTCTTCTATAATATTTTGAAATCTTAAAAAGTATGATGCTCTTTCCATCTCCATGATGGCCATGGAGGATTTCCGGTGATGTTGCTAACTGTAGACCCTGGGAATGATGCTCCATTCCCCGGATCCGAAATTCCTTCACTGGCGGGCCCGTTTGGGCTAAATGCCACCCTGGAGGGGTGGCCACTGAAGGATGAACCTTTGAGGAACGGGAGCCGGTGGTAGCTGGCTTGCCAAACCCAAAGCAGCCCCTGGAACCAGCAAAAGAAAGGCGGATCACACTTACGCGAGCCACCATTAACAGCTGATCATCGGAGACAGAAAACAGCTGATTTGGAAAGCAAGCAGCCGGGCCGGATGAGACTATGCTTCTTCTCTTTTTGCAAAGTGGACTTTACTGAAATAAATAGCCTGTCTTTAACCTGAAGCTGGAAGCCTGAAGGGAGGAAGGAGGAGGGGTTTTGTCCCCCCCCCGTGTAAGCGGCGGTTTAAGCGACACTTATTAAGGAAAATTAACTTGGACCATCTTAAAGCCTTTTAACTGGAGAAGGAAAGGAAAGACATTTTAATTGGGAAAAGCCACCCTAACCATTTTTCTTCTTATTAGAACTTTAAAACTGTGTTTCTACTTTTGAATATTTTTTCCTTCTCTATTCAAATGTCTGGGGAAAGAGACAGCATTCCCCTGGTGGCCATATTGTAACTTTTTTCCTCTTTGTTCTCTGGCAGCTTTGTTTATTCAGCTGCAATACTTAGCTCAATGCCCAGACACTTGGCTGCATGCCCAGACATCCTTATCTCTCTTGAAAGTTATTGAGAGAGACTTTTCTTTTTGTGTGTGTGTCTGGCCTTTTTGGCCAGCTGTATATTACCTATAGTAAGGGAAATTACAAAAGAAGAAGGGAATTTTTTCCGGTTCTTTTTTTTTTTTTTTTTTTAGAATAAATCTGTAATTGGATTATAAATTGGATATTGTTTTTTTTCTTTTTTCTATAATTTTTATTTTTGTTTTTTTGTTTTCTTTCTCTTTTTCCCTTTTTCTATGTCTAGGTTTTTTTTGGTCTCACCCTTTGGATATAAATATATCACCACCCCTCATTTTTTGAGACCTTGCTCTTTTTTTTCTATTTTTTCTTCCTTTTTGAATGGTTGTGGGAGTTTTTTCTTTCTTTCTTTATCTCCTCACTGGATTTGTTTTTGTTTTTTTTTAAAATCATGTTCAGCCTTGTCTCCTGGTAATAGGAGGGCACCGGATTACAATTGGCCATCGGGCCGCCTGGTGGATTATAATTAGCCATTGGGCTGCTTAGTGGAGTATAAATAAACACAACAATTAGAAGATGAGTGCCTCAAATTTGGCTAAAGGGGCGAGGAAGGGTTCCTTGGCCCCTGCCTCAACTTCGGTGAGTCCAGCCCCCCAAAAATCAATTACTACATTTTTACAACAGGAAGCTCAACAAAAAGATACTCAAGCAATTCTCCAAGCAATTGCAGCTCAAACTAAAAATATTGATGATTTCAAAATGGAAATGAAAAAAGATTTGGGAAAAAATTATGAATATTTGAAAAATGATCTTCTTAAAATGGATCGATCAAAAAATGGAAACCTTTCAACAGGCAATGACAAACAGTCAACAAAGAATGCAAAAAATAGAAGATAAGGCAGTGGTGGTTGATCAGAAATTAGAAGCCTTGCAAGATAAAACCAGAGATTGGCGCAAGCTAATGCAGAATTGGAAGACAGCCCTCTGGTTCTTATCCCTGGGGCTATAAATTACTCAGAAGGCAAAGTGAGCGAAAAAGAGGAACAATCAAATCTGACTGTCAACCACCCCACCCAGTCATCTAGCAAAGAAAGACTCCCGACCTACTGTTTTACCAAGAGTATCCTTAAGTGGTTACAGAAGTAGCGAAGCTGGATCAGGCGTTTTCGTGTGCAAACAATGTAATTAACTTTCCCTTTTCCCCAGCCATCCTCCTGTTATCAGTTAATGTCCAGTTAGATGTTTGTATATTGTTTGGGTAATGGTCCCTCAGTTTGCGGGCTTTCCAGCTCAGCATTCCGATGGTTGACCTGATTGGTGCTTCTCACACCTCGGGCTGGCATGGCTTGGTTTCCATCCCCCCTACTTCCTCCCTACATTCCAATCCCCTCTTCCCTCCCCCCATTGCTAATGTCAGGCTGTCAACTTGCGATGCTTGGCTAGCAGAATGGCAGCCATGCCATGCTGCCCCTCCGGAAAAAGGACTAATCCTACAAAAAAGAAACACATGAATAGTTAGCAACAACTTATGTACCAATGGGTCATTTGGGTTTGTTTGGGTACCTAGCATGGAACTGGCGGGTGAGTCAAGGGAACACACATGAGACACATCAACTCACTCACTGTCTGAAGAAGGAAAGTCCTTCCACAGGATTAAGTATTGCAATTTCCCCTTATGCAGGCAGGAATCAAGGATTTCCTTGACTTCAAAATGTTATTCCCCTTCTATTAGTATGGGGGGGTGGCTTTGTGGTAGGATGCAAGGGTGCTGGTTGAGCTTCCTGGCCATCGTTAGGTGCTCCAGACTTTGGTGGTCTGTTCACACCTCAATCTGGTGCTGACCCCCTTCTACGTGGTGCCGCCACACTTTGTAGTTGCTGCCTTGACCACCACCAACTCCTCATCCCATATTGTATAGTTATGCTTGGTGTAGTTAAGCTTGTGTGAATAGTAAGTGCATGGGAAGAGTTGCTTGGAGTTCAAGGGGGCTTGCAGCAACACCACTCCCATGTCGATTTCCAACGCATCAATCTCCACCACAAATGGCTGTGACGGGTCAGGGTGATGGGGTCTGCAGCAAAGGCTTCCTTCAGGATCTTGAAGGCATGTTGTTTGACCAACCCCCATGGAAACTGCACCCCTTTCTGCAGGAACCGGGTCAAGGGGTGGTGATTGTGGCAAACCGAGGGATGAAAGTCCAGTAGTAATTGGCAAACCCCAGCAGCCACTGTACATTCTTAAATCGATGCAGGGGCTGCTAGGACTGCAAGTCTTCAGTCTTCTCTGGGTCCATGGTAATGCCATTGGGCAAAATCCAATGTTCCCCAAAATCAATTGTGGTCTGTGTGAACTGGCACTTTTTGCACTTTGTGAAGAGGTGATTTTCCCGCAAGTGTTGTAGTACCATTTGCACATGGGACCAATGCTCCTTGGGTGACAACAAATACACCAAGATATTGTCCAGGTAGATCACCACAAAGGTATCCAATAGATACCAGAATACATCATACATGAGTTGCATAAAAACGGCTGAAGCATTGGTCAGACCAAATGGCACGACAGTGTATTCAAAGTGTCTGTACCGGGTGCAGAAGGTGGTTTTCCACTTGTCCCCCTTGCAGATCCTGACTAGGTTATAACCCCCCCCCCACAAGTCCAGCTTTGTGAAAAGCTTCGCCTGCCGTAGCCACTCCATTTGTTCTGGAATGAGTGGGAGCGGGTACCGGTTCTTCACTGTGGTGGTGTTAAGCTTGCAGTAGTTGCAGCAGAGCCTCATTTCCCCCAACTTCTTCACAAAGAGCACTGGGGCTGCAAAAAGGGATATCGATGGATGGATGAAGCACTTCTGCAAATTTTTATCTATGAAGTCTTTGAGAGCCTCAAACATGGGCTCTGACAGGGAATAAATCTGCCCCACTGGGAGCTTGGCGTTCAGAACCAGGTCTATGGGACAATCATATGAGTTGTGCGGAGGAAGTTACTCTGCTTCCCTCTTGCTGAACACATCGGCAAAGTCCGAAATCTCTGCCAGAAGGTCCAGTGCCGAAGCAGGTGCCCCTCAGCTGCACACACCTGCAGCCAATGGAAGTGGCACTTCTGGCTGTCCAAATGGATCAACCCCTCCGACCACATGATCCTTGGGTCATCCACCTGGAGCTATTCTAACCCCAGTATGATCGGGAAGTGGGGAGCCACGGCCAAGTAAAGCTCCAAATGCTCTATATGATTGTCCATGTGCATCTGGAGTAAAGCGGTAGTGGCCATCACAGGTCCTAACTGGAGAGATCAGCCATTTATCATCTCCACCAGAATTGCAGGTGCTATCTCATGCTGGGGGATTTCCCATTTCATGGCAAAGGCCAAGTCCATAAATTTTGAGGTGGCCCCTGAGTCCACCATGGCCAGCATTTGTACTGTTAACCCATCAGGCAGAGTCAAAGTCATTGCCACCATCAAGTGCCAAGTCAGCGTGGCTTGCGGCTGCTGTATTGGGCCCACCAACACAGTCGCCCGACCTCATGAGCCTCCTAGGTCAGGCTACTGGAGTTTCCCGATGGCACCTGGCTCTTAGGCATTCTGTCAAACCTTCAAACGATCTTGGCCACAGCCATCTTCGGCTCATTTTCGGTTGCCACAGCAATGGAAGGAGGGAGATATGTTCTCTTAGTTTAGTCAAAACAAATATTTTCTTGTGGGAACCAAGGTCAAGCTACTTAAGTTTTGGCGGGCTGGAGTTTCCATTAGAAAGCCCACCAAAGTAGATAATTGGGGATTGTGATTTATAACATATTATAGGGGTGGGAAGTTCAACTTGTTACTTTGTAACCTTAGTGGGAGGGAACCTTCAGTCTTGGTTTCACCTTTGACCGTGCCGACACTATGTAGCCATTAAAAGTATTCTTTGAGGAATGTAATTGCCTCAGAGTTATTATGTTCTTCTGATCTCATCTATTGGAACCATGACATTAAACCAAGACTCCAAAATTCAATAATCCAAGGGTTCCTGAGTCCCGGTCACCTACCTAAACCTTGGGAGGATGACAAAGACTCAGGGAAGACGCAGAGATGGAAAAGAAAGGGGAGTCAATATTGAGCCTCGGAGCGGCGGCAGTGGATGGAGCACAGGCTGCTGCTTTAGTGGAGAATGTGGTCCTAACAGCCAAAGCGAGACCAAAGGCCCATTAAGTCCCATTGGAGAAGCTAACTCAGAAGGAAGAAGCAATTGTCCTTGGAGGAACCTGGAGGTCTGACATTGCCTTGCCTCTAAAGAGCACACTGAAAGCTGCAGAGGTCGAGTTTCCACTGATCTCATTGCAAGGTTTTCATTCACCCGTAGTGATGAAAGCAAAAGGGCTGGCTGCCTGGGATGAATCCGGGGAGTGGAAGTATCTGACAGCAATCCACAGCCATTCGGTGGAGCGTCTAAGGGAGAGGTTTGACAGGCTGGAGATGGGCGAAGGAGGACAGGCCATATGCCAGGTGATCTCAGGTGGGTGAGGAGACAAGTGGTCCCGTGAGCCTTCGCCACCCCGGCGAAGTCCCAGCCCTATAGTGATCAAGCAGGCTGCCTCCCCACTGCCGAAACCTGACCTAACATCGAGCCCACTGCCCTGGTGGAGCCCTGACCACTACCGGCTGTCAAGACGTCCTCCTTGGTGCCCAGAAAAGAGCCAGCAGACAAGTACAGTTGACAAACGGTTGTTTAATCCGTGCAGGAAAAAGTTAGCGCTGGGAGTGAACTGCTCCCAGCACTTTACATAGCCTCTCCATGTGCAAGTCCCACCCCCCAGCCCGCAAGCCAACATCCGGCATGCAGAGTTCAAAATCAGCCAACCAGGACATTGCCTCCTTTCCACGTTCCGGCTGGCTCACAGGCAGGCTTCTAGCATCCAGCCTGCCAGGAAGCAGGTAACCCCTCCCCCTGTTCTGCTGCCTCCCACAGCACTGCGCCACTCATCCATGTCCTGCGCCAAAGCCTGTGGGGAGGCTCCTCCTCATAGTCGCTGCAGGGACTCCCCTCGTTGAGCCGCCGAGGTGCTGGACGGCTCACGACGTCCCCAATCTCCGCAGACACACTCCCAGCCGCCAGCAAACCCGCAAGCCTTGGCAACAGCTCCCGCCGAGGACGTGAGCAGCCAGGAGGCTGCCATGGTGCTGAAGTCCTGCGCCTGTCAGCTGGCGACCCCCCGGACCTGCTCCCGGCTTCTGGCAAGCCCGCAAGCCTTGGCAACGGTTCCAGCTGAGGAAGCGAGCAGCCGGGAAGCCTCCGTGGTGCCAAATTCCTGTGCCCGTCTGCTGTGAGGTCTGGCAGTGGTTCCAGACAGTGAGGTAGGCGAAGCGGAGGCGGCGGTGCGGCATGTGGGTCCCCACCTCCCCGTGAATGTCAGGCCCACGGGGCTCGACACCAGCGCACCAGTCTGGAGCGACCCCAACAGGTTAGTCCCGAATATTACCAATCAGTGCAGGTGTCCCGCTAGCCCAGATTGATGATGCCGTTCTCCTAGCCCTGATTGGTACTGCCGCCCGGTAAGCCCTGACCGCCGACGCTATGCCAGCCCCAATTGCTGATGGTGCCCAGCCAGCCCAGATCGCTACCAATGCCCAGCTGATCCCTATCCCTATCGGCGTCATGCCAGTCCAGACCGCAGTCAGCATCCTGCCAGCCCAAGACATCCACCAGGGGTTTTCCATCAAGGGGGATTTCAGCAGCCCCAGCCACAGTTGCCTGGCTTACTGCAGGCTCTCTGGGATCGCCGTCCTGCCGATCCACCCCCCCCTCAAATGTTGTGATAAATGTCCATTTCTCCTTTAAGAAATCCTTCTCTGCCTGGATGGGCTTCCCTTTTCCCCCCCTTACAGGCTGTCAGCTGACAGCTGTACTAAGGGGGTGGAGGAGAAAGCAGGGAAAAGTTTCGTTTCTTGAAAAATACGTCATGCTTTCAAAGTGTATGTTTTAACTATCTGTGTAATGTAATTGGCTGTAAATCAGTAAGGTGACAATTTGTGGGAAGAAACCTTTGATGTGTAATAAAAGGGGATGCCTGGCTTCTGCCGGGGCCCTCCATCCCGAGAGAGACAAGCAAGGTCTCTGTCATTAATCATGGTTGCCGGGACGCCACGGACACACTTTCGCAAAAAGTGGTGACCCCGACGTGATAACCCTGAGAGGTTATACGTCCCTGGACCCTCATACTTACCGCCCAGACGTGGCCAAGCGCGCTTTATCAGTTCATCGCTGGACGAGGACTGATCTCACGTAAGTTATGGGGGGAGATCTCTCAAAGGTGCAAGAAACACATTTGGGTGAACTTACAGAGATAACCAGGAAGAATTATGTTTATTTTACTGCGAAGAAGCTGACATCAGGAGATTTAAGATCTCTCCTTGAATTTATTTGGAAACACATTCTTTTCTACCCAGAGGCAGGCTGCCTTAAAGTTGAAACTTGGAGGAGAGTAGAGGAGTTCTTACATACAAATTCTAGGGGCCCCGTTTCTATTTTAACATCTTGCAGAGTAGTGTTAAAAGCTTTGGAGACACAGGAGCAGCTCCTACTAAAATATTACTGAATCCATTGAATTATAATGAAGTTCAACTTCTTCCCCCTGCCAGTGAAACTCCAGTAACAATTAAAGATCACAGCAGGGTTTCTCCCAGCAATGTTGAGCCGTGTGCTCCTATTTTAAATGCCACAGCTCCCTCTCTAGCAAAAACCAGTAATCTTATTCAGGAGACTTTACAGAATGCTTATGAAGCAGGTGAATTGAACGCTGAGGAAATGGCAAGTTTATACCCTGTAACTATAGGTGTGGATGCACAAATGAACCCAGTAAAAGAATGGAAACCGCTTCAATTAAGAACCTTAAGGGACATTAAACAGGCTGTGTTAGATTATGGATTAAAGAGCAAGTATTGCATGGGGCTTATTGAAGCATTAGGATTGGCTCACAAAATGATTCCAGCAGATTGGAAGGCATTAATGCAAATGATTTTAACACCTGCGCAGTATGCAGTTTGGGACTCCCAGTATTGTATTCGAGCTATTCAGAGAGGCACTGCTCAATTAGTGCCAGACCAAATTTATGGCTCTGGACAGTTCACTGCTGTTGAACAACAGCGAGATGCTATTCCAGATGCAGCTATACATGGTGTAATTTTACAGGCTGTTTTTGCTGCTTTAAAGGTAGTAGATGAGAGTGGAAAATTTGGCAAAAGTTTTACTCAAATTAAACAGGGAACTACTGAGCCCTATGATGAATTTATAAATAGACTAAAAGATAGTATTGATAAAGAAATTGCTAATGAATTAGCTACAAAAGAGATTTTGATGAAATTGGCTGTTGAGAATGCTAATGCAGACTGCAAAAGAGTTCTGCAACCCTTAATTGGCACTGGTCAAAAGACACTTGCACCTACATTGGTTCAACTACAACAATATTTAGGAAATATTAATTGGTTAAGGCCATATATAGGTCTTTCTACCTCGACCCTTTCTCCCTTATTTATGGCATTAAAAGGCCTCAAAAATCCCACAGACGTTGTGACATTGACCTCCGACCAGCTATTGGTCGTTGAGAAAGTCCAAACAGCCCTCAACACCCAGTGGACTGATCGGTGTGTTGACAATCACCCTGTGCATTTGAATGTGACTTTTGATCGACCACCCACAGTGGCAATTACTCAATCTAATGAGCCTACAGGAAATTGTTTTCACTCCAGCTATGACTTTGGCTGAAATTACACATCGTGGCCACACGATGGCGCCAGATTTTTGGAATTGAATTTGCAATTATTTTTCTCCCATTTTCCTTAAAATTGTGGGAAACTTTGATTCAAAATAATTTGGTTTTGCAATTATTGATTGGTGATTGGCCTGGTCAGGTTTTTTTGTCATTCTCCAGCTGATCCATGATTTTTGGCCATAAAAAATTACCTTTTGCTTATATCTCTCCTAGTTTGGATGAGACTTTGTTGACACTATTTTTGACATTGCAAATATTTATTGAGACAAGATATTGTCCTTATTTTATTGCACATATCCGGAGTCATCAAAATTTTCCAGGAATTCTCAGTGAAGGGAATTCCCAGGCGGATATGACGACACACGTTATGACTATGCAACAACCCACTCCCTGGGATAGTCATAGCTATTTTCATCAAAACGCCAAGGCTTTGGCTAAACAATTTGGCATAACCCCCGGGGAGGCAACAGCTATCATCCAACAGTGCCCCAACTGTTCACAAGGACTGTCTATTCCAATGGGTGTGAATCCCCGTGGACTTGAGGCATGTCAAATTTCGCAAATGGACGTTACCCAATATGCATCTTTTAGTCCATGGAAATATATACATGTGACTATTGATACATATTCTGGGTTCATCCTTGCTACTCCACAGCGTGGAGAGGCAACTAAACATGTCATCAATCATTGTATTCGAACTTTTAGCACTCTGGGTACTCCTAAAGAATTAAAAACTGATAATGGATCCTCATATTGTAGTCATGGCTTTGCTCAGTTCTGCAATCGGTGGGACATTATTCATAAATTCGGCATTCCTTACAATTCACAGGGGCAAGCAGTAGTGGAACAGGCCAATTCTACTCTTAAGCACATGCTTGACAAATTAAAAACAAAAAATGGGGAAAATACCCCCAGACTACCTGGAGTGCAAAATCATCTTAATTTGGCTTTATATACTCTCAATTTCTCAAATCTTACTGGTACGCCACCTAATACAGCTGCGAGCAGGCATTTTTCTCCCCTTCCAGACGCAGCAACCACGGGTCGACCGCTAGTTTGGTATCGTAAACTACCAGACCCCCAATGGAAAGGACCAGCTGAACTTATTACCTGGGGTCGTGGATATGCTGCGGTGCAACATGAAGGCAATACGATATGGGTTCCTGGCCGCAATATTCGCCCTTACAGTGTACAGCCAAAAGATTGCAAAGACTCTGGTGAGCCCAAAGTGAATGGACAATGAATTTTGGAAGGACAATAAAAAGTTAGTGCCTTAACAAACCATACTGACTGCTGGATGTGTATGATGTCACCATCGGATGCCAGTCAAGGACTTTTTCTTTAGTTGGACTTCCTTTGAACAACACTGGAGCTAGCGAAAGTTTTGTACATATTAATGAGGCAGGACATTATACGCTGCCACTCTGGGTTTATTATGTAGATTTTGCATTAGTGTGTTTTAATTTTTCTAAGGAAATTATTCTTTTAAGTATATATCTCTCTTGTGATATCACCTTTAATATGCCTGATCATTGTGATCAAAGTAATAACAAAGTGTATGAAAAATGTGATGATGGAGAGTACAATGCAAGTGTATTGGGTTTGTAGCTATTTGAATGGCACACGGAATTGGACTGCAGCCAATGACAGTGACGGCCGTTGAAATGCTTAATGAAGAACAAGGACAAATCCCTCCACCAATATCCGGAGATCATAAGCATTGGGGATATTTGGAATGCATTCTGGTTTTGGTTACCAAATTTTCAGTGGTTAAAAAATTTGATAAGTATTATTTTGTATTGTTATATTATTCCATTGTGGATGCTTTTATATACAATGTTTGCCTGATATTTTTGCTATGATGAAATCTTTTATACCAAAGAAAAAATTGTCTCAACAAGTGAACATTAGTCAACAAGGATTCGAGCGGATGCCAATGGATAAACAGCCACCTTAGTTGGATGAAATCGAATACATGGACTGAAAGCCTTTGCTTCTAAACAAAAACAAAAAAGGATGAGATGTTGTGATAAATGTCCATTTCTCCTTTAAGAAATCCTTCTCTGCCTGGATGGGCTTCCCTTTTCCCCCCCTTACAGGCTGTCAGCTGACAGCTGTACTAAGGGGGTGGAGGAGAAAGCAGGGAAAAGTTTCGTTTCTTGAAAAATGCATCATGCTTTCAAAGTGTATGTTTTAACTATCTGTGTAATGTAATTGGCTGTAAATCAGGAAGGTGACAATTTGTGGGAAGAAACCTTTGATGTGTAATAAAAGGGGATGCCTGGCTTCTGCCAGGGCCTTCCATCCCGAGAGAGACAAGCAAGGTCTCTGTCATTAATCATGGTTGCCGGGACGCCACGGACACACTTTCGCAACACTCAAACCCACATTCGCTGGAGACCCTGAGAAGGTGATCATTTTCCTGAACCAGGTGTAGTCACATGTGAATCGTTATGAGCAGGCTTACTTAGAAGAAGCTGAGATGATTGATGCTGTAGCCGCAAACTTGGAAGGGGAGGCTGCAGAATGGATGTCTGGCCTACGAGAGGAACAGGCACCCAAAGTTTGGAATTTTGAGCTATTCACATGTGGGTTGAGGGCCAGATTCAAAGATGAATCCCAGGCTGTACAAGCGGAAAAAGACATCCACGATGTTAAGCAGAGGGGTTGGCCCGCAAGAGAGTACGTGAGAGAGTTTTGAAGGGTGGCAGGGCAGATCAGGCAGTGGCCTGAACAGTCATTAATCCACTACTTCAAAGCAGGGTTAGACCGCAATCTGTTCCAGACATGCATGTGCAGGGGTAACCCTAATCAACTCCATGATTGGTACTGTTTGGCTACGAATTTAGATATTGAGCTGACACGATACCATAAGCCTGCAGCTTTGGGACCTCAACCCCAGCGAGATCTGGTGAGGCATCAACCGTCCCAGCGCCCCCCACCTGTCACAACGTACGAGTCCATTCGAGCTCCCACTGGATCCCAGATCAAGTGCTTCAGGTCTAGGCAACTTGGGCATTGAGCTGCAGACTGTCCGGTTCCTTTCCCTCCTCCGAAAAGTGCGACCGCTGCTCCCACAAAGCCAAAGAGACAACCTCAGCCAACATGAGAAAAGTCGAATTGGGTCAGCCAGGGGCAAGTTGTACAAGTCACCTCTCCTCCCCAGCAGACGCAAGAGGAATCATCTGGACACCTGCCCACATCCAACCCATACGACAACGATGACGGGGGGAAAAGATGACCCAATGGTGAGTCAGCCTATCCCACCTTTTGCCCTTTCTGCCAAACTATTGGTGCCTAAATCAGGGACTCAGATGGACTTGAACATTTTAATTGATTCGGGGGTGCACCCAGTGCTTAATCAACCTCCCTACTATACTAAAACTGCACATTAGAGCAAAATTGCTGCCTTCACCCATGAGATTTGAGCAGGCTGATGGATCTCTCATAGGAGGAGCCCCGGCCACTCACATAACTGAACTAGTGTGCCTTGAGATAGAGGAGCATTGGGAGCTAATCCGTTTTGTGGTAATCCCCAAAATGACAGAAGCAGTGATTCTGGGGCTGGCCTGGTTTGACAAATGGTGCCCCATGATCTGGTGGGAGAACGGAGTGAGGATCAGCAACTGGACCATTGCCTCCTGTTCCAATCTGTAGCCCAGTTAAGAGCCAAGAGCAGCCCCTGGAAACCTTGAAATCTGCTGTGAGTTCCCCACTGGGAGAACAAATCATCCCAAGTGAATATAGAGACTTAGCAGAAGCATTCAACAAAATGGAATGTGATGTTCTGCCTCCCCACCAAACTACTGACTGAGCTATCAAAATTTTACCGGGGGCCAAACTACCTAAGCCAAAAATGTATTCAATAACCCCCCCCAAGCTGAAAGAACTGAGAGCATATATTGATAAGAACTTAGCCAGAGTATTCATCCACCCAACAAAATCCTGGGTAGCCACCCCAGTGTTGATTAAAGAGAAGAAATATGGGTCAATGAGATTGTGCGTAGACTATAAAGGGTTAAACTGTGTCAGCATAGAGAATATGTACCCCCTCCCTTTGATGAAGGACATGTTAGCCCATTTGGAAAAAGGAAAAGTTTTTACCAAATTAGACCTAAGAGAGGCGTATTACCAAGTAAGAATCAAGGAAGGAGATGAGTGGAAATGGCTTTTAACAGTCCCTTGGGGAGTTTCCAGTTCAATGTTACGCCTTTCGGTCTGCAAGGGGCCCCTGCTGTATTCATACAATTGATAAATCAAGTACTGCATAGTCACCTGTACAATGGGGTTTTAGTTTACCTTGACGACATCCTAATCTACACAGAGACCATGGCGGAGCATGTCAAATTAGTACATGAAGTGCTCAGAAAACTGCTGAGAGCTAAGCTTTACGCTAAGCTCTCAAAATGTGAGTTCCACCAGTCACACCTGGATTACCTAGGACAGGGCTTTTCAACCTTTTTACCAGTTGTACCACTTTTAGGATATGGCAATATTCGAGTACCACCTAGTAAGGTGTCAAAAACTTGATGACCAAAAAAAAAACCTGTTCAAAGTTGCAATTGCACTGAAATGACTTATGACTATTTTTCACACTTATGACCATTGCAGCATGCCCAGGGTCATGTGATTTATATTTGGATGCTTGGCAACGGATTCATATTTATAATGGTCACAGTGTTCCAGGGTCATGTGATCCCCTTCTGCAACCTTTTGACAAGCAAAGTCAATGGCAGAGCTGCTGGTGGCCAAGTGCTAAGGCGGGACTTCCTTTCCTCCCTCCCTTCCCTGCCTCCCTTTTTCTCATTCCCATCTCCTTCTGAAGGAACAATTTGAACCCCGCCCCCATATTTCCCTCTTCCATATATTGATCAAACAAGGAAAGGCCTCCAGAGACAGAAAAGACAAGCTGCTGAGTGAACTAGCTTAAAAAGGCACATTCCCTTTTAAGAATTAGCTACTGGCTAGAAAGGAAGGCTGCTAAGGCAGCCTCCCCAAATTGCTCCATTCATAAGTAAAGGAATGCTACAGGCAAAATCCATTCAGGAGAAAAATACTTCAAAATCCCTTGCAGCAAAACTTACAGTTAACAACAGCAGAGCAATAGAAGCTAACACCAGCCATCAGCCAAATAGAAATTGCCAAACACTCCTTAAGAACACAAAGCCCTCATTGCACAAATCCCAGAACTTCAAAGTCACAAAAGCACATAAGAATCCTTCCACTCTCCATCTCCCTCCCTCCCTCCTCCGTGCCTCACCTCCAGCCACTGCTGCCTTTTTTCATTCCTCTTGGAGGGCAACCCCTCCCCCCTGCATTTCTTGCCTGTTTGCTGCTGCCAGCACAGGTGGCTGCCACAGCAGTTGTAGATCGGCTCATGGCCAGCCTGCTTGATCTCCTCTCCCCCCACCCTCCCCCTCCCCCTCCCCCTCCTTTGGTGCAGCTGACTCTGCCTCCTACCAAGGCTACTGCTTTTATTCTCTCTCCCTCTCCTGCCCAAACTGCCTCTTTTTATAGGCTCTCCTGTCTCTGCCCCCTCCTCCTTTCTCATGGGGGAGGGTGAGCCAGAAGTGAGCCTGGGGCCTTTGCAGCTCCAGAGGACTCTCACTGTAAGTCCTTGCCTGTGCTGGCTCTTTCCCTCCCCCACTACACTTGGCTAGGCAGGGCTGCGTACCACCTGCCACTCATTAATGTACCACAAGTGGTATGCATACCACCGGTTGAAAAACCCTGGATTAAATGATCGAAACAGAATTTTTTTTGAAAATGCTAAAAACCGGGAAGATGGCTTGCATACAGATTGAAAAAAGAAAGAGAAAAAAGATTGATAAGTAAGCTACAAGACTCAAAAGGTGAGTTATATTGCCATAATGGTGTAATGAAAAAAATTACTAAGGACTATTATGAGGCACTCTATAAGGCGGAGATGATTTCTAAGGAGGCAATACAGGACTATTTAAAAGAAGCCCGAGACTATGTGACATATGTTAAATGAGAAGATAACAATGATGGAGATTACAGAGGCAATAAAAAGGCAAAAGAAGGATAAAACTCTGGGACCTGATGGACTTCCCGCAGAATTCTATGTAGCCCTTCAAGATATAATAAGTCTGATTTTGAAAGATTTGTGCAATGAAACTTTTTCAGAGAAAAAAATACCAAATTCGTGGACTGAAGCTAATATTACTTTGATACCCAAAGAAGATTTATTTATTTATTTATTTTATTTTTATTTTCTTAAATTTCTATACCGCCCCTCTCCCGTAGGACTCGGGGCAGTTTACAGCCCAATTAAAACAAATAATAACAATAAATATTTAAAAATAAATTAAATTAATACATGGCTGTTACTAAAAACTGTTAAAATCCCAATTCTAAAACCCGAACAGCCTCGTTTAAAAATTTACATAAAAAACCCGAAGAGATCTAGGCCAGGCCGGCTTGATTGAAGAGATGAGTCTTCAGTTCTCTTCTGAAGGTGCGGAGATCATGACACGTCCGGAGTTCTGGGGGGAGCTCGTTCCACATCATCGGTGCCCCCACAGAAAAGGCTCTCCCCCTGGGCGCCACCAGCCGACACTGCTTAGCCAATGGCACCCTGAGGAGGCCCTCTCTGTGGGAGCGAACTGGTCGATGGGAGGTATTTACTGGCAGAAGGCGGTCTTGTAAATAACTGGGTCCTATGCCATGGAGCTCTTTAAAGGTGGTAACCAATACCTTGAAGCACACCCGGAAAGCCACCGGCAACCAGTGCAGCTCGCACAGGATGGGGGCCATTCGTACCCGCCAGGGTGCCCCCACTACCACCCGCGCGGCCGCATTCTGCGCCAGTTGAAGCCTCCGCATGCACTTCAAGGGGAGCCCCATGTAGAGAGCATTACAATAGTCCAGTCTGGAAGTGACGAAGGCATGGGTGACCGTGCGTAGCGTGTCCCTATCTAGGAAGGGGTGCAACTGGCGTACCAGACGAATCTGGTAAAACATCCTCCCGGCCACGGCCGTCAGATGGTCCTCAAGGGACAGCCGTGAATCTAGGAGGACTCCCAAGTTGCAAGCCCTTCCCGTGGGGGCCACTGACTCGCCCCCAATAGACAGCGATGGAATCAGCTGATTGTACCGGGACGACGGTAACCACAGCCACTCGGTCTTGGAAGGGTTGAGCTTGAGACCGTTCTTCCCCATCCAGATCCGCACGGCCTCCAGGCACTGGGTCAGCATGTCAAGAGCTTCATTTGGGTGGTTCGGGGTGGAAATGTACAGCTGAGTATCATCGGCGTACTGATGGAATTCCACCCCAAAACCTCGGATGATCTCACCCAGTGGCTTCACATAAATGTTGAACAACAAGGGCGAGAGGACCGACCCCTGAGGTACCCCACAGTCAAGGGGCCTCGGGGTCGACCTCTGACCCCCTGTCAACACAAACTGCATCCGGCCAGAGAGGAAGGAGGAGAACCACCGAAGCACGGTGCCCCCTATACCTAACCCCTCCAACCGGCGCAGCATGATACCATGGTCGATGGTATCAAAAGCCGCTGAGAGGTCCAATAGCACCAGGACAGAGGAGCAACCCCTGTCCCGGGCCCGCCAGAGATCATCCACCAATGCGACCAAAGCTGTTTCCGTGCTGTAACCCGGCCTGAAGCCCGACTGGAGCGGGTCCAGATACGACAATTCCTCCAGGTGCTGGGGGAACTGTCGAGCAACCACACTCTCAACAGCCTTCGCAACAAAGCGAAGGTTGGAGACAGGACGATAGTTAGATAAAACAGCCAGGTCCAGGGTGGGCTTCTTGAGGAGGGGTCGCGCCACTGCCTCTTTCAGGGCGGCGGGGAAGACACCCTCACTCAGCGAAGCGTTGATAATCGCCTGGAGCCAGCCTCGCGTCACCTCACTGGAGGCCAGTACCAACCAGGAGGGACACGGGTCCAGTAAACATGTGGTTGCTCTAAGACCTCCCAGCAACCTGTCCACGTCATCAGGTGTCACGGAGTCAAACTCAGCCCAGGTAACAGTCTCAAGACCGGCCTCAGCCACTCCTGCTGGACCTCCTTCGTCGAAGTTAAAGCCTTCCCGAATCTGAGCAATTTTGTCATGCAGATATTGCACAAAATCCTCAGCTCTTCCCTCCAAGGGGTCCCCCCTCGCCTCCCGATGAAGGAGGGAGCGGGTCACCCTGAACAGGGAGGCTGGTTGGTTATCTGATGACGCAATAAGGGCAGTGATGTAAGAACGCTTCTCTGCCCTTATTGCCACTAGGTAAGTCCTAATATGGTCTCTTACTCGTGTTCGGTCAGACTCAGAGCGACTCGCCCTCCAACTGCTCTCTAGGCGTCTTTTCCGGCGCTTCATCTCCCTCAGATCCCCGTTAAACCAAGGAGCCGATCGAGAACCATGCCAGTTCAGAGGCCGCAAAGGCACAACCATATCCAAGGCATCAGCAGCTGCCTTATCGCAGGCAGCCACCAGCGCCCCAACCGAGTTGTGTGTTAGACCCTCCGGTATTGGCCCAAGCTCCGTCTGCAAGCTCTCGGGTTTCATCAGTCGCCTGGGGCGGTACCAAATAATTGGTTCCGCCTCCCTGCAGTGGGGTGTAGCTGTCTGAAAGTCCAAGCTTAGGAGAGAGTGATCGGACCATGACAGAGGTGTAATGACTATATTTCTCGTATCCAGATCACTCAGACACTGACCAGAGACAAAAACCAGGTCAAGTGTGTTTCCCCCGTGTGTGGGGGGCCTTGAATTACCTGGGTCAGGTCCATGGCTGTCATGGAAGCCATGAACTCCCGAACCTCCCCAGATGCCTCGCCCGCAGATGGCAGATTGAAGTCACCCATGACTACCAGCCTGGGGACCTCAACCGCCACTGCCGCGATGACGCCCAAGAGCTCGGGCAGGGTGGTTGACACGTGGCAGGGAGCCAGGTACGTGAGCAACACAGCCCTCGGACCCCCAATTTGCACACAAATTAAAAACTATAGACCAATATCTTTACTAAACGTGGACTGTAAAATTTTCATTGCAATAATGGCGGAAAGAATGAAGAAATTTTTGACTGAATTTATTCATTCAGACCAAAATGACTTTGTGCCCAAAAGGCAGATAAAGAATAACCTAAGGATCATTTTAAATGTTTTGGAATATTATGAAAATCATCCTGGGAAACAGATGGTACTTATATTTCTTGATGCACAAAAAGCCTTTGATAATTTAAATTGGCAATTTATGTTTCAACAATTGAAGGAAATGGATTTTGGTGAAAACTTTATAAATGCTATTCAAGCAATTCATAAGAAACAAACAGCAAGGATACTTTTAAATGGAGATTATACAGATGGTTTTGATATCAAGAAAGGCACAAGACAGGGATGCCCATTGTCGCCTTTGCTATTTATTCTTACACTGGAAGTGTTGGCTAGGAATATTAGGCAGGATATGGAAATCAAAGGACTGGAGATAAAAGATCAGAAATACAAATTACAGGCATTTGCAGATGATCTGGTTTTTATTTTGGAAGAGCCATTGGAAACAGCCACCAAACTCTTGCAGATAATAGAGAAATTTGGAGAAGTGGCTGGGCTGAAAATAAATAGGGAAAAGACTAATGTTTTAACAAAAAAACTAACAGATAAACAGAAAAACCAACTCGCTAAAAAGACAAATCTTCAAATAGTTAAAAAAGTTAAATATTTAGGTATTCATTTAACAGCAAAATATACAACATTAAAAGAGGATAACTACGAGAGACTAGTGAAACAAATAAAAACAGACTTGGAAAAGTGGAAAAATATTCAATTATCACTGTTAGGAAGAATAGCGACTGTTAAGATGAATATTTTACCAAAACTACTTTTCCTATTCCAAACAGTTCCTGTTAAATTGACTAAGAAATTTTTTGATGATTTAAACACAATACTGAGATTTATATGGCAAGGAAAGAAAGCAAGAATTAAAATTAAATTACTACAGGAAACTAAAGACAGAGGGGGCTTTGGACTCCCGGACTGGAGACTGTATTATCAAGCAGCTATTCTGCTTTGGCTTAAAGAATGGATCACATTGAGAAACAAATGACTTCTGTACTTAGAAGGACATGATTTGCAATTAGGCTGGCATGCGTTTATGTGGTATGAGAAAAATAAAGTACATAAATTTATTTATTTATTTTATTTATTTTATTCGGGCTTGTATGCCGCTCCTCTCCGGAGACTCGGAGCGGCTAACAACATGTATATAAAACATCAAATTTCAATACAAGTCCAAACAAAAATATCTAAAAACAAACTAACACCCACTCATTTCACCATTCAATCCACAATCATCCCCAGGCCTGCCGGCAGAGGTAAGTTTTAAGGTTTTTACGGAAGGCCAGGAGCGTGGGAGAAACGCGGACTTCAGGAGGCAGTTGGTTCCAGAGGGTGGGCGCCACAACAGAGAAAGCCCTCCCCCTAGGGCCCGCCAGCCAACATTGTTTCGCTGATGGGACCCGGAGGAGGCCGACCCTGTGTGCTCTCACCGGTCGTAGGGAAGTATCCTGGTCCCATGCCATAAAGGGCTTTATAGGTAATAACCAACACTTTGAATTGCACTCGGAGACCAATAGGCAGCCAATGCAGCATGTGGAGAGTTGACAAAATGTGGGCACGATGGGGCAGGCCCACAACTGCTCGCGCAGCTGCATTCTGCACTAATTGTAGTCTCCGAACACTCTTCAAGGGTAGCCATAAGGAATGTATTGCTTTCAGAGTGGGAGAGAATTAAACATCAAATCTACATGAAAATACCTCAGTGGCTTTCTACAATGGAAGCATTTGCTTACCCAAATTTAATTAATTATGATAAACGCGTTACTTATAAAGATGTGCTAGATAAGGATGGAAAACTTAAAGACAGACAAGTTCTTCAACAACAAGGTATTGATTTAACATGGTGGTCGTATTTGCAAATTCAAACAAGATATGAAAAAGATGTAAAATTAACAGGATTTTATAAAGAACAGATATCAATTGATAAAATACTCCTAACAACAGATGAAAATTTGATTTAAAAACTTTTAAAATTCCTGTTAAGTTGGAAGATGGAAGAAGAACAAGTAAAAGAAACAATGATAGTATGGGCAAAGAACTTCGGACATTCTATAAACTTAGAAGATTGGCAAAAACTCTGAGATAGAAATATTAAACTTACTAAAGCAGCCTCATATAAAGAGAACTTATACAAAATGTTTTATAGATGGCAGTTAGATTAGCGAAAATGTTCAAAAACGTATTGAATATTTGCTGGAAATGTAAACAAAAACCAGGTACCTACTACCATGCCTGGTGGACATGCCCTTTTCAACCGGTGGTACGCGTACCACTTGTGATACATTAATGAGTGGCAGGTGGTACGCAGCCCTGCCTAGCCAAGTGTAGTGGGGGAGGGAAAGAGCCAGCACAGGCAAGGACTTACAGTGTCTTTTCTGTCTCTAGAGGCCTTTCCTTGTTTGATCAATATATGGAAGAGGGAAAATATGGGGGGGTGTTCAAATTCTTCCTTCAGAAGGAGATGGGAATGAGAAAAAGGGAGGCAGGGAAGGGAGGGAGGAAAGGAAGTCCTGCCTTAGCACTTGGCCACCAGCAGCTCTGCCATTGACTTTGCTTGTCAAAAGGTTGCAGATGGGGATCACATGACCCTGGAACACTGTGACCATTATAAATATGAATCTGTTGCCAAGCATCCAAATATAAATCACATGACCCTGGGCATGCTGCAATGGTCATAAGTGTGAAAAATGGTCATAAGTCATTTCAGTGCAATTGCAACTTTGAACAGGTTTTTTTTTGGGTCATCAAGTTTTTGACACCTTGCTAGGTGGTACTCGAATATTGCCATATCCTAAAAGTGGTACAATCCGTAAAAAGGTTGAAAAGCCCTGCTGTAGTAGATGTATAATTACCAAACAACAAAAATGGTCTTAAGGGGATTCTGTGGTTATCAGAAGGTACTGCAACAGAGCAAGGTTGAGACCCTCTAAAATCCCTGGAAAAAATTTTCAGGGACAAAGAGTGTGCGCTCCCCAGGCACTTGAAAATGCTCCTGCCCAGAGACGCTTCTGTCGGCTGACAGAGAAAGACGCCGCGACCGCCTCTGCTTTCAAGAAAGAAAATAAGAGAGACTGTTTGCAGACGGAGTGATTACAGGAGTCTTTTGTGTATCGCAAGTATTTTGCTACTTTATTTCTGCCCACGTACTTATAACTTTTAAAATCAACATAATGTATTCAAAATGGTGATAGCTTTCTCCGCTAAGGGAAAGTGGCTGAAAGTGAAAGTGAACTTTTCCTTCTTCTCTCGGAAGTAAAGCCAGAGAGACCATTTTGATCTGAATTTTACTTTTTAAATTATAACGTCAACTGGAATTTAAAAGAAAACAAGAAGAGAGGAAAATTTGGCAATACAATTTCTTCTCTTAAAGGGATTTAAAATGACGACGAGACAGAAGGCAGCCATAGCGAAGGCGGCTTTACCCTCCCCAGGTCAGCTCTCTAAATCACAATCAAGCAGTCTGCCTGCTTCTTCGGCCTCTGCATCTGTGACATCGATAGAATTCCAAGCCCCTCTGCCTACACAATTTCCTCCAGAAACGCTTACAATGAAAGACTTGCAGGGAGCATTATCTACAATGACTGACAAGCTGGAGAGAAAGATGGAAGAACAGACAAAAGGTTTAACTGACGAACTGGAGACAATAAAAGGCACGATAGAAACCTATAACATTGAGATAAGAGAAGATATTGTTGAGGCCATTAAAGGGGTCTGGGACTATACTTTGGGAGTTGAAGAGAAGTTGGAAAATATGGAGCAGCAGATGGAGGAAAAAATTGAGGAGGTTAGAAGTGATCTCCAAGATCAAGCTGTTATGATACAATATAATCAGATGCAGATGGCTGTTAGAATTAGGGGTTTGAAAGAGGTTGCAAAGGAGAACCAAGAAGACTTAAGAAGAATTTTTGTTGAAGCTTTGGCAAATTTTCTGGAAGATGGAGCTCAAAATGTGGCCTGGCAGATTGAGCGGATATTCAGAATCAATTCACGTATAGCAGCACAAAGAAACTTGCCCAGAGATATTGTGATATATTTTAGTACAAGAAAATTTAGAAATTGGGTTCTTACTACAGCTTATAATAAACAATTAAGTGTTGCTGGTCAAGAGGTACAGGTTTTGAAGGAGATACCTCCAAAAATGTTGAGATCAAGGAAAGATTATGCATTCTTGACGGAGGAACTTAAAAAATGAGCGATACAATATAGATGGGAGGCTCCAACTGGACTTTCTTTATTTTTTCAGAATAATAGATATCGCTTGACCTCAGTTGCTAAAGCGAAAGACTTCTTTGAGAACATACTGATGGGTGGTAAATCCACGTCCCCAAGATCCAAAAGGGCAGACCTTGTAAAAGATATGGAATCATCACAACTTATGGAATTACAATCATTGCCAGCATCAGAATTGGATAAAGGAGTATTGGCTGAACAGTCAGTGCAGTGTATTGATATTTTTCAACCTTTGGATGCAGAGAAGGCCAAAGAACAAAGGCACACACGTGTAGTTACTAAGTACATGGAACAAAGAGAAAAAGTACAGCCAGCTTATACAAAGCAAGTTGCATCTACATCTTCGGAAGCCATGGGAGCAAGACCTAAGAAGAAAGGAGTGGAACAAGTTGATTTGGCCTTGCAAAAGCTTTCACAAACCGGTCATGTCAAATAAATACTTGACATGGAATGTGAATGGCTTAAATTCTCCGCAGAAAAGGAAGAAGATATTCCATTATTTGAAGCAATGTAAAAATGATGTAATTTGTCTACAAGAAACACATATTAGAAATCAGGATCAGAAATATTTGATAAATAATAAGTTGGGCTTACATTTTGTAGCAGCATCTTCAGAGAAAAAAAATGGAATTGTTATTTATGTTAAAAACCATATAAGAGCCAAATTAATAGAAGCAGATACTCAAGGTAGATTTTTAGCTATTGAAATTTTATTAGACGGCAAGAAAGTTCTTTTGATGGGCATATATGCCCCTAATCAACAACAAGGCATATTTTATAAGTTACTACATAAAAAATTAATACAATTGGATTATAGGTCTTGTATCTTAATGGGAGACTGGAATGGTATTCTTGATGTGGGCTTAGACAAGAAAAAGATTTCATCTGTCCCACAATCGCGTTCTATCTTGCCTAAATCTTTTTTTGATATTAAGGATGATTTTAATTTGTTAGATATATGGCGAGAAAGACATAGCAAGGATCAAGAGTTTACTTTCTTTTCTGATAGACATCAATCATTTTCCAGAATTGACTTTATATTGACTACTAGTGATTTTATTTTAAGGCTAAAGAAAGTTAAAATTTTACCCAATGTTTTGTCAGACCACAATCCGGTCATGATGGAATTAACGATTGGTCAGTCTCCCAGAAGATCTTGGAGAATTAATGAAAACTTGTTCAAATATGACATAAATGTGGAGGAATGTAAAAAGGCTATGAAGGAATTTTTTATGTTAAATATGAATAAGGAAACGACAATAGAAATGGTGTGGGACTCTAGTATGGCTTATATGCATGGGATTTTAATTGATATGAACAAAAGGTATAGACGTAAACAAGAGGAAAAAAGGAGAGTGTTTGAGGCTTGGCCCTGCGCGGGCAAGCCTCAATTCCCATGATGGGTCCTCACACGTGGGCCAAATATTAGAGATGAACACATGACTCCAGTCAGCTTTCTCTCTGGGGCGTGAGGGCAACAGACAAGACTGCCTTCCCCTTTTTATTAACTGTTACAGTGGGCGGTTACACAATGCATCACATGGTTACAAACAGCCAATGACAATGTTATACTCTGTAGCCAATGACAAGGCT
This sequence comes from Bothrops alternatus, assembly GCA_034064705.1. Lineage (NCBI taxonomy): Eukaryota > Metazoa > Chordata > Lepidosauria > Squamata > Viperidae > Bothrops > Bothrops alternatus. The sequence continues at coordinate 3,799,470 of JARGCV010000257.1, read as the reverse complement.
ACACTGCAGGGCCACCCTGTGGCCAATGGATTCAAATCTTGGTACAACTGTCCATCCACCTATTAGCCCCCCTTATTTCCTGTCCCAGGCCATATGGCAAGTCCTTTGTTCCAGGACATGTGGTCAATGGACTCCATCTCTTGGCTCCGCCTCCATTTCCTGTTGCTCCAAACAGCATGGTAAAGTCACATGGTACAGTCTCTTTGTCCCAAGCCTCATGCATCACAACATATTACAACATATCAACTTTTTTTTATTTTATTTTTAGCAGCTGTGGGTTGATTCCACCTATGCACCATCCAGTTCTGTACATGATCCAGTTCTGTACATGATCCAGTTCTGTACACGATCCTAGGCACATAAGCTTGTCATCTCTGTCCAGTCCTCAGAGGTAGCAGTTGGTTCTTGGCTCTTTTCCAGGAGATGGTTAGAAAAGGGAGGCTTACACAGGTTTTACACAGGTTCAACAGGGGTACATTTGTACACAGCAACAGATTGTTACACAAAATACTAGAAACATTATGATATTGAAAACCCAATTCCTTGAGCCACCCAGCATTAGGTAGTCAGGAAAATCAACAAAACAAGGCATACAGTTTCTTGTGATAAAGGATTGTTTTGTACCATATTTTCCATGTGAGCAATTGTGGCAGCAATGTTGTGTGTGTTCAGAAATGTTCCAGACCAATTCTGGGGTGACCAATGTGCATTTTTCCTTCTTGAAGCTTGGCCCTCCGCAGGCAAGCCTTCAATTCTGATCTGGGGCACCCCATAGCACCCCAATCAATGGCGGGTCCTTCACGATCGCCGAATTAAGAGACACATGCTGATCACATTTCTCTGGGTGAAGCAACTGGTGACAAAAGGCTGCCTCCCCTATTTATTGAATGTTACAGTGGGTGGTTACACAATGCATCACATGGTTACAAACAGCCAATGACAATGTTATTTCTTCAGCCAATGACAAGGCTACACTTCAAGGCCACCCTGTGGCCAATGGATTCAAATCTTGGTACAACTGTCCATCCACCTATTAGCCCCTCCCTCATTTCCTGTCCCAGGCCATATGGCAAGTCCTTTGTTCCAAAGCACATGGCTTGTCCCTCTGATATGGCCAATGGACTCCACCTCTTGGCTCCTCCTCCATTTCCTGTTGCTTCCAAACAGCATGGTAAAGTCACATGGTACAGTCTCTTTGTTGCAAGCCCATCCAAGCCTCATGTATCACAACATATTACAACATATCAACTTTTTTTATTTTATTTTTTGCAGCTGTGGGTTGATCCACCTATGCACCATCCAGTTCTGTACACGATCCAGTTCTGTACATGATCCTAGGCACATAAGCTTGTCATCTGTGTCCTCAGAGGTTGCCGTCATAGAAACATCTCTGTTCATTCATCAGAGGCAACAGTTGGTTCTTGGCTCTTTTACAGGAGATGGTTAGAAGAGGGAGGCTTACACAGGTTCAGCAGGGGGGGGGAAATGCATTTGTACACAGCAACAGATTGTTACACAAAATACTAGAAACATTATGATATTGAAAACCCAATTCCTTGAGCCACCCAGCATTAGGTAGTCAGGAAAATAACTGTCAATCAAACAAGGCATACAGTTTCTTGTGATAAGGGATTGTGGCAGAAATGTGTGTGTGTGTTGTAGAAATGGAAATTTACCAGACCAATTCTGGGGTGTTCACCAATGTGCATTTTTTCCTTCCACATAAGATCTAATCTTTATCAGATGTGAGAGCATTGTATTCTGAGAAGTTGTACAAAGTTTCAAAGTTTTAACCAAAATCAAACAAGGGAACAGAATCAGCACATGTTGTTGTCATTCTTTGTCTCATTATCTAGCTTTATAATCTAGCTGCAAGGGATAGTTGTTACAAGATTGCCAAATACCTAGAAAGGTGTTGTTAACACAAAGTAAGGAAGGATTCAAAGTTAAAGAGATTGAGAGATTTCATTCATATGAACATATGAAGGCATACACGTTTGCTTCTGTGTTTGTTCTGTACTGAAATGTTATCAGGTCCAACAATTGGATGCATTCAGCAACTTAGCATGGTGAGAGATAAAAAAATGCAAAGCAGCAATGACTTGTCACAAAATTTAAATCATCAAAGAGAAATAAGAAAGAGACAAAAAATAAAATCATTAAGACTAGGAATTATAAAATTCAAGATAAGCAAGGAGAAATGATAGAAGACAAATTTGGCAGAGAATCAGAAAGGCAAGATTGGCAAAGAGAAAATAATAAGAAAGAGAGAATTAAAGGCATGGTTTATTAAGCAAGATGACCAGAGGAAGGGGGGGTGAGAGAGAGGAGGGGGGGAACAGATTCAAAGAGAAGGGAATTCCAATTCAAATGTAATTTGAGTCTCCGTTTACAGCCATCCAGTTTCCTTGGAAACCAGGGAAGACCAGTTTTTGTAGATGGGAAGATGAGATCACAGCCACCCTTTTGTTCCTTGGAAAGCAGGAAGACTGGTTTTTCCAGTTTTTTTTTAAACTTGCCCATTTATGGTCTTCAGGTGACAAACAGTCTTCAAATAAACCTCTGGAAATCTGCAAAGGGAGAAAAGAAGGGGGTGGGGGGAAAACGGCTCTGCTGCAAAGGAAAAGGTTTTGTTTTTTCTCAACAGTAAGCAAGGCATTATTAAATCAATGGATTACCAGGAAGTATTTTCCCATTTTTTTTTATAAGAATCAGAAGCAACAGGCTTCAGATTTTTTAACAAGTTGAAAGGTACAGAGAGAGAAGACTGAATTAGCATAGGAAAGCATTTTCTGAGTCAGAAGAAGTAGGAGATTAGCATCTTTGTTTGAATACACAAAATGAGTCATAGAGAGAAAACGACGGCCAGAAAAACATGCTGAGTCAGAGGGAGAAAAGATTTTTTAGGAGACAGAGCTGGAGAAACAAGGAATCCTGCAAGTCACCACTTGAAGTCTTTAGTAGAAATGAGAGTTCCCTGGTGACGCAGAAGAGCATGTTCTGAGTCAGAAGGAGAAAATAGACTTCAGATTTTTTAGGAGACAGGGCTGGAGAAACAAGAGAGAATCCTGCAAGCCAATAGCTACAGGAGCAGAAAAGGAAGGCAGATAGCCTTTTGAAATAGCCATGCATACAATTCTTTCACATAAGGAGAATTTGGGGAAGAAGCAGAGAGCTCCTCCATAAGCCAATTTTAATCCAATCAGCAATTTTTAATGGTCCCTTTAAGATGTAAAAGAGACAATGCCAAACAAACAACAATAATACTTTTAAACTCCTTACGCGAAGGCAAATTGTGAATCTTTGTTAGTTGCATAATTAAGGTTCTAACAATTAACATTAAGCCCTCCCCTTTGATCCTTGGAGAATTCCACCCACATACTCACGGGGGGGGGGTTTCTTGCTGAAGAAACGCCAGGTTTGTTCCTCCAGTGGGGCAAATTTAGAGTCAGATCGTAAGATTTTTTGTCTCTCAGGGCTTGCTTTGAAAGCCTGAGAATTAGCCAATTTAGCTTGCTGTTTTTGCATAGTGTAATGTCAAGCATGTGACACTTACAGCCTGTCATGGGCTAGGACATCTGGCGAGGCTCTCAGCAATGGAGCCAGACACCTATTGCCATGTGGCGAGGTCTAATTGCTAAGATTTTTTTTCAAAAAAGCCAATAAAAGACATAGATCTTTTTGAGTGACAGGGAAAACAGTCTAACTAAGTTTCTGAACATAATTTGCTCTCCTGACTAAGCTAAGCAATTGTTTCAGGTACCAGCCCAAGTTTTGCAAAGCTTCTTTCTCATACTCACTTAATGACGTGCGCACAAAGGGGCCTGTCCCAGGCGAAGTAGGTAGTGAGATGTCAGAAGGATGTGACTCCGCATCACATCGGTGGTCACCATTTGACGCTTGGCCCTGCGCGGGCAAGCCTCAATTCCCATGATGGGTCCTCACACGTGGGCCAAATATTAGAGATGAACACATGACTCCAGTCAGCTTTCTCTCTGGGGCGTGAGGGCAACAGACAAGACTGCCTTCCCCTTTTTATTAACTGTTACAGTGGGCGGTTACACAATGCATCACATGGTTACAAACAGCCAATGACAATGTTATACTCTGTAGCCAATGACAAGGCTACACTGCAGGGCCACCCTGTGGCCAATGGATTCAAATCTTGGTACAACTGTCCATCCACCTATTAGCCCCCCTTATTTCCTGTCCCAGGCCATATGGCAAGTCCTTTGTTCCAGGGCATGTGGTCAATGGACTCCATCTCTTGGCTCCGCCTCCATTTCCTGTTGCTCCAAACAGCATGGTAAAGTCACATGGTACAGTCTCTTTGTCCCAAGCCTCATGCATCACAACATATTACAACAAGTGTTAGAAGAGGAAATAAGGAAAAAAGAGTTATTATTAATAAAGAAACCAGATGATAGTAATATTAAAGAAGGGATAAAGATTCTACGGGAACAATTTGATTTGTTGATGACGGATCAAGTTGCCAGGAATTTACAATATGCTAAACACAATACATTTTTTAATTCTAATAAACCTGGCAGATGGTTGGCTTATACATTAAGGAAAAAACAAAAATCTCGTATAATTGAGAAAATAGAATATAAGGGGAAAGAAGTGTTTCAGCAAGAAATTATTAAAAAAGCTTTCCTAGAGTTCTACACCAAACTGTATTCTGAAGAGAAAGTACAAGAGAATGAGATAGATGCCTTTTTACAAAATGAAAATGTTTTGAAAATTACTATGGAACAAAGAGATAGACTAAATGCATTGATCACATCAGAAGAAATTATTGCAGTGATTAAGCAATTGAAAATGGGAAAATCTCCTGGGACTGATGGTTTAACAGCGATTTATTATAAATATCTCCAAGAGGAAATGGTGGAACCTCTTAGAGAGTTATTTGTAAATATACAAGAGGGTGGCCAGGTACCACCTTCATGGAAAATGGCTTATGTTTCCCTGATTCCTAAAGAGGGAAAAGATAATGTTCAAGTGGAAAATTTTAGACCTATTTCATTGTTAAATACGGATTATAAGATCTTTGCAAAAATTTTGGCTAATAGATTAATGACAGTCTTAACACAAATAATCCATTCGGATCAAACTGGTTTTTTACAAGGGAGACAGATGAAAACTAATGTTAGACAACTTATTAATATATTGGAATATTTGGATAAGCACATCCAAGTGCCTGCAGTTCTTATGTTTTTGGATGCAGAGAAAGCTTTTGATAGACTGAATTGGTTATTTTTGAAAAGATTAATAGTCAAGATGGGAATGGGGGATCAGTTTATCAACTCTATATCAGCGGTTTACCAGAAACAAAAAAGGCAGATTATTGTGAATGGGCAATTAACAGATTTATTTAACATAGAGAAAGGTACTAGGCAGGGTTGTCCTTTATCCCCCTTATTGTTTGTTTTAACTTTAGAGGTTTTACTGAATAGGATCAGAGCTTCAGATGAATTAAAAGGTGTACAGATTAGACAACATGATTACAGATTATGTGCTTTTGCGGATGATTTACTTGTGACATTGACTCAGCCAATACAGTCGGCTCAGAGATTGATGGAGATTATTCAAAATTATGGAAGGGTATCAGGTTTTAAATTAAACATATCTAAGACAAAGATGTTGGTTAAAAATTTAGATGATAAATTAAAACAAGATTTGGAAAGAATAACGGATTGTGAGATAGTTAAGAAAGTTAAATATTTAGGAATATATATAGAAGCTTCAAATGGGAAATTATATAAGAATAATTATGAATTTTTATGGAACAAGATACAAATAGAATTGGAGAAATGGAAAAAATTACAATTATCTATGCTGGGTAGGATAGCTGCAATTAAAATGAATGTATTGCCGAAATTTTTATTTTTATTTCAAATGTTACCAATACTTAAAAAGGATGGGAACTTAGAGGAGTGGCAGAAAGGTATTAATAGATTTATTTGGAATGGCAAGAAACCAAGGGTCAAATTAAAAATTATTCAAGATACAAGAGAGAGAGGTGGTTTGAAAATGCCCAATTTTAAGTTATACTATTATGCTGCAGTTTTAGTAGCAATAAGTGACTGGATTAACTTAACTAACGAAAGAATATTGAACATAGAAGGGTACGGGTTATTGTATGGGTTGCATGCGTACTTAGTCTATGATAAAAAGTTGGACAGGAGTTTTAAAGAGCATTTATTGAGAAATGCTCTGTTGCGTGTCTGGAAAAAGTTTTATTATAAGTTAAATGGAAAAATTCCTCTATGGACAGTTCCCAGGCATGCAATAGAGAGTATAAATAGACAACAAATTCAAGATGTGGTGCCCTATGAGAAGCTCTTAATTAAAGAAGGGAACAGTTTAGTATTGAAATCACTAAATAGGTTAAGGGAAGAAGGAATAGCTCATAACTGGTATTCACATGTACAACTTCAGACTAGATGGCAAAAAGATGTTAAGATGGGTTTTTCCTTAAAGAATGATAAATTAATTAAACAAGTTAGAGATCAAAGAACTATGTATATTAAAAGATTATATGACGCATTAATCGAAATTGATTCTGGAACTGAATTAGTTAAAGATTGCATGATTAAGTGGGAACATAATTTTGGACAACCAATTATGATGGAAACATGGAAAAGGATATGGGTGAAAAATGTAAAATTTACACAAGCACAGCACTTAAGAGAAAATTTTTATAAAATGTTTTATAGATGGCATTTAGACCCGAAAAAATTATCACTTATGTATTCAGATGTGCAACCCAAGTGTTGGAGATGTGAATCGATGGACGCTACTTATTTTCATATTTGGTGGACTTGTAAAAAAATCAAGGCTTTTTGGATAAAAATATGGTGGATTCTTCAGAATATATTGAAAAAGCGTATTGAATTTTTACCACAGTTATTTTTGCTTGGCATCACAAAAGACTGTACCACCATAGAGACTAAGTTGATTTTGAACTTGATTACTGCAGCAAGACTATTGGTGGGACAATATTGGAAGATGTCTGAATTACCATCTATTGAAGAATGGACATTAAAAGTTATAAATATGGCAGAAATGGCTAAGTTTTCTGCATATTTGAAGAACCACTCAAATGAAAAATTTATGATGGACTGGAAAAAACGGATAGATTATATACAAAGGAAATATCAACTGAAGAAGTTACATTTGGTATATAGTTAAATAGTTATATAATATGTAGTTTAGTGGGGTTCCTTGCGTTCCTACCCTGTATTCACTCTGGGAAGTCGGGGGGAGGTGGGAGGGTGTTTATAATTGGTATACTATGTTTTCTCAACTGTAATCGGGGTTGATACAAGAATATGTAACTATAGGTATTAAGGGGTTGCTCGGGTGGCCTCTGGGCACCACATCGGATGGAAAGAGGAAGGAGGAGTGAAGGTAGAAGTAAGTAGGAAGATGGTAAGAGGGAGAAGAGAGGGGATAGAGGTGGGTGGAGTAGAGAAAGGAGAGAGGAAGGTAGGTAGATAGAGGGTAAGAGGAGGGGGAAAGGTTAGGGTTAGGGGGATGTGGTGGGGGGGTACCGAGCAGTCATACTGATTGTTTGGCAAATGTGCTATATGATTGTTTTCAGTTGAGTTATTATTTCTTTTTTCTTTGTAATCTCTTAAAAACCAATAAAAAAAAGAAGGTACTGCAAGAATGGTGATCCAAAAACTATATGAGGGGAATAATTGGAGAATTAAAGCATAGGTAGAAGTGTATTTGAAATTCTATGCTACCCTTGGAATTTATGGGATAGCCCAAAGGGCTACAGAGGGATGTTTGATATGTAAAAGGATTAATAAAGGGTTAAGGCTCCCAAAGGAGGGAGACAAATAGGTAAATGTAGAACAAGTACTGGGGTCTCTGTCTTCTCTTTGACAGGAAGACTTGGTGGCGCAAACAACTCCTTTGGAATTTCCAGTCCATAAGATCCAGCCGGGACAGTGGGTGCTGATTCGTAAATGGAAGGAGGAACTTCTACAACCAAAGAAGGGAAATTCCTTATATTGAATCTGCTGTCCGGAGGGTTGAGAAGGGTTGGACTCACCACACATGAGAGAAGGTGGTGACTGGACCTGAAAGAGGGTGGATGGTCATTCCAGGACAAGGACTGAAAGCCACATTTAAAAGGACTTGAATGGGTCTAGTCCAACCCCTTACTGAAACAAGAAACTCTATCCATTTCAGACCCTATCAATTTCTAACCTCCTCCCAAAAACCTCCAATAATGAAGCATCCACAGTTTCTGGAGACAATTATCCCACTGATTAATTATTCTTACAGTCAGGAAATTTTATCCAATTTCTGTTCTTTAAACAAAAACCAAAAAAACAAATATGCAGACAGAAACTGCCTCCCCCCCTTTTTTTTCTTTCTTTTTTCGGCATCTCTTACTTTTCCAAGGCAGAAATTCTTGGGTTAAAAAAGTAACAAACTAAACATGTTTAAAAGGATTGCTCAAAAATTTTACCCCCCTTCAGCAGCCCTTCCACCGTGGGCTTTAAACCCATTCTTCCTTCCAATGTAATGTTATATACTGTTTCTGGTGAATTACTTCACCAGGGTTCTTTAAAGTCACCTTTAAAGGATCTATGTGTACCCCTCTTCTATTGCCCTCTTGTGCCCATATAAGAGGGTCCACTTTTCCTTGAGCTTCCTCAATCAAGGTCATAATATTTACAATTATTTCTCTTTCATTCCCCATAATAACAACCCCCAATTTACCAATTAAGTACCCCCTGGCCAAATTGCAGCTCCCTTTAACCAATACAAAGTTCAGGTCCTTTTACTACTGTCTGGACCATAGCAGGTTTAAATATTGTTGCTTCTACTACATGTCCCCAATTCCCTGGTCCTTAATCTTCCCTTTCCCAATTTGCATTCCTGGAGGTATATAGTTCAGGGTAAATCTGGTGGCTCCGGAATCCACCAAGTACACCCTTTCCTCCTCCAGGGATCCAACCTTTAAGGTTTATCAGGGGTTCCTAAAAAGCTGGACCAAAAAACAGATTAGTCACCTGACACCCCTAATCCTCAAAATTCACCAAATTTGCTAGTTCTTCCCCCTCCTTCCTCTTAGGGCACTCATTTTCCCAGTGTCCTTCCTCTTTACAAAAGGCACATGTATTTATTTAGGGACTGGGGGGAAAAAGTTTTTTTTTCCCCTTAGGGGTTTATATCCCCTGGTGCCAACTGGCTGTCCTCACCCCCAACCTAGACCTCTCCCAAGACCCTTTACTGATTTCCTGATTACTCCTCCACATCCTCTTTACTGGCCTGTTTGCACCAAATGAGCCATCATTTTTATCTTATCTTACTTGTTTATCTCTCTCCTCTTCTCTCTTCGCATATACTTTCTGAGCCTCTTTTACCAGTAATAAATCTTCTATTGTTTTAGTTTTCCATGTGTCTAATTTCTGCATTTTTACCCTAATACCTTCCTATGCTTTCCTTACAAATGGATATTTCACAATCATTTGATGTCCTGGATTACCAGGATCCAAATGTTCATACTTTTGAAGTTGGCTTTTTAATCTTTCTAACCATTCAGTTGGCATTTCCTCCTTTCCTTGTTCTAATCACAGTGCCTTCTGAATGTTAAGACTCTGAGGCACTGTATTTTTAATACCTTCTATTAAATATCCCCTAGCCATAGCATTCCTCTCTGCACGCCTGTTACCATCCCGCTTTGGATCTGCAACAGGGATCTCAGCCTGTTCATTCTTTTGTGAAAACCTAACTGCTCACCACTGTTCTCCTCTGGTGTAAACATGTTAAAAATGGGTTGCATTTCTCCCCATGAATATTCCATTGGTCCTAAAAACATTTCTAACCTGTTTTCCTACTTCAATAGGATCTTCTATTAGTTTGGGCAATTCTTTCCTAAATTGCCTGATTTCAAAAGCTGTTAGGGGGGACAATTTTTCCCCCCTTGGAGAGGGGTTTTCCCCTCTCTTGTCACCTTCCAAACTATAGGAACCTCAAGAAATACATAGCTTTCTACTTAACTCTTTCACACAAAATAGCAGATCAGAGTTCTCGCCTTTCATCCTGGTCAGGCATAAAACTTCACACAGCTCCTCTCTCTCTCTCTCTCTCTCTCTCTCTCTCTCTCTCTCTCTCTCTCTCTCTCTCTCTCTCTCTCTCTCTCTCTCTCTTCCATCTGATTATTTCCATTCTTTTAACACCTTCTATTGTCCTTCTAATTAGTAAGAAACTAGCCTTCTTCACCCTTTCTTGCATTTACACCAGACACAAAACAATTCCAAGTGCTTCACCCCAGGCAAAACAATCATTCTTATTTTCAAGGAGCTTTTTCAAAGCCAATGAGCTCCATTTCCCAAATTTCCTTTTGGAATAAGGCCTTGTTGTTTTGTATATTACTGTTAGAGGGTCTCTCCCTCCCCTCCCCCAGGTCTTTAGAAATGAGTCAATACAAACACACAAACACAGAGACCCTTAAACATCATTTCCAGACCTTTGGAGGTTTGTGTCCCTTTAAATTTCTACTTTTACTCTTTTGGGGCAACTTGTAGCTTGTTCTCCAGGCAGTGGGGAAATGCAAGGAGCGTTTCTGATAGAAATGTAATGGGGGACCTTAACCACTGCCTATCCATTCCCCACCGCTCTAAGCCAAGCTGAGAAGCCCAATTTAATTTATTGGCTGGCCAAACATGTACTTAGGCCAGATATATACTGTAATGTATCGTCCTTCCTCTGTTCAAATGCCTTGTTTAAAGCATTGACTTAAAATACTTCAACATTCTCCCTAAGGGATTCCCATCTCCCTAAGGGGGTTCATTCCAGAATGTAAATACCTTTCCTCTTTTTCCTTATGGGCCAGCACACTGGCCGGGGAAGCGTCCCTCCTCTTCAAACTCTTTTTTTTAAATACACATTTTATTGGTTTTTTAAATTTTTACATGAAAGTGCTCAGGAAAACACCGTGGTGAAAGGGTAATCAATCATAGCAAAGCAAGTCATATATATATATATATAAAACTAAAATTAATACCTTAAAAATTCCCCCCTCTATTTCCCTCACATAATATAACAAATTTAGTTTAATCTATTTCTTCTTAAAATTCAATCAATCCACAGAATCATCCCTACTGTTACATCTATATAAATCACTCCTGCTTTTAAGCTCCACTAATTTCAATTAACATATTCCAATTAATCTTAAACATATTAATAAAACTTTGGGTATCCCTTCTACAACACACACAATATTCCAAGAATAACATTCTAATATTTTTACATATATTCCATCTCTTAATTTAATACAGCATTAATTAATACCCTTTCTTCTCTTATCATAGATCTCTCTAATTCTTCTGCTATTACAAAATAGTTTTCTATATAAACAGAGTAAAAAAACAAAAAAAAGAATCATTTTGACCTGTTAAGTAAAATTTAAATCTCAACCAAATTAACTATCGTATCTAAGACAAACATATTATTACACCAATTATTATCTTACTGCTTTCGTTTACTCAATTAGATTGTCAAATCAGTCCAAATCTCTAAAGCCTTTTTGACCCAATAATTAAAATTTTAAATCACATTTTTAAATCTAACTCTGGCTTTTTTTCTATACCAAGCTGGTTTCTGTAATGTCACATCTATGTCATCAAATCTCAGTATTTGAGTACTAATGTTTATCAACAAATTGATCTGATTAAAATTCTCTTCCCCTTCTTCCAATATCATGTAAGCAATATAGTCCATTTTATTCCATCTTATAATTTCAGCTTGATTATCCAAGTTGTCATAACTTCCAATCGATCACGTCTGGCTGTCAATTCCTGTTGATTTTAGCATTGGGAGTACTTCACTTATAATCATTTTTTGATCTTCAAAGTTCTCCACCGTTTGTACATAGACTTGTGAAGTATCCTCCTGTGTAGTAGTTAGTTGATTTATAAAGTACTCATTTAAACTAGAGGTGTTAATATTTCTTGAATAGCTTAGGAAGCTTTTTCAATGGACTGATGAATAATTCTGTGATCAAGTATGATTAGGCACCCTGATAACTAAATGCAATCTCCAAATACCAGCAGCATTTATGATGTATTTACTGTTTTATACATCACCTTTCTGCCAAGGCACTCAAGGAGTGTGAAATTTTTAATTTTTTATTTATGAAGAGTTACAATGCATGTAAAACAAATTTATTATTTGTGTGACTGTTCCTATGGGGGCTTGAAGATTTGTCTGCAGAGTTAAGACACGACTTCATCACTTGTCTTTGCAATGTTACCATCTTCAGTAATTTTTATTCACTGATGGGGGACTCAATAAACACCACAGTGCTTTGAATCATCAGAAATACTGCTGGAATGTTCCATGATGGTCTTCACCTCTTTTGTGTTTCACCACATTCAAGATCCCACCTTCATCCCATTGTGCAATGTGACACTTGCAATATGGCTGCCTCCATATAACTAAATATAGCTAAGGTGCACATATATCCTTACTTGGGAGAGAAGTCTCATGGGCAGTGAATTCTGGTGGTGTGTGTGTTTTGGGAGAATGGAAAGTTATGGTTTTCATAATTATGACAGTGCCTCTTTTTGTTTCTGTGTTTGCCTGGATGGGAACCAAGGTCATTGCTGATAGCATTTGGCGGGCTGGAGCAGCTGGGAGGAGAGCCTGTGTTTTCTAACAATTGGTGAATGTGATTTATGACAGCAATTTGAGGTGGGAAATGTAACTTGTAACTTTGTAACCTGCGGGAGGGGAATTTAGTCTTGGGTCCACCTTTGTACGTGCTGATATCTTGTTTCCAAAATAAAATGTTCTTTAAGGAAGAAATCTTTGCTTTGACATTCTTTTAAATGGTTTCATCTATCGGAACCATGACATTGAGTTTCTGACAGACAGATCAAGAGTCTCCTTCATCCTCGTGCTTTTAACTGACTGCACTGTCAAATGGGCACTTCCGCTCATAGAAACCAACCACCCTGTCCTGAATAGTTACCCAGACTTCCTCACTAGATTTAGAGAGCATTTTGGAGTCCCTATTTGGATAAGAAACTGCCAAACAGCACATCTTCTACTCTGGCAAGGCAGCAACTCCATGAGAGCATACAGTGAAGACTTCAAGCTCATTGCAGCAGATCTGGACTGGAATGAGCAAGCCTTAAGAGTGCAAATCAAAAGGGGACTTAACAAGGTCATAATGACACAACTGATACAACAAGGTATTTCCCAGGGTCTACAAGACCTCTACCTAGCCACTATAACAACTGAGTCTTGACTCACAGAACTTAAAGCATTTTTCAGCAGCCCCAGCCAACTGCTTCTAAAGCTGACTCCCCCTGTCACTCCCCCTAGCCTCCCTGCCCCCTTGGATTTGGACGCTGAAGAGCCAATGCAAATTGGAACAGCCAAACAAGCTGCAGGAGCAGAAGAATGGCAAAGGCGCAGACAGCTCACCCTGTGTTTCTATTTCGGAGAGCCTGCCCACATGGTCAAGAATTGTCCTACTAAACCTCCTAGGAGAGATGACAGCCGAGCAATATCTCCACTACTCACCACCTGGACAACAAGCCCCAAGGCCATGGAAACGAGAAATGCCCTCCCTCCATGAGCTTACGGGTGAGGGGGGGCATCCAAGGACTGAACAGAGCTCAATTACTTCCACACTCAGGTCCGTTAATAAAATCTGATTCTACCCTGACACTTCCCAGTGGTCAGGAAACCACCATTCCTGTTTTGATAGATTCTGTGTCAACCTCTGACTTCATAAGCCTAGCCACAGTTCAGAATCTTAAGATACCTACAGTTCCTCTGAAGTCTCCATTGCCAGTGATAACTATTGATGGCCAAATTTTAAAAGCAGGCCCCATTACTTATGCCACAGTGCCTTTGAAGTTAACAATAGATCAGCATTCTGAAGGGTTAACCCTCTTCTTAGCTGATCAAATAGATCTTCCACTGCTGCTGGGAACCACTTGGTTACAACACCATGACCCCATTATCAAGTGGAAAAAATGATCTATTGCCTTTGAAAATCCTGAATGCCTTTCTCACTGTGATCAGCCCTCTGAAGCCCCCCATCCCCCCCCCAATGGTTCACAGAGAGATTCCCAATCTGCCAAGTAAATAGTCAGATTTTGCTGTTGTGTTCGGGGAGGAGGAAGCCTCATCCCTCCATCCACGCAGTGACTGTAATTGCACCCTAAACCTGATTATGTTGACCTGGATTTAGGGGACAGTATCAATTGTGAATACGTGCAGATGGCCCCGCTATCTCTGGCCACTTGCAGAACCATGAATGCAAGGTCATAAAAGGACAGCAAAGGAAACACCCAATATCCTAACCCACCCAGGAACATATGGTGTCTTAGGGAAACACCTAAACCACCCAAAAAGGAACATATGGTGTCTTGGGGGAACACCCGAAAGGGAACATTTTTAGCTACTTCTGCTTTCTTCCTTCTTATCTACAGTGTGCCAGCCTTAAAGGGCAAAGTCTTTATCTTATGTGTGTCAGCTTTGCTGGGTGAATTGCTTATGTAATCAAAGAAGGTATAAAAATAAGGCTTTTCTGATATTTGGGGCTTTTTCTCTCTTTTAGAGAAGCCCGTCTTTGTTCAGCTGAATAAAAACGTAAACCTTGAAGGCAACTTCTGGTTTCCTGTATTTTTTTTATCAAGCAAAACCTCAAAACCTGCACAACAGTCCCTGGTGCCAAAATTCCCACCAAGAGACAATACCAAATGTCTACTACAGAATTAGAAACTTTAAAAAAATATTTGCACTCTAATTTGAAAAAGGGATTCATAAGACCCTCCCAGTCTCCTGCCTCGGCTCCCACCTTCTTCGTACCTAAGAAGCAAGACCCCAGTGGGCCTAATAACAATGAGAACCCCCCACTGAGAGTGGTCCATGATTACAAGGCTTTAAACACAGTCAGACTTCTGGTTCCTGATTGCGGCGCTTGCAGCTTCTTCCACGGCCCGAGATTGCTCCTTTGGGCCGACGGTGGAAAGACCGGCCAGTAAAATGGCTGTTCACCTTGCTGCTCTAACCAGAAGTCAGAAGAACATCTAAGCGCAGGAACCACCGTGGCTGAGCCAGGTGAGACTTTTTTCCCCCTCTCTTGGTTCTCCTTTTTCTTTTGTGCCTGTAAAAAGCACTTTTGAAATCATTTCCCTACTCTAAGAAGGCGGCATTTGTGAGTGTGGGAAAAGAAGCTTAAATGGACTGAATTAATTTAAAGTGAATTTTTTTCTATTTTTATTTTTTTATTCACTTTGGGGTCTTGGGAAAAAATTTTTAATATTGAATTTACTACTGGACTTAGTCTACATCTGAAGAATTCTCCTTTTTGTGTGTTTTCTGATCTTGTTAACATTATTCCTGGTGTCTGGGAGGAGATTTTATATTTTACTGAGGACACCTTGTGGAAAAAGTCAAAATTGCAACTGTTTCTTTTTCTGATGGTGAGACTGACTTTGACCTTCAGATTACCATAAAAGGGAAAAGACAAAAAAACTTAACAGCTGTATTTGTGGGAGTGGATACTGATTAAATGTTCCTTGAACACAGCCTCTACTAAAAGATACAGACTGTTTCTAATTATTTTTGAAATGGAGAAACCTTATGTTCAACTTGACTATAAACTCATACTGGAAAAACTTTATGAAGCTACTGACCAAATACGCTTGCAAATAAAAGAGTACACTATAGCAATAAGAAACAGAAATTCTGTTTTGAATCTACAAATTGACCCCCAGACTTTATCTGAGCATTCTATAGACCAAAAAACAACAGAAGCGGAACCAACTAAGATTAAAGAAGATTCCACTTTACTTCATATGCATTCTGATGAGATCTCTGAGGAACCAAAAAGGACTGTAATTAAACCACTTACGATTCCAAAACCAACAGAAATGGATAGACAAGCTCAACTAACTGAGAACCA
Source organism: Bothrops alternatus (assembly GCA_034064705.1). Taxonomy (NCBI): domain Eukaryota; kingdom Metazoa; phylum Chordata; class Lepidosauria; order Squamata; family Viperidae; genus Bothrops; species Bothrops alternatus. The sequence goes on along the minus strand of JARGCV010000257.1, from coordinate 3,783,518 downwards.
TGATAGCTTGGATAAGCAACTATTAACTACAAAGTTGGACATAACTGAGTCTGTTATTCAACAGTTTCAAATGTGGAGACTTGACTCTTTAAAACATGGGATTATTTACAAAGGAGCTAGGTCTCTAAAACAGAAAAGGGGACGCTTTTGTTTGACCCAAAGGATACTACAAGGCACAAAAAGTGACTTGTTCATTGATATAGAGGCATTGCTATGGAAACCTGTCTGGCATAAAAAGAAAGCTAGAATAAGATTTAGGAGTGTGACAGGTTTAAAAGATGTATTAGATATGGATTGATTTATGGTTTAAGACAGTTAAATAAAATGTTAGATTGAATAAAAATTAATTAAAGATTTGAATTTAATAAGAAGATGTTCATTTATGTATTAACATGTTTGTTGTGGATATAGTAAATTTGGGAGGGGGTTAAAGGAGTTTGACATATATTGAGGGATTGATAGATTATAAAGTATAATAGAGTAGAAAGGTATTTTTTTCTTTTTTGTTTTGTTTTTGTTTTTTGTTTTCTTTCTCTTTTCTTTTTTGAACTAATATTTTTGCTATTAGAAATGATAGTTATGGTGGTACAGTCTTTTATAATGCCTAACAAAAACAGCTGTGGTGAAAATTCAATACATTTTTTCAAAATATTTTGAAGTATCCACCATATTTTTATCCAAAATGCCTTAATCTTTCTACAAGTCCACCATACATGAAAATAAGTAGCATCCATACATTCACATCTCCAGCACTTAGATTGTACTCAACTGCAATATTAGTATTATATAAGAATGATATACTTTTTGATTAAAAAAAGGGGTTGCTCGGGCAGTACCCCGAAACCACATCTGGATTGGCTGGAGATGGAGGAGTGAAGGATAGAAGGGAAGTAGGTAGGCTGTAGGAGATGGATGGAGAGAGAGGGAGGGAGAAAGGGTAGGGGGATAGAAGTAGAAAAAGGGAGCAAGGAAGAAGGGGATGTGGTGGAGGGGGTGCTGCCGAGTAATACTCATGGTTATCTTAATTACTTTATGTAAATTTTTATGTTTTCTTTTGCGTTGGAAAAAGTTGTAAACGATTGTATTAAGTTGAGTGGTATTTAATTTGATTTTTATGCTTATATTTATAATTATAAAATTAATAAAATATTTATACAAAAAAAAAGAAATGATAGTTATTTTGTTATGGAAGAAGAATAAGAAAAAAGAAGAAATGATATTAATAAATGATTATTGATTATGTTAAGGAAAAAGGGAATGGAGAGACGCCTGACGTGTTAATTATGTATTTATATTAGCAATATGGAATATAGCAATTGAAATAGTAAAGCTTAATACAGGATTTGGACTTATTTAGATGAAATGTTATTGATGATTGTTTGGATTGACTTAGTTGTATTGAAATACATTGATTTGAATATAATATATTATTAGAGGGAATAGAGAGGGGGTTTCTAATGATTTAATCTGAACTATATGAGTATGACTTTGTTTTTGGACAATTGACTACCCTGTCACCACATTGATTCTTAAGCACTTGTTTGTAAAATGAAAAAACTAATAAAACTTATTTAAAAAAACAACACAGTCATAGTACAAGACCATTATCCACTGCCATTAATTCCAGACCTATTAGATAGACTACAGAAAACAAGCATTTTTACAACACTAGACCTCCGCAATGCTTATAACCTTATTCAATTAAAAGAAGGCCATGAATACTTAACGGCCTTTCACACCAGATACAGTAAATGTGAATACACAGTGCTGCCTTTTGGTCTGTGTATAGATAAACACTTCTTTGCCCAGCCAGAAAAAAAATGTCCCTTTGATTTGCAACAACTAGACTTCTTTTATTATTATTATTATTATTATTATTATTATTATTATTATTATTATTATTATTATTATTATTATTATAAGTTTTATTGATTTTAAAACATAAATCACAGTGTTTGCTGGGTTTACATTTGTAAAGAAAAATCATTGACAATTGATTTCTATAATTCATAATCCACATAACTTTTTCCTCGATTTTAATTCTCCTCCTTCGTCTAAGATGTCTTTGTATGTGATCACCTTTCCTAATTTCATAAAATTTGGGTGTATGAATATCTCCAATGTGGATACCCAATTAGGGATTTCCATATAATTGCATTTTTTGATTCTAACCCATACATCTAATAGTGCCCGTCTGATGTAATGTTTCTGGAAGTATCAATGAGCCTTGTGCTTTCTTTCCCAAATAATTGCGTGCCACCCTATCTGCATATCATGGCCTTCTAGGGCTAATAATCTCCAGTTTCTCAAATGTATCCATTCTTTCGCCCAGGTAAGCGTGGCTGCTTGATAGTATTTTTCCCAATCTGGGAGGCCGAATCCACCTCTTTCCTTAGAGTCCTGTAAGAGTTTAAATTTAATTCTCAATTTTCTCCCTTGCCAAATAAATTTAGATATAATTTTATTTAAATTTCCAAAGAACTCCTTTCCTAATCTGATTGGTATACATTGAAATAAAAAGAGTAATTTAGGTAGTACATTCATCTTTATTATTGCAATTCTTCCCATAAAGGAGAGCTGCAAATTTTTCCATCTGTCTAAATCTGTTTTAATTTGATCAACTAATTTATCATAATTATCTCCTTTGAGTGTAACACATCTTGCCATCAATTGGATCCCTAGATATCTCACCTTCTTTGTTATCTGAATATTTAATTTCCCAACTAGCTCAGTTTCTTCTACTTTTGTCATATTCTTAACTAACATTTTAGTTTTTTCTTTATTAATCTTTAAACCTGCTACTTCTCCATATTCTCCCAATACTTCCAACAACCTCACACCAGACTTCAAGGGCTCCTCCATAATAAAAACCAAATCGTTTGCGTAGGCCTGTAACTTACATATTTCCCTTTTGGTTTCTAAACCTTTAATTTGTTCTTCTTTCCAAATTATTCTAGTCAAGACTTCTAGAGCAGGGCTTTTCAACCGGTGGTATATGTACCACTTGTGGTACATTAATGAGTGGCAGGTGGTACGCAGCCCTGCCTAGCCAAGTGTAGTGGGGGAGGGAAAGAGCCAGCACAGGCAAGGACTTACAGTGAGAGAGTCCTCTGGAGCTGCAAAGGCCCCAGGCTCACTTCTGGCTCACCCTCTCCCATGAGAAAGGAGGAGGGGTCAGAGACAGGAGAGCCTATAAAAAGAGGCAGTTTGGACAGGAGAGGGAGAGAGAGAAAAAGCAGCAGCCTTCGGAGGAGGCAGAGTCAACTGCACCGAAGGGGAAAAAGGAGGGGGAGGGGGAGGGTGGGGGGGAGAGGAGATCAAGCAGGCTGGCCATGAGCTGATCTACAACTGCTGTGGCAGCCACCTGTGCTGGCAGCAGCAAACAGGCAAGAAATGCAGCGGGGGAGGGGTCGCCCTCCAAGAGGAATGAAAAAAGGCAGCAATGGCTGGAGGTGAGGCACGGAGGAGGGAAGGAGATGGAGAGTGGAAGGATTCTTATGTGCTTTTGAGACTTTGAAGTTCTGGGATTTGTGCAATGAGGGCTTTGTGGAGTGTTTGGCAATTTCTATTTGGCTGATGGCTGGTGTTAGCTTCTATTGCTCTGCTGTTGTTAGCTGTACTTTGACTTTGACTTTTGACTTTATTTAGACTTATATGCCGCCCTTCTCCTAGGACCCAGGGCGGTTTACAATAACAATACAATAAAATTAATTACATTCATACAGCATACAGTCACAGCACACAGTCGTTGATGGAGGGACATTCCTAGGCCCAGGGGCAGAGTGCAGTTCATACGCCCCAAGCCTGTCGGCATAAATGCATCTTCAATAATCTCCGGAAAACTAGGAGGGAGGAAGCAGTGCGAACCTCTGTGGGAAGCTGGTTCCAGAGGGCTGGGGCAGCAACGGAGAAGGCCCTTGCCCTAGGCCCCGCCAGATGACATTGCCTAATAGACGGGACTCGTAGGAGGCCAACCCTATGTGCCCTAACCGGTCGCTGGGATTCATGAGGCAGAAGACGGTCCCGCAAATATCCTGGTCCATTGCCATAAAGGGCTTTATAGGTCATAACCAACACTTTGAATTGTGTTCGGAGACCAATTGGTAGCCAGTGCAGCTCACGGAGAGCTGGAGTGATATGAGCATTTCTTGGGAGACCCAAGACGGCTCGCGCGGCTGCATTCTGGACTACCTGCAGTCTCCGGACATTCTTCAAAGGTTGCCCCATGTAGAGAGCATTACAGTAGTCGAATCTCGAGGTGACAAGGGCATGGGTGACTGTGAGGAGTGACTCCCGGTCCAAATAGGGCTGCAACTGGCGCACCAGGCGAACCTGGGCGAATGCCCCCCTCGCCACAGCCGAAAAATGGTGTTCTAGACTTAGCTGTGGATCGAGGAGGACACCCAAGTTGCGAACCCTCTCCAAGGGGGACAAAACTTCTCCCCCCAGGGTAATGGACGGACAGTTGGAATTGTCCTTGGGAGGCAGAGCCCATAGCCACTCCGTCTTGTCGGAATTGAGTCTGAGCCTGTTGGCACCCATCCAGACCTCAACAGCCTCCAGGCACCAGTTCATCACTTCCACTGCTTCGCTGTAATGACATGGGGTAGAGATATAAAGCTGAGTATCATCAGCATATTGATGATAACTCACCCCGTGTCGACGGATGATCTCACCCAATGGCTTCATGTAGATGTTAAAAAGCAGAGGTGAGAGAACAGACCCCTGAGGGACTCTACATGAAAGAGGCCTCAGAGCTGATCTCTGACCTCCTGCGAACACCGACTGCGACCGGCCAGAGAGGTAGGAGGTGAACCACCGTAAAACGGTGCCCCACACTCCAAGCCCCTCCAACCGGCGCAGAAGGATACCATGGTCGATGGTATCGAATGCCGCTGAGAGGTCAAGAAGCACCAGGATAGTGGAATAGCCTCTATCCCGGGCCCGCCAGAGATCATCGGTCAGCGCGACCAAAGCAGTTTCCGTGCTGTAACCGGACCTGAACCCGGACTGCTGAGGGCCCAGATAATCAGCTTCATTCAAGGACCGTTGGAGTTGGAGTGCCACCACCTTCTCGACAACCTTCCCTAAGAAGGGAAGGTTGGAGACTGGCTGATAATTATTTAAGACTGCCGGGTCCAGGGAAGTCTTCTTGAGGAGGGGGCGCACAAGTGCCTCCTTTAAGGGAGACGGAAAGGACCCCTCCCTCAATGAAGCGTTAGCAATAGCCTGGACCCAGCTCCGTGTCACCTCCCTGCTAGCCGAAACCAGCCAGGAGGGGCACGGGTCCAGTAAACAGGTGGCAGAACTCACGGCTCCAATGGCCTTGTCCACATCATCAGGAGTTACCAGGTCAAACTCATCCCATTCAACAGGACTAAGACGGGCCTCTGTCATCTCGACTGACTCATTGTCAGCCGACACTGCATTCCAATTGGAGTCCAAGTCAGCCCGGATCTGAGCAACCTTGTCTGCGAAAAAGATGTTAAATTCTTTGGCATTGCCCTGCAAAGGTTCCTCCCTCCTCCCCGTATCAAGGAGAGAGCGAGTCACCTTAAACAGGGCAGCCGGACGAGATTCCACAGACGCGATCAATGTGGAAAGATACTGAGATCTTGCCGTAGTGATCGCTTCCAAATAGGTCTTAATATAAGCTCTCAATTTGGTTCGATCAGATTCGGATCTGCTTTCCCTCCATTGCTTCTCTAAACGTCTCTTCTGACGCTTCATCCCACTGAGTTCCTCGGTAAACCAAGGAGATCTCCTGGGTCTGCTACCATAGAGAGGTCGCAACGGTGCAATCCGGTCTAGAGCCCCCGTAGTGGCCATATTCCAGGCCATCACTAGGGACTCCGCCGAACTGTGTACGAGCGAATCAGGCAATTCCCCAAGCACCCTTTGAAAGCCCATAGGGTCCATCAGGCGTCTGGGGCGGAACCATTTAATCGGTTCCGGCTCCCTGCGAGAGAGGATTGGTGTCGTAAACTCAAGCCGCAGCAGAAAATGATCTGTCCATGACATAGGCAACACTTCTAAGCCCCTTAACTTCAGATCATACCTCAACTGTTCGGAGAGGAAGACCAGGTCAGGTGTGTGTCTGAATATTCTCTGTAAGCTGTAAGTTTTGCTGCAAGGGATTTTGAAGTATTTTTCTCCTGAATGGATTTTGCCTGTAGCATTCCTTTACTTATGAATGGAGCCATTTGGGGAGGTTGCCTTAGCCGGTAGCCAGTACTTACATTTTTTTTTCTTCCTTAAGTGCCAGCTGTGCTCCTTACTTTCCTTTCTAGCCAGTAGCTAATTCTTAAAGGGGAATGTGCCTTTTTAAGCTAGTTCACTCAGCAGCTTGTCTTTTCTGTCTCTGGAGGCCTTTCCTTGTTTGAACAATATATGGAAGAGGGAAAATATGGTGGGGGGGGTGTTCAAATTTTTCCTTCAGAAGGAGATGGGAATGAGAAAAAGGGAGGCAGGGAAGGGAGGGAGGAAAGGAAGTCCCGCCTTAGCACTTGGCCACCAGCAGCTCTGCCATTGACTTTGCTTGTCAAAAGATTGCAGAAGGGGATCACATGACCCTGGAACACTGTGACCATTATAAATATGAATCCGTTGCCAAGCATCCAAATATAAATCACATGACCCTGGGCATGCTGCAATGGTCATAAGTGTGAAAAATGGTCATAAGTCATTTCAGTGCAATTGCAACTTTGAACAGGTTGGGGGTTTTTTTGGTCATCAAGTTTTTGACACCTTGCTAGGTGGTACTCGAATATTGCCATATCCTAAAAGTGGTACAACTGGTAAAAAGGTTGAAAAGCCCTGCTCTAGGGAAACCAGAGGCCATGGCAGGTGGGGGGCGTTGAGGCACTTAATGTCTATCTGGGGCTCACCTTGGTCTGGATCCTGATGCTGTGGGCCATTGGTGGTGGTCCAGCTCAATGTCTAAGGTTATAACTAGGCGATACCATTCGCGGAGCTGGTCAGGGATCCCCCTGTAGGTGCACGCTTAGAATAATTCACAGTCTAAGCCTGCCTTGAAGTAGTGAATCAGTGATCATTCAGGCCACTGCTTTATTCGTCCTGCCACCTTTCGGAATTACGTCACATATTCTTTTGCTGGTCGCCCCCTCTGCTTCAGGTTATGGATGTCCTTTTCAGCTTGCAGGGCTTGGGATTCATCTTCGAATCTGGCCCTCAGTTCGCCCATAAACAGATTGATATCCCACAGCTCTGGTGCCTGCTCGTCGTCTAGGCCAGTCACCCACTCAGCTGCTTCCCCTTCCAAGTTGGCTGCCACGGCATCAACAATTCCGGGTCCATCCAGGTAAGCATGTGCATAACAATTCAGGTGAGCCCACACCTGGTTCAGGAAGAAAGACAGCTTCTTGGGATCCCCATCAAATGTGGGCTTAATAGGGGGCAGGTCCACAGGTTGCTGCCCCCAGTAAGCTTGCTGTATGCCTGGCCGCTGGTGCTGGGGTCACGGAAGGGCCCATCTTTGGAAATCCCTTGGCTGGGGCCCCAGGCTGTCTGGGCATCGATATCGGTCGGAGCTCTGGGCTTGATGTTAAGGCTTGTCTAGACAGTGGGGAGGCAGCACAAGCCATCGCTATGGGACTGGGGCTTCATCGTGGAGGTGGAAGAGTTAGGGAATGCCTCTCTCCCCGTCCACTGGAGATCACCTGGTGGGCAATCGGCTCCACTTCCCCCATCTCGAGTCGGTCAAATTTCTCCCTCAGGCATTCAATGGAATGACTGTGGGTGGCAGTCAGGTACCTCCATTCCCCAGATTCATCCCACCTGGCCGGCCACTTTCTCAGCACAGGTGAACGAGAGCCGTGGGATGAAATCAATGGGAATTCAGCCTCAGCAGCCTTAAAGGTGCTTCTTCACATCTGATCGCCAAATCCCTCCGAGGGTCAGTGCTCCTTCCTGCTGCATCAGCCTCTCCGATGGCATCGCTTGGGCTTTTGGTCTTGCTCCAGCTGCAGGGGCTGCACTCTCTGCCTGGGCTGTTGCCTGCACTCCATCAGCCACTGTTGCACCGAGACCAGTGGTCAACTCCCCCTTCTTCTCCATCTTGATGTCTTCTTTGAGTCTTTGTCGTCCTCCCAAAGGTTGGGTAGGCGACTGGGGCTCAGGACTCCAAGTTTTAAAGTTTTTTTTAAAAGAAATTTTATTGGTTTTTTGGTTTTTGAAACAAAGTGCTCAAGACACACCGTGGTGTTAGGGTAGTCAAACATCCAAAGACAAAACATATATACATAATTCAGTCAATACATCTAGTATTCCCTCTCTTTTTCCCTTAGGTAACATAATTTATTTAAAATAGTCCAATTCTAGCTTAAATTTATTCATCCTATACCTGTTTTTAAAGCTTTATAAATTTACACTACCATAATCAAATTAACTTTAAGTACAAACATTATCAATTCGGGTATCCCTTCTAAATATATTCTAGTTCCTTAATTTTATCATAAATCTTATTTAATTCTTCCACTAATATCCCTTAATTAAAATAAAATATTAATCTATCCTATACGTATCTAATCCCAATTAATCAATCTCTTTAAGCTGACAAAAGAAAATCAGACCTTAAATCATTTCAATCCATTAAACAGAATTCAAATTTCATCCAATTAATTGTCATAACTAATAACATCCATGTTATCAATCAAACAAATCATCTTATTCGGTTAACTCAACATTACATAATAATTTTCTTACAAGTAAACCTATTGTCCTAAAAAAACACTCTTAATCAATTTAATATATATTCCATTAATCACCCCTTTTTCTCTTACTTCTAACTCACAATCTTAATCCTTAAATCAGCCCATGATTCTAGATTACCTTTAATCCATTACCTAAAAATATCTCCTTTTTAAGCTAAAATATTGATCTATCCTAAACATATCTAATCCATCAATCAATCAATCTATTTAAGCTAACAAGATAGTATCAAACATTAAATTATTTCAATTGATTGAGCATCAAACAATAAATCATCTTATTAGAAATAGTAATTTTCATATAGGTAAACCTTATCTCTATCTTCAATTAGTCGCCCATTTCTCTTACATCTAACTCATAATCTTAGTCCTTAAATCAATCCATAATTCTAAGTTGCCTTTAGTCCATTACATAAAGTTTTAACTTTCACTTTTTTCAGTCTTATTCTGGGCTTCTTCTTAAGCCAAGTAGGTTTCCATAGCAGAGCTTCCCTTCCAGCTGATAAGTCTCTCTTTATTGCTTGTAGTATCATTTGGATCAGTGAAGACCATCTTGGCCTTTGCATTGGCCCTCTGATTCTCTTAACCATAAAGTCTCGTTGCTTTAACATTTCAAGTCTCAGTCTTTGTTTTTTCTGGTCCTCAGCACCATAAGTGAATTGCTTGTAAGGCAAAATCAATTTCTCTTTATTCTCAGTGAAGTCCTCTTCTTGTGTAATCTGTTTTATAGAATAATCAGATGTAGTCTGAAAGTCAATTTTGAAGTTTGAAGGAGAGATCCTGGCTCTTAATTCTGTAGTAAACTCTTTCATTGTAGCATATATTTCTTCTTTAGCCTCATAGATCTTTTCCAGAATAAGTTTACAATTTAAATGTGAATGCAACTCCATTTTAAAAATTGTTCAGCTGCATCAAATTATCTTTCTCTTGAAGAACAGTTTGAAGGCCAAAACCATCTACTCTCCAGATAGACAACAATTACAATATTAGCTTTTAACCAGTAGATGTCCTCAGTGAGCTAAAAAATCTTTTTCAAAAGTCATTTCATTCATTTTTTTTCTTTCCCTTTTTTCTATTTTTTTCAGGAAAAGGTGGAGGAAGAAATACTCAAAAAAAGGCACAACAGCATAGACTGATAGTAGAATTCTTAAGAAAAATTTTTTTTCCAGTACCCCAAAACATATAAAAAAATGTAGTCTTTAAAATTTTGTTCTATTCTTTTGTTCGCCTTTATTCCCAAACATGTAGAAGCCGCATTTCCGAGACAGGGAAACAATTCTAACAGGGCTCTTTCAGGCAAAAAAAAAGCAAATAAAGGAACAAAAAAAAAGATCTCACCCGGATTCACCACGGTGGGCTTTCAAGCTTAGCTGTTCTTTGACTTGCAGTTTCTAGCAGCTAAGTGATCAGCCATTTTACTGGTCGATCTTCTTCTCCGTCGGCCCTCAGAGTTGGCCCGGACAGCTGGAGGAGCCGCTGCTCCTCCACAGCTGAGCAAAGCCTCTTTGACAGAAGTTGCACCCTCCAGGGTGACTTTAGACCCGCATATGGGTCTACCAGCGGAGGGAAGCTAGCCGACGAGGAGACGAGTCTCTTCGTACGACTAGGAGCGCCGCAACCCGGAACCAGAAGACCAAGTTTTAAAGTTTTTTGGAGTCTTGGTTTAATGTCATGGTTCTGATAGATGGTCGGTCACTGGTCGGTCACAGTCGGTGTTGGCGGGGGGGCAGAGGTCGACCCCTAGGTTCCTCCCTTGTGGGGTCCCTCAGGGGTCGGTCCTCTCCCCTCTGCTGTTTAATATCTACATGAAACCACTGGGTGAGATCATCCGACAACACGGGGTGAGATATCATCAGTATGCTGATGATACCCAGCTTTACATCTCCACCCCGTGTCATTTCAGTGAAGCAGCGGAAGTGATGTGCCGATGTCTGGAGGCTGTTAGGGTTTGGATGGGTGCCAACAGGCTCAAACTCAACCCCGACAAGACGGAGTGGCTATGGGTTCTGCCTCCCAAAGATAATTCAATCTATCCGTCCATCAGCCTGGGGGGGGAGCTTTTGACCCCCTCGGAGAAGGTCCGCAACTTGGGCGTCCTCCTCGACCCACAGCTAAACTTGGAACATCATTTGTCGGCTGTGGCGAGGAGGACATTTGCCCAGGTTCGCCTGGTGCACCAGTTGCAGCCCTATTTGGACCGGGAGTCTCTGCTCACAGTCACTCATGCCCTTATCACCTCGAGGCTCGACTACTGCAATGCTCTCTACATGGGGCTACCTTTGAAAAACGTTCGGAGACTTCAGGTAATGCAGAATGCAGCCGCGCGAGCAGTGTTGGGCCTGCCCAGAAATGCCCACATCTCAGCATCACTCCGTGAGCTGCATTGGCTGCCTATTGGTCTCCGAACGCAATTCAAAGTGTTGGTTATGACCTATAAAGCCCTACATGGCATCGGACCAGGTTACTTACGGGACCGCCTGCTGCCTCACGAAACCCAGCGACCGGTTAGGGCCCACAGAGTCGGCCTTCTCCAGGTCCCGTCGGCCAGACAGTGTCGCCTGGCGGGGCCTAGGGGAAGGGCCTTTTCTGTTGCGGCCCCGGCCCTCTGGAATCAACTCCCCCCGGAGATCCGTATCGCCCCCACCCTCTCCGCCTTTCGTAAACTACTAAAGACCCATCTCTGCCGGCAGGCCTGGGGCGGTTGACATCTTGCCCCTAGCCAGTGTATGTCTGTGTGTACGTTTGCTGAATGAATGGTTCTTAATTTAGGGGTTCTTCTTTTTTATATTTTTATATATGTACAGTTTAGTTTTTATTGGATTTCTATTTATGCTGTAAGCCGCCCTGAGTTCCCGGAATAGGGCGGCATAGAAATTTAATAAATAAATAAATAAATAAATAAAAACAGAACTCCAAGGCAAGAGGTTTCCTTATACAGGTAGGAGGGACTCCTGCCACCCACCTAATTGAACCAGTATGCCTAGAGGTGGGGGAGCATTGGGAACTCATCCGTTTCATAGTGGTCCCCAAAATGACTGAGGCAGTAATCTTGGGATTAGCCTGGCTTGATAAGTGGCGGCTTATGATCTGGTGGGAAAAAAGAATGAGAACTTTAAGATTGGCAATGGGACCTTTACCTCCTACCCATGCCAGCAGCACAAGAGGCAGTCCCTTGAGACCCTAAAATCCATCGCAGACTCTTTACCTGGGATGCAGCGCATCCCAAGTGAATATAAAGACTTAGCTGAGGCATTCAATGAGGCAGAATGTGATATCCTTCCTCCCCACCAAATGACTGATTGCGCTATTGGGATTTTGCTGGGAGCCAAACTTCCCAAACCAAAAATGTACTCGATGACCCCCCAGGAATTGAAAGAGCTGAGAGAGTACATTGATAAGAACTTAGCCAGAGGTGTCATGCCTCCATCGGAGCCTGAATCTGTGGAGGAAAATGAGCTGGAATGGGACCCTATGGAGGTCAAGGGAGAGGTGTCTGTGGCTTCAGAGGAATGTGGGGAAGAGCAGGCCGAGGCAGGCCAGGGACTTTCAGGATTGGGACAGGATGAACATGAGAGACAAAGCTCAGGCAATGAGCAAGGGCCACCCCTCCTGATCCTAGAACAACGCAGGCAGGCTCAACTACTCGGGAGGAGAGCGCCCCGCCCCTCTCCACAAGGCCACACCTGGAGACTGAGACTTAAGGAGACACTGTGGGGAGGGGCATTTGTCGGGAACAAACACTGATTTCTTGGAGTTTTGTGTGCTGTTGCTGATCTTGGAAACAACTCTCTGATCTCTTGTTCTGTGTTGTGATTTCTGCTTGGAAACCCTGAAACTCTGACCATTGGACTGGCTGACAAACTTGATTTGATGTTCAAAGACCTCGGATTGAATTTTGGCTTCTCTTCTGAAACTACTCGGGCAAGCTTGTATTTCCACAGACTCGTTAGATTTTGGATGTATGTTTCATTCCTTGTTATCTACATGCCTTGAGTAAATTACTCTTCTAATCTAACTGTATATGAAACTACTTGCAGCCAGAGGCTGCTGAAGGTGTGTGTGTCTTACTTTGTTCTGGGGCTTGCCAGAAACATGGGAGCATTTGGGGAAAATTGGAGCAAATAAAGGGCGGTTTGAACTGCCAGTTGACTGTTTTGCCTCTGTGCTATGCCCTGGGTCATCACAAGAGGATTCATTCAGCCAGCAAAATTGCGTGTAGCTGCCCCTGTGCTTTTTAAAGAGAAGAAAGATGGTTCGCTGAAGCTGTGCGTGTATTTTAAAGGGTTAAATGCTGTCAGCGTGGAGAATAAGTACCCCCTCCCTTTACTGAAAGATATGTTGGCCCATTTAGCAAAAGGAAAGGTTTTTACCAAATTAGACCTAAGAGAGGCGTACTATTGAGAGTAAAAGAAGGAGACGAGTGGAAGATGGCTTTTAACAGCCCCCTGGGAAGCTTCCAGTTCAAAGTTTTGCCTTTTGGTCTTCAGGGGGCCCCTGCAGTATTCATGCAATTGATCAATCAAGTACTGACTGATCACCTGTACAAAGGGTTTCTAGTCTACCTTGATGACATCCTCATTTACACATAGACCATGTCAGAGCATGTAAAATTAGGGCATGAAGTACCCAAAAAAACTGCTAAATGCCAAGCGTTACACTGAACTCTCAAAATGCGAGTTCCATCAAACGCATCTAGACTACTTAGGATACAGAATTTCCAGTGAAGGGGTGGAGATGGATCCAGCCAAAGTAAAAGCTGTAATAGAATGGCAATCTCTATGAACCCACAAACAACTTCAAAGTTTTTTGGGATTTGCAAATTTCTACCGGCAATTCATCCCCTCTTTTGCTGAGATAGTTTTGCCAATTACTGAACTATTAAAGACTTGGAAAAACGGGGGAAAGCCACAACCTTGTCAGCCCCTGCCATGGTCTATAGCAGGGCTTTTCAACCTTTTCACCCATTGTACCACTTTTAGGATATGGCAATATCTGAGTACCACCAGTCGCCTAGCAAGGTGTCAAAAACTTGACCCCCCCCCAAAAAAGGAAAAAAGTGATAAAGTACAGGTAGTCCTTGACTTACAACAGTTCGCTTAGTGACTATTCGAAGTTACAACGGCACTGAAAAAGTGACTTATGACCATTTTTTACACTTATGACCGTTTCAACGTCCCCAGGAGCACATGATTTACATTCGGATGCTTGGCAACTGATTCATATTTATAACAGTCACAGTGTCCCAGGGTCATGTGATCCCTTTTTGCAACCTTCTGACAAGCAAAGTCAATGGTGAAACCAGATTCACTTAACAACCTTTTGTATCAGGGGTGTCAAACTCAATTTCATTGAGGGCCGTGTTAGCATTGTGGTTACCGTCGGGGGGGTTTCCTTCCTTCCTTTTTCCCTCCCTTCTTCTCATTACCATCTCCTTCCTTCCTTCCTTCCTTCCTTCCTTCCTTCCTTCCTTCCTTCCTTCCTTCCTTCCTTCCTTCCTTCTGCAGGACTGTCAGGGCTCAGCAGAAGTGCCAGGATCAGCGCCAGGAAGAAAGATAATTAAATCCACCCACCAAATAATCTTTTCACAGCCTTGGGGCTATGCAAAATGTGGCTCTTTGGAAACTCAGCCTCTACAAAAACTTTTGTTTTGTTTTGTTTTTACATGTCAGGCACTGTTAAGGCTCTCTGACAGCTTCATTCTTCAATGCATCTGACCAATATTTAAGAATACAGCCCCAAACCTCTTACGCAAACACAATGCATCATGTCAGTTGTAGGACAAATAACATGAGCAAGCATTTTATTTCCTCCCTGGATACAATTCCTGCAGCTGCAGAAAACGCAGCAAAAATAGAAAAAAGAGAGAATGTACATTTCATTAATGGAGAACAAAGGAACAGCGAGTGACTCAGACTTAAGGGGAAAAATAGGTAAAAATAAATTTAAAAAGACACATCACAACAACGTATTTTCTGCTGTGAAAAGAAATGTCTCAGGTTTGTTCCTCCAGATGGGAGAAAGCCTTCAGCGGGGACAAAGAAAAAAAAATAGACACTGAGCGAAGCAAGCTGCCAGAAAGTGGATTTTATTACAGAAGCCAGACAGAGAAGTGATTCAGTAATGGCTTCTGGACTAGCTAGTAAAAAACACCTAAATGCATGGTACAATTTATACTCTTTTTCCTATTTTAAGTCTTGATGAGATTTGTAACAAGTTTTTTCTTCTTAATTTCCTAGCTTGCTTTTTTTTCCTGTCAGCAGGATTGATTAATCCTATCACCCAGGGAAGGAAATAACTTGTTGATGAAGTTTTTGTGTAGCTAGGTTAATCTTGTCATAGGTCCATGGTGGCGAACCTATGGCATGCGTGCCACAGGTGGCATGCAGAGCCCTTTCTGTGGGCATGCGTGCCATCGCCCCAGAGGGATGTGGGGTGGGGCTGTTCCCCTCCCCCTCTCCATGCACGCCTGACTAGTGGGAGCTGGAGAGGGCAGGGAAACCAAATCCAGCAGCGCTCTCGGTCTCTTTCTCTCTCTGCATCGGGAGTCTGGGAGCAGCTGTGAGAGCTGGGCGGGGAGAGGGGAACCTATAAAAGGAGCAGGTTTTGGCAGGACAGAGAGAGAGCACGTGGCCTTTGGAAGCGACAGTGCAGTTGGGACAGTGAGCGAGCAGCGTGAGTTTGGAGAAAGGGCGCGCAAGCTAGCGAAACAATGTGAGTTTGGACTTTGGAGAAAGGGCGAGCAGGGCGAGCAAGGAAAGTAGTACGCATGTGTTTGGAGTTTTGGAAGATGACCAGGGCGAGCGAGGAAAGTAGTACACATGTGTTTGGACTTTGGGAAGGCGAGCAAGGGAAGCAGTGGGAGTTTGGACTTTGTGAAGGTGACCAGGGTGAGTGAGGGTAGTATCACGAGTAAGTTTGGACTTTGGGAAGGCAAGCAGGGCGAGCAAGGGAAGCAGCGGGTGTTTGGACTTTGGAGAAATGGTGAGAGAAGTGTGAATGAGCAAAGCAGAATGCATTTGGAGAAAATGTGAGAGAAGGGTGAATGAGCGAAGCAGAAAGCGTTTGGAGAAAATGCGAGAGGAATAGCCACAGTGAAAATGAGTGTTCTGCCAAAATTACTCTTCTTATTTCAAACGATTCCTGTAAAATTGGGAAAGGTCTTTTTTGATGACCTAAATGCAACAATATTGAGATTTATTTGGCAAGGGAAGAAAGCACGAATTAAAGTGAAAATGTTACAAGAAGCTAAAGACAGTGGAGGATTTGGACTCCTGGACTGGAGATTATATTATCAAGCAGCCATTTTACCATGGCTCAAAGAATGGATAACGCTGAGAAATAAAAGACTACTCTACCTAGAGGGGCATGACCTACAATTGGGCTGGCATGCCTTTTTATGGTACGGGAAAAATAAAACACACAGATATTTCAAAAATCATGCTATAAGGAATGTACTGTTTCTAGAATGGGAGAGAATAAAACAAAAACATTATATTAAAATACCAGAGTAGCTTTCAACAATGGAAGCTTTTGCTTACCCAAATTTAATTAACTATGACAAAGTTGTCACTTACAAAGATATTTTGGATAAGGATGGAAAACTGAAAGATAGGCAAGATTTACAACAACAAGGTATTGACTTAGCATGGTGGCCCTATTTGCAAATTCAAACAAGATATGAAAAAGATGCAAAGACAACCTGATTTTATAAAGAACAGATAGAATTTGATCAAATACTCTTAAAAACAGATGAAAACTTGATTAAGAAACTTTACTACAGATTTCTTCTAAATTTGAAGATGGAAGAAGAACAAGTAAAAGAAACAATGATAACATGGGCAAAAAACTTTGGATATTCTATAGATTTAGAAGATTGGCAAAAACTATGGGATAGAAACATCAAATTGAGTAAAGCAGCTTCATATAAAGAAAATTTGTATAAAATGTTTTATAGATGGCACATGACACCAGTAAGACTAGCGAAAATGTTTAAAAATGCTTTGAACAATTGTTGGAAATGCAAACAAAAGCCAGGTACCTATTATCATATCTAGTGGGTATGTCCTAGTGCGAAAAAATTCTGGCTTAAGATACATACATGGTTGGAAAAGATGACTAAAATACAGATAGAATTTAAACCAGAATTGTTTCTATTAGGAATAGTATTTAATGAGTATTTAATATTGCATATATTGACAGCAGTGAGAATAGCATTTGCCCAATACTGGAGAATGAAAATTTACCATCTGAAGAGATCATAATTAAGAAAATTTTAGAATGTGCAGAAATGGATAGATTAACTTTAGAGATTAAAGAGATTAAAGAGAAAGAAGACTTAGTTTACTTTAAAGCATGGGATAGTTTTTACCAATGGTTACCAAACGAACTAGTGAGAAATGAATGTGATATTTCATTGCGAATATATTTTAGTAAGGTGAAGGATATGTATTGATTAACTGACACTGTTTATGATTATTGTTTCTCATATTTGCTATAGCTCTTTACTACCATATTAATTAGTGTTATTGAACATATGTATCCGGACAATAGTCTGTTTGCTAAAACTTGAAAATGTTAATGGGGGTAACCCCATTGTTGTTCCCATCCCTGTCCCCAACCCCAACCCTGACTCCCACCCCGAACCCCAACTCCCATACTGATCCCATCCCTTCCCTAACCTTATAAAACTCAATAAAACTTTATTAAAAAAAGAAGAAGTTAGAAAGTCTGATGGAACTTTTTTTTTACCGATAGTCCCACAAACACACGGCAAAGGCTGAGAAGCGGAGAAATGGAATGCAGCTGAAAGGCAGGTTAGTAAAAAATCACTTGGGGGAGGTGAGGGTATCTGGGCGGGGGCAGGTGCAGCAACCTTACCCTGCATGGTGGCGGGAGGGTGTGGTGTGTGCCCTTCCCATGCCAGGCCAGCATCCCCGGGGCAGCCGTGCTGGGTGGCAGTGGGCAGGGCATTGAGGTGGGGGCTGGCAGGCTGACCAAAGCAGCAGGTGGAGTGCTGGAGGCTCAGGGAGGGAGGGTGCTGAAGTGGGCAGTCAGGCCATTGGCAAGAGCAATGCAGTTGAGCGGAAAGTGGCCTGAGGACAAGTGGGGCAGGTAAGGAAAGAAATCCTTGCTCACCCCAGAAATTGCCTTTCTTTTCTTACCTGACTCCCAGCCCCGTGCCGTTTCTCCTTCGCGGTCTGTCGCCGCCGCGTGCAAGGAAACAAAGGAAGGTTTTTTGGGGAAAAAAGGTCAATCAATCAATTCCAACTTCGCGCTCTTTCACAAGAACTTCGTTTCCTTGCAGGGGCAGCAGTAGATCACGAAGCAGAAACGGCATGGGGCTGGGAGTCAGGTAAGGAAAGAAAGGCAATTTCTGGGGGGAGCAAGGATTTCTTTCCTTACCTGCCCTGCTTGTTCTGAGGCCGCTTTCCACTCAACCGCGTTGCTCTTGCCAATGGCCCAACCGCCCACTTCAGCACCCTCCCTTCCCGAGCCTCTGGCACTCCACCTGCTGCTTTGGTGGGTCTGTAGGCAGAGCTGCGAAGTTCTCTTCTCTGTCACAGAAGAGAACTTCACAGCTCTGCCTACAGAGCCACCAAAGCTGTAGCTGAATGGGCAGGTGAGGGGGGGAACCTGCCCCATTTCTTCCATGACTGCATTTGGCCGAGCCGCATTGGAGCAGCATTGGGTGCAATATGCGAGGCGGCAAACAGCCACGTCATGCCAAAACCAGCTGTTTGCTGCCTCCTGCCCAATGCCGCTGCCATGAGGCTGCGGAACAAGCCGGGCGGCGGTAAGAAACCAGTATATTGGTTCCTTACCTCCGCCCGGCTTGTTCTGCGGCCTCATGACAGCGGCATTGGGTGTGATGCGCAAGGTGGCAAATGGCTGTGGCCGGTGGCAAACAGCCACATGGCGCCGAAACTGGCCGTTTGCTGCCTCCTGCCCAATGCCACTGCCATGAGGCCGCGGAACAAGCCAGGCGGCGGTAAGAAACCGGTATACCAGTTCCTTAACTCTGCCCGGCTTGTTCCGCAGCCTCATGGCAGCAGCATTGGGCATGACACGCGAGGCAGCAAATGGCCGGTTTTGGTGCGACGTGGTTGTTTACCGCCGGCCGCGGCCATTTGCCACCTCGCACATCATACCCAATGCCGCTGCCATGAGGCCATGGAACAAGCCAGGCGGAGGTAAGGAACCGATTTACCAGATCCCCCCTCCCCTACTCCGCCTGCTGCTGGAGGGCTGGCCCAGTATTTGCAGCAGGCTGCAGAGCCCCAGAGTATGCCGGTTGAGGGGCCAGCAGGCTGTGGCTGCTGACGGACACAGTTGGCCCCCATGCGCTTGCTGTGTTAGGCGGCCGATGGTGTCAGGCAGCAGCCGCCCCGGCCCCTGCCTCACCTTGCCTCACCCCGCAGGACGAGCCTCCTGCCCACCGTCCCACCCGTCAGAGACCCCCTGGATCTCCCCCAACCCTGCCCGGCCCCCACAGGTGTCCCTCCCCACAAGCAACATCGAGGTGACTATGCCTACCCCAGCCACGCCCACCCAGTCTGCCATGACCACTGCAGACATGCCCACCCAGTGGCCACACCCACCCAGTGGCCACACCCACCCAGTGGCCACGCCCACCCAGTGGGCCATGCCCACCTGGCACCTGACGATAAATAAGTGGGGTTTGGGTTCCAGTTTGGGCACTCAGTCTCTAAAAGGTTCGCCATCACTGGTATAGGGCAATCCTGTCAGCTTTCTTTTGGTTTTTTCAAGGCTAGCGCTTATCACTACATTGTTTCTTTTGCTTTGTGTTTCTTGGCTGTCTGCCTGGGGCTATTAACTGAGCTGGGCAGGGGAGGAAGAGGAGAGATAAGATAAGATAACCTTTTATTGTCTTTTTTATACTGTGGGCACAATGGCACACATCAAAAATAAAATTTAGTTGCCCGCTCTCAAAGTGAAACACATACATGACACACACCTAAACATACTATGAACAACATATGTATAGACCCACATCCCTACATATATGTAGCAAATAAATATTAAATATTGTCCATCTTGAATATATAACAGAAGGAGGAAGCTTGAGAGTTCGCAAGGTTAATGCTGTATGGAATGAAACTCTGGCTGAATCTGGATGTTCTGCTTCGGATACCACGAAGCCTCCTCCCAGAAGGTAACAAGGAAAACAGGTCGTGAAGAGGATGTGTGGTGTCCCAGATAATCTTATGGACCCTGCTCAAGCAGCGCTTCTGTGCTATGTCCTGGATGGGAGGGAGGGAACTGCCAATGATCTTTTCGGCCATTCTCACCACTCTCTGCACCGACTTCCTGTCTGAAGCAGTAATGCCTCCAAACCAGACTGTGATGCTGTATGACAGGATGCTCTCGATCGTTCCACTGTAGAAAGTGGTAAGGATAGGGGAAGGAAGATGTGCTTTTCTCATGTGGCACAGAAAATGCAGGCGCTGCTGTGCCCACTTCACCAGTTTCTCACTGTTGAGCGACCAAGTCAGCCTACTTGTTAGCTGCACACCCAGGAATTTGATGCTGGTAACCATCTCCCCAGGTGAATCATTTATGCACAGAGAAGTGTGGCTGTGCCTGCCTTTTCTGAAATCAACAATGATCTCTTTGGTTTTTCCGGTATTTAAAACTAGGCTGTTTTCCTTACACCAGTTCACTAACCCTTCAACCTCCTGCAGTAAGCTTCCACCTTGTCATCCTGAATAAGGCTCACTACTGTTGTATCATCTGCAAACTTCACAATATGGTTGGTGGCAAACCTAGCACAACAGTCATGGATCAACAGGGTGAACAGCAGCGGACTTAAGACACAGCCCTGAGGACAACCTGTGCTCAAGAAAATGGTATTAGAGGTATTTCTTCCAACTTGCACATTTTGGGGCCTGTTGGTAAGAAAATCAAGAATCCAATTGCACAAAGGAGTGTTTAAGCCTAAAAGGCCCAGTTTGTCTACTAGATGCTTGGGAATGATTGTGTTAAACGCCGAACTGAAGTCGACAAACAGCAAACGCACATGAGTATTTCTTTCCTCTAAGTCAGTGGTTCTCAACCTTTCTAATGCCGCGACCCCTTAATAAAGTTCCTCATGTTGTGGTGACCCCCAACCATAAAATTATTTTTGTTGCTACTTCATAACCGTAAGAAGAAGATTGATTCAGTTACGCATCATAACAGGAAGTGATTAATCAATGAAAATTAGAGTTGGACAGAAGATGGTTACAGTTTATTGAAGAGGCAGAAAGATGGTTCTTGCAGGAAAGACCAGAGGAAAGATGGGCCTGAGCACATGGGCAAAACAAGAACATTGAGAACTAGCAAGAAGCCAGGATTTGGAAGAGCTCGCCTGCCGCTCTAGCCGCCGCCCTGACTGCCGCCCTGACCGCCGCCTGGCCAGTCCTCCCGAGAAGGACGCCGAGCCGCCGAGTCGCCGAATTGCCGAGCAGCAATAAGAATATTAAGAACCAGCAAGAAATCGGGTTTTGTAAGAACTCGCCCGTCGCCCTAACCGCCATCCTAACAGCCACCCGCCGCTCTAACCGCTAAGCTGGAAGACCGGCGGAAAGGAGAGCCCCGGAGCTAAGGCTGGGATGGGTAAACCACTTCAGAACAAGAAGCCGGCCGAGCGTCTTAACATCTTCTTTTGCCTCGCCGTTGAGCTAGGCAGAGTCGGGTCAGCGTCTGGGACTGACGAAGAACCAGCGAGGTCGCCATGGACCGCCGAGCTCCTGGCAGCCAACCGGGGAGTTTGGTCAGCGTGTGTAAGTCAGTTGGGAGTCGGTGGAAGTGCATGCTGGCTACCAGGGGACAATAACCAAGATACTATTTACGATGAGGATGAGGTCTTATTTGCTCTGGTAGAACAACTGGGAACTTTTACAGCTTTGGTCGGGGGGCCTGATTATGTCCACTGTTTGCTGCCCCCACTCGAGAGCCTTGCTACAGTGGAAGAGACGGTGTTGCGGGACATGGCTGTGGAGTTCTTGAGAGCAACATCCAGTGAACATTTTTAAACTGACTTTGAGGCTCACTCTGTGCCCCTGATGAAGCACTTGGTAGGAGGTGACTGGTTTATCTCTCGCACCTCTGCTTGTGGCTTCTTTAGTTAATATGTTTATATGTCTTGTTTTTAAATTTTTAAATTTTTTAAATTTAAATTTTTTAATTTTTATTAAATTGGGTGGGTGAGAGATGTATGTATGGGATGGGGATATGTTTGAGGAATGTATGACAGATGAATGGACAGGCCTGCCGAGCTTGAGGGAGGCCGGGGACTGGGGGGATGCAGACTCTGGAGTCACTGAGGGTTGGAGTATACCGGTCATTCAGGGAAGAGGCAGATATGGCGGGAGCAGGAAGGTAGGCCGCACTCGGGGAACTCGGTCCTGCTGTCTCGTAGCAGTTCCTTGTTCTGGCCCTTCTGAAAAATCTAGCTCACCCCATGATCCTGGTGATGGGCGTAGCTCGGGCCCTGGGCTCAGACTGTTGCTGCTCAACGCCAGGTTGGTTAATAATAAGGCCCCCCTCATTCATGACCTTTTCATGGATGAGGAGACCGACTTGGTGTGTGTGACTGAGATCTGGTTGGGCCCTGAGGGGGGAGTTCCCCTCTCGGGTGTGTGCCCACCAGGTTATCAGGTATGGCACCAGCCACGACCCCAGGGAAGGGGGAGAGGAGTGGCTGTTTTGGCCCAGGAGAACCTCAGTCTACGCAGGCTCACTGTTTCCGAAATTCCGGGTTGCGAGTCCATCTTTATGACGCTGGACCTAGGGGTTAAGGTGGGCTTATTGCTTACGTACCTGCCTCCCAGCTGCGTGACATCAGCCCTGCCTGTGCTACTCGAGGAGGTTGCTGGGCTGGCGGTGGAGTTCCCCAGGCTTATGGTCTTGGGGGACTTTAATCTGCCGTCTCTTGGCGAATCCTCGGGGTTGGCACAGGAGTTCATGGTCGCCATGACAACCATGGACCTGACCCAAGTAGTGCAGGGTCCAACGCATGAGGGTGGGCACGTCCCGGATATGATCTTCCTTTCGGAGCAGTTGGGTAATGATCTGGTTTTAAGGGGCTTAGATATTTTGCCTTTGTCATGGACCGATCATTTCCTGCTTCGACTGAATTTTACGGCCCCAATCCTTCCCCGCAGGGAGGCGGAACTGATTAGGTGGTTCCGCCCCAGACGCCTGATGGATCCTATTGGTTTTCAGACGGCGCTTGGGGAATTACCGAGCTCGTTCATTCACAATTCGGCGGAGTCCCTGGTAGCGGCATGGAATACGGCCATGAAGGGGGCTATTGACCGGATTGCGCCTTTGCGACCTCTCCGTGGTGCTGGCCCCAGGAGGTCTCCTTGGTTCACCGAGGAGCTCAGGGGGATGAAGCGCCATAAGAGATGTCTAGAGAAGCGATGGAGACGAAGTAAGTCCGGATCTGATCGAACCAGATTGAGCTCATTTATTAGAGCCTATTTGAAGGCAATTAAAGCGGCAAGATCTTTGTATCTTTCTGCTTTGATCTCGTCTGCGGAATCTCGCCCAGCCACCCTGTTTAGGGTGACCCGGTCCCTCCTTAACCCGAAGGGTCCGGGGCCTCCCTTGCAGGGTAGTGCCGAGGATTTTAACAACTGTTTTGCAGACAAAGTAGCTCAGATCCGGGCCGACCTAGACTCCAATTGTGAAGCAGAGTCGACTGATAATGATTCAGTCGAGGGGACAGGGGCATGTTCTTGTCCGATCATCTGGGGCGAGTTGGAGGCTGTTACGCCTGATGAAGTGGACAGGGCCATTGGAGCTGTGAGTTCCGCCACCTGTTTGTTGGACCCGTGTCCCTCCTGGCTGGTTTCTGCCAGTAGGGTGGTGACACATACCTGGATCCAGGAGATTGTCAACGCTTCTCTGAGGGAGGGGTCCTTTCCGTCTCCCTTAAAGGAGGCACTTGTGCGCCCCCTCCTCAAGAAGCCTTACCTGGATCCAGCAATTTTGACCAACTATCGTCCGGTCTCCAACCTCCCCTTTGTGGGGAAGGTTGTTGAGAAGGTGGTGGCACTCCAGCTCCAGCGGTCTCTGGAGGAAGCCGATTATCTGGGGCCTCTGCAGTCTGGGTTCAGGCCCAGCTACTCCACCGAAACTGCTTTGGTCGCTCTGATGGATGATCTCTGGCGGGCCCGGGATAGAGGCCAGTCCTCTTTCCTGGTGCTTCTTGACCTCTCGGCGGCGTTCGATACCATCGACCATGGTATCCTTCTGCGCCGGCTGGGGGGATTGGGAGTGGGGGGCACCGTGTTACGATGGTTCTCCTCCTATCTCTCTCGTCGGTCGCATTCGGTGTTTGTGGGGGGGTCAGAGGTCCACCTCTAGGTTACTCCCATGTGGGGTGCCTCAGGGGTCAGTTCTCTCCCCCCTACTTTTTAACATTTACATGAAGCCACTGGGTGAGATCATCCACCGGCACGGAGTGAGATACCATCAGTACTCTGATGATACTCAGCTGTACATCTCCACTCCTGGCCAAATCAGTAAAGCGGTTGAGGTGATGTGCCGGTGTCTGGAGGCTGTGAGGGTCTGGATGGGCGTTAACAGATTAAGGCTCAACCCCGACAAGACAGAGTGGCTGTGGGTGATGCCTCCAAAGGACACTTCAATCTGTCCTTTCATTACTCTGGGGGGTGAATCTATAAACCCCTCGGAGAAGGTCCGCAACTTGGGAGTCCTCCTCTATCCACAGCTGACATTGGAACATCATTTATCAGCTGTGGCGAGGGGGGCATTTGCCCAGGTTCGCCTGGTGCACCAGTTGCGCCCTTATTTGGATCGGGAGTCTCTCCTCACAGTCACAAATGCCCTTGTCACCTCGAGGATCGACTAGTGCAATGCTCTCTACATGGGGCTACCCTTGAAGAGTGTTCGGAGACTACAATTAGTGCAAAATGCAGCTGTGCGAGCAATTGTGGGCCTTCCACATCATGCCCACATTTCGCCAACTCTCCGCATGCTGCATTGGTTGCCTATCGGTCTCCGAGCGCAATTCAAAGTGTTGGTTATTACCTATAACAGCGGTTCTCAACCTATGGGTCACGACCCCATTTGGGGTCGAACAACCATTTCACGGGGGTTGCCAAACACCGCAGTCCGCCATTTTTTTTTGTCGGCCATTTTTTTTGGTCGGCCATTTTTTCCCCTTTGCGAGTCAGGCCATCACGCCATGCATGCGCGATGCGGGCCTGCCATTTTTTTTTTGGTCGGCCATTTTTTTTTTGGTCGGCCATTTTTTTTTGGTCGGCCATTTTTTTCGCCTTTGCGATGCGAGCCGTCGCGCCGCGCATGTGCAATGCGGGTCCACCATATTTTTTTTTTGGTCGGCCATTTTTTTCCCCTTTGCGATGCAGGCCGTCGCGCCGCGCATGTGCGATGCGGGCCCGCCATTTTTTTTTTGGTCGGCCATTTTTTCCCCTTTGCGATGTGCGCCGTCGCGCCACACCGCGCATGCGTGATGCGCACCATCGTGCCGCACATGCGCGATACGCCCTGGGGTCGTGCCGCACTTGTGCGGCGCGGGCCGGGGTCGAGCCCCGGAAAAGGTTGAGAACCGCTGACCTATAAAGCCCTTTATGGCATGGGACCAGGATACTTACGGGACCATCTTCTGCCACATACTTCCCTACGACCGGTGAGAGCGCACAGGGTCAGCCTCCTCCAGGTCCCGTCAAGGAAACAATGTCATCTGGCGGGCCCTAGGGGGAGGGCTTTCTCTGTTGTGGCGCCCGCCCTCTGGAACCAACTGCCTCCTGAAGTCCGCGTTTCTCCCACTCTCCCGGCCTTCCGAAAGAATATTAAAACCTATCTTTGCCGGCAGGCCTGGGGATGATTGTGGATTGTTGTGTGACTGATGAATATGTGTGGGGTTTTATTTTTAAATTTTTTGCTTGGACTTAGATTGTAATTGTTGTTTTATATATATGTTGTAAGCCGCTCCGAGTCTTCGGAGAGGAGCGGCATATAAGTCCAAACAAAATAAATAAAAATAAATAAGTTTTGCTACTGTTTTGAATCATAATGTAAATATCTGATATGCAGGGTGTATTTTCATTGTTACAAATTGAACATAATTAAAGCATAGTGATTAATTACAAAAACAATATAGCAATGCTCACTGGAGAAGCTTACTCTTCCTTGCTCAAAAATGTTGGGAGAGAGGGAAGGAAGGAAGGAAGATTGAAGGGGAAATGAAGGAGATGGAGAAGGAAGGAGATTGAAGGGGAAAGGAAGGAAGGAAGGAAGGAAGGAGAAAGAGATTGAAGGGGAAGGGATGGAGATGGAAGGAAGGAAGATTGAAGGGGAAAGGAAGGAGATGGAGAAAGAAGGAGATTGGAGGAGGAAGGAAAGAAGGAAGGAAGGAAGGAAGGAAGGAAGGAAGGAAGGAAGGAAGGAAGGAAGGAAGGAAGGAGAGGGAGATTGAAGGTGAAGGGATGGAGTTGGAGATGGAAGGAAGGAGGGAAGGAAGGAGAGAGATTGAAGGTGAAGGGATGGAGATGGAAGGAAGGAAGATTGAAGGGGAAAGGAAGGAGATGGAGAAGGAAGGAGATTGAAGGAAGAAGGAAGGAAGGAAGGAAGGAAGGAAGGAAGGAAGGAAGGAAGGAAGGGGGAAATATGGGGGGGTTCAAATTCTTCCTTCAGAAGGAGGTGGGCATGAGAAAGAGGGAGCCAGGGAAGAAGGGAGGGAGGGAAGGAAGTCTCGCCTTAGCACTTGGCCACTAGCAGCCCTGCCATTGACTTTGCTTGTCAAAAGGTTGCAAAAAGGGATCATATGACCCTGGAACACTGTGACCATTATAAATGTGAATCAGTTGCCAAGCATCCAAATATAAATCACATGACCCTGGGCATGCTGCAATGGTCATAAGTGTGAGAAATGGTCATAAGTCATTTCAGTGCAATTGCAACTTTGAACAGGTTTTTTGGGTTTTTTTGTCATCAAGTTTTTGACATCTTGCTAGGTGGTACTCGAATAGTGCCATAGCCTAAAAGTGGTACAGTCGGTGAAAAGTTTCAAAAGCCCTGGTCTATAGAATGCCAAACTGCCTTTGAGAACTTAAAAAGACTGTTTGCGGCTGAACCTGTTCTCAAACACCCCAACCCTGACAAGCAATTCATCATCCAAGCTGACATTAGTGTTGTAGCTGTGGGGGCAGTCCTTTTGCAAAGAAACCAAAAGGGAGACTTAAAACCCTGTACCTACACCTCCAAGAAATTAACAGACACTGAGTTTGGGAGAAGGAAGCTTTTGCGGTAAGGTGGGCCCTACTAACTTGGCATCATTTCCTCGAGGGGGGCAAGGTGCCTTTTGAAGTATGGACTGATCATAAAAATTTAGAGGCATTGAAAACCCCCCGTAAATTGTCTCCCAAACAAGTTCATTGGGCGCAGTATTTTAACTGTTTCAATTTTACACTAAAGTATATCCTAGGGGGGGAAACTTTCTTGGCTGATGCTTTGTCCAGAATGCCCCAGTATAAAAGTCACCATGAAGAGATTGTGAACTCCATCATTCCACAACCACAGTCAATCTCTCAGATAACCCCGGGAGGGCAACTAAGAACATAAGAACATAAGAAGAGCCATGCTGAACCAGGCCAAAGCCCATCGAGTCCAGCATTCTGTGTCACACAGTGGCCCACCAATTGTACATGGGGATCTTGAGCAGAAAGAGAAGGCAAAACCCTCCCTTTCCCTTGACCCCCAACAAATGGTACTCAAGGGAATCCTGCGTGCCTCAACCAACATAGAGGCGGCACATGGACATCCGTTTTAATAACCACCAATACACTTGGCATCCATGAATCTGTCTAACCCTGCCTTGAAGCTATCAAGGCTGACAGCTGTCACGACCTCTTCTGGAAGTGAATTCCATAAACCAACGACCCTCTGGGTGAAGAAATATTTCCCTTTATTTGTCCTCACTTTCTTACCTATGAGCTTTAGGGAGTGCCTCCTTGTCCTAGTATTGTGTGATAGAGAAAAGAATTTTTCTCTATCCACCTTTTCTATCCCATGCATGATTTTATACACTTCGATCAAGTCACCCGTTATACGCCGTCTTTCAAGGCTGAAGAGACCAAGGCATTGCAATCTGGTTTCATAAGGGAGGCGCTCCATTTCCTTGATCATTCTTGTTGCCCTTTTTTGCACCTTTTCCAGTTCCATTATATCCTTCTTGAGGTGCGGTGACCAGAACTGTACACAGTACTCCAAGTGTGGTCTCACTATCGATTTGGACAGAGGCAATACAACACTTGCTGACTTATTTTCGATTCCCTTCCTAATCATGCCAAGCATGGAATTTGCTTTTTTTACTGCTGCTGCGCATTGGGTTGAAATCTTCATCGAGCTGTCCACCAAAACCCCAAGATCCCTTTCTTGGGTTGTCTCAGAAAGTTTGGTCCCCATCAGTTGGTAAGTATAATTGGGGTTCTTTGCCCCGATGTGCATAACTTTGCACTTGTTTAGGTTAAAATGCATTTGCCACTTTGTTGCCCACTCACACAATTTCGAGAGATCCTTCTGGAGCTCCCGACAATCAGTTTCACTTTTCACTACCCGGAACAATTTAGTGTCATCAGCAAACTTGGCTACCTCACTATTAACTTCTACATCCAGATCATTGATGAATAAATTAAAAAGTAAAGGTCCCAAAACTGAACCTTGGGGTACACCACTTCTCACTTCTTTCCATCCGGAGAATTGTCCATTTATTGCCACCCTTTGCTTCCTACAATTTAGCCAGTTACCAATCCAGGACAAGACCTGTCCTCTAATTCCGTGGCTGAAGAGCTTTTTTAGGAGCCTTTGGTGAGGGACTTTGTCAAAAGCCTTTTGAAAGTCAAGATATACAATATCAACTGGAGCCCCTTTATCTATGTATTTATTTACACCCTCAAAGAATTCTAACAAGTTAGTAAGACATGATTTGCCTTTGCAGAAACCATGTTGATTTTCTTTCAGCAATGCCTGTTTTTCTATGTGCCCTGTAATTTTATCTTTAATAATGGTTTCCATCAGTTTGCCTGGAACTGAGGTTAGACTGACTGGTCTATAGTTTCCTGGATCACCTCTGGATCCTTTCTTGAAGATCGGGGTTATATTTGCTTCCCTCCAATCCTCCGGTACAGTGCCTGATCTTAGAGAAAGATTATATATTTTAGCTAGAAGTTCAGCAATTTCACACTTGAGTTCCTTGAGAATTCTAGGGTGGATGCCATCTGGACCCGGCGATTTGTTGACATTTAGTTTAGAAAGGCATGCAAGAACATCTTTCTTGTTTATCTCTATCAGGTTTAATTCTTCTATTTCCCTCCCTGGGAAAACTAATTCAGTGGCAGGCAAATGCTCTCTATCCTCCTCAGTGAAAACGGAGGCAAAGAAGTCATTTAGCCTCTCAGCAATCTCCTTGTCTTCTCTGATTATCCCCTTCCGACCATTGTCATCGAGTGGCCCAACTGTTTTTCTGGTTGGATTCCTGCTTCTGATGTACTTAAAAAAGGTTTTGTTATTATTTTTAATATTCTTTGCTATATGCTCCTCAAAGTCTCTCTTGGCTTTCATGACTATTGCCTTGCATTTGGTCTGCCAGAGTTTGTGATCCCTCCTGGATAGGTAGGAAGAGCCTTCCATTTCTTAAATGAGTTTTTCTTCTTTCCAATAACCTCCTTTACCTCATTCGTAAGCCATACTGGTATCCTCTTGGACTTTCCAGTCCTCTTTCTTCTTTTAGGAATGCATTTTATTTGAGCCTGCTGTAACGTATTTTTAAACAGTTTCCAAGCATTTTGGAGGGATTTGACTTTTTTTACTGTTGCTTTTAGTTTCTTCTTTACTATTTTCCTCATTTTGTCAAAATTCCCTCTGTGAAAGTTTAAGGTCTCTGTGTTAGTTTTCACTGACAATTTGCTATCCATGGTTAAGTTGAAGGTTATTGTGTTGTGATCGCTGGTTCCTATGGGCTCGGTTACAAGGACATCATGAACCAAATCCTGTGCGTTAGTTAGAACCAAGTCCAGGATCCCCTTTCCCCTGGTTGGTTCCATGACCATCTGCTCAAGGGAATAATCAGCTAACATGTCGAGGAACCTTGTCTCTCTTTCATGTGTAGAACAAGAATTTACCCAATCTATTTGGGGATAGTTGAAGTCCCCCATTATGACTACCCTATTTCTTTTTGAGGCCTCCTTAAATTCTTTTTCCAAATAGCAATCTGCCTCTGGAGTTTGGTTGGGAGGGCGATAGCAGATCCCTAACGTCAGATTAGTTTCCTGTCCTGGGATTTTTATCCACAATGTTTCTGTGGGTGAGTTTGAATTTTCTTGAATTTCGAGTTCATGAGATTCTAACTCCTCATTTATGTACAAGGCCACGCCACCACCATTTCTCCCTCTCCTGTCCATCCTATACAATTTGTAACCTGGAATCCTTGTGTCCCATTGGTTTTCATCTGTCCACCAGGTTTCTGTTATGCCAATAATATCAATATTATTTTCCTTCACCAAGCATTCCAATTCCCCTATTTTTGCTCAAATGCTTCTAGCATTCATGTACAGACATTTATATGTAATTTTCTGGTGCACTTTCAACTTTGACTGTAGATTTTGACTGTAGAATTTGATTGTAGAATTTGTAGATGGTCTACCATGTCCTTCTGCTTGACTATTACAATTTAGTTTTCCTGTTGACTCACCAATGTGTGCATAACTTCCTCCCTCCATATTAGGCAGTGCGCCTTCTCGAACCGGAAGCTGCCCAGCTCCTGTCGACTTGCCCCTACGAATCAGTTTAAAAGCTGCTCTGAAACCTTTTTAATATTAATCGCCAGCAGTCTGGTTCCATTATGGTTCAAGTGTAACCCGTCCCTTCTGTACAGGTGTGGCTTGTCCCAAAATGTTTCCCAGTTCCTAATGAATCTAAACCCTTCCTCTCGGCACCACTGCCTCATCCACGCATTGAAGCTCCTGAGCTCTGCCTGTCTAGCTGGCCCTGCGCGTGGAACAGGTAGCATTTCTGAGAATGCAACCTTGGGGGTCCTGGACTTTAATCTTCTACCTAGCAACCTACATTTGGCTTCCAGGACCTTCCGCTTAGCTTTCCCAATGTCATTGGTACCGACATGTACCACGACAGTTGGCTCCACCCCAGCACTGTCTATCAGCCTGTCTAGATGCCTCGTGATGTCCACAACCTTTGCACCCAGCAGGCAGTTTACCATGCGGTCAACGCTTCCATCACAAACCCGTCTCTCTATATTTCTAACAATTGAATCACCCACTACAAGAAGCCCCCCTCCCACCACCCACGGAGAAGTATCCTCGGTGCAAGAGGATATGGGCACATCCTCCAAGGAAAGGGTCCCAACTAAGGGAGCCTGTCCCTCTTCCACAGATTGATGTCCTCCCTGCCCAAGATCTCCATTCTCCAAAGCAGCTGGAGAGCTGCTCAGCATGGAGTGGGACGCTCCTGCTGCATCCCTGAAGATCTTCTCCTGCCTCGCTATCTCTCTCTGCTTCTCCAGGTCTGCTACCTTGGCTTCAAGGGAAAGAACCGGTTCTCTGAGAGCCAGGAGCTCATTGCACCGATCACACACCCAAGACTTCTGTCCAGCAGACAGATAGTCATACATGTGACACTCAATACAAAACACTGGGAAGCTCCCCTCCGTCTGCCGGCTATCTATCTCCATTTCTTATTATTATATGTTTACTGTTATTATTATACAAATTACTTTTTTAAAAAAATATATATTTAACTTCCTCTTCTAGATATCGATGATTTTTTGATGGTTTTGATAAGGTTAATAATTTTATTCCCTTACTCACTTATATTGATTTAAAAAAAAATAAAAATAAACCACAGCTTTTTAGGTTGTTCAAATTTTTGTTTTGGTCTTAGTTTACTTTTTGGATTTTTTTCCCTACTTGTTTTAGGATTATATAGCGCGCCGACAGGGGCGCGATGGCTGCTAAAAAAAGGTGAATTTGTAATTAAACAAGAAACCCCACAAACTTACCAGGGCTCAGCAGGTATTCTTCCCAAGGTTCCTGCCAAGTTCCTTTCTCCCTTTTTATTTTCTGTTTTATTTCCTTTTTTGAAAATGCTCTGCTTAAATAAAAAGCAGCTGCCTCTCTGCTTCCCAAAGGAAGAATGAGCTATTTCCTCTCAGCTACCAGGGATTAGTCAGCAGGGAGGCTGCAGCAGAAAGCTCCACCCCCTCCAAACCTGTGCTGAGGGCAAACTTAGAAGAAAGGGGAAGGAGAAACCCTTTTTATGGCTGCTAGAAAAAGGTGAATTTGTAATTAAACAAGAAACCCCACAAACTTACCAGGGCTCAGCAGGTATTCTTCCCAAGGTTCCTGCCAAGTTCCTTTCTCCCTTTTTATTTTCTGTTTTATTTCCTTTTTTGAAAATGCTCTGCTTAAGTAAAAAGCAGCTGCCTCTCTGCTTCCCAAAGGAAGACAAAACCACTTGAACCTGATAGCCCATTAACGAAAAAGCTTAAGGAGGAATTAAAAACCAATACCTGGTTCCAGGAAAATAAAACCATATTGACTTATCAAGATGGGCTAGCCTGGAAGGGATTCAAACTGTATTTGCCAGAAACACTTAAGAGTTCAAGCACTTCAGCGCAGCCATGATACCAAACAGGCTGGCCACTTTGGGTTCCTAAAGACTTTACATTTGGTCAGGAGGCAATTTTGGTGGCCGGGTATGAAAAAGGATGTTAAAAATTATGTAAAAAGCTGTGCTACGTGTGAGTCCTTTATGGGTCTTGGGTATGTTTCTTATATCTCCTGTGTTGTAACTGGGATGTCCATACTTTCCATTACTCTCCACTTCATTAAGTTTTTCTTTTCTTCATTTCTTCTTTCTTTTTACTCCTTACCTCCTTGTGTGATTGGTTATCTAGTGGTTTTTGCTTGGAATTGGGTTCTAAAGGTCATGAAGATTGCCCCCTCCCCCCTCAATTTTAGTTTAAAGCCCTTTTGATAAGATTAGCCAGTCATTTTCCAAATATATTCTTTCCAGTTCTTGTGAGGTGCAAAGCACTCAAAGGTACTTTTCAAAAGGCAACTGGACTTTCTTGGTTTTTTTCCTTGAAAACATTTCACTTCTCATTCTTCTTCATTCTGAAGAAGCTTCTTGGAAGCAAAATGTTTTCAAGGGAAAAAAAAGTCCAGTTGCCTTTTGAAAATCACCTTTGGGCCTTCCACAAAGATATTACTGTGGAATCTTGTTTTTGCATTTTGTGGGCTAGGTGGGATGCCGCCTGTCTATATCTAGAGGTGGTCCATCTCTAGGGCTAACCAACCTAACCAAATATGAATTAACAAAAAATGACACCACAGAGTTTCCCTTGTCTCTGTTATCTAGTGCAGTGCTTTTTAACTGGTGGTATACATACCACTGGTAGTACTTCAGCACCTGGCAGGTGGTATGCAACATCATCTTAGACAAGATAATTCCATAACACTTTTCTCAGCATTTTGAATGTGAAACACACTCAAATGCATAAGTCATCATGTATTATTCATTGGATTGGAAAGACGTGCTGTGGAATTGTTTCCACATTTTCCGTGGAGGAGCTGAAAGGCTTTCAACCCATGACTCATCATTCTCTGTTGTGCTCAAAATAACTGGAGAACATATAAGAAAAGGCAGGAAACTTCAAGGTCAAAGCGTCTATTCTGGGCTGATACATTGGCTCCACCCAGTGGTGGGATTCAAATATGTGAACAACTGGTTCTGTGTGTGGATGCCGCTTCTGGAAGTCCATTTTGGGCCTGGGCAACAAAAAATTAGCTACCAGTTCTGCCGAAGTGGTGCGATCTGGCTGAATCCAACCACTGGCTCCACCCCTACCCGCCTACACTTTACCAATCACAACATGTCACCAGGTTCCTCCTCACTGTCTGGCTTGTTGCTTTTCTCCTTTCCAGTTATTCAGTTTTGCTACGGCTGTGTGTGACGGTGTGAGACCAAGGTAGCGGTGCATATTAATAAATATGGAGAAATTCATCATACATTCATCAGTGCAAAGTGAAAGTGATTCAGCAAAGGAACCGCCACTGAAGAAATTAAAACTGGCACTGAATGGAAAATACAGTGAAGATTATTTGAAGTTTGGATTTTATTTCATGGAAGAAAATGATCAGCAGCTTCCTGTTTATCTGCATTCCATGAAGTCTTCTTTGCTCCAGAGACATTTAACAACAAAACATAATGAGCACACCAAAAAGCCAGTAGCATTTTTTGTGAAAAAGAGAGATGAATTTATAAAACACTGTGCTGCTTTCATGAAGTCCACAACCATCTCAAAAAAATATCTGGAAGCATCTTATGAATTGTCCTCGATAACAACTAAACAAAACAATCCTCACACAATCGTTGAAGAAGTCATGGTTCCCTCTGCCATTGCAATTGCTTCAATTCTCTTTGATGAAAAAATGGCTGTTCTGACACCACTGTCCAAAGACAAATACAAGATATGGCCACAGACGTCACTCAACAAGTGGTGGAAAAGATCACAGCAGAAGAAAAATTTGCATTTCAATTGGACGAATGCACTGACATCGCTGGTGAAGCGCAATTAATTGTCTTTGTGCATGTTCCTGATTTGGATTATATACTGGGACACATATTATTTTGCTGCCCACTACCTGGCAGAACAACTGGGGAAGAAATATTCACAATAATCAATATTTTTTCCAGGGAGCATGGAATATTATGGACTTGGTGTGGAGCAATTTGTTCCGATGGTGCAGCAGCTATTACAGGAAGAGCTTTGGGCATGATAGCATGAGCTGAGACAAGAAACAGTTCCATTGTCAAATCTCCAGCTTTCGTTCATGGGTAGAATTGCCGTAATTAAAATGAACATATTACCTAAAATATTATTCCTATTTCAATGTATACCAATTAGATTAGAAAAGGAATTCTTTTGAAATTTCAACCAAACCATACTTAAATTCATTTGGCAAGGGAAAAAATCAAGGATTAAATTAAAATTATTACAGGATGCTAAGGAAAGGGGGGGTCTCGGCCTCCCCGATCTGGAAAAATATTATCAATCTACAATTCTACTGTGGGTGCGGGATTGGATTCAACTGGAAAATCGGAGATTATTAAAACTGGAAGGTCATGACATGCAGACTGGATGGCATGCCATGTTATGGGATGAGAAGCATAAAGTTCACCAGTACCTCCGGAGGCACTACGTTAGACAGGAGCTAATAGATGTATGGATCAAAATCCGATGACAGAACTATAGGCAAGTCCCCAATTGGATCTCAACACTAGAAATGTACATACACCCAAGGTTCATTCAGTTGGGGAAAGTAATAACCTATAAAATCACACTAGACGAGAGAGGAGAATTAAAATTGAGGAAGAATCTCCAAAATGCAGGGATAGAATTAGAATGGTGGGCATACCTCTAACTACAAGCAAGATATAGGCAAGATAAAAAAGAGTGGGGTATTTATTTATTTTATTTTATTTTGTAAACTTTTATACCACCCCTCTCCCGTAGGACTCGGGGCGGTTTACAGCCAAATTTAAAACGTAACAATAATAAATATTTAAAACAGAATTAAATAACCTAGGCTGTACTAAAAACCAAATTAAAATCCCATACTAAAACCCTAACCACTTAATTTAAATTACCCAAAAACCCGAGGAGCTCTAGGCCAGGCCGGCTTGATTGAAGAGATAAGTCTTCAATTCTCTTCTGAAGGTGCGGAGATCATGACATATCCGGAGTTCCGGAGGGAGCTCGTTCCACATCGTCGGTGCCCCCACAGAAAAGGCTCTCCCCCTGGGCGCCACCAGCCGACATTGCTTAGCCGATGGCACCCTGAGGAGGCCCTCCCTGTGGGAGCGAACTGGTCGGTGGGAGGTATTTACTGGCAGTAGGCGGTCCTGTAAATAACTGGGTCCTATGCCATGGAGCGCTTTAAAGGTGGTGACCAACACCTTGAAGCGCACCCGGAAGACCACCGGCAACCAGTGCAGCTTGCGCAGGATGGGGGCCATTCGTGCCCGCCAGGGCGCCCCCACCACCACCCGCGCGGCCGCATTCTGTGCCAGTTGGAGCCTCCGCGTGCACCTCAAGGGGAGCCCCATGTAGAGAGCATTGCAATAGTCCAGTCTGGAAGTGACGAAGGCATGAGTGACCGTGCGTAGCATGTCCCGATCCAGGAAGGGACGCAACTGGTGTACCAGACGAACCTGGTAAAACATCCTCCCGGCTACAGCCGTCAGATGGTCCTCAAGGGACAGCCATGAATCCAGGAGGACTCCCAAGTTGCGAGCCCTTCCCGTGGGGGCCACTGACTCGCCCCCAATAGACAGCGATGGAGTATAAAGATAGAACCGACAGAACTAGATAAAATTTTATTAGGTCCCGAGGATAAAATGATTAAAAAAATATATCATTTTCTTTTAGATCAGACAATGTATGAAGAACAGGTTAAGGAGACCATGTTAATTTGGAGTAGGGATTTTGGTTTCAGTATCGACCTGCATATTTGGCAAGAACTGTGGGAAAGAAATAGGAAACTCACCTTAGCTACCTCATATAAGGAAAATCTTTACAAGATGTTTTATAGATGGCATTTCCCACCCGCAAGGTTAGCCAAAATTGGTTCAAACATTTCACCCTTATGCTGGAAATGTAAAACAGCAATAGGATCATATTACCATACTGTATGTGGTAGGAATGCCCAAAGTCTCGTGAGTATTGGCACAGGACACGAAACTGGTTGAGGGATATATTAACACTGGAGTTAAAACCGGAACTCTTCTTATTTATTTTATTTATTTATTTTATTTGGACTTATATGCTGCTCCTCTCTGAAGACTCGGAGCGGCTTACAATATATATAAAACAATATTCAAAATCTAAGTCCAAATCAAAAAAAGCATTAAAAATAAAAACCCAACACACATTCATCATTCACACAACAATCCACAATCATCCCCAGGCCTGCCGGCAAAGATAGGTTTTAAGATTCTTTCGGAAGGCCGGGAGGGTGGGAGAAGCGCGGACTTCAGGGGGCAGTTGGTTCCAGAGGGTGGGCGCCACAACAGAGAAGGCCCTCCCCCTAGGACCCGCCAGACGACATTGTTTCGCTGACGGGACCCGGAGGAGGCCGACCCTGTGCGCTCTCACCGGTCAAAGGGAAGTATGTGGTAGAAGACGGTCCCGTAAGTATCCTGGTCCAATGCCATGAAGGGCTTTATAGGTAATGACCAACACTTTGAATTGCGCTCGGAGACGATAGGCAACCAATGCAGCATGCGGAGAGTTGGCGAAATGTGGGCACAACGTGGAAGGCCCACAATTGCTCGCGCAGCTGCATTTTGCACTAATTGTAGTCTCTGAACACTCTTCAAGGGTAGCCCCATGTAGAGAGCGTTGCAGTAGTCGATCCTCGAGGTGACAAGGGCATGTGTGACTGTGAGAAGAGACTCCCGGTCCAAATAAGGGCGCAACTGCTGCACCAGGCGAACCTGGGCAAATGCCCCCCTCGCCACAGCCGACAAATGATGTTCCAATGTCAGCCGTGGGTCGAGGAGGACTCCCAAGTTGCGCACCTTCTCCGAGGGGTTTATGAATTTACCCCCCAGGGTAATGGAAGGACAGATTGAAATGTCCTTGGGAGGCATCACCCACAGCCACTCTGTCTTGTCAGGGTTGAGCCTCAATCTGTTAACGCCCATCCAGACCCTCACAGCCTCCAGACACTGGCACATCACCTCAACCGCTTTACTGATTTGGCCAGGAGTGGAAATGTACAGCTGAGTATCATCAGCGTACTGGTGGTATCTCACTCCATGCCGGTGGATGATCTCTCCCAGTGGCTTCATGTAAATGTTAAAAAGTAGGGGGGAGAGAACCGAACCCTGAGGCACCCCACACGGGAGTAACCTAGAGGTGGACCTCTGACCCCCCACTAACACCGACTGCGACCGACCAGAGAGATAGGAGGAGAACCACCGTAATACGGTGCCCCCCACTCCCAATCCCTCCAGTCGGCGCAGAAGGATACCATGGTTGATGGTATCGAACGCCGCAGAGAGGTCAAGAAGCACCAGGAAAGAGGACTGGCCTTTATCCCGGGCCCACCAGAGATCATCCATCAGAGCAACCAAAGCAGTTTTGGTGCTGTAGCCGGGCCTGAACCCAGACTGCAGAGGCCCCAGATAATCGGCTTCCTCCAGAGACTGCTGGAGCTGAAGTGCCACCACCTTCTCAATAACCTTCCCCACAAAGGGGAGGTTAGAGACCGGACGATAGTTGGTCAAAATTGCTGGATCCAGGGAAGGCTTCTTGAGGAGGGGGCGCACAAGTGCCTCCTTTAAGGGAGCCTGGAAGGACCCCTCCCTCAGAGAAGCGTTGACAATCTCCTGGATCCAGGTACGTGTCACCTCCCTACTAGCAGAAACAAGCCAGGAGGGACACGGGTCCAACAAACAGGTGGCGGAACTCACAGCTCCAATGGCCCTGTCCACTTCATCAGGCATAACAGCCTCAAACTCGCCCCAGATGACCGGACAAGAACATGCCCCTGTCCCCTCGACTGAATCGTTATCAGTCGACTCTGCTTCTTGTTGGGAATAACGACAGAAAAATGCGATAAGGGAACAATCTGCCTGCTGCTACACATCCTGACTGCAGCTAGGCTTGCTTTTGCGCAAAGATGGAAGAGCAAGGATATTCCCACAGAGGAAGAGTTAATACATAAAATATTAGCATGTGCGGAAATGGACAGGCTCACAATGATATTAAAAGATAAATGTGGATCAGTTTATTATGAAACCTGGGACAAATTTTACTGCTGGAGGAATTTGAAGAGGACGGTTGGGATTAAAGATGAATGTTAAGATAGAAATATATGTTATTTAAGTATTGTATATAAATCTTAGATGTATATGTAGAGATGAAGAATGGATTGTAAAAAGTGGAATAATCTGATAAGAATGTATATACTGGAATGTCACGTTAAATCCAATTTTTTTAACTGTATTATAAATAAAATTTGTAACAAAAAAAAGAAAAAAAAGAAACAGTTCCATTGTTTCAAATCATTGCATCTTGCATAGACATGCACTTTCCTTTGATCCCAACGTCCTGTTTTCTGTTTGGCTTTGGTCTGTGGTTGGGACCTCTGACACTTGCTTCTAAACAGATGAGCCCATTGTTACATGAGATTTTGGAGGATGCTGCAAAAATAATAAATTTCATCAAAAGTCAGCCATTGAATGGACGTTTATTCTGACAATTATGCAAGGATTTGGATTCTGAGCACAGCACTCTTCTCTTTCATACAGAAGTACGTTGGTTGTTGAGAGGTGAAACATTAAGATTATTCGAGCTACGAGATGAAACACACCTGTTCCTGACAAATGTTTCATCACCCTTCATTATGGACAATGCTGTGAACTCTGACCTTTCCTCTCAAGAGCAAGAAGCACTTCTGGAATTGACATCAGACCACAATTTGAAGGAACTTTTTAGTGAACTTTTAGTGAAAAAACACTGACTGCGTTCTGGAGCCAAGTTGCAAAACTGTACCTGAAAGTGGGGGGAAACGCTATCGTAGTGTTACTGCCATTAGGTTCCACATACTTGTGTGAGAAGGCATTTTCTTCATTGATGTGTATAAAAACTAAGGAAAGGAATTGTCTTCAGCTGGAATCTGACTTAATTCTGTCAGTAAGCACTCTCCAACCATGAGTGCAAAGATTAATGTCAGAGAAACAGGCATAAGGTTCCCATTAAAAGTGTGGTAAGTGGGTGTACTTTATCACTTTTTTCCTTTTTTTTTGGTCATCAAGTTTTTGACACCCTGCTAAGCCACTGGTGGTACTCAAATATTGCCATGTCCTAAAGTGATACAATCTGTGAAAAGGTTGTCAACTGAATTTGTGCAGCCAAGACCAGGTTTTCTTACCTACGCCTGAAATACAGATTTTTTATTTAAAGCATATGGCCATCCTCACCCATTTCAGTGGTTGTGTTTGCATGGTATGCTTACTGTTGCTTAACTTACTAGTTCTTAGGCTCTGTCTGAGTTTGTTAAAATCAGCTCTTTTAAAATTTAAGACACTATTTGGATTATATTCTAGTGCTTGTGTTTGCATTATATTGAATTTCAATATGACATGGTCACTCTCACCCAAGGTTCCAGTAACTTCAACTCCCTCTATCACTTCTTTTGTTTTAGTAAAAATTAGGTCCAGTATAGCTTTTCCTCTAGTTCCCTGGTCTACCTTTCGGATGACAAAGTTGTTCACTAAGTTGGTTAGGAATCTGTTCAATCTCCCACTTGCTGCAGAGTTTGTCTCCCAGTTGATATCAGGGTAGTTAAAGACTCTTATTACTACTGTGGTATGTTTCCTACATACATTTGTTAATTGATCAGCAATTTTACACATCCTGACCAGTCATTTTCTTTATATAACTGAAACTTTTCATCTTATTTCAATTTAAACTTGAAGAAACTTTCATATACTCAATGGCAATTTGACCTTCCAAGAAAATGGTTCTTTTAAGTGTTTTTTCCCCTCTTTTTTCATTTTTTAATTATAATTGAAAGTATCTTTGTTTGACCAAATTAGGTTACCAGCCTCGTTCCTAAGCTTAGTCCATTCCCTACCACTGTGCACAGACTTCTTCATTTCCCACCTGGACAGGCATACTGTCCCAGGCATTTAATAACCTCCCCCTTGGGGATACCAGCAAAACTTCCAAAGTGGAGTTTCCCATTTTTACAATTTTTTTGGGTGCAACCTCCTGCACCCGAGGAGACATCCTAATGAGGTAAGTAGGTCCCATTTTTCCCCTTCTCTCTTTTTCAACTGCCAGCAATTCTAGTCACTTTTTCCTGGGAGGACTTTCCATGGAAAGTAAAGCCCCCTCCTTTTCTATTTCAATGACTTCATTCTGAGACCAGGCTGGTAACTTACCCAGGTAGGAGTTTCCTTTCTTCCCTGTGCTTCTTTGATGCGTTTGCACTCTCACACCTTACAGAAGTCCCTACAAACTTGAAAAAAACCCTTACTTTCCAAATTCTCTTGGTCACAGCCGGTTGGGGTTTGCAAGAGTTTGGGTGTGGCTAGGAATGGCACAGGAGAGATGGGGTATAGCTGCAGTGGGAGGAAAGTACAAGAGGGATACATGTACACACACACAAACTGGGCACAACATTTAGAGTACTTACCAACTATGCAGCCTCTGGTTTGAGCAGTTGTTTGGCCCAAAGTTAAGTTACCTAGACTCAGTCAGCCAGCCAGGTTAGATCAGGGGGTCCCATCTGGGGTGCCAAATTGTTAGAAGTATCTTCTTGGTCTGATTTTCTGAGCCAGGTCATGCATAAACACAAATGGGCAGCTGCTGGAAATAGAGTAGTTTATTCATTCAACCACATACAGAGGTTGAAGGTAGCCTACATTGTAAGGGATGTACAATGTAGAGGTAGAGCAGTGCTTTTCAACCTTTTCACAGATTGTACCACTTTTAGGGCATGACAGTATTCGAGTACCACCAGTGCTTAGCAAGGTGTCAAAACTGGCAGGACTAGCCAAGACCCCAGAAGACAACCTCAGGATCCAAAAAGATCTAGACAAACTTGAACAATGGATCCTATCCAACAAAATGGATTTTAATGTGGAGAAAACCAAAGTTTTACATTTAGGCAGCAAAAATCAAAGGCATAAGTACAGATTAGGCAAGACCTGGCTCAAAAACTGTAACTGTGAAAGGGACCTTGGAGTCCTAGTGGACAATCACTTGAATATGAGCCAGCAGTGTGCAGCAACAGCCAAAAAAGCTAATACAATCCTGGGTTGTAAAAACAGGAATAGAATCAAGATCACATGAAGTATTAGTACTGCTTTATAAAACCCTAGTAAAACGACACCTGGAATACTGCAACCAATTTTGGTCACCATACTACAAAAAAGATTTTGAGACTTTGGAAAGCATTCAGAGAAGAGCAACTAAAATGATCAGGGGTCTGGAGACTAAAACATATGAAGAACGGCTGCAGGACTTGGGTTTGGCTAGTCTAAAGAAAAGAAGAAACAGGGATGACATGATAGCAGTATTCCAGTATTTGAGGGGCTGCCACAAAGAAGAGGGCATCAAACTATTCTCCAAAGCACCAGAGGGCAGGACAAGAAACAATGGTTGGAAACAGACCAAAGACAGAAGCAACCTGGAATTAAGGGAAAACTTCCTAACAGTGAGAACAATTAACCAGTGGAACAGCTTGCCATCAGAAATCGTGGGTGCTCCATAACTGGAGGTTTTTAAGAAGAGACTAGACAGTCACTTGTCTGAAATGGTATAGGTTCTCCTGCCTGAGCAGGGGACTGGACTAGAAGACCTCCAAGGTTCTATTCCTATTCCTATTCTATTTTATTC
Organism: Bothrops alternatus; assembly: GCA_034064705.1. NCBI lineage: Eukaryota > Metazoa > Chordata > Lepidosauria > Squamata > Viperidae > Bothrops > Bothrops alternatus. The sequence goes on along the minus strand of JARGCV010000257.1, from coordinate 3,741,302 downwards.
TACCAGTTTTAATTTCTTCAGTGGTGGTTCCTTTGCTGAATCACTTTCCCTTTGCGCTGATGAACGTATGACAAATTTATCCATATTTATTAATATGCACCACTACCTTGGTTGTCAGGTGGCTCATTGGCACTTCTTCCTCTCTCCCTCTCCTTTCTCTTTTTCACTGCCTCTACTCCTTCGTTGATCCCTCTGCTTGTCTCACAGAAGCCTCTCCTCTTCTCCTCTCTTTCTCTTCACTGCTCGTCTCACAAAAGCCTCTTATCTTCTCCTCTCTTTCTCCTCACTCCTTGTCTCACAGAAGGCTCTCTTCTCCCTTTCTTTCTCCATCCCCTTCTCTTTCCTCGTAGTCTTATTTTTCTCTCCCTCTCCCGCCAAAATCTCCTTTTATATCCAGTGGTGGGATTCAAATATGTGAACAACCAGTTCTCTGTGTGGATGCCACTTCCGGAAGTCCATTCTGGGCCTGGGCAACAAAATGTTAGCTACCGGTTCTGCCGAGGTGGTGCGAACTGGCTGAATCCCACCACTGTTTATATCCTCTCCTCTCTCCCCACTCCTCCTCCTCTTCTCTTCCAAGTGCACCACTCTCTGTGGCTCAGGGAGAGCTCCAGCATCAGTCACTACCCAAGTCTCATTCCCCCATGCAGTCACCCACTCCCCAGCCGTACTCAGCTTGTGGTCCTCAATGGAACTGCATCTACATGGAGCAGTAGTTCTCAACCTTTCTAATGCCACGACCCCTTAATACAGTTCCTCATGTTGTGGTGACCCCCAACCATAAAATTATTTTTGTTGCTATTTCATAACTGTAATTTTGCTACTGTTTGGAATCGTAATGTAAATATCTGATATGCAGGGTGTATTTTCATTGTTACGAATTGAACATAATGAAAGCATAGTGATGAATTACAAAAACAATATAGCAATGCTCACTGGAGAAGATTACTCTTCCTTGCTCAAAAATGTTGGGAGGGAGGGAAGAGGAAGGAAGATTGAAGGGGAAAGGAAGGAGATGGAGAAGGAAGGAGATTGAAGGGGAAAGGAAGGAAGGAAGGAGAAAGAGATTGAAGGGGAAGGGATGGAGATGGAAGGAAAGAAGGAAGATTGAAGGGGAAAGGAAGGAGATGGAGAAGGAAGGAGATTGAAGGAGGAAGGAAGGAAGGAAGGAAGGAAGGAGAGAGATTGAAGGGGAAGGGATGGAGATGGAAGGAAAGAAGGAAGATTGAAGGGGAAGGGAAGGAGATGGAGAAGGAAGGAGATTGAAGGAGGGAGGGAGGGAGGGAGGAAGGAAGGAAGGAAGGAAGGAAGGGAGAGAGATTGAAGGGGAAGGGATGGAGATGGAGATGGAGATGGAAGGAAGGAAGGAAGATTGAAGGGGAAAGGAAGGAGATGGAGAAGGAAGGAGATTGAAGGGGAGAGGAAGGAAGGAAGGAAGATTGAAGGGGAAAGGAAGGAGATGGAGAAGGAAGGAGATTGAAGGAGGAAGGAAGGAAGGAGAGAGATTGAAGGGGAAGGGATGGAGATAGAGATGGAAGGAAGGAAGGAAGATTGAAGGGGAAAGGAAGGAGATGGAGAAGGAAGGAGATTGAAGGGGAAAAGAAGGAAAGAAGGAAGGAAGGAAGGAAAGAAGGAAGGAGAGAGAGAGATTGAAGGGGAAGGGATGGAGATGGAAGGAAGGAAGGAAGGAAGATTGAAGGGGAAAGGAAGGAGATGGAGAAGGAAGGAGATTGAAGGGGGAAGGAAGGACAGAGATTGAAGGGGAAGGGAAGAAGATGGATGGATGAAAGGAAGGATCTTTGGAGAGTCGTGTTTTCCCAAATGGTGATGAACTGCAACTCCCAGCATTCCCCACTCTTCCAGTGTTTTTTAGGGCTGCTGGGGATGGTAGTCTGGAGCCCCCCATCCTCATCCTGGCACCTCTTGCGCTCTCCCAGCTGCCCCCCGGGACCTGCCCGCCCCTCCAGCCTCCTGAGCGCCATCACAGCAGCGGGATCGTGGGAGTCCCTTTCCATGCTATGCAGCCCTTCACCGCCAAACCCTTCCCCGACTCATCACACGCGAGAGGGGTGCGGCCGGAGCGCCAGCTCCCGCTCGGAAGGCGCCGCTTCTCCCCTCCCGGCCCGTCCGGCTGGCCTCCGACGCACATGCGGGCATCGCCCTCTTCCCCACCACCTGGAGCCCGGCAAGCCGGGAAGGAGCCACTCCTGCCCGCCAGCCACAGGGCGACGCCGGGCACCAGAGGGCCAGGGTGGCCTCCGACGGTGAGGGAGGTGGGCCGGGTGACGTGGGGGGAAGCTCCGTTGTGGAGGCCGGCCAGGGCGGCCTCCGACGGTGATGGAGGTGGGCCGGGTGGCGCGGGGGGAAGCTCCATTGTTGAGGCCGGCTGGGGCGGCCTCCAACGGTGAGGGAAGTGGGCCGGGTGGCGCGGGGGGAAGCTCCATTGTGGAGGCTGGCCGGGGCGGCCTCCGACAGTGAGGGAGGTGGGCCGGGTGGTGCGGGGGGAAGCTCCAGTGTGGAGGGTGGCCGGGGGCAGAGCGCAGCTGGGCAACCAGGAGGCGTGGGGACCGACTCGGCGCCGCAGCTCAGCAGAGCAGCCCGGCGGCAGCGCCGGCAGCGGCCCAGACCCAGCTCGGCTCGGACCGGCCGCCCCCATGCCCCTGCCTGCAGCTACCCGGCCGCTGACCCCGCGCAGCCCCTCCGTGTAGAGTGGGCCCCGCAGCTCCCATAGCACCAGCTGCAGCGCGACCCTGGAGAGCCTGGCTGACACGGGTGAACACGAGGCAGGAGTGCACATGGACTCCGCTTTTTTGGCAGGGCAGAATTAAGTGCTGCTCCCCACCTCCCACCCCTTGTCCTCTTTTACTTACAAGTAGGAGATGGCGTAGTTGCTCAGCAGGGAGAGGTGAAAAGTTCCTGCAAACGTGCCTTTGCTGCAGACAACTTGCAAGTGCAACGTTTGTGGGCTGGGTCTTTTGGCGCGCTCAGCAGTGCAGAGACAGCCATTAATGACCAGGTCTGGACAATTCCTATTGGCTTTCAAAAGCCAATAGAATGGAGTCTATTGAATAGACTCTTAATCTATTCAATAGATTAAGAGTCTATTCAATAGAGTCTATTCTATTGGCTTTCGAAAGCCAATAGAATAGAGGGTGTAGCACAGCTCATGGAAAAGTTGAAAAAAAATCCATCAAAAAAAGGTGCCGGAATGCGGTTTTGAGAGTTTTATGAGAAAAAAAGCCCTGATCTTAGGCGACCCCTGTGAAACGGTCGTTCGACCCCCAAAGGGGTAACGACCCACAGGTTGAGAACCACTGACATGTAGGGAAATGTGCAGTGGGGTGCCCCAGGGCTCTGTTCTGGGCCCAGTGCACTTCAACGTCTTCATCAATGATTTGAATGAGGGGATAGATGGGGAACTCATCAAATTTGCAGATGACACCAAGCTGGCAGGAATAGCCAACACTCCAGAAGATAGACTTAAGATACAGAAGGATCTTGACAGACTTGAACATTGGGCACTATCTAACAAAATGAAATTCAGTGGTGAAAAAAGTAAGGTTCTACATTTAGGCAAGAAAAACCAAATGTACAGGTATAGTATAGGTGGTACCTTGCTCAATAGTAGCAACTGTGAGAGGGATCTTAGAGTCCTAGTGGACAATCACTTAAATATGAGCCAGCAGTGTGCTGCAGGTGCCAAAAAAGCCAACACAGTGCTAGGCTGCATTAACAGAGGGATAGAATCAAGATCATGTGAAGTGTTAATGCCACTTTACAATGCCTTGGTAAGGCCACACTTTGAATACTACATCCAGTTTTGGTCACCACGATGTAAAAAAGATGTTGAGACTCTAGAAAGAGTACAGAGAAGAGCAAAAAAGATGATTGGGGTACTGGAGGCTAAAACATACAGTATAAGGAACAGTTGCTGGAATTAGGTATGTCTAGTCTAATGAAGAGAAGGACAAGGGGTGACATGATAGCAGTGTTCCAATATCTCAGGGGCTGCCACAAAAAAGAGGGAGTCAAGCTATTCTCCAAAGCACCTGAAGGCAGGACAAGAAGCAATGGATGGAAACTAACCAAAGAGAGAAGCAACCTAGAACTAAGGAGAAATTTTCTGACAGAACAATTAATCAGTGGAACAACCTGCCTCCAGAAGCTGTGAATGCTCCAACACTGGAAGTTTTTAAGAAGAGACTGGACAGCCATTTGTTTGAAATGGTATAGGGCAGGGGTTGGCAACACTCATGTGGCCCAGTGGCCAAGAGGCCACAGACCAGTAGTGGGCTGTGGCCCACAGGTTGGGGACCTCTGGTGTAGGGTTTCCTGCTTATATATATATATATATAAGATTTTATATATATATATATATATATATAAGATATATATATATAAGATTTTTATTGATTTTTTCATACATTCAATAGTACTTGTTCAACAAACGTGTTGTCTGAGTTTTACATTCACTAATACAGATTTAATTCCTAATCCTTTATTCTTTCCTCTAGCCATTGATAAAATAAGTCCCAAGTTTGATAATATTCTGTTTCTTCTTTCTCTTTCAACCTCAAAGTCAGTCTATCCATCTCCGCACATTCTAGTATTTTTTTAATTATTTCTTCCTCTGATGGTATTTCTTCATTTTTCCAATATCGTGTGAATATAATTTTTGCTGCTGTTGTTACATGTAAAATCAAATATATGCTTTGTTTATCAGTCTTTTCTGGCATTATACCTAATAAAAAAGTTCAGGTTTAAAATCTACATGTTTTCCCAACATCTTTGCTAACCACGTATTTTTTTCCAATAAGTACCTGACTTGTGTTTGCACTTCCAACATCTATCTGACATGTTTTTAAACACTTTTGCTGATCATGCTGCTGGCAAGTGCCATCTATAAAACATTTTATATAAGTTTTCTTTATAAGAAGTTGATATTGTCAATTTATAATTTCTTTCCCACAAGTTTTGCCATTTTTATAATTCTATATTTTATCCAAAAAAATTGCCAATCTTATCATTGTTTCTTTAACTTGTTCGCTTTCCATTTTCAAATTTAATAGAAAATTATAAATTTTCTAAATTTCTTATCAGAGGTTAATAATATCTTATCAAACAAGGTTTGCTCCTTATAAAATCCATACAGTTTAACATCTTTATCATATCTAACTTGCATTTGTAAGTATGCCCACCATGATAGATTGATACCCTGATTTTCCATTTCTTGTTTAGATTTTAAGTTCCCTTCAGAATTTAGAATATCTCTGTATGTCCAAATTTTTTCAAAATTAACTAAATTTGGATGTACAAATGCTTCCATTGTTGAAAGACATCCTGGAATTTTCAGATATATTTTACATTTTATTTTGTTCCATGTTAATAATAATGCATTTCTTATATAGTGGTTTTGAAAGTACTTATGAATTTTATTTTTCCCATACCATAAAAAAGCGTGCCACCCCAGTTGTAAATCATGTCTCTCCAAATATAACAACCTTTTGTTTCTAAGAGTTATCCATTCTTTTACCCATGTTAATACAGATGCTTGATAATATAAGACCCACTCTGGCAAACCAAAACCTCCATTTTCCTTGGCTTCTTGTAACATTTTCATCTTGATTTTGGCTTTCTTTCCTTTGATGACCAGGACTTAGGGCAGGGCTTTTCAACCTTTTTATCGACTGTACCACTTTTAGGATATGTCAATATTCGAGTACCACCTAGCAAGGTGTCAAAAACTTGATGACCAAAAAAAAATTGTTCAAAGTTGCAATTGCACTGAAATGACTTATGACCATTTTTCACACTTATGACCATTGCAGCATGCCCAGGGTCATGTGATTTATATTTGGATGCTTGGCAACTGATTCATATTTATAATGGTCACCGTGTTCCAGGGTCATGTGATCCCCTTCTGCAACCTTTTGACAAGCAAAGTCAATGGCAGAGCTGCTGGTGGCCAAGTGCTAAGGCGGGACTTCCTTTCCTCCCTCCCTTCCCTGCCTCCCTTTTTCTCATTCCCATCTCCTTCTGAAGGAAGAATTTGAACCCCCCCCCCCATATTTTCCCTCTTCCATATATTGATCAAACAAGGAAAGGGCTCCAGAGACAGAAAAGACAAGCTGCTGAGTGAACTAGCTTAAAAAGGCACATTCCCCTTTAAGAATTAGCTGCTGGCTAGAAAGGAAAGTAAGGAGCGCAGCCAGCACTTAAGGAAGAAAAAAATGTAAGTACTGGCTGCCGGCTAAGGCAACCTCCCCAAATGGCTCCATCCATAAGTAAAGGAATGCTACAGGCAAAATCCATTCAGGAGAAAAATACTTCAAAATCCCTTGCAGCAAAACTTACAGCTAACAACAGCAGAGCAATAGAAGCTAACAGGAGACATCAGCCATCAGCCAAATAGAAATTGCCAGACACTCCTTAAGAACACAAAGCCCTCATTGCACAAATCCCAGAACTTCAAAGTCACAAAAGCATATAAGAATCCTTCCACTCTCCATCTCCATCCCTCCTCCGTGCCTCACCTCCAGCCATTGCTGCCTTTTCATTCCTCTTGGAGGGCAACCCCTCCCCCCCTGCATTTCTTGCCTGTTTGCTGCTGCCAGCACAGGTGGCTGCCACAGCAGTTGTAGATCAGCTCATGGCCAGCCTGCTTGATCTCCTCTCCCCCCACCCTCCCCCTCCTTCCCCTTTGGTGCAGCTGACTCTGCCTCCTCCCAAGGCTGCTGCTTTTTTTCTCTCTCCCTCTCCTGCCCAAACTGCCTCCTTTTATTGGCTCTCCTGTCTCTGCCCCCTCCTCCTTTCTCATGGGGGAGGGTGAGCCAGAAGTGAGCCTGGGGCCTTTGCAGCTCCAGAGGACTCTCTCACTGTAAGTCCTTACCTGTGCTGGCTCTTTCCCTCCCCCAGTACACTTGGCTAGGCAGGGCTGCATACCACCTGCCACTCATTAATGTACCACAAGTGGTACCATCAGTTGAAAAGCCCTGACCTAGGGGACAGTATCAATTGTGAATAGGTACAGATGGCCCCTCTCTCTCTGGTCACTTGCAGGCCTGTGAATGCAGGGGGTTAGAATATTTTGGTCTTTTTGTACAGAAGCCCGTCTCTATTCAGCTGAATAAACATGTAAGCTTGAAGGCAACTTCTGGTTTCCTGTATTTTTTTTATCAAGCAAAACCTCAGAACCTGCACATCATTTTTGGTGAGCTCTAGCGCAGGAGAGGTGCTTGGTCCTAGGGAGGCTCAGGAAGGGGAAGGCGCCAAGCATGCTCTGGGGTTTCCTGGAGGTGCCCCTCTTCTTGACTCTTCACTGTGGCTTTTAAACAGGAACTAATTTCTTTTCTTTTTGTTGTGGTTGTTTCCTTCACTTGGTTCCTGCATACTCAGGAGGGCTGAAGATAAGGTAAGCATATATTGCCTTATTGCCCAGGCTTGCCCAGGGGAGTGTGTGTGTTTGTGTGTAAACATGTGTCTGTTTCCTTGAATCATTTCCCACCGTTGACCAGAGCTGGGCAGAAGGGTTTGTGCCAGCCGCACCTAGACCCCCCCTCATATCTGGGGGCTGTTTAGAAAGGAAGGGGTGCTAACCTTGTACTCTTGTGCTCCAATGGGTTGTGAGTGTTGTGTGGTTTGAGGTTTGTGGTTGTTCCTTATATATTTCCTGCTGTTGACCAGGCCTAGGCGTGATACCGCTTCCAGCCGCCCATAGGCTCCTGTGAGGTTAAACCGTTGACCGGGGGTCACTACATCACAAGGGGAAGTGGTGGATCTCTTGTGGCCCAACAGGCTGTGCAAGTGGTGTGAGAGATTTAGACACATGGGCTCAGCCCAGGGAAAACCTGTTAAAATGAATAAAACAAAAGAATGTGCCCTCAGCCCCCTTGAGTGTGTTATCAGGAACTTTGGTAAGCTCAAAACCCATTGGGATATGAAAATTGAAACTCTGACCAAGTATAATGCCCTCTGGCATCAGGATATGCCTACTGTTTGGCCCAAAGGGGGGGTCCATAGATTTGGGGGGTTTTGAAGCTATGGGAGATTATGCTCAAAGAGGCATGGATCATGATCAACAAGCTTATTATGCACTTTTTTGGACTTTACAAAGGAATAAGCGGATGCTTAAAGACTGTGGGTTGTGGCAACTTCCCACAGCGCCACCTTTTCCTGCTTTATCCTCTGCTCCACCACCTTATAAGGGGATTTACCCCCTCACAGAGCAGGTAGCTATTGGAAGGGGGTACACTAATAAGGTCCTGGTTCATACCCCCTTCTCCACATCTGATCTTTATGCGTGGAAGGACCGATTAGGTTCTTATACTGCAGCCCCACACAAATATTCTGAAGTGGTTCTGCCTATCATTCGAACACATAACCCTAATTGGGCAGACCTCCAAGACATGCTGGATGTCTTTTTAACATCAGAGGAAAGACGTCTGGTAGGAAATACTGCAAAAAAGATTAGCTGAAGAAAGGAAGGCCCCTTGTCCTGAAATTGACTCTAGATGGGTCATTGATACTTATGAAAGCAAAGATTATGAACATTTAAAAGGCTTTCAAGACCTTCTTGTCACTGCATTACAGACTGCTATCCCTAAACAGAAAAAAATGGGCAATATTGGACCCTTTAGAATGTTCTTTAGGTGATACTCACCTTACTCATCAATTTCTTTACCTTCCAGATTGCCCTATGCCCCTTTTAGGGCGTGATTTACTTGCTAAGTTACAGGCAACTATTTCTTTCAAAGGGGATTAGGTTGAATTATCAGTTCCCACTGAACAAGCCTGGCATGTCCTGTCCCTTCAACTTTCCTCATCTGAGGATACACATGAGTGTCCTGGTTTGTTAGATTGCTTTGTTGACCCTAATGTATGGTATTCAGGAGTCCCTGGCCAGGCTATTAACACAGTTCCAGTGGAAGTAGCCTTGCACCCTGATGCACTGCCAGTCTCCATTCATCAATATCCAATTAGCTTGGAGGCTTTACAAGGATTAGAGCCCCTTATTACTAATTTCCTTGCTTATGGGCTGCTAAGGGAAACTGTTAGTCCTTATAATACACCAATACAGCCTGTTAAAAAGCCAGATGGCTGTTCATTTCTGCCAGGATTTGAGAGCCGTAAATGAACTCACTGTGACATTGCATCAAATGGTGCCTAACCCCTATATGCTGATTTTACAACTGGGTCCACATCTTACTTGGTACACTGTTATTGATCTGAAAGACGCTTTCTTTTGTGTCCCTTTAGTTCGTGTTAGCCATCCCCTCTTTGCTTTTCAGTGGCAACATAGGCAACTTTGCTGGACTGTTCTACCTCAAGGATTTAAAAATAGCTCTACTATTTTTGGTACTGTCCTGGCCTCTGATTTAGCTACATGGCGGCCTGTGGAGAACACTACTGCTGTGGTATTACAATATGTCGATGACTTATTGGTAGCTGCCCCCACTGAGGGTAACTGTCTTTTGAATTCAGTCTCTTTGTTAAATTCCCTTTGTTACTGGGGTTATAAAGTTTCCCGTCCTAAAACCCAGCTTGTTAAACAGGAGGTCCAGTATTTAGGTTATATTTTGTCACAAGGGACTAGGAAATTATTCCAGGAGAGGATCCAGGCTGTGTGCCTCCTTAAACCACCTGGCACTAAGCGTTAGCTTAGGGGTTTCTTGGGAATGGCAGGTACTTGGTCTCACCCTGTAGCTTATTTTTCCAAACAACTGGATCCTGTTGCTCAAGGATGGCCAGCATGCCTTCAGGCTGCTGCAGCTGCTGTTCTTCTTTTGGAAGCTGCTGAACAATTAAACTTTGGGGCTTCTATCACAGTGGAATCACCCCATTCCATCCAGGATTTGTTGGCATCCAAGGTGGGCCATTGGCTTACAGCCTCCCAACTAGAGCGGTATCAAATTGCACTCCTTGACAACCCATAAGTTCATATTAAGTGCAGTAGCAGGTTTAATCCAGCGATCTTTCTTCCCCAACTGGAACAGGATAGTGATCATGATTGTGTGCAGACTATTACAGAAGTATTTTCTGGCCGGCCGGATCTAACTGATCAGCCATTGGAGGAAGTGGACAGGGACCTGTATACAGATGGCAGCACTTTTATAAATCAAGGAGAAAGGCTAGCTGGCTATGCTGTGGTCACATTGGATCAGGTGGTGGAAGCAGCAGCTCTCCCTGCAGGTACCTCAGCTCAGAAGGCTGAACTCATTGCCTTGACAAGGGCCTTGGAATTATCAAAAGGTGCGGTTGTTAATATCTTTACAGATAGTAAATTTGCTTTTAATGTTCTACTTGTACATGGGGTCTTGTGGAAGGAACGTGGTTTGCTCACTGCTCAAGGTACCCCTGTAAAATAAGGACAGGATATTTTGAGGCTGCTGGATGCAATTTTGCTCCCACGCAAGGTGGCTGTCATGCAGGTGAGGGCCCATGGTAAGGATGATACTAAACATGGAAGGGGAAATGCCTCGGCTGACTGCACCGCAAAGTCTGCCGCATCAGGTTCCCTGTCCCCTTGTTATGTGGGTGCACTTATACCAGGGCTTTTCAACCAGTGGTATGCGTACCACTTGTGGTACATTAATGAGTGGCAGGTGGTACGTAGCCCTGCCTAGCCAAGGGTAGTGGGGGAGGGAAAGAGCCAGCACAAGCAAGGACCTGCAGTGAGAGAGTCCTCTGGAGCTGCAAAGGCCCCAGGCTCACTTCTGGCTCACCCTCCCCCATGAGAAAGGAGGAGGGGGCAGAGACAGGAGAGCCAATAAAAGGAGGCAGTTTGGGCAGGAGAGGGAGACAGAGAAAAAGCAGCAGCCTTGGGAGGAGGCAGAGTCAGCTGCACCGAAGGGGAAGGAGGGGGAGGGTGGGGAAGGGGGAGGGTGGGGGAGGGGGAGGGTGGGGGGAAGGGGGAGGGTGGGGGAGAGGAGATCAAGCAGGCTGGCCATGAGCTGATCTACAACTGCTGTGGCAGCCACCTGTGCTGGCAGCAGCAAACAGGCAAGAAATGCAGCGGGGGAGGGGTCGCCCTCCAAGAGGAATGAAAAAAGGCAGCAATGGCTGGAGGTGAGGCACGGAGGAGGGAAGGAGATGGAGAGTGGAAGGATTCTTATGTGCTTTTGTGACTTTGAAGTTCTGGGATTTGTGCAATGAGGGCTTTGTGTTCTTAAGGAGTGTTTGGCAATTTCTATTTGGCTGATGGCTGATGTCTCCTGTTAGCTTCTTTTTCATATCTACTTTGTATCTGTAAATGTGCGCACCACACAACTCGGTCGGGGCGCTGGTGGCTGCCTGGGATAGGGCAGCTGCTGATGCCTTGGATAGGGTTGTGCCTTTGCGGCCTCTGAACCGGCATGGTTCTCGATCGGCTCCCTGGTTTAACGGGGAGTTGAGGGAGATGAAGCGCCGGAAAAGACGCCTAGAGAGCAGTTGGAGGGCGAGTCGCTCTGAGTCTGACCGAACACGAGTAAGAGACCATATTAGGACTTACCTAGTGGCAATAAGGGCAGAGAAGTGTTCTTACGTCACTGCCCTTATTGCGTCATCAGATAACCGCCCGGCCTCCCTGTTCAGGGTGACCCGCTCCCTCCTTCATCGGGAGGCGAGGGGGGATCCCTTGGAGGGAAGAGCTGAGGATTTTGTGCAATATCTGCATGACAAAATCGCTCAGATTCAGGAAGGCTTTAACTTCGACGAAGGAGGTCCAGCAGGAGTGGCTGAGGCTGGTCTTGAGACTGTTACCTGGGCTGAGTTTGACTCCGTGACACCTGATGACGTGGACAGGTTGCTGGGAGGTCTTAGAGCAACCACATGTTTACTGGACCCGTGTCACTCCTGGTTGGTACTGGCCTCCAGTGAGGTGACGCGAGGCTGGCTCCAGGCGATTATCAACGCTTCGCTGAGTGAGGGTGTCTTCCCCGCCGCCCTGAAAGAGGCGGTGGTGCGACCCCTCCTCAAGAAGCCCACCCTAGACCCGGCTGTTTTATCTAACTATCGTCCTGTCTCCAACCTTCGCTTTGTTGCGAAGGCTGTTGAGAGTGTGGTTGCTCGACAGTTCCCTCAGCACCTGGAGGAATCGTCATATCTGGACCCGCTCCAGTCGGGCTTCAGGCCGGGTTACAGCACGGAAACAGCTTTGGTCGCATTGGTGGATGATCTCTGGTGGGCCCGGGACAGGGGTTGCTCCTCTATCCTGGTGCTATTGGACCTCTCAGCAGCTTTTGATACCATCGACCATGGTATCATGCTGCGCCGGTTGGAGGGGTTAGGTATAGGGGGCACCGTGCTTCGGTGGTTCTCTCCTCTCTGGCCGGACGCAGTTTGTGTTGACAGGGGGTCAGAGGTCGACCCCGAGGCCCCTTGACTCTGGGGTACCTCAGGGGTCGGTCCTCTCGCCTTTGTTGTTCAACATTTATGTGAAGCCGCTGGGTGAGATCATCCGTGGTTTTGGGGTGGAATTCCATCAGTACGCTGATGATACTCAGCTGTACATTTCCACCCCGAACCACCCAAATGAAGCTCTTGACGTGCTGACCCAGTGCCTGGAGGCTGTGCGGATCTGGATGGGGAAGAACGGTCTCAAGCTCAACCCCTCCAAGACCGAGTGGCTGTGGTTACCGTCGTCCCGGTATAATCAGCTGATTCCATCGCTGTCTATTGGGGGCGAGTCAGTGGCCCCCACGGGAAGGGCTCGCAACTTGGGAGTCCTCCTAGATTCACAGCTGTCCCTTGAGGACCATCTGACGGCCGTGGCCGAGAGGATGTTTTACCAGATTCGTCTGGTACACCAGTTGCGCCCCTTCCTAGATAGGGACGCGCTATGCACAGTCACCCATGCCTTCGTCACTTCCAGACTGGACTATTGTAATGCTCTCTACATGGGGCTCCCCTTGAAGTGCACGCGGAGGCTTCAACTGGCGCAGAATGCGGCCGCGCGGGTGGTAGTGGGGGCACCCTGGCGGATACGAATGGCCCCCATCCTGCGCGAGCTGCACTGGTTGCCGGTGGCTTTCCGGGTGTGCTTCAAGGTATTGGTTACCACCTTTAAAGCGCTCCATGGCATAGGACCCAGTTATTTACAAGACCGCCTTCTGCCAGTAAATACCTCCCATCGACCAGTTCGCTCCCACAGAGAGGGCCTCCTCAGGGTGCCATCGGCTAAGCAGTGTCAGCTGGTGGCGCCCAGGGGGAGAGCCTTTTCTGTGGGGGCACCGACGATGTGGAACGAGCTCCCCACAGAACTCCGGATGTGTCATGATCTCCGCACCTTCAGAAGAGAATTGAAGACTCATCTCTTCAATCAAGCCGGCCTGGCCTAGACCTCCTCGGGTTTTATGTAAATTTCTATGTAAATTTTTTTTAAACAAGGTTGTTCGGGTTTTAGAATTGGGATTTTAACAGGTTTTAGTAACAGCCATGTATTAATTTAATTTAATTTATTTTTAAATATTTATTATTATTACCTGTTTTAATTGGGCTGTAAACCGCCCCGAGTCCTACGGGAGAGGGGCGGTATAGAAATTTAAGAAATAAAATAAATAAATAATAAATAATTCCCTGATTTTCCAATTCTTGTTTAGATTTTAATTTCCCATCAATATCTAGAATATCTTTATATGTCCATATTTTTTCAAAGTCTACCAAGTTCGGATGTATAAATGCCTCCATCATTGATAACCACCCTGGAATTTTTAAATATATTTTAGCTTTAATTTTTTCCCATACTGTTGACAAGGCATTTCTTATAAAATGATTTTGAAAGTACTTATGGACTCTGTTTTTCCCGTACCATAAAAAAGCATGCCACCCCAATGGTAAATCATGTCCCTCTAAATACAATAACCTTTTATTTCTAAGTGTTATCCACTCTTTCACCCACGTTAACACAGATGCTTGGTAATACAACGTCCATTCCGGCAACCCATTACATTTTTTTTTCTTAAGTGCTGGCTGCGCTCCTTACTTTCCTTTCTAGCCAGTAGCTAATTCTTAAAGGGAATGTGCCTTTTTAAGCTAGTTCACTCAGCAGCTTGTTTTTTCTGTCTCTGGAGGCCTTTCCTTGTTTGATCAATATATGGAAGAGGGAAAATATGGGGGGGGTTCAAATTCTTCCTTCAGAAGGAGATGGGAATGAGAAAAAGGGAGGCAGGGAAGGGAGGGAGGAAAGGAAGTCCCGCCTTAGCACTTGGCCACCAGCAGTTCTGCCATTGACTTTGCTTGTCAAAAGGTTGCAGAAGGGGATCACATGACCGTGGAACACAGTGACCATTATAAATATGAATCAGTTGCCAAGCATCCAAATATAAATCATATGAACCTGGGCATGCTGCAATGGTCATAAGTGTGAAAAATGGTTATAAGTCATTTCAGTGCAATTGCAACTTTGAACAGGTTTTTTTGGGGGGTCATCAAGTTTTTGACACCTTGCTAGGTGGTACTTGAATATTGCCATATCCTAAAAGTGGTACAATCTGTAAAAAGGTTGAAAAGCCCTGACTTATACCTTCACTTTTGCCTGTGCCAGCTCCAACATATACTTCACAGGATAGGCACAGAGCTTATAAAATGGATGCTGTTTATCAGGGACAATGGCTGGAGAAGGATGGGAAACGCCTTCTCCCAAGACATGAATTATGGGCCCTCTTATGGGAATTGCATGCCAGCACTCACTGGGGTTATAAGGCCATGGCTGAATTTCTTATAAAGTATTATATTTGTCCTGGGGTATACGACAAGGCCCTCACAACAATCAAGCAATGTATCATTTGTCAACGTAATAATCCAGTGAGGACTGTTAAGTTTCCCTTGGGGAGGCTTAGGGCTGGCCATGCTCCTGCTAGTTTTTGGGAGGTTGACTTTACTGAGTTGCCAAGTAAACAGGGTTTTCGATACCTGCTCGTTTTTGTGGATGCTTTCTCTGGATGGGTTGAGGCTTTTCCTTGTCGTACTAACAAGGCACATGAGGTAGTCAAAGCCCTTCTTAAGGAAATTATCCCACATTTTTCCTTTCCTTACCAAGGCATTGGCTCTGACAATGGGCCCCACTTTATCTCTGATATTACCCAGCAGGTGTCACGGGCCCTGGGTATTGATTGGCAGCTTCATTCCGCCTACAGGCCCCAATCCTCGGGGCGTATGGAGAAGGCTAATGGCATTCTTAAACGTCATCTTGCCAAGCTTGCTCAGGAGACACATCTTACTTGGGTCCAGGCACTATCCCTCGCTCTTTTGCATGTGAGAACTGCCCCCAGGCAACCTCTTGGCCTGTCCCCCTTTGAGATCATGTATGGTTGGCCCTTTCTTTATCACTCTTCCTTATCCGCTTCCCTCCCTGTTTTGGAGACCAAGCCCCCAGGGAATATATACACTCTCTTGCTAATAATGTTTCTTCCATTTCTCAAGCTGTTCAGGCCCTCCATCATCCAGGATTGGATCATCCACTCCATCCTTTCCTTCCTGGTGATTGGGTGCTTGTCAGATCCTGGACTGATTCCGGCCCTTTAGCTGAACGCTGGAAAGGACCCTTCATTTTTCTTCTCGCTACCCACACAGTGGTCAAGGTTGCTGGGATTCATGCTTGGATTCATCACACTCGCCTTCGCTCTTCTTCACCACCTTCTGATGCTGAGGACCAAGTTGCTTGGACTGTGGCCCCTGGTGCTGAGGAAGACCTTGGGCTGAAGCTTCTGTTTGAGGGCCAACACTGATCTGTATGCCGGGACGTTTTGGCTGTTGTGATACCTGTGCCCACCAGGCTTCTACACGGGCAGTTTCCTCTCACCAGCTTCCTGCTTACTCGCACCGCAGGCATCGCTCCTCTCTCCCTTGGCTGACATCTGGTTTTTTGTTTGGATTGTTCATATTTTCTTTTTTGTTACTCTGTCTTGTTTTTCTTGCCCTACTCCATGCTCTTTCTTTCTTTCTTTTTTTCCTTTCTTTCTTTTTCTTTCTTTCTTTCTTTCTTTTTGTGGAGCCTGATCTACCCTTACCGGGGGGGGGGGATTATAGCAGGGGTGGTCGGGTTCTGGCCATAGGTGAGGTATGTGACATGGCAAAGGGCACAGACCCTGCAGGCATGGACTCCCTTGATACTTTGCCACATTTGAGGCCTACCACTATGTCTCAGAGGAGAAGGTCTCGTAGTCAGGAGAGTCCAGATGCTGGCCAGGAAAACCCACAGGCCCCATCACGTGTATCTCACCCTGGTAAGAGGCCAGATGCTTCCCATAATGCTGTGGTTGGACCTAAAAGGGGTGCTTTGCACGATAAAGCCCACAGTAAGACATCTGATATGCTGCCTCCGGGAGAAACCAGACATCGGGAAGGGGTCCTGCCATTTCTCTTTAGGAATTTGGGGTTCCAACACCCATATACAGAATATGCAAGCATGAGTTAAGCTTTTGAATGTAACAAATTGCTGGATCTGCACACATATACCTCCCACTGGTACACATGGATTGGCCATGGAGGCTACACCCTTAGGGGCCTTTATGTTCAGCATGAACAATGTAACCACGGGCTGGACACTTCCTGTGTTTGGGGCAGGAAAGCTGCGGATTGCTAAACTAGGGGCATGTATACAGCACCCTGCAACAGCTTGCCTTAGTCATTTTAATTCTTCTTCCAGATATAAGTTAGGGATCTATGCACCTTGCATAGTCACATGGAAGGTCAGTACTAGCATGTAGGACGATTGGCATAGATGTCATCAGACCGTTGGCCTTGACTACAAGGACCCCTCTGTTCTCTGTAGTTTGTTTGCAGCAATGGGACTCATGGCTTATATGTCTGGTGTTAGAGCTTATATGCCTGAGGGGTTGGAAGGCAAACCAGGCATTTATCTTGCTAACCACCTGGACTGATGGTTCCTTTGTGGTCGGTTTGCCTATAAATCTTTGCCAGCTTACTGGTCTGGTACATGTACCATAGGAATTATCTTTCCCTCTGTTCGTATTATCCAGCATCATGACTGGAACTTCCGCATCTGCAATCGGGACGAGGATCACCTTGAGCATTAAGAACATATTGAACACCATCCTGTACCTCACGACCTGGGAAATGCTATTGCGTGAGCATTAATTCCAGCTATAGGAGTTGGTTTGAATTATAGCTCTATTATAGAATTAGGTGACTGGACAGAGGAAATGTTTAACCACACCATACAGGCATTTATTTTACACAACTCAATAAGGAGCAGGGGGAAATATGGGAGGTAGTGGTACAGAATTGACTAGCATTGGATATGGTACTGGCTGCAAAAGGTGGGGGGGTGCTTTAGTCCACTCACATTGCTGCACTTTTATAACTGATTATCAAGTTAACATTAGTTATACCATCTATCTCATGGAAGAAGGAATTAGGAATTACTCTAAAGATCTGAAGATTTCTACTGATACTGTATGGGAGGTCTTCAATGGTATATTCTCATTTCTTACCAGTTGGCTCCCAGGATGGGATGGTTTAGGGAATTATTCCTTGGTCTTCTCTTTGTAGTATTCCTTGTTCTTGTTTCCTGTTGAGTCCTTCACTGCTTGCCCCTAATCACCTCTGCTTGTCCTCAACGATGTGGGCAACGTACTACAGAAGCTTATCCTCTGTCTCTTCAGTTGGGTGGTCATGCTCCTGTGCACTGCTCGAAGCATGAAAGGGGGGATTTTGATGACCAGGACTTAGGGGACAGTATCAATTGTGAATACGTACAGATGGCCCCCCTCTCTCTGGTCACTTGCAGGCCTATGAATGCAGGGTCATGAAAGGACAGCAAAGGAAACACTGAATATTCTAACACACCTGAGAGCAGCTGGTGTCTTGGGGAAACACCCAAACCACCCAAGAGTGAACATATGGTCTTGGGGGAAACACCCAAAAGGGAACATACTAGCTACTTCTGCTTTCTTTTCTTTTTTTTTAATATATTTTATTGATTTTATGATTTTAACAATAAATGCTTAAAACACACCGTGGTGATTGGGTGAACAAAAATTCCAGAATAAAAACATACATAAACAACTCAACTTAATACATTCACTTATCATCTTTCTATTTCCCTCTCCCACACGAGACAGAAAGAAAAAAAAAGAGAAAAGAAAAAACCAAAAACATATAAATTTAATATATTCCATTTCTATCATAAATTTCTATTAAACCTATTTTAAGACTTTATCAATTTCATTCCAAACTCTCCCCGAGACATATATCATAATATTTATAAGATGTTAGCATACATTCTTTAACATTCATATAGTCAATAAATGAAATGAGATAAATACCTACACATAACTTTTGGGGTTGCTCGCCCATTTCCACCTTCACCACATCTACCCTCTTTCTTCTCTACCTTCTTTCTACCTTTCTTCTCTTCCTACTTCCCTCTTCCTCCACCCCTCTCCTTTCCTTTCTCTCCACTTCTCCTCTTCTCCTCCAACCTTCCTACTTCCTTCTCCCGTCTTTCACTCTTTCTTCCCTCTCATCCCTCTTCAGATGTAGACCAGGAGTAATGTCCGAGCAACTCCTCTTTCCAAATTTTCCAAAGATTAAAACACAACATAATGATCGGGACTCATACAGCAACAAAGTCATATAAATGAAATTCAAATTAAATATAATATTGCTTATTAAAATTTATACAATTACAAAAGTCATCAAGCACATGTAATTGTAATCTATATCCTGTTTTTAAGCTATACTCCTTACAATTATCATTCCAAGTACATTCAATAAAGATATAATAGTGATTTCAGGTAACCTTAATATACAATCGTTCATTGAGACAATTTTTCCCCCTTTTTCTTTCTTCCTTTTCTTCCCCCCTTATCACCAATACCTCTTTCTCTCTCTCTTTTACAACATAGTTATCATATTTAAAATAATATAAATCCAACAAAAACTTTTTAAGACTTTAATCGAGTTTATATTTTCAAATATTTGTTAATTATATTATCAGGCAATTTTCCTCTTTCCTTCCTAATTAAATACTAGATATATTCAATCATTTCATCAGTCTACTTCTATATAGTCTTTTTGTCCTCTAACAAGATTGACTCCCTCTAATAATTATCAACCAAAATAACAAATTTACATCCTTCATACAACGTTAAATCAGAAATAATTTCTAAGCCTTTTTAACCCGTCAAATAACATTTTATATCAGACTTGAACCTAACTCTAGCTTTCTATGCCAATTTGGTTCCCATAGTAAGGCTTTTCGATTCTCAAACCTCAAGATTAGATTACGAGGCTTCCTAACAAATTCAAACTGACAAAAAAATTTTTCCTTTTCCTCTTTATAGTAATTTCCAAAAAGTTGTGTCAGGGTGTCAAACTTTGTTATTTTTGGTAATTGATTTAGGTCAGTTACAGCTATTTTTTGATTATCAAAATTGTCCATCAGTTGTAAGTAACGCATGGCATTAGTTGATTCAATAGTTTCCACATTCTCTCTTTTTTTATATAAAAAATTCTTTTATTAAAACAATCAGCATTGAACATAAAATCACAGTATGCATCAATCATCATAGCACCTGATATACATCACTAAGTATTAATCTTTATAAACGTCTGGTTTGGTAAACATTTTTCACTCCTCACATCAAGCCTCAACTATACGCCTGTTACAATTTATTTGATTGGTGTTTCTCTTTTCTATAGTCTATCCACAGTTTTTAGTCTATCACATATTATTCATCTCAGTATTAGTACAATCTTTTATGATCCCTAACCAAAAATCCTGCGGTAAAAGTTTAATAACCTGAGGTAAATCTTGTATATGGTTTATCTACTATATCTAGTCTATCACATATTGTTCATTCACGCTTCTGAATTAACTTCGTCTCAGTACTAGTGCAATCTTTTATAGTCCCTAACCAAGGATCCTGAGGTAGAAGTTTCATAACCTGAGGCAGAAATTCAATCCACTTTATCAATATTAAGGCAAACAACATTAAGCATAAGATCATATTAAGAGGCTTTCGTCATATAACATAGACATACAACATTAGGTGTTAGTCTTTGTAAACATTTGATTTGGTAAACATTCTTCCCTCTTTACGTCGAGCCTCAACTAAACGCCAGGTGCATTTTGTTTGATTGGTGTTTCTCTTGTATATAGTCTATCCACTGTTTCCAGTCTGTCAAATATTGTTCATTTGAGCGATCTTTCAAGTATGCCGATATTTTCGCCATTTCCGCCAAATTTGTTACTTTCACAGTCCATTCTTCCATAGGCGGTATTTCTGGATTCTTCCAGTATTGTCCCACCAACAATCTGGCTGCTGTGATCAAGTTCAGAAATAAGCTCGTCTCTGAGGTAGTGCAATCCTTTGTTATCCCTAACAAAAAAACCTGAGGTAGAAATTCAATACGCTTTTTGAAAATGGTTTGGAGTGTCCACCATATCTTCCTCCAGAAGGCTTTGATTTTTCTGCATGTCCACCATACATGAAAGTAGGTAGCCTCCCCGTCACCACACATCCAGCATTTGGGCTGGGAGTCTGGATAGATGAGTGATAGTTTTTTCGGATCGAGGTGCCACCTATAGAACATCTTATAAAAGTTCTCCCTTAAGTGTTGCGATTTCGTAAATTCTACATTTCTCACCCAGATTTTCTCCCACGTGTCCATGGTGATAGAATGTCCAAAGTCTTGTTCCCACTTTACCATACAGTTCTTGACTAGCTCGGTTTCAGAGTCCATTTCTATCAGAATGCTGTACACTCGTTTGATGTGCATGATCCCCTGTTCTCTAATCTGTTTAATTAGATTCTCGTCCGTCTGGGATAAACCCTTCTTCTTGTCTTTATGCCACCTTGATTGCAGTTGTAGATATGATAGCCAGGTACCTCCTATTCCTTCGTCTGCTAGCGTTGTTTGGGGTTTCAAGGAGAACCCATTTTCTTCTTCCAGTACAAGTTTACTGTAGGGCACCACTTCTTGCCCTTGGGATGTGTTTACATCCCCTATTGTGTGTCCGGGGATCGTCCAGATGGGAATCTTGTCGTGTAGGAGGTGTTTATATTTCTTCCAGACCCATAACAATGGGATTCGTAGTGGGTTCTCCTTGAAGTTCCTGTCTGCCTTTTTGTCGTATACTAAGTATGCGTGCCAGCCGAATAGTAGACCATGCCCTTCAACATTCAGTATTCTATCATTCGTCATATTGATCCAGTCACTCAACGCCACCAACGTCGCTGCATAGTAGTATAGCTTTAGATTAGGCATTTTTAGTCCCCCTCTCTTCCTTGTGTCCTGGATGGTTTTTAGTTTCACCCTCTGTCTCTTGTCATCCCAAATAAATCTGTTGATGCCCCTCTGCCAATTGTCCAAGTCCTCATCCTTTTTTAGTATGGGTAGCATTTGAAAGAGAAATAGAAATCTTGGCAAGACGTTCATCTTTACTGCTGCTATCCTGCCCAGCAAGGATAGTCGTAGTGTTTTCCACCTTTCCAGATCTGCTTGTATCTTGTTCCACAGCACCTCGTAGTTATTTTTGTATAATTTCGCATTCGTTGTTTCTATCTCCACTCCCAGGTATTTAACTTTCTTAACTATTTCACAACCCGTTATTCTTTCCAAGTCCTGTTTTGCTTTGTTGTCTAGATTTTTAACTAGCATCTTCGTTTTTGATATATTAACTTTAAAACCTGATACCTTGCCATAGTCTTTCATTATCTCCATCAAACTCCTTGTTGATTGTACTGGTTGCGATACTGTCACCAGTAGGTCGTCTGCAAAGGCACACAGTCTGTAGTCCTGTTTTCCAATCTGTATGCCCTTTATGTCCTCTGCTGCTCTTATCTTGTTCAGCAGAATCTCCATCGTTAAGACAAATAACAGTGGTGACAGCGGACAGCCCTGTCTCGTGCCTCTTTCTATGTTGAATGGGTCTGTTAGTTCGCCGTTCACAATGATCTGGCCCATTTGTTTCTGGTAGATTGCTATTATGGAGTTGAGGAACTGCTTTCCCATTTTCATCCCCCGGGCTAGGTTCGTCAGGAATGGCCAATTCAGTCTGTCAAAGGCTTTTTCTGCGTCCACAAACATGAGGGTAGCAGGTACCTGGTTGTGCCTTTCCAAGTACTCTATTATGTTCAGCAGCTGTCTCACGTTGGTTTTCATCTGACGTCCTTGTATAAACCCCGTTTGATCCGGGTGAATTATTTTTTGTAATACAGTCATTAATCTGTTGGCCAGCACTTTTGTGAAGAGTTTGTAGTCTGTGTTCAATAGTGAGATGGGCCTATAGTTTGCCGGTTGTGCATTATCTTTTCCCTCTTTGGGGATTAGAGAAATGTAGGCTGTTTTCCAGGAGGGTGGGACTTGGCCTCCTTCTTGTATGTTGACAAATAGCTTTCTGAGGGGTTCTATCATTTCCTCTTGGAGATGCTTGTAATAGGTAGCTGTTATCCCATCCGTCCCGGGTGATTTTCCTTTTTTCAGTTGTTTGATCGCTGAGTGTATTTCCTCCTTCATGATTGGGGCGTTCAGGGCATCTCGTTGTGTATCGGTGAGTACCATTAATTTTTCGTTTTGTAGAAACTTTTCTATCTCTTTGTCCTGTATCTTCTCCTCGGCGTATAGCTTTGAGTAGAACTCGATGAAAGCTTTATTAATGGTTTCCTGTTTGAATTCTTCCTTGCCTTTGTACTCTATCTTTTCAATTATGTGGGCTTTCTGTTTCTTTCTTATGGTGTAAGCCAGCCACCGACCCGGTTTGTTGGCGCTACAGAATGTCTTGTGTTTTGCATATTGTATATTCCATGCTACTTGATCCGCCATCAGCATGTCAAATTGTTTTCTTAGTATCTTAATTCCTTCTTTTGTGGCTTTGTCCTCTGGTCTTTTTATTAATAATTGTTCCTGTTTCTTTATCTCCTCCTCTAGTTCCTTTCTTTTTCGTTCTTGTTTGCGTCGGTGCCTGGCGTTCATGTTCATGAGGATCCCACGCATAAATGCCTTGCTAGCGTCCCAAATCATTTCAATGGGTGTTTCATTGTTCATGTTTATACTAAAGAATTCCTTCATGGCACTTTTGCATTCAGCCACCTCTTTCTCGCGTCTAAACAGGTTTTCATTAATTCTCCAGGATCTCCTCGATTTCCGATCCTGTCTTAATTCCATCCCTACCGGGTTATGGTCTGTTAGTACTTTGGGTAGAATTGACACAGTGCTTCTGTGGGTTAGGTTTTGTTTTCTTCTTGTCTAGGGTAATCTCTATGACCCCGTTCCAATCTCCCAGAATAATACATGATCTGTAGTTGAGTTGTATTAACTTCTTGTGTATCTTTTTGTAGAATTTTCCTTGTTGTTGATTTGGTGCATATATGCCCATCACTAGAATTTTCTTGTTGTCCTGTGTCACTTCGATTGCTAGGTATCTACCCTGGGAGTCCGATTCTATTAGCTTAGCTACTACATGTTTCTTCACGTATATAACAATCCCGTTCTTCTTTCGTGGCGCCGCTGCGACAAAATGTGTACCTAGTCTGTTGTTGATTAAGTATTTCTGGTCCGCTGCTCTGATGTGTGTTTCTTGTAGGCAAATTATGTCGTTTCTTCCTTGATACAGATAATGAAATATCTTTCTCCTTTTCTGTGGGGAATTTAGTCCGTTAACGTTCCATGTCAAGTATTTAGCTGTCATTGTCGGTTTCAGAATACTCTTGCAAGACCGCTTCTGTTCTATCTCTTGTGTTCTTCTTTGGTCTCGTTCCCATGATATCCAAGTTGGTGCTCATGTTGTGTAGAGGGGTCGTGCCTTGCTGCTCCGTGCGTTTGGTAGTGGATCTTAGTATTCTGCTCTCTGCAGTCTGTCCTGTTTCCTTGTTGTTGTTGCTTTCTGTTCTCTGTGTCGTCGTGTCTCGAGTTGGTCCTTTCCTTTCTCTTGCTACTGCGTCGGTCTGTATTTCTGGGTGGGTTGCTCGTTGTTCTCGGTCCCTTCCGCTTTTCAGTGGCCCTTCTGCGTCTTCTCTCGTGGTATGCTGAGGTCCATCTGACGTCAGTTCCTTTGCAAGGAATTCTCTGGCTTTCTGGACCGAGTTCAGGTAGTATCTTTTATTTTTATAGAAAAGTGACATCCCCGTTGGGGCTTCCCATCGATATCGCAGAGCGCGTAGTCTCAGTTCGTCGACCAGGAACTTGTAGTTCTTTCTGTCTCGCAGCATCGTCTGGGGGATCTCTTTCAGTACTTTCACTTCCTGCCCCTCCATGTATAATCTCTTGTTGTAAGATGTGACTGAGATGAGGTTCCTGAACCCCTGTGTCGCAAAGTGGATGACCACATCCCTTGGTTGACGCCTGTTTGTTGCCGTCCGTGCGCCCACTCTGTAGATTCTGTCGAATTGCCATGCGATCTCTGGGATTGGCTTTCCCAGGAATGTTGCCAGGGCCTCTATAAAGGTTCCGAGCAGGCCCCCTTGGGTTTCGTTTAGTGACTCTTTCCAACCTCTAAACCTGATTGCGGACTCCATTTGCCAGTATTGTATCATGGAGGATTGGTCTTGGGCCACCCCTTTCATCTCTGCTATCTGTCCGTCTACGTGGTTCTCCACTTCTTCCATCCGCTTGTCCACATTCTCCCTGATCTCCTGGAAGTTTTTCTCCATTTCTTCCCCCATTCCCTTGTAGTGTGCTTGCATTGCCTCCTTCATTTGGTCCAGGTCCACGGCCATCGCCCTGCGTTGCTCTTCCCATTTTCTCTCTAGTTCTCTACCCTGGTCTCTCAGCATTCGTTTTATGTCGTTGCATCTTTCCTCCATCTTGTGTTCTGCCTCTACACACCTCCTCTCCATCCTTGTGTCCATTTCCATCAACTTTTTGTCCATTCCATCCATCCTTAGTACCAGCGTTTCTATTACCTCTTGTAATCCTTGTATCATGTGTGCTGTTGGGCTGGCTTGGGTGGACAGATGGGTCTGGGGGCCTGTAGTTGGATGGGAGGGTGTGGGTAGGGGTAAGGTATTTTCTGGTGGTTTAAGAAGCTGAGCTGGGGAGGATGTGACTCCCTTTGTTTTTATCTGCTTGGTCTGTTTGGAGGCCATCTTGAGCTTATCTTCCTGTTGTTTTGGCACTGTCTTGGTTTCCAAATTAGACCAAATTAGGCACTGTGATCTGATGGTGATCCAGTGATCTAACCTTTCAAGGGGGGGCTTCGGGGTTCAGGCAGTGTGGGGGTAAGAGCCTATATTCAGGCAGTTCTGTGTTCAGGGAGCCTGTTCAGTGCCTTTGCCTTGGTTTCCTCTTCACTCCCCTCTGCCAGCCTGTTTCTTCTCTTTGTTCTTTTCTGGCTCCTTCTTGCCCCTCTTTCTCTGCTTTCTTGCCCAGGTCACTTTCTCCTGTCTTCTGTCAGCCTGTGTTTGCAGATCCCTTCTGCCTTTCCTTTATAGCACTCCAGGGTGCCTTCCAGCTTTCTTCTTCCTCCCACCTTCTTCCCAGGTAATTCCTGCCCTCTTCTGAGTCCCTGGGGCTCCCTTTCTGGTGGGTCTGGGGCGCAGCGCATGGGGTAACACTCACCAGTCCCTCTGCCTGGGTCTTTCCCCGCCGTCTGCTTCTTTGCCGCCTCCTTCTTTTCGATACTGCTCTCCGCCAGCTCTACTTGCCTCCTCCTTTGTTTTCCAGACCTGGCTCTCTCTTCCGCTCTGCCGGCTTTCCTTTTCTTCCTTCTGCTCGTCCGGGGGTCTTTTTAAGGTCTGCAGACCCTCCCGGTGGCTCTTGCTGTTCTCACCAGCTTCTTCTTCTCCCCGCTCGTGCCGGCTTTCTCCAGCAGCGCAGCAGCGCAGCGCAGCCTCTTCGGGCCTGCCGGCCGGCCTGCCACCATCGGCTTCCTCCGCCTCTTCCGCATCTCTCTCGGACCCTTCGGGGATTTTTTTCTTGTCCGATCGAGCCGAGGGCCTTCTTCTGTCGTCTCCTCTCCTCTGGCGTCTCTCTCTCGCGGCTAACCGGTAATTTTAAAGTTTTTTTAAAAAAAATAATTCACAATTCTTAACCACCGCAAGATTTCCCATCCTCTCCTCCCCGAGCACAGCCAGGCGCATGCGCCCACATTCTCTCTTAATGCAGATTCATCATTAGGTTGTAGGGATAATGTCTCTGTCTCTTTAAATTGTGAATAAGTCTGTTCAAACAATTGTAGATAACGTGTAGCAATAGTTGATTCTGTAGCTTCCACCTTTCCTCTTGGTGCAGATTCATGATTAGGTTGTAAAAATAATGTCTCTGTCTCTTTAAATTGTAGGTAGATCTGAGAACTATTCTGTTCATCTTCTGTTGTTCCTTGTTCCATAACTTGATTTGTTATTAAAGAATCAAAATGAGATTTCCAATAAGCTCTAAACTCCTCTCTGATTTCTAATATTTTCTCCAATATTGAATTATAGTCAAGATGAGGATAACTTTCAGCCATTTTGGTAGTAGTTTTGCCTATTTCTTTATTGGAGACTATTTAAGGAAAATCCACAAATCTCCGCCTCCAAAAGTTTAATAGCCAGCTTCACCACCCAGCTGTCCAGTTATTTTTCCAAATAACAGAGAGAAATACAATTGAAATTTTGCTTTTTCACCACCAGATGTCCTTGGTATATTATAAAGTCTTTCTTCTTTCTTTCCCCCCCCCCAAGTTAATCAAGTTAGAGAAAGTTTAAAAAAGAACACAAAGGGAAGGTTTTCTCTCTTTCTTTCAAACTATCTTCTGTATTATCAAATTAAAAAAGAAAAGTAGCAATGTCTCTTTTTCCCTTTTTTTTCTCCTGAAGTTCACCCCACACCAATTAAATAGTAAAATAGTACACAAAAATTAATCTTTATCTTTTTGGCTCTTCTTTCCATGTATAAACATCCACCGCTTTCTTAATAAAGGAAA
Organism: Bothrops alternatus; assembly: GCA_034064705.1. Classification (NCBI taxonomy): domain Eukaryota; kingdom Metazoa; phylum Chordata; class Lepidosauria; order Squamata; family Viperidae; genus Bothrops; species Bothrops alternatus. The sequence goes on along the minus strand of JARGCV010000257.1, from coordinate 3,714,454 downwards.
ATAAAAACTCTTACAGGAAAAATCAGGATAGCGAGGGAGGGAAAAGTCTCACCCGGATTCACCATGGTGGTTTCTTATGCTTAGATGTTCTTGTGACTTGTGGTTGGTGCGGCTAGGTGAACGGCCATTTTTGGTTGGTCTTCAGCTCCGTCGGCCCTCGGAGTCAGCTCGGACAGCTAGAGGAGCCGCCGCTCCTCTGCAGCCGAGCATAGCCTCGTCGAAGGTGGTCGCACCCTCCAGGCGCAACTTTCGACCACCGTTGGGGTATACCGACGGAGGGAAACTAGCCGGACGAGGAGAGAAGCCTCCCCGTGCGGCTAGAGGCGCCGCGAACTGGAACCGGAAGTCCCTACTTCTGCTTTCTTATCTACAGTGTGCCAGCCTTAAAGGGCAAAGTCTTAATCTTATGTGTGTCAGCTTTGCTGGGTGAATTGCTTATGTAATCAAAGTAGGTATAAAATAAGGCTTTTATGATATTTGGGGCTTTTGGTCTTTTTGTACAGAAGCCCGTCTCTATTCAGCTGAATAAACACGTACACTTGAAGGCAACTTCTGGTTTCCTGTATTTTTTTTTATCAAGGAAAACCTCAGAACCTGCACATCACCTTGCCAAATAAATTTCAAAATTAATGAATTTAAATCTTCAAATAATTTTTTCTCAAGTTTTATAGGTATTGTTTGGAATAGAAATAAACTTTTTGGTAGTATATTCATTTTCACTGTAGCAATTCTTCCTAATATCGACTGTTGCAAGTTTTTCCATTTTTCAAAGTCCAATCTTATTTGGTTCAATAATTTTGTATAATTATCTTATTTTATCGTTGAACATCTTGCTGTTAAGTAGATTCCCAGGTATTTAACCTTTTTAACTATTTGTAGTTCTATTTTTTCTGACATTTGTTTTTTTGCTTATCTGAGAGATTTTTAACTATTACTTTAGTTTTTTCTCCGTTTATTTTCAGTCCTGCTATTTCTCCACACTGTTCTATCTTTTCCAGTAGTTTAGGGATCGTCTCCAAAGGTTCTTCTAGGATAAATACCAAATCATCTGCAAATGCTTGCAATTTGTATGTTTCACCTTTTATTTCTAGTCCTTTAATTTCTGTATCTTGTCTAATATTTCTATTTAGAACTTCCAAAGTTAAGATAAATAACAATGGAGATAATGGACATCCTTGTCTTGTACCTTTTCTTATCTCAAAGTTCTCTGTGTAGTCTCCATTTACAATCACTTTCGCTGTTTGTTTATTATATATTGTTTTAATCATATTTATAAAAATTTTTCCAAAGTCCATTATTTTTAATTGCTGGATCATAAATTGCCAGGAAACATTATCAAATGCCTTTTGAGCATCTAAAAATATTAGTGCCAATTGTTTCCCTGGATGCGGTTCATAATATTCCAATATATCCATTATAACTCTTAAATTATTTTTAATTTGTCTCTTTGGTAAAAATCCATTTTGGTCTGAATGTATAAATTCAGTTAAAAATCTTTTCAGTCTCTCTGCTATTATTGAAGTATAAATTTTATAATCCACATTTAATAATGATATCGGTCCGTAATTTTTTATCTGTGTCAACTCTGAATCTTCTTTTGGTATTAAGGTAATATTTGCTTCTGTCCATGTATTTGGGAGTTTAGCCTCCAACAAAAGTTCATTACATACTTCCTTCAATGGTACACTTAATGTATCTTGCAAATATTTATATAGCTCTGCCGGTAATCCATCTGGTCCCAGCGTTTTCTCATTTTTTGTCTTCTTATAGCCTCTGTTAGTTCCATCATTATTTTTTCCTCTAACATAGTTTTAAAGTTTTCTGAAATTTTTGGTAGATTATTTTCTTCCAAATATTGAACCATTTTCTCCCATGAAATTTCTTCTATATCATACAATTTCTTATAGTATTCTTTAATTATCTTTTTTATTTCTTCATTTTTAAATTGTAAGCAACCTTTTTCATCTACTAAGTTATTTATCAGTTTTTTCTCCTTCTGTTTTTTAAGTTTGTAAGCTAACCATCTTCCTGGTTTGTTTGCAGTTTCAAAAAAGTTTTGTTTTGCTCTTTTAATTTGCTGTGTCAATTTTTCTGATTCCAACAGATTTAATTTATGTTTTATTATTTCCATTTCTCTTTTCAGTATTTTCTTTTGCAGATTCATTTGCAGTTCTGATTCTAATTTTTCAAATTTTTCCCTTAATTAGCTTTGTAGTTAAAAAGTGATATTGTCTTCAGGTGTCTCTTATTCTCTTAGGGATCTGCTTTAACACCACAATTTCTTTATTCTTATATTGTAATGGTTCATCTCTGACTCTTCTCAGTATCTCATCTCTTATTGTTTTCTTTAGAAATCTTACATGGACTTCTCTGTGTAGCTTATATTTCCTTGCATAGCTTGAATTCATTCGAAATATTTCACCTATCTCCATTTGTATCTCTGCTCGGTCTGTTTTTAAAGCCTCTGCCAGTAAATTAATAATCACTTCTGCTATATCTTCTTCTCTGTCTTCAGAAATATTTTGAAAACTTAAATAGTGTACAGCTTTCTCCATTTCCAAAACTGCCACTGCTCCTTCTAAGCTTTGATTTGCTTGTTCTAATTTTTCATTTTCTTGCTTTGCTTGTTCTAATTTTTCATTTTCTTGCATTAGTGCTTCCATTTATGTCGATGTCATCTGATTTATTTTCCATTCTCTGAATTCTTTGTTCATTTTTAACAATCATTTGCTGATGAGTCTCAAATTGTGTCTTTATATCCAGCATTTGTTCATTTAATTTATCAAAAATACTTTTTGTCTCTTCATGATTTCTCTGTATTGATTCTTGAATTAATTTTAATGTGGTTTGCATCTCAGTTTGAGCAGTGTTTATTTTTTCTTGCTGCAACATTGTTTCAATAGATCCCTGGGTTGTTGAGCTAGATGTTCCAACAGAAGGTGCAGAGGAAGTTTTTTCCATAAGTCTAGTGAGATTTGGTGCACTCATTTTTCAATTAAGTTTATAAATCCACAAGGAGAAAAAACAAAATAAAAAAAGAGAAAAAGGAAAAAGAGCCAACTATCTTAGGTTAAAATCCAACCATAAAACGAGCCAACTACTTTAGGTTAAATCCAAATGCTCCAGTCAGATCAAAGATGTAAAAAGCCCGCTGTCTCCAAATAATTCCTGTTTTGGTTATATCCAGGGTCAAAAGATATAATTGTAGAGAGTCTTTTCTCATGTAGAGTCATATAAAGGCTCTTTGTTTACACCAGGTGTTGTTTCCAGGTCAAATGTTTTTCAAGTTCTTTTAATATTTGGTATTGCTGTAGTATCTCCTTTCACCACTAAATGTCCTTACTCACTATATTGTCTATATCCAGGTTTAAAAGGTTTTTTATAAAGTTTTCTTTTAAAGTTCTTTTTAAATTATTTCCCCTAAAAATTGAATATAAAAAGATTTTCCATGTCCTGGGGGTTAAGCAGTTTTTCCTTAAGTCAGTCTGAGTTCCATTTTTAGGTATTCTTTTATATTCCTTAAATTCCTTCCCCCTCTTGTAATTTCTCACTGCTTTTAACTCCCTTCTCCCCTGGTCTTTCTGGGGTCTTTGCTTCGGAATTTTTTTCCAATCAGGGGATCACTATTTCCAAGTCCATAGGAAGAGAAATAAACACAGTCTCACCCAGTTTCAGCATGTTGTTGACAATCAGCTGTTCAGCGGCGTGCCATGGCTCCTTGCTTTTTTCCGGCTGACGATGACTTGGACTGCCTGTGCTTACAGGCAGCCTTTCTTCCGTCCTTTTGAAGAGGTTCTTTGGTTCATTTGGACCGACCGCCGTCTGGTCCAGACTCCCAAAGTTTCCCTTCTTCTTCATTGCCCCTCCAGGGCAATTTTCCAACCCCTTGGGGTTGCTGGACCGAATGAAATCGGGCTAAGAAGCCGGAGCCCTGGTTTCTTCCACCCGTCTCGTCATGGCATCAGACCGGGTTTCCTGCTTGAGCAGGGGGATGGACTAGAAGACCTCCAAGGTCCCTTCCAGTTCTATTCTGATTGAGACAACCAAGACCTGGATGACTGAGAATCTCCATAGACATCTTTGTGTAAAGTTAGTTTAAAAAAAACAGGAAATGTTTGTGTTTGCTGGACACCATGAATCACATACCAGCCCGATCCCAATCACATTATAGCCTAGCATGTTGCTAGAACCCAGCTCTGGCAGTTATTTAATGTATGATGAGAACATGACAAAGAGAAGGAAACAAACACACACAATTCATGTAATTATATACAAAATTTCTAGCGGGTTACGGCAGTGGATGGCCAATTCAGCTATCCAGGTGATCACCTCTGGCATTGCTCTGGAAGTAAATTCATGGCTCGATATAACCTGCGAACGCAGAGTCTATTCTTTGCTTTTATCTACGATTCACATGTCCCAAAGAACAGACAAACAGTGCGCTGAACTCTGTGAAGAAAGCACGGAGAGGCCGAGAGCAACCCCTGACCTGCGCGTGCCACATTTCTTCCTTTCATCCCTCCCATGGAAGGTGCACTCACTGCTAATCAAAACTCAAGTTGTTAGCTTTTTTCAGGACAGAAGTGTAAGGTTTTCCACTTAGCCTCACAATTGTCCCAGCGTTACTCAGGAATTTTAAAGAGCCAAAGAAACTCCTGAGCCGAGGTTTCAGCAAGCAAACAACTTTTATTTTGATCAAAACAGAGTTGGGTTTCCTCCTCCCCCTTCATGGCTGCTTAAAAGGGATGAAGGCACACACAGAAAAGATTTCTTCCACTTTTTATACCCCTTTAGAACAAAGAGACTCCAGTCTCCATACTAGGAGTAAAAAGGTACAGAAAAAACAAATTCCAATGTGGTGACTCATACACATCAATCCAGGCTAGCTCACCTTTCCCCCCTCCCTATTTCCTGAACCATTGAATTTCACCTTGCTCCTTTCATGTAAGCAATCACCTCTATATAGGGCATGAAACATTTGCTTTTATATAACTCATTTCCCAGTATAAGACACCTACAAAACTGCTTGCACATAAACAAAGATATATATAAAATGATTACGAAGTATCACTACTAAAATCAAGCTTAAGCATAATAAAATCATAAGCATAAAAAAATCCCTTCAATCCTCCCTTTTTAATATAAAAGCCAAATAGGCTTAGGGACTCTTGAAGAGGGGAGTGTAGTCAGAAGGTAAAGGTCTTAAAATCAGTGCTTTAGCTGGATTATCGTTATAGATAGGAGTGGCAACAAAACTTGGTCTGGATATAGTAGATCTAACAATTCTCTAAATAAGAGGGATAAGATATGATAAACACAACAACCCTCCTAAGGCCAAAACCATAATGAACAATATCCATTTCCAATTATGAAACATTCCCGAAAACCATCCTCCAACATCCAGTGCTCCTGTCCATGTCTGCACAGGGATATGAGCCAACGTTCGCATTCTGTCAGTGATTTCTTTGACATATTCCTTATATGTAATGTCAGACTGGAGTCTAATAATACAATTTAGGGCCAAAATGACAAAATAGAGCAGGGCTTTTCAACCAGTGGTACACGTACAACTTGTGGTACATTAATGAATAGCAGGTGGTACGCAGCCCTGCCTAGCCAAGTGTAGTGGGGGAGGGAAAGCGCCAGCACAGGCAAGTACTTACAGTGAGAGAGTCCTCTGGAGCTGCAAAGGCCCCAGGCTCACTTCTGGCTCACCCTCCCCCATGAGAAAGGAGGAGGGGTGGAGACAGGAAAACCTATAAAAGGAGGCAGTTTGGGCAGGAGAGGGAGAGAGAAAAAAAGCAGCAGCCTTCGGAGGAGGTAGAGTCAGCTGCACTGAAGGGGAAGAAGGAGGGGGAAGGGGAGGGTGGGGGGAGAGGAGATCAAGCAGGCTGGCCATGAGCTGATCTACAAGTGCTGTGGCTGGCAGCAGCAATCAGGCAAGAAATGCAGTGGGGGAGGGGTCGCCCTCCAAGAGGAATGAAAAAAGGCAGCAATGGCTGGAGGTGAGGCAGGAGGAGGGAAGGAGATGGAGAGTGGAAGGAGAGTTTGAAGTTCTGGGATTTGTGCAATGAGGGCTTTGTGTTCTTAAGGAGTGTCTGGCAATTTCTATTTGGCTGATGGCTGATGTCTCCTGTTAGCTTCTATTGTTCTGCTGTTGTTAGCTGTAAGTTTTGCTACAAGGGATTTTGAAGTATTTTTCTCCTGAATGGATTTTGCCTGTAGCATTCCTTTACTTATGAATGGAGCCATTTGGGGAGGTTGCCTTAGCCGGCAGCCAGTACTTACATTTTTTTTCTTCCTTAAGTGCCGGCTGCACTCCTTACTTCCCTTTCTAGCCAGTAGCTAATTCTTAAAGGGGAATGTGCCTTTTTAAGCTAGTTCACTCAGCAGCTTGTCTTTTCTATCTCTATAGGCCTTTCCTTGTTTGATCAATATATGGAAGAGGGAAAATAGGGGGGGGTTCAAATTCTTCCTTCAGAAGGAGATGGGAATGAGAAAAAGGGAGGCAGGGAAGGGAGGAAGGAAAGGAAGTCCCGCCTTAGCACTTGGCCACCAGCAGCTCTGCCATTGACTTTGCTTGTCAAAAGGTCGCAGAAGGGGATCACATGACTGTGGAACACGGTGACCATTATAAATATGAATCAGTTGCCAAGCATCCAAATATAAATCACATAACCCTGGGCATGCTGCAATGGTCATAAGTGTGAAAAATGGTCATAAGTCATTTCAGTGCAATTGCAACTTTGAACAATTTTTTTTTGGTCATCAAGTTTTTGACACCTTGCTAGGTGGTACTCGAATATTGCCATATCCTAAAAGTGGTACAATTGGTAAAAAGGTTGAAAAGCCCTGATCTAGTCCAACCCCCTGCTCAGGCAGGAAACCCTATACCAGTGGTTCTCAAACTTTTTCAGGTTGAGACCCCACTTGCCCTGCCCATGCGTGCCGCGACCCTGACCCGGGCGTGCGCGCGCGCGCGCCAGGCTGATCCGCGCATGCGCGGCGCACGCACGCCGAAAAAAATAAAAAAAAAATTAAAAAAATTTAAAAAAATTGCGGACCGCAACGGGTCGATCCACGCATGCGCGGCGCGCGCACACCGAAAAAAAAATAAATTAAAAAAAACAAAAAGAAAATTAAAAAAAAAGAAAAACAAAATGGCGGACCGTGACGGGTGGATCTGCGCATGCGCGGCGCGCGCACGCGGCGGGCCGATCCGCACATGCGCGGCGCGCGCATGCCGAAAAAAATAAAAAAACAATTAAAAAGAATAAAAAAATAAAAAAAATTCAAAAAAACAAAACAAAATGGCGGACCGCGGTGTCCGACGACCCCCGCGAAACGGTCGTTCGACCCCAAATGGGGTCGTGACCCATAGGTTGAGAACCACTGCCCTATACCATTTCGGACAAATGGCTGTCCAATCTCTTCTTAAAAACTTCCAGTGTTGGAGCATTCACAGCTTCTGGAGGCAGGTTGTTCCACTGGTTAATTGTTCTAACTGTCAGGAAGTTTCTCCTTAGTTCTAGGTTGCTTCTCTCCTTGCTTAGTTTCCACCAGTTGCTTCTTGTCCTGCCTTCAGGCGCCTTGGAAAATTGCTTGACTCCCTCTTCTTTGTGGCAGCCCCTGAGATATTGGAACACTGCTATCATGTCCCCCCTCATCCTTCTCTTCATTAAACTAGACATTCCCAATTCCAGCAACCATTCTTCATATGTTTTAGCCTCCAGTCCTCAAATCATCTTTGTTGCTCTTCTCTGTATTCTTTCTAGAGTCTCAACATCTTTTTTACATCATGGTGACCAAAACTAGATGCAGTATTCCAAGTGTGGCCTTACCAAGGCATTGTAAAGTGGTATTAATACTTCACCTGATCTTGATTCTATCCCTCTAATAATGCAGCCCAGCACTGTGTGGGCTTTTTTGGCAGCTGCAGCACACTGCTGGCTCATATTTAAGTGATTGTCCACTAGGACTCTGAGATCCCTCTCACAGTTACTACTATTGAGCAAGGTACCCCCTGTACCAAGGCTTTTCAACCTTTTTACCGATTGTACCACTTTTAGGATATGGCAATATTCGAATACCACCTAGCAAGGTGTCAAAAACTTGATGACCCAAAAAAAACCTGTTCAAAGTTGCAATTGCACTGAAATGACTTATGACCATTTTTCACACTTATGACCACTGCAGCATGCCCAGGGTCATGTGATTTATATTTGGATGCTTGGCAACTGATTCATATTTATAATGGTCACAGTGTTCCACGGTCATGTGATCCCCTTCTGCAACCTTTTGACAAGCAAAGTCAATGGCAGAGCTGCTGGTGGCCAAGTGCTAAGGCAGGACTTCCTTTCCTCCCTCCCTTCCCTGCCTCCCTTTTTCTAATTCCCATCTTCTTTATGTTTTAGCCTCCAGTTCCCTGATCATCTTTGTTGCTCTTCTCTGTACTCTTTCTAGAGTCTCAACATCTTTTGTACATCGTGGTGACCAAAACTGGATGTAGTATTCAAAGTGTGGCCTTACCAAGGCATTGTAAAGTGGTATTAACACTTCACGTGATCTTGATTCTATGCCTCTGTTAATGCAGCCTAGCACTGTGTTGGCTTTTTTGGCACCTGCAGCACACTGCTGGCTCATATTTAAATGATTGTCCACTAGGACTCCGAGGTCCCTCTCACAGTTACTACTATTGAGCAAGGTACCCCCTATAGTATACCTGTGCATTTGGTTTTTCTTGCCTAAATGTAGAACCTTGCTTTTTTCACCATTGAATTTCATTTTGTCAGATAGTGCCCAGTGTTCAAGTCTGTCAAGATCCTTCTGTATCTTAAGCCTGTCTTCTGGAGTGTTGGCTATTCCTGCCAGCTTGGTGTCATCTGCAAATTTGATGATTTCCCCATCTATCCCCTCATCCAAATCATTGATGAAGATGTTGAAGAGCACTGGGCCCACAACAGAGCCCTGGGGCACCCCACTACACACTTCCCTCCATGTAAATCCGGTTCCATTGAGGACCACACACTGAGTACAGCCGGTCAGCCAGCTATGGATCCATCTGGTGGTGATGCTGTCTACCCCACATTTTTCTATCTTGTCAAGTAGTAGGTTGTGATCTACTTTATCAAATGCCTTACTGAAGTCCAAGTAAATTATGTCCACAGCATTCCTCTGATCCACTAATTTTGTCACTTGGTCAAAGAATGCAATAAGATTTGTCTGGCATGATCTATTTTTGACAAACCCATGTTGGCTTTTAGTAATGACTTTGTTTGCCTCTAGGTGTTCGTTGATTCGTTGTTTGATTATCTTTTCCAGGATCTTCCCAGGTATTGCAGTCAGGCTGATAGGTCTGTAATTTCCTGGGTCCTTTTTTCCCCCTTTTTTGTAGATGGGAACTACATCAGCTCTTTTCCAGTCCTCTGGTAGTTCCCCTGTGCTCCAGGATCTTTGAAAAATATAGTTCAGTGGTTCTGAGATCACATCTGCCAGTTCCTTGAGAACCTTGGGGTGTAATCCATCTGGTCCTGGTGATTTGAACTCGTCTAGGCTGGACAGGTGCTCACTTACCGTTTTCTTGCCTATCTTAACTTGTGTTTCTATTCTGTTTTTTATGGCACTATTTTTCATAGGTTGGTCTGTTTTTTCCCTTTGTGTAAAGACAGATGCAAAAAACGAGTTAAATAGTTCTGCTTTCTCCCTGTTGCTTGTCACCTTCTTGCCACTTTCACCCACTAATGGACCAATCATTTCCTTCACTTTTTTCTTGTTTTTTACATGTTGAAAGAAGCTTTTTTGTTATGCATATATATATGATTATATATATATATGTATAACATATACATATATATGATTACAAAGTATCACTACTAATATCAATATTACTAATATCAAGCTTAAGCATAATAAAATCCCTTCCCTACTCCCTTTTTAATATAAAAGCTGAATAGGCTTAGGCAGGGCTTTTTTTCTCATAGAACGCCCAGAACGGAGTTCCGGCACCTTTTTTGGATGGAACCTTGTAGGGTAGGCAAAGCAGGTTGTATGACGTGTGTGAGTTCTGGCACCTTTTTTTTTAAAGAAAAAAAGCACTGGGCTTAGGGACTCTTGAAGAGGGGAATATATTCAGAAGGTAAAGGTTTCAAAATCATTGCTTTAGCTAGTTTATCGTTATAGATAGGAGTGGCACCAAAAGTTGGTCTGGATATAGTAGATCTAACAATTCTCTAAATAAGCGGGATAAGGTATGATAAACACAACAACCCTCCTAAGGCCAAAACCATAATGAACAATGTCCATTTCCAAGTATCAAACATTCCCAAAAACCATCCTCCAACATCCAGTGCTCCTGTCCATGTCTGGACAAGGACATGAGCCAACTTTCGCATTCTGACAGTGATATCTTTGACATATTCCTTATATGTAATGTCAGACTGGGGTCTAATAATATAATTTAGGGCCACAATGATGAAATAGAGGGCCCATTTGGTTGGACAGTCCTTTTCTTTCCAAGCAAAATTAAAATAAGAAGTGATGTTCTTAATAATAATAATAAAGAGTCTTTGATACTGAGGGAATCTCCATTGTGGTTTCCAGTTCATGAAAATCAACTTGAACCCATATTTGTATCTGGTACAATTGATAGCGAGTTCAAATGATGCTAAAAAATCCGTTGGTCTGGTTATCTTGAAGCACACTGTGTCAAAGCTGCTAACATTGGATGTTCTTGCTCTGACAAAATATGCAGAGCTGTGTGGTATTTTTAGAATTAACTCAGATAACGCTGGGAGGGGAGGAGGAGAAAGAATGTATGTGGGTAATTATATTAGATAAAAATCCCATGCTATAATTGGAAGAGAACCTTTGCCCTTCAACCTGATAGGAGAACGTGATTTATGACAGCAGATTGGGGGAGGGAACATGCTGGAAAAATATGTGCTCAGGGGAGGAGAATTTATATCTTAGCATCTCTCTTCATGCCGTGCCGACATTTTGTTACATTAATAAAAGACTTTTTAGGATAAACAATGTCTGGAAGTTCTTTTAAGTGTTTCATTATTTATTTATTTATTTATTTATTTATTTATTTATTTATTCGATTTCTATGCCGCCCTATTCCGGAGAACTCAGGGCGGCTCACAGCACAGTAGAAATCAACATAAAAATACATATAAATATAAAACCGCTTAATTTTTTTTAAAAAAACCCAATCATTCAGCATACACACAGACATACACTGGCTTGGGGCAAGATGTTAACTACCCCAGGCCTGCCGGCAGAGGTGTGTTTTGAGTAATTTACGAAAGGCGGAGAGGGTGGGGGCGACACGGATCTCCGTGGGAAGTTGGTTCCAGAGGGCTGGGGCCGCAACAGAGAAGGCTCTTCCCCTAGGCCCTGCCAGGCGACACTGTCTGGCTGACGGGACCTGGAGAAGGCCGACTCTGTGGGCCCTAACTGGCCGCTGGGATTCATGGGGCAGCAGACGGTCCCGTAAGTAACCTGGTCCGATGCCATGTAGGGCTTTATAGGTGATAACCAACACTTTGAATTGGGTTCGGAGACCAATTGGCAGCCAATGCAGCTCGCGGAGTGATGCCGAAATATGGGCATTTCTTGGCAAGCCCAACACTGCTCGCGCGGCTGCATTCTGCATTACCTGAAGTCTCCGAACATTTTTCAAAGGTAGCCCCATGTAGAGAGCATTGCAGTAGTCGAGCCTCGAGGTGATAAGGGCATGAGTGACTGTGAGAAGAGACTCCCGGTCCAAATAGGGCCGCAACTGGTGCACCAGGCGAACCTGGGCAAATGTCCTCCTCGCCACAGCCGAAAAATGATGTTCCAAATTTAGCTGTGGATCGAGGAGGACGCCCAAGTTGCGGACCTTCTCCGAGGGGGTCAAAAGCTCCCCCCCCAGGCTGATGGACGGATAGATTGAATTATCCTTGGGAGGCAGAACCCATAGCCACTCCGTCTTGTCGGGGTTGAGCTTGAGCCTGTTGGCACCCATCCAAACCCTAACAGCCTCCAGACATCGGCACATCACTTCCGCTGCTTCACTGAAATGACACGGGGTGGAGATGTAAAGCTGGGTATCATCAGCATACTGATGATATCTCACCCCGTGTTGTCGGATGATCTCACCCAGCGGTTTCATGTAGATATTAAACAGCAGAGGGGAGAGGACCGATCCCTGAGGGACCCCACAAGGGAGGAACCTAGGGGTCGACCTCTGACCCCCCGCCAACACCGACTGCGACCGACCAGTGAGATAGGAGGTGAACCACTGCAAAACAGTTCCTCCAACCCCCAACCCCTCCAGTCGATGCAGAAGGATACCATGGTCAATGGTATCGAAAGCCGCTGAGAGGTCAAGTAGCACCAGGATAGTGGAAAATCCCTTATCCCGGGCCCGCCAGAGATCATCCGTCAGCGCGACCAAAGCAGTTTCCGTGGAGTAGCCGAGCCTGAATCCTGACTGTTGAGGGCCCAGATAATCAGCCTCATCCAAGGACCGTTGGAGCTGGAGTGACACCACCTTCTCAACAACCTTCCCTATAAAGGGAAGATTGGAGACAGGACGGTAGTTGTTTAATACAGCTGGGTCCAGGGAAGGCTTCTTGAGGAGGGGGCGCACAATTGCCTCCTTGCAGGGAGCCGGAAAGGACCCCTCCCTCAAAGAAGCGTTGACAATCTCCTGAACCCAGCCCCGCGTCACCTCCCTGCTGGCTGAAACCAGCCAGGAGGGGCACGGGTCCAATAAACAGGTGGCGGAACTCACAGCTCCAATGGCCTTGTCCACTTCATCGGGTGCCACAGGGTCAAAGTCCTCCCACACAACAGGATCAAGACAAGTCCCTGTCATCTCGACTGAATCATTATCAGCCGACACTGCATTCCAATTGGAGTCAAGGTCCATCCGAATCTGGGCGATTTTATCCGCGAAAAACTTATTAAAATCCTCAGCACTACCCTGCAAGGGTGCATCAACCCCCCCGCTGATTAAGGAGGGAGCGAGTTACCCTAAATAGGGCGGCTGGGCGGGATTCCGCAGATGCAATCAAGGCAGAATGATACGCGCATCTTGCCGCCTTGAGCGCCACCTGATAAGTCTTGATATAAGATCTTAAAAGTGTTCGGTCAGATATGGATTTACTTTTCCTCCATCGCTTCTCTAGACGTCTCTTCTGGCGCTTCATCCCCCTGAGTTCCTCAGTGAACCAAGGAGATCTCCTGGGTCTGCTACCACAGAGAGGTCGCAGCGGCGCGATCCGGTCAAGAGCCCCCTTCGCAGCCATATTCCAGGCCGTAACCAGGGACTCTGCTGAACCGAGAATGAGAGAATCCGGTATTTCCCCAAGCGTCCTCTGAAAGCTCTCTGGGTCCATCAGACGTCTGGGGCGGAACCACCTAATCGGTTCCGCCTCCCTGCGGGGGAGGATTGGAGCCTTGAAAACAAGCCGCAACAGAAAATGGTCTGACCATGACACAGGCAAAATATCTAAGCCCCTTAAATTCAGATCATTGCTCAACTGTTCTGAGAGGAATACCATGTCGGGAGTGTGTCCCCTCTCGTGAGTCGGACCCTGAACTACCTGAGTCAGGTTCATGGTTGCCATGGTGGCCATGAACTCCTGCGCCAACCCAGAGGATTCGCCGAGTCGGAACCTTGACATCATGCTAAGATCTCAATCCTTTTCAAACGACCTGGGGTCCTGAACTCCATCCACTTTCTCTAGGCTTGAGAGGAGCTGGTAAAGATACAGGGGAGGAAAATCTATCATGAAAAAAGGGAGTTTGCTTGAAGACCCAGCAGCTGCTGATAACCCAGAGGAGGAAGCAACAGACAGCATGCTGTGGGAAGATGAATTCTGGCAGATCTCCCAGCTGGGAGCAAAGACTTCAAAAGCAGAATGGTGGAGAGCTAATGAATTGCTTGCCACTCAAGTTTTGGGTGAGTCACTGGAAAGATTTCAAAACCCAGATGTGAAAAGCAGAAATCAATTCCTGCAGAGAGGAGCCAACAGCCCTTCCACTGCAGATCAGAAAGTCTTTCAGATCCTGTCTTCCCCTGCCAGGGACTCCAGCCCTGAAGAGAGAGGGAATACCAGTCTGAGGCCTCTGCAGCAATGGGGAGATTGGCACCCCCCACAGGTAGATGATCAGCAGCATCTAAGCTTGCCACAGCTAATAGAGGCCTTACAACAGCTTGGGGTGGTGCAGAAGCCAGGAGATCAGCAGCTGGTGGGAGGACGACCACAGCAAGGAGATTGGTCACCGCCCCCGAACGTACAGCAACCGCTGAGGGACTTACAGCAACAGGGGGCATGGCCACAACCCTTAACGTGCAACCCCTGCGCATGACCAGCAACCAGGATGGGGCCAGCAGCAACAGCCACAGTGGGGACCCCAACAGGCTATAATTTCACCCCCTTTCAGAGCAACCTTCAATGGGGACCCGGAGAAACTGATTTTCTTCCTCAACCAAGTACGCTCTCATTTGAACTGCTTGGCTTATCTCTACCCAGACCCAGGTGCCATGTTCGATGTGATTGCATCCAGCCTAGAGGGAGAAGCATCCGAATGGCTGAACAATTTATATAATGAGCAAGCCCCCGAATTGGAGGACCCCCACCTCTTCCTCCTAGGGCTGAGACAAAGATTTGAGGACCCATCTATCGGTCTCAAAGCAAGAGAACAAATCCACAAAATAAAACAAGCCGGCAGGCCTGCCCTGGAGTACGTGCGAGAATTTTGCAAGATAGCAGGTCGAATAGAGGGGTGGCCTGAACAGTCCCTAATGCATCACTTTATTGAGGGATTAGACAATCACCTCTCTCAAGCCTGCATCTATCGAGGAGTACCTGATCAGCTGCAAAAATGGTACCAGGCAGCAGTGAAGCTGGACGTTCAGCTCGCCTGCTATAAGAAGCCTCCCCCACCTGAATCTGAGCAGCAGCCAGAGCAACCCAAACAACAATCACCCCCACGAAAACCTCCAACTACTGCAATGGCTGAGAGACCCAGGCCACCTACAGGCCCATCAATTAAGTGTTTCCGGTGCAGACAGGAAAGACATCGAGCAGCAAACTGTCCAGTCCCCTACCCCCGACTACAGAGCAGACTGGAACCAGTGGCGAGAAGGAAACCTGCCCAGCGGCTGACGAGAGAGAAATCCAACCGGGTCATGCAGGAACCTGTTGCCCAGATTACACCCCCCACGCAGGAGGACGCCAAGACTCCGGGTGGACCTGCCCCTGGTCTACCCTCCTTTGACAGCGACGACGACGGAGAGAATGACCCGATGGTGAGTCGACAAGTCCCCCCTTTTTCACTGGCCACCAAACTTATAATCCCTAAGTCGGGGGCACAAATAGACTTAAACGTGCTAATCGATTATGGATGCTCCTGTTGCATCATTAGCTTGCCATTTGCCATGAAATTGGGTATATGGGTAAAACTGCTCTCCAAGCCTGTGAGGTTTGAGCAAGCCGATGGCTCCTTGATGGGAGGGACTCTTGTCACGCAATTAACTGAGCCCCTATGCGTAGAAATAGGTGAGCACTGGGAGTTTATTCGCTTCATGGTGGCTCCAAAAATGACTGAGACTGTGATCTTAGGGCTAGCCTGGTTAGACAAATGGAAGCCTTTTATCTGGTGGGAGAAAGGAATGAGAACTGTGAGACTACCTATAGGGCCTAAACCTCCCACCGATTCAACTGACGTTGCGGGACACCTTAGGCCACCCAATGAGCGCGCGCACATGGCTGCCTCACTGCCGCCAGGTGAACCACTCATCCCCAACAAATACCAGGACCTAGCAGAGGCATTTAGTGAAAAAGAATACGATGCCCTGCCCCCCTCACAGACCCAATGACTGCTCTATTAAACTGGTGCCAGGAGCCAAACTCCCACGACCGAGAATGTATGCTATGTCCCCCCTCGAAATGGAGGAGATGCAGCGATACGTGAACAAAAACCTAGTGAGGGGGTTCATTGAACGGGCCAAATCAACCGTGGGAGCCTCTGTGTTGTTCAAAGGAAAAAAAGATGGGTCTCTTCATCTCTGCGTAGACTATAAGGGTCTCAACGCTGTGAGTGTGGAAAACAAATACCCCCTCCCCCTCCTAAAGGACTTATTAACCCATCTGGCTAAGGGGAGTGTCTTCACTAAATTAGACCTGAGAGAGGCATATTACCAGGTGAGAATAAGAGAGGGAGATGAATGGAAAACTGCCTTCAACTGCCCCATGAGGAGCTATCGGTTCAAAGTCATGCCATTTGGACTACAGGGGGTCCCAGCCGTATTCATGCAGTTGATTAATGAGGTCCTACATGATCACTTGTACAAAGGGGTTTTGGTGTATCTTGATGATATCCTGATATACAGCACGAATATGACTGATCACATAAAGCTGGTGAGAGAAGTGTTAAAGAAACTATTGAATGCCAAGCTTTATGCCAAATTGTCAAAATGTGAATTTCACCAGACCCAATTAGATTATCTTGGCTACAGAATTTCCAACGAGGGCATTGAAATGGATCCAGCCAAGGTGAAAGCTATAATCGAATGGCAGCCACCAAAAACTCGCAAACAGCTCCAGAGCTTTGTAGGTTTTGCCAACTTCTATTGTCAATTCATCACCTCTTTTGCTGAGATTGCCCTACCCTTACAGAAGGGCTTTTCAACCGGTGGTACACGTACCACTTGTGGTACATTTATGAGTAGCAGGTGGTACGCAGCCCTGCCTAGCCAAGTGTAGTGGGGGAGGGAAAGAGCCAGCACAGGTAAGGGCTTACAGTGAGAGCGTCCTCTGGAGCTGCAAAGGCCCCAGGCTCACTTCTGGCTCACCCTCCCCCATGAGAAAGGAGGAGGGGGCAGAGACAGGAGAGCCTATAAAAGGAGGCAGTTTGGGCAAGAGAGGGAGAGAGAAAAAAAGCAGCAGCCTTCGGAGGAGGCAGAGTCAGCTGCACTGAAGGGGAAGAAGGAGGGGGAAGGGGAGGGTGGGGGGAGAGGAGATCAAGCAGGCTGGCCATGAGCTGATCTACAAGTGCTGTGGCAGCCACCTGTGCTGGCAGCAGCAATCATTGAATGAAATCATTGAATGAAACTGATTATCTGGGCCCTCAGCAGTCTGGGTTCAGGTCCGGTTACAGCACAGAAACTGCTTTGGTCGCGCTGACCGATGATCTCTGGCGGGCCCGGGATAGAGGTTATTCCACTATCCTGGTGCTTCTTGACCTCTCAGCGGCATTCAATACCATCGACCATGGTATCCTTCTGCGCCGGTTGGAGGGGCTTGGAGTGCGGGGCACTGTTTTGTGGTGGTTCACCTCCTACCTCTCTGGCCGGTCGCAGTCGGTGTTCGCAGGAGGTCAGAGATCGGCTCTGAGGTCTCTTCCATGTGGAGTCCCTCAGGGGTCTGTTCTCTCACCTCTGCTTTTTAACATCTACATGAAGGCGTTGGGTGAGATCATCCATCGACACGGGGTGAGTTATCATCAATATGCTGATGATACTCAGCTTTATATCTCTACCCCGGGTCATTACAGCGAAGCAATGGAACTGATGAACCGGTGCCTGGAGGCTGTTGAGGTCTGGATGGGTGCCAACAGGCTCAGACTCAATCCCGACAAGACGGAGTGGCTTTGGGTTCTGCCTCCCAAGGAAAATTCTAACTGTCCGTCCATCACCCTGGGGGGAGAAGTTTTGTCCCCCTCAGAGAGGGTTCGCAACTTGGGTGTCCTCCTCGATCCACAGCTAAGTCTAGAACACCATTTTTCGGCTGTGGCGAGGGGGGCATTCGCCCAGGTTCGCCTGGTGCGTCAGTTGCGGCCCTACGTGGACCGGGAGTCACTCCTCACAGTCACTCATGCCCTTGTCACCTCGAGATTCGACTACTGTAATGCTCTCTACATGGGGCAACCTTTGAAGAATGTCCGGAGACTGCAGGTGGTCCAGAATGCGGCCGCGCGAGCTGTCTTGGGTCTCCCAAGACATGCTCATATCACTCCAGCCCTTCGTGAGCTGCACTGGCTACCAATTGGTCTCTGAACACAATTCAAAGTGTTGGTTATGACCTATAAAGCCCTTTATGGCAATGGGCCAGGATATTTGCGGGACCGTCTTCTGCCTCATGAATCCCAGCGACCGGTTAGGGCACATAGGGTTGGCCTCCTACGGGTCCCGTCTGAAAGACAATGCCATCTGGTGGGGCCTAGGGCTAGGGCCTTCTCCGTTGTTGCCCCAGCCCTCTGGAACCAGCTTCCCTCAGAGGTTCGTACTGCTTCCTCCCTCCTAGCTTTCCGGAAACTATTAAAGACACATTTATGCAGACAGGTTTGGGGCGTGTGAGCTGCACTCTGCCCCTGGGCCTTTGATTGTGATTGTGTGTGGTATGAGTGTTATAAATTATTTTGTTTTTATATAGTATTTTAAGTAGAAATTTTAACTGATCCTATGTTTTGTTTTTTTACTTGTATTATTGTTGTGAGCCGCCCTGGGTCTGAGGAGAAGGGCGGCATATAAGTCTGAACAAAATAAATAAATAAATAAATCAGGCAAGAAATGCAGCGGGTGAGGGGTCTCCCTACAAGAGTAATGAAAAAAGGCAGCAATGGCTGGAGGTGAGGCACAGAGGAGGGAAGGAGATGGAGAGTGGAAGGATTCTTATGTGCTTTTGTGACTTTGAAGTTCTGAGATTTGCGCAATGAGGGCTTTGTGTTCTTAAGGAGTGTTTGGCAATTTCTATTTGGCTGATGGCTGATGTCTCCTGTTAGCTTCTATTGTTCTGCTGTTGTTAGCTGTAAGTTTTGCTACAAGGGATTTTGAAGTATTTTTCTCCTGAAAGGATTTTGCCTGTAGCATTCCTTTACTTATGAATGGAGCCATTTGGGGAGGTTGCCTTAGCTGGCAGCCAGTACTTACATTTTTTTTTCTTCCTTAACTGCCGGCTGTGCTCCTTACTTTCCTTTCTAGCCAGTAGTTAATTCTTAAAGGGGAATGTGCCTTTTTAAGCTAGTTCACTCAGAAGCTTGTCTTTTCTGTCTCTGGAGGCCTTTCCTTGTTTGATCAATATATGGAAGAGGGAAATATGGGGGGTGTTCAAATTCTTCCTTCAGAAGGAGATGGGAATGAGAAAAAGGGAGGCAGGGAAGGGAGGGAGGAAAGGAAGTCCCGCCTTAGCACTTGGCCACCAGCAGCTCTGCCATTGACTTTGCTTGTCAAAAGGTTGCAGAAGGGGATCACATGACCCTGGAACACGGTGACCATTATAAATATGAATCAGTTGCCAAGCATCCAAATATAAATCACATGACCCTGGGCATGCTGCAATGGTCATAAGTGTGAAAAATGGTCATAAGTCATTTCAGTGCAATTGCAACTTTGAACAGGTTTTTTTTGGTCATCAAGTTTTTGACACCTTGCTAGGTGGTACTCGAATATTGCCATATCCTAAAAGTGGTACAATTGGTAAAAAGGTTGAAAAGCCCTGCCTTACAGAACTACTCACAAGAGGCAAAAGAGGAGGGAAGCCGCAACCGGGACAGCCACTAGCATGGACGATGGGCTGTCAAACAGCTTTTGAGAATTTAAAGAGACTATTTGCTGCTGAACCGGTCCTAAAGCACCCCTGCCCAGGGGAGCCATTTGTAATTCAAGTTGATGCCAGCGATGTGGCAGTTGGAGCTGTATTACTGCAAAAGAACAAAAGTGGGGTCCTGCAATCCTGCGCCTACACCTCTAAGAAATTTACTGAAAGCGAGCGGAGATGGGCAATCTGGGAGAAAGAGGCCTTCACAATTAGTTGGGGGCTGTTGAACTGGCGACACTATCTAGAAGGGAGCAAAGTGCCTTTTGAAGTGTGGACAGATCACAAAAACCTAGAGGCACTGAAAACTCCCCACAAATTGTCCCCAAAGCAAGTATGGTGGGCACAATACTTTAACCGTTTCAACTTCACTCTAAAGTACATACCAGGAGGAAAAAACTTCCTAGCTGATGCACTTTCAAGACTGCCCCAGTACAAAAGCGAATGCGAAGAGGTTAATGAGGCAATTATCTCCAATCCACAAACTGCCACTCAACTCATGCCTCGCAGAGTCCCTAATCCTGATGACCCTGGGATAAGGAAAATAAAACAAGAGCTCCTCACTGATCAGTGGTTCAAAGATAATCAAACCTCCCTAACGTGCAGGGATGGCTTGGCCTACAAAAGGGGGAAAGTATATTTGCCTGAAGCCCTCCAACTTAATGTTCTCAAACACAGCCATGATGTAAAACAGGCTGGACACTTTGGATATTTAAAAACTCTACACCTCACCCGCCAGTAATTTTGGTGGCCGGGGCTGAAACGGGATGTGGAAAACTATGTAAAAAGTTGTACTGTATGTGCCACAATGAAAAGAATCCCAGGGAAAAACCCTGGGTTACTGCAGCCGGTGGCAGACCCTTCTCAACCATGGGAAGAAACAGCTATGGACTTTATAGTAGACCTACCTGAAAGTAGAGGAAATACTGTCATATGGACTGTGATAGACCTGTTTTCTAAGCAGGCTCATTTCATTGCCTGCAAAGGACTCCCATCTGCCCAACGACTGACCAAATTGTTCCTGAAACATATCTACCGGCTACATGGCGCCCATAAGCGAATAATTTCGGACAGGGGGGTGCAGTTCACAGCGAAGTTTTGGAGGAGTTTTCTTAAATTAATTGGATCATCTCAAGGCTTATCATCTGCTTTTCATCTGGCCACCAATGGGGCTGCAGAATCCGCTAACAAAATGGTGGAGCAATATCTCAGATGCTACGTTTCCTACCAACAGACAAACTGGACTGACCTCCTCCCTTTCGTGGAGGTGGCGTACAATAATTGTGTGCACAGCAGCACTGGCTACACGCCTTTCAGAGTGGCCACAGGAAAAGAGTTCAGCCCAATACCTGAATACCCTCAGGTGCCCTCTGCTTCCCAGACACTTGACCAATGGGTGAGGAGGTGGGAAGAAGTTTGGAGAAACACGAAAACTGCTTTAAAAAAGACTTTTGAAACCTATAAAAAGCAGGCTGATAAAAAGAGGGCTCCCCAAAGAACATTCAAAGTTGGGGAAAAGGTTTATCTGTTGACTAAATATTTACTCCTCAAATTATCCAGTAAGAAGTTAGGACCAAAATTCTTGGGGCATTTTCCTATCGTAAGGATCATCAATCCAGTTACCGTAGAACTAAAACTCCCTAGACCTTTAGGGAGAATTCACCCAGTCTTCCATTGCAGCTTGTTGAAACTTTATTAGAGCTCCACTTTCAGACCTCCCCCTAAGAAGGCACCCGGGCCCCTCGTAGTTGCGGGATAGACCCACCATGAAGTGAAACATATTCTTGACTCTAGAATTTTTAAAGGGAAATTGCAGTACCTAGTACAATGGAAGGGATACCCGTTGTCTGAAGCCACCTGGGTGAAATCCAGCGAGGTGAAAGCTGACAGACTCATCAAAAGGTTTCATGCGAAATATCCCAATAAACTGAAAAATAGCCCCTAACATATGCTTTTGTTTACATTCCAGGATGTTTTTTTTCTAAGGGGGGCCGGATGTCAAACCTGCTAACATTGGATGTTCTTGCTCTGACAAAATATGCACAGCTGTGTGATATTTTTAGAGTTAACTCAGATGACGCTGGGAGGGGAGGAGAAAGAATGTATGTGGGTAATTATATTAGATAAAAATCCTGTGCTATAAATGGAAGAGAACCTTTGCCCTTCAACCTGATAGGAGAACGTGATTTATGACAGCAGATTGGGGGAGGGAACATGCTGGAAAAATATGTGCTCAGGGGATGAGAATTTAGATCTTAGCATCTCTCTTCATGCCGTGCCGACATTTTGTTACATTAATAAAAGACTTTTTAGGATAAACAATGCCTGGAAGTTCTTTTAAACATAAGAACATAAGAAGAGCCATGCTGAATCAGGCCAAAGCCCATCGAGTCCAGCATTCTGTGTCACACAGTGGCCCACCAAATGTACATGGGGATCTTGAGCAGAAAGAGAAGGCAAAACCCTCCCTTTCCCTTGACCCCCAAACAAATGGTACTCAAGGGAATCCTGCCTGCCTCAACCAACATAGAGGCGGCACATGGACATCCGTTTTAATAACCACCGATACACTTTGCATCCATGAATCTATCTAGCCCTGCCTTGAAGCTGTCAAGGCTGACAGCTGTCACGACCCCTTCAGGAAGTGAATTCCATAAATCAACGACTCTCTGGGTGAAGAAATATTTCCCTTTATTTGTCCTCACTTTCTTAGCTATGAGCTTTAGGGAGTGCCCCCTTGTCCTGGTATTGTGTGATAGAGAAAATAATTTTTCTCTATCCACCTTTTCTATCCCATGCATGATTTTATACACTTCGATCAAGTCACCCCTTAAACGCCGTCTTTCAAGGCTGAAGAGACCAAGGCGTTGCAATCTGGTTTCATAAGGGAGGCGCTCCATTTCCTTGATCATTCTTGTTGCCCTTTTTTGCACCTTTTCCAGTTCCATTATATCCTTCTTGAGGTGCGGTGACCAGAACTGTACACAGTACTCCAAGTGTGGTCTCACCATCGATTTGTACAGAGGCAATACAACACTTGCTGACTTATTTTCGATTCCCTTCCTAATCATGCCAAGCATGGAATTTGCTTTTTTTACTGCTGCTGCGCATTGGGTTGACATCTTCATCGAGCTGTCCACCAAAACCCCAAGATCCCTTTCTTGGGTTGTCTCAGAAAGTTTGGTCCCCATCAGTTGGTAAGTATAATTGGGGTTCTTTGCCCCGATGTGCATAACTTTGCACTTGTTTAGGTTAAAATGCATTTGCCACTTTGTTGCCCACTCACACAATTTCGAGAGATCCTTCTGGAGCTCCCGACAATCAGTTTCACTTTTCACAACCCGGAACAATTTAGTGTCATCAGCAAACTTGGCTACCTCACTATTAACTTCTACATCCAGATCATTGATGAATAAATTAAAAAGTAAAGGCCCCAAAACTGAACCTTGGGGTACACCACTTCTCACTTCTTTCCATCCGGAGAATTGTCCATTTATTGCCACCCTTTGCTTCCTACAATTTAGCCAGTTACCAATCCAGGACAAGACCTGTCCTCTAATTCCGTGGCTGGAGAGCTTTTTTATGAGCCTTTGGTGAGGGACTTTGTCAAAAGCCTTTTGAAAGTCAAGATATACAATATCAACTGGGGCCCCTTTATCTATGTATTTATTTACACCCTCAAAGAATTCTAACAAGTTAGTAAGACATGATTTGCCTTTGCAGAAACCATGTTGATTTTCTTTCAGCAATGCCTGTTTTTCTATGTGCCCTGTAATTTTATCTTTAATAATGGTTTCCATCAGTTTGCCTGGAACTGAGGTTAGACTGACTGGTCTATAGTTTCCTGGATCACCTCTGGATCCTTTCTTGAAGATCGGGGTTATATTAAGTGTTTCATTAGTCAGAACCTTGACACACTGGGTTGCAGGAATCCTTTGAATGTGCCAGGTTGGGTAGGATGTGCAAATATATTTGGCGTTTAATGTGTAGGCCTTTCTCCACACTTAGTCCATTTAGCTTGATTATAGTCAATAGCTTTACATGCATCAAAAAAGATTCTGGCACTTGTCCATAAATCTCGTGTTATTCTTCCCCAAAAGGCAATGTCTGTATGTTCCTCCATATGTCCAGATTTAAAGTTGTTGGTAAAGCTGTACTGTATTGACAGGAGCATAACAAGTGACCTTGTTGCCCCTTTGCAAGTGCAATACGTAGTCTTGTTATAAACACAACTCCCTTTTGTTCCTTAACGTATTGGGCCCATGGTCCTTCCTTCTAGCAAAGAAGGTATGAGGGAAACAACAGTAGCAGAAGAAAAATATTGCAATACATAGTCCAGGTTCTAGGAACACGGATTTCCAGGGTAGTCCAATCCATTGAGGTGTTTCTCCTACTTAGATGGAAACAGTTCAACAGGCGAGGCAGGTTGAAATTTCATTTTTTTCAGGCTGTCCAGCTGCGGAGCTTGTCACTGGAGAGGACATGATGGGGCTTTCCATGCACTCACGCCTTGATTCCTTAAATCAGGAGGACTTGGAATGGTTTATTTATTTTATTTATTAATTAATTTAATTTCTATGCCGCCCTATTCCGGAGAACTCAGGGCGGCTCACAGCATGATAGAAATTACATTATATACATATAAAAAACCCTTAAGTTAAAAAAAAAAAGAAAAGAAACCAATCATTCCACGAACATACACTGGCTAGGGGCAAGATGTTAGCTGCCCCAGGCCTGCCGGCAAAAGTGTGTTTTAAGCAATTTACGAAAGGCCACTCAGGACTGGTATTTCTAGGTGATAGTTCTTTTCACCTGGACCCACTCTCCAGGAACAACAATGGCCAGAGACAGATGGTAAGGCAGCCTGGGCCTGTACTGAGATAGAAGACAAAACCTGCGCCACATTATGCAAATATTAAGTAACTTTATTCTCTTCTTCATTGACATTCTTGAACCTTCATATAACAAAAGCCTCCCGTACATCATTTCAAAGAGGCAAAGACAGCTTTCCAATTGAGGTCTATATTGAAATGGCCTCACCGCTAAAGGTTGTAAAGCTTTTTATTTACTTGCATTTATATATCATATATTTATCACAGGTTTGTTTAACTAAAGTATAAATACAACCATCCTGTTTTAGAAAAGTATCAATCATCCTTTGCGACCCCCCTTCAGTGGCTGCTTCTGTGTCCTAGCTATAGCTTTCTTTCTTTTTCTTTCTTTCTTTCTTTCTTTCTTTCTTTCTTTCTTTCTTTCTTTCTTTCTTTCTTTCTTTCTTTCTTTCTTTCTTTCTTCCTTTCTTTCTTTCCTTCTTTCTTTTTCTTCCTTCCTTCCTTCCTTCCTTCCTCTTTCTTTTCAACATCCGTCTCCAATCTTGCAACATCCACCTCCCACTTTCTTCTATTTTCCATTTTTCTCTCTTTCCAAATTTCTATAGTACATTCTTGTTCCTTCATTCTAAGGCTTGTGTTAAGGCATACAATTCACACGTTTGGGCTGACCATGTTAATGGCAGTCTCCCTGCTTAATGCATGCAATTCACAAGTCTGTGCAAACCAACTTAAAAGCAACTTTCCTGTTTCTTCCTTCTATTATCCATTCCTTCACTTCCCTTCTGCCACTCTGGCATAACTGCTTTCTTTTCTTCTTCCACAAGTACATCTTCTATCAACTTTACATGAGCCAAATCTTTCCCTTTTACTATTAATCAATCTTCCTACTGTTCTCTTCTCCAAAAGTATTCAAGACTCCATAAGCATACTTGGAGTCAGTGTATATGTTCCCCTTTCTCCCTTATTAACAACCTCAGAGCTTGCCGTAAAGCATAAAATCCACAGGTTTGTGCTGACTAAGGGAGGGAAATTCATCCAGCCTCCACTCACATTTTCTCCTCCCCATCTACTATCGCATCTTCATTATGTCTCTCTTTTTCTTTTTCTTTTCTTTTTCCCAACTACTTAAGCTACAAACAAGTGTGTACCTCCTTTCGGCTTTCTGATTTAAAATTGCCCACGCTTAACACCAAGACTTCCCAAATGTCAACTTTAGACAAAAATGATACTGGCTACCTCTTTTCCTCCACTTCTGAGTCAAAACCTCCTCCAAGCCATTCCTTTGTCCGTATTTACAAACAAATTACCTAGTGAAGAGCCAACAAAGGAGTGCTCACCAAACTCTGTTTGTATTTGTTAACATAAACTCTTTTTCTAACAGTTTTGCATACAAATCTTTAGTCAAAACAACATAGCTATTTATAATCCTAAAATTTTTCTCAACTCGTTCTTTGTTTTAAACAAGGATTGAATTACAATTCCTTCAATTCTTTTAGATATTATTTTCTATCAATATGTCCTGCACACAGACATAAAAACATAAAAAATAAAACAAAACTCCACAAAAAGATAAACAAGCTTAATGAGATATTCTGAGTTACTGAAATAGTTTTATATCAAACTCTAGTATTGGTTTTAATATAAAATTCCAATTTAATCAGATTCCATTCAGATGGAAACAAATTTCCATTAAGTAGATTAAAACATTTACAAATCTAAGAAAAACAATTCAGAGTAATTTCTTTTGGTTGATGGATATATAGGTCTAACTAAAACTCAAAGATTCCCCCCCCCAAAAAAATTGTCCAACAACTACTGTCTCCTCTTTCGATTAAAAAAACTGCAAGCTGAAACTGCAAGAGTGGGCATTAAATTTCACATCCACCCCCCTTCCTCAAACCAGAATTCTAAGCAGAGAGAAAAAATAGTTAAAATGAGCAGCCCCCCTTCTTTCTGTCTCTCTTTCACTCTTAAAGCAACACAGCCAGCAAAAAAAGAAAGAGGAGGAAAAAAAAGAAATTTTACAAAAATCTCACCACTAAAAAATA
Organism: Bothrops alternatus; assembly: GCA_034064705.1. NCBI lineage: Eukaryota > Metazoa > Chordata > Lepidosauria > Squamata > Viperidae > Bothrops > Bothrops alternatus. Next base: position 3,687,982 of record JARGCV010000257.1, on the reverse strand, counting down.
GTTTTCTTCCCTTCACATGCATTTTCCATAAACTCTCTCACACATTCTCCATGGGACTCTTCTCATGCAAACACTAGCTATTGCTGTTCCATTTACTATTACAACAATAAAATCAGCAGTTTACTGTTTTTTCACAGCCTGGGACGGGGTGGGTGGGGGGTGGGGTTTGAGGGCTAACACACACATTTACATATCAGCAAATTAACTCATTCACTTCCATTCTAACTGCTTGCATAAACAATTTCACATACAAATATTTCATTTCATACTTTCTCTAGGCAAACCATTTATTTTTAAATAAGGCCTTTTTGTTTGTTGTTATCAGAGAGGATTTTGACCCTCTTCCAAGTCTTGGAAATAACACAGAACAACACAGACATATATACACTGATACTATTAAAACAACATTTATTTAGACATATGGCTTGTCCTGCAAGAAGCGAGAAAAATCATGAGGTGATTCCAACCAAACATGTGGTTTTTATAGGGCCCTTTAACCATCTCCTATTTTTCTCACCATTCCAAGTCCAAGCGTAATGTTCTGGAGGGCCAAACATATATAAAACAAAACAAAACACACACATCAATTTGGGGTTTGAGGCCAAAACAGCCCTCCCCTTTTAATTAAAAAGGAGGGGAACATTTATGGTTACTTCCAATTTATCCCAGCAACTTCAAAAGACAGTGGGGAAAGACTAAAAGGAATATTGCAGGTGTGAAGGGGGAGGGGAAAACTAGCACCTCCTCTCCCCCAACAAAAGAGAATTGAATAGTCCAAAGAGCCAGATTAAAAGAAAAAAGAGAGAAAAAAAACTTGCTTTCAGTTCTTTGAATTTTCTTTTCTTTTGTGGCTTTAGTTGTTATCAGATAAACTAGCCAACCGGAGGTTAACAAAGTTTTTCAACTTTGTCTTCTTGAAGATTATTTTTACTCTTTTTTCTCAATTAAATCTTCTTCTTGCTGCTTGTCTGAGAGGAATAGCCACCCCCTCCTGTCTTGAAACAAATCCTCTTCCTCCACTCCGTAAATGAACTGTTTATCAAGCAAGATCCATTTCCCATTATTCTCTTTATTCTCAATACTGTCTTCTTCTTGTTTGGATTGTTGTGTAGAATATTCAATAGTCGGTTGCAAATCAGTTTCATTTGGAAAAAAGGATCTAATTAATTTCAATATTTCTGCACTAGTCTCCCTCAAGATTGCAATCCTTTCTTCTTTAAATTCATCAATGCGGTCCAAAATAGGTTTGACATTAAAACGTAAATTCCACTCCATTTTAAATTTTAAAACAATCACTCTGGCTTTAATCCAATTTCTACAACCGTGTCTCTAGCTTCGCTTACGAGAACAAAGAAGAAAAAAAATGGAGAATTCACTTTCACTTTCAAGCACTTTAGCAGTGAAAGTAGTGAAAGCTATACGCCATCTTGAATACATTATGTTAAATGTAACAGTTAGAAATACATAGCCAGAAAAACAATAAGAAATACTTGCAATCCAATAAAAACTCCTGTATTCACTCAGTCTGCAAACAGTCTCTCTTGTGTTCTATTTTTAAAAAGCAGAGGCGGTCGCGGCGTCTTTTTCTGTCTGATGACAGAAGCGTCTCTGAGCAGGAGCGTCTTCAGGAGTTATGGGGAGCTCGCACTCTTAATCCCTGAAAGCTTTTTTCAGGGATATTAGAGGAGCTCAACCCTACTCCCGATGCTCTGCACCTCTTCTTCGCCCGAAAAGGGGATTTTTCACCGCAAAAAACAGCTGATGTTCGCTATTTTTTGCGGCTTTACATACCCAGGGAACGGAGCCTCACAGAGGAGACTCTAGCGACGCCGGCGGAGCCACCGGAAGTGATCCAGTTTAAGAAGCAATCTATCTATGCTGCTGAGGACCAGGAAAAGCAAAGAGAGAGATTTGAAATGTTACTTCAACGAAAGTTTATGGTTAAGAGACAAATGATATTGCAAGTAAAAAAGAGAGACTTATTATTTGGAAGGGAGGCCTCGTTATGGAGATTTACCTGGCAGAAGAAAAAACCAAGAGTACGATTGAAGAAGTGAAATTTAAAATTGTATGTAAGGAATTATGGGTAATTCAAAATTATGGATTGACTTAAGGACTGTAAGACGTAAAAGAAGATGATTAATGGAAGATATAATCAAATTGAAGAAGAATGTACCTGCTTTGAAATGATTTAGGTTTGACATTAGATTGATTGATTGATGGATAGATAAGCATTATGTGATTTGATAAGGTTGAAGGAATCTAAGTTAGAAATGGATTAAATAGATTGTATTTGTTATTTAGGTTTATTTGACATATGAGAAAGCCCAGAAGTCGATTGAAGAAGTGAAATTTAAAATTAAGTGTAAGGAATTAAGGCTAATCTAAGATTATGGGCTGAATTAAGGATTAAGTTTATGAGTAAGATGTAAGAGAGGTTTTTTAATGGAAGATACACTAAATTGATTAAGAATATATATATATATATATATATATATATATATATATATATATATATATATATATATATATATATATATATATATATATATATATATATATATATATATATATATATATATATATATATATATATATATATATATATATATATTGTTTTAAAATTGTTGACAAAGAAATAAGGGAATTTCTGATATAGCTATTTCGAGTTTCTTAACTCTCTTCAGTCAGACTCACCCTTCTGGGATTCGAACCTGGGCAGTCTGCATGCTAAGCAGATGCTTTAACCTATTGAGCCACAAGTTCTCTCCCGCTTTGTCAGTAGTCAGGGAGTAAGGATATGTGTCAAGTGTTTATTTTTTAGATTGCACCCTGTAAACCCAAATATGGGAGGAAGGAATCATTCTTTCCTTTTGCTTGTTTCAGCTCAACCCAGAGCCATCTTGCAAGCACAAATATATATATGTTGTTTAAAATTGTTGACAAAGAAATAAGGGATTTCTGATATAGCCATTTCGAGTTTCTTAACTCTCTTCAGTCAGAACTCACCCTTCCGGGATTCGAAGAGAGTTAAATAACTCGAAATAGCTATCTCAGAAATCCCTTATTTCTTTGTCAACAATTTTAAAAACATATATATATATTTGTGCTTGCAGATGGCTCTGGGTTGAGCTGAAACAAGCAAAAGGAAAGAATGATTCCTTCCTCCCATATTTGGGTTTACAGGGTGCAATCTAAAAAATAAACACTTGACACATATCCTTACTCCCTGACTACTGACAAAGCGGGAGAGAACTTGTGGCTCAATAGGTTAAAGCATCTGCTTAGCATGCAGACTGCCCAGGTTCGAATCCCAGAAGGGTGAGTCTGACTGAAGAGAGTTAAGAAACTCGAAATAGCTATATCAGAAATTCCCTTATTTCTTTGTCAACAATTTTAAAACAACATATATATATTTGTGCTTGCTGGATGGCTCTGGGTTGAGCTGAAACAAGCAAAAGGAAAGAATGATTCCTTCCTCCCATATTTGGGTTTACAGGGTGCAATCTAAAAAATAAACACTTGACACATATCCTTACTCCCTGACTACTGACAAAGCGGGAGAGAACTTGTGGCTCAATAGGTTAAAGCATCTGCTTAGCATGCAGACTGCCCAGGTTCGAATCCCAGAAGGGTGAGTCTGACTGAAGAGAGTTAAGAAACTCGAAATAGCTATATCAGAAATTCCTTTATTTCTTTGTCAACAATTTTAAAACAACATATATATATTTGTGCTTGCTGGATGGCTCTGGGTTGAGCTGAAACAAGCAAAAGGAAAGAATGATTCCTTCCTCCCATATTTGGGTTTACAGGGTGCAATCTAAAAAATAAACACTTGACACATATCCTTACTCCCTGACTACTGACAAAGCGGGAGAGAACTTGTGGCTCAATAGGTTAAAGCATCTGCTTAGCATGCAGACTGCCCAGGTTCGAATCCCAGAAGGGTGAGTCTGACTGAAGAGAGTTAAGAAACTCGAAATAGCTATATCAGAAATTCCCTTATTTCTTTGTCAACAATTTTAAAACAACATATATATATTTGTGCTTGCTGGATGGCTCTGGGTTGAGCTGAAACAAGCAAAAGGAAAGAATGATTCCTTCCTCCCATATTTGGGTTTACAGGGTGCAATCTAAAAAATAAACACTTGACACATATCCTTACTCCCTGACTACTGACAAAGCGGGAGAGAACTTGTGGCTCAATAGGTTAAAGCATCTGCTTAGCATGCAGACTGCCCAGGTTCGAATCCCAGAAGGGTGAGTCTGACTGAAGAGAGTTAAGAAACTCGAAATAGCTATATCAGAAATTCCCTTATTTCTTTGTCAACAATTTTAAAACAACATATATATATTTGTGCTTGCTGGATGGCTCTGGGTTGAGCTGAAACAAGCAAAAGGAAAGAATGATTCCTTCCTCCCATATTTGGGTTTACAGGGTGCAATCTAAAAAATAAACACTTGACACATATCCTTACTCCCTGACTACTGACAAAGCGGGAGAGAACTTGTGGCTCAATAGGTTAAAGCATCTGCTTAGCATGCAGACTGCCCAGGTTCGAATCCCAGAAGGGTGAGTCTGACTGAAGAGAGTTAAGAAACTCGAAATAGCTATATCAGAAATTCCCTTATTTCTTTGTCAACAATTTTAAAACAACATATATATATATTTGTGCTTGCTGGATGGCTCTGGGTTGAGCTGAAACAAGCAAAAGGAAAGAATGATTCCTTCCTCCCATATTTGGGTTTACAGGGTGCAATCTAAAAAATAAACACTTGACACATATCCTTACTCCCTGACTACTGACAAAGCGGGAGAGAACTTGTGGCTCAATAGGTTAAAGCATCTGCTTAGCATGCAGACTGCCCAGGTTCGAATCCCAGAAGGGTGAGTCTGACTGAAGAGAGTTAAGAAACTCGAAATAGCTATATCAGAAATTCCCTTATTTCTTTGTCAACAATTTTAAAACAACATATATATATTTGTGCTTGCTGGATGGCTCTGGGTTGAGCTGAAACAAGCAAAAGGAAAGAATGATTCCTTCCTCCCATATTTGGGTTTACAGGGTGCAATCTAAAAAATAAACACTTGACACATATCCTTACTCCCTGACTACTGACAAAGCGGGAGAGAACTTGTGGCTCAATAGGTTAAAGCATCTGCTTAGCATGCAGACTGCCCAGGTTCGAATCCCAGAAGGGTGAGTCTGACTGAAGAGAGTTAAGAAACTCGAAATAGCTATATCAGAAATTCCCTTATTTCTTTGTCAACAATTTTAAAACAACATATATATATTTGTGCTTGCTGGATGGCTCTGGGTTGAGCTGAAACAAGCAAAAGGAAAGAATGATTCCTTCCTCCCATATTTGGGTTTACAGGGTGCAATCTAAAAAATAAACACTTGACACATATCCTTACTCCCTGACTACTGACAAAGCGGGAGAGAACTTGTGGCTCAATAGGTTAAAGCATCTGCTTAGCATGCAGACTGCCCAGGTTCGAATCCCAGAAGGGTGAGTCTGACTGAAGAGAGTTAAGAAACTCGAAATAGCTATATCAGAAATTCCCTTATTTCTTTGTCAACAATTTTAAAACAACATATATATATTTGTGCTTGCTGGATGGCTCTGGGTTGAGCTGAAACAAGCAAAAGGAAAGAATGATTCCTTCCTCCCATATTTGGGTTTACAGGGTGCAATCTAAAAAATAAACACTTGACACATATCCTTACTCCCTGACTACTGACAAAGCGGGAGAGAACTTGTGGCTCAATAGGTTAAAGCATCTGCTTAGCATGCAGACTGCCCAGGTTCGAATCCCAGAAGGGTGAGTCTGACTGAAGAGAGTTAAGAAACTCGAAATAGCTATATCAGAAATTCCCTTATTTCTTTGTCAACAATTTTAAAACAACATATATATATTTGTGCTTGCTGGATGGCTCTGGGTTGAGCTGAAACAAGCAAAAGGAAAGAATGATTCCTTCCTCCCATATTTGGGTTTACAGGGTGCAATCTAAAAAATAAACACTTGACACATATCCTTACTCCCTGACTACTGACAAAGCGGGAGAGAACTTGTGGCTCAATAGGTTAAAGCATCTGCTTAGCATGCAGACTGCCCAGGTTCGAATCCCAGAAGGGTGAGTCTGACTGAAGAGAGTTAAGAAACTCGAAATAGCTATATCAGAAATTCCCTTATTTCTTTGTCAACAATTTTAAAACAACATATATATATTTGTGCTTGCTGGATGGCTCTGGGTTGAGCTGAAACAAGCAAAAGGAAAGAATGATTCCTTCCTCCCATATTTGGGTTTACAGGGTGCAATCTAAAAAATAAACACTTGACACATATCCTTACTCCCTGACTACTGACAAAGCGGGAGAGAACTTGTGGCTCAATAGGTTAAAGCATCTGCTTAGCATGCAGACTGCCCAGGTTCGAATCCCAGAAGGGTGAGTCTGACTGAAGAGAGTTAAGAAACTCGAAATAGCTATATCAGAAATTCCCTTATTTCTTTGTCAACAATTTTAAAACAACATATATATATATTTGTGCTTGCTGGATGGCTCTGGGTTGAGCTGAAACAAGCAAAAGGAAAGAATGATTCCTTCCTCCCATATTTGGGTTTACAGGGTGCAATCTAAAAAATAAACACTTGACACATATCCTTACTCCCTGACTACTGACAAAGCGGGAGAGAACTTGTGGCTCAATAGGTTAAAGCATCTGCTTAGCATGCAGACTGCCCAGGTTCGAATCCCAGAAGGGTGAGTCTGACTGAAGAGAGTTAAGAAACTCGAAATAGCTATATCAGAAATTCCCTTATTTCTTTGTCAACAATTTTAAAACAACATATATATATTTGTGCTTGCTGGATGGCTCTGGGTTGAGCTGAAACAAGCAAAAGGAAAGAATGATTCCTTCCTCCCATATTTGGGTTTACAGGGTGCAATCTAAAAAATAAACACTTGACACATATCCTTACTCCCTGACTACTGACAAAGCGGGAGAGAACTTGTGGCTCAATAGGTTAAAGCATCTGCTTAGCATGCAGACTGCCCAGGTTCGAATCCCAGAAGGGTGAGTCTGACTGAAGAGAGTTAAGAAACTCGAAATAGCTATATCAGAAATTCCCTTATTTCTTTGTCAACAATTTTAAAACAACATATATATATTTGTGCTTGCTGGATGGCTCTGGGTTGAGCTGAAACAAGCAAAAGGAAAGAATGATTCCTTCCTCCCATATTTGGGTTTACAGGGTGCAATCTAAAAAATAAACACTTGACACATATCCTTACTCCCTGACTACTGACAAAGCGGGAGAGAACTTGTGGCTCAATAGGTTAAAGCATCTGCTTAGCATGCAGACTGCCCAGGTTCGAATCCCAGAAGGGTGAGTCTGACTGAAGAGAGTTAAGAAACTCGAAATAGCTATATCAGAAATTCCCTTATTTCTTTGTCAACAATTTTAAAACAACATATATATATTTGTGCTTGCTGGATGGCTCTGGGTTGAGCTGAAACAAGCAAAAGGAAAGAATGATTCCTTCCTCCCATATTTGGGTTTACAGGGTGCAATCTAAAAAATAAACACTTGACACATATCCTTACTCCCTGACTACTGACAAAGCGGGAGAGAACTTGTGGCTCAATAGGTTAAAGCATCTGCTTAGCATGCAGACTGCCCAGGTTCGAATCCCAGAAGGGTGAGTCTGACTGAAGAGAGTTAAGAAACTCGAAATAGCTATATCAGAAATTCCCTTATTTCTTTGTCAACAATTTTAAAACAACATATATATATTTGTGCTTGCTGGATGGCTCTGGGTTGAGCTGAAACAAGCAAAAGGAAAGAATGATTCCTTCCTCCCATATTTGGGTTTACAGGGTGCAATCTAAAAAATAAACACTTGACACATATCCTTACTCCCTGACTACTGACAAAGCGGGAGAGAACTTGTGGCTCAATAGGTTAAAGCATCTGCTTAGCATGCAGACTGCCCAGGTTCGAATCCCAGAAGGGTGAGTCTGACTGAAGAGAGTTAAGAAACTCGAAATAGCTATATCAGAAATTCCCTTATTTCTTTGTCAACAATTTTAAAACAACATATATATATTTGTGCTTGCTGGATGGCTCTGGGTTGAGCTGAAACAAGCAAAAGGAAAGAATGATTCCTTCCTCCCATATTTGGGTTTACAGGGTGCAATCTAAAAAATAAACACTTGACACATATCCTTACTCCCTGACTACTGACAAAGCGGGAGAGAACTTGTGGCTCAATAGGTTAAAGCATCTGCTTAGCATGCAGACTGCCCAGGTTCGAATCCCGGAAGGGTGAGTTCTGACTGAAGAGAGTTAAGAAACTCGAAATAGCTATATCAGAAATCCCTTATTTCTTTGTCAATAATTTTAAACAACATATATATATTTGTGCTTGCAGGATGGCTCTGGGTTGAGCTGAAACAAGCAAAAGGAAAGAATGATTCCTTCCTCCCATATTTAGGTTTACAGGGTGCAATCTAAAAAATAAACACTTGACACATATCCTTACTCCCTGACTACTGACAAAGCGGGAGAGAACTTGTGGCTCAATAGGTTAAAGCATCTGCTTAGCATGCAGACTGCCCAGGTTCGAATCCCGGAAGGGTGAGTTCTGACTGAAGAGAGTTAAGAAACTCGAAATAGCTATATCAGAAATCCCTTATTTCTTTGTCAATAATTTTAAACAACATATATATATATTTGTGCTTGCAGGATGGCTCTGGGTTGAGCTGAAACAAGCAAAAGGAAAGAATGATTCCTTCCTCCCATATTTAGGTTTACAGGGTGCAATCTAAAAAATAAACACTTGACACATATCCTTACTCCCTGACTACTGACAAAGCGGGAGAGAACTTGTGGCTCAATAGGTTAAAGCATCTGCTTAGCATGCAGACTGCCCAGGTTCGAATCCCGGAAGGGTGAGTTCTGACTGAAGAGAGTTAAGAAACTCGAAATAGCTATATCAGAAATCCCTTATTTCTTTGTCAATAATTTTAAACAACATATATATATTTGTGCTTGCAGGATGGCTCTGGGTTGAGCTGAAACAAGCAAAAGGAAAGAATGATTCTTTCCTCCCATATTTAGGTTTACAGGGTGCAATCTAAAAAATAAACACTTGACACATATCCTTACTCCCTGACTACTGACAAAGCGGGAGAGAACTTGTGGCTCAATAGGTTAAAGCATCTGCTTAGCATGCAGACTGCCCAGGTTCGAATCCCGGAAGGGTGAGTTCTGACTGAAGAGAGTTAAGAAACTCGAAATAGCTATATCAGAAATCCCTTATTTCTTTGTCAATAATTTTAAACAACATATATATATTTGTGCTTGCAGGATGGCTCTGGGTTGAGCTGAAACAAGCAAAAGGAAAGAATGATTCCTTCCTCCCATATTTGGGTTTACAGGGTGCAATCTAAAAAATAAACACTTGACACATATCCTTACTCCCTGACTACTGACAAAGCGGGAGAGAACTTGTGGCTCAATAGGTTAAAGCATCTGCTTAGCATGCACACTGCCCAGGTTCGAATCCCGGAAGGGTGAGTTCTGACTGAAGAGAGTTAAGAAACTCGAAATAGCTATATCAGAAATCCCTTATTTCTTTGTCAATAATTTTAAACAACATATATATTTCTGAGGTTTTCGCGGGTGTTTGTATGTAGGTCTTTGGTTCTTCGGGTTTTCTCCCGCGTAGAATTTGAAGTGTCTTGGCAACGTTTCGATGAAATCTCATTCATCATCTTCAGGCTGGTGCTTTTGGCTTCTGCTTCTAGGAGCAATGTGTGGTCTAAGCTGTTTTTTCCTTTTAACTGCCAGTGGGGGTTTGAAATGATTGGCTGGGGGGTTGGCTGTGTTCTGATTGGCTGGGGGAGTGTTCTGTTTGGGTGGGGGCTTTGTTGTGCTGGAGAGGTTCAAAGTGGCCAATGTTGCAGCTCTGGTCTGGCTCCTGGTCTGTGGTCTTGCCTCATCATTGGTGTGGGTTTGGGTTTGCTTTTTGCGTGGATGTGTGGAGATGGCATCCTGTGTGTTTCTGGTGTCAATCTTTGAGTTAGGAATACGTTTGTCAATAAGGGCGGGTTTCCAAATGGCTGGTAGGCGGGAGGTATCATCTCGTTTGTTCATGCTGTGGGGGCGTTTTTCTATCTCGATGGCTTCTCTGATTATTCTGTTATTAAAATGTTCAGTTTTGGCAATTGTTCTGGTCTTTTTGAAATCAATTTCATGTCCTGTGGCTTTAAGGTGTTGGACCAGGGAAGAAGTTGGTTCCTCTCTTTTGACTGAGTTTTTGTGTTCTTCAATGCGTGCATTTATCCTTCTGTTGGTTTGTCCAATGTATGTAGTGGGGCAAGCAGTACATTGGATTTCATATACTCCTTGATTTTCTAACTCAATTTTGTCTTTAGGGTTTCTTAGGATGGTGGATATTTTTCTGTTTGTGCAGAATGCTGTTTTGACGTTATATTTGTGCAGGACTTTGCTGATCTTGTCTGTGGTGCCTTTTATGTATGGGAGGAGGGCTTTGCCGTTTTCTTGTTCTCTGTCATGGATTTTAGTGGGAGTTTCTTTTTGGATTAAGTTGGAAATCTTATTTCTTGGGAATCCGTTGGATGTTAGTACATTAGTGAGAGTGTGTAGTTCGGTTTTTAGGTGTTGTTCGTCAGCTAGGCATTTGGTTCTGGAGATGAGTGTCTTGGCTACGGAGTTGATCTGTGCTGGGTGGTGGTGTGAGCGTGCGTGCAGATAGCGGTTTGTGTGTGTTTTCTTCTGGTAGATGGTGTGTCCTAGGGAGCCATTGGATTTCTTGTAGACTAAGACATCCAGGAAGGGAAGTTGGTTATTGGCTTCTGTTTCCATGGTGAACTGTATTTTGGGGTGTAGGCTGTTGAGGTGTGTAAGGAAGTTGTCCAGTTTTCCTTTCCCATGTGGCCAGATTACGAAGGTGTCATCTACGTATCTGAGCCAGAGTTTGGGTTTGTGATCAGATTTTTCTAGAGCTTGGGTTTCAAAGTGTTCCATGTAGAGGTTTGCAATGACAGGTGAGAGAGGTGATCCCATGGGTGCTCCTTCTATATATATATATATATATATATATATATATATATATATATATATATATATATATATATATATATATATATATATATATATATATATATATATATATATATATATATATATATATATATATATATATATATATATATATATATATATATATATATATATTGAATTGAGGGGCTTATTGATACTATTTGTTTAAAAGAAACTGATTATTGGAAGATATATACTAAACTTGATTGTTTGGGTGACTTTACATAACCTCTCAATGAATTGAAGTGATGGATTGATTGTTAGATTGATGGTTTAGATATGTAAATGAAAATTAATATTCTTAACAAGACGATGTGTCGGTCTGGTTTAGTGTAGTTTAAAATTCTTGTTAGGATTATATAATAACTTTGTTTGAAGTAGTGGGTTTTCTTTTGTTTTACCCTGTACTCACTCTGGGAAGTCAGGGGGGGGGGGGTAGGGAGGGTTTATAATTTTATATACTATGCTTTCTCAACTGTAATTGGGGTTGATGCAAGAATATGTAATTATTGTTATTAAGGGGTTGCTCGGGGGGCCTCTGGGCACCACATCCGATGGAAAGAGGAAGGAGGAGTGAAGGCTGATGTAAGTAGAAAGTTGATAAGAAGGGGGAAGAGTAGGGATAGTTGGGTGGAGTAGAAGGAGGGAGAAAGAGAAGGAGGGAGGAGAGTAGGTAGATAGTTGGTAAGTGAGGGGGGAAGGTTAGGGTTAGGGGGATGTGGTGGTGGGGGTACCGGGCAGTAATGTTAATTGTTTGGTAAATGTGGTCTATGATTATTTTCAGTTGAGTTATTATTATTAAATGTATTGAAATATGTACTAATGTTTTGTTAATGGATGATTTTGAAATATGTATTTATGTTGTGATTATGTTTATTGTTTATTTTAACACTATGATTTGATTTGAGCATTTTTCTTTTTCTGTTAAAAATTAAAAAACCAATAAAAAAAATATTAAAAAAAAGATTATTTTTACTACCACACATCAACACAAAGCCACTTGAGGTTTCAAAACATCCCAATTGTTCAAAACACATTGCAGAGGAGTAAATTTTGATTTAATTTGTTTCTTTAAATTACTGTGACGATTCCCCATATTTTTTTTATTTTTATTTCAAGATAGTTTCTTGGCTTCCTCCCTTTTTTACTTAATGAATTTGTAATTTTGTAATTAATTTTTGCTTTGGAGGACTAGTCAGGAAGATCAACCCCCTATCTTATTCCAAAATTACCAAAACCTCTGCAAAAAAATTACATTCCAATTTAATTATTTTCCTTAAATCACTCTATCCTGTATTAGAAGACAGTTTCTCGGCTTCCTCTTTTCTTACATTTATTCATTTATTTTTTATGCTTATCTATAGAGGACAAGTCAGAGAGATCAACCTCCTGCCTTATTCCAGGATTACCAAAGCTTTTTTTAAACTTCTTTTACTCACCAAGGCGCCTGTTGCAATTTCTCCTGTCAGTGGAGAAGCATGAAGCCTCATTGAATTCGGGCGTTCAGGTTCCTCAGACACGGATCCCACCACCGACAAGAAGTCTTCCAGGTCAAACACCTAGGAGCACTCTAAGACTCACGATTCAGTCGTCATTGGTTTCGTCCTGCTGAGAATTGAAGGCTCACTGGGACCTTAACAGGGGTCTCCAGATGTGGGGGGAGAGCCGTTGTGGCTTCCACCATTTTAGGAGCCAGGTTGTAAGGTTTTACACTTAGCCTCACAATTGCCCCAGCATTACTCAGGAATTTAAAAGAGCCAAAGAAACTCCCGTGCCCAGGTTTCAGCAAGCAAACAACTTTTATTTTGATCAAAATAGAGTTGGGTGACCCCATCTCTCTTCGTGGCTGGTAGAGAGATGAAGGCAACAACCAGGAAAAATGTCTTCCACTTTTTATACCTTTTGAAGGAAATAAATAAAAGTTATTTTTTTATAAAATGTAGAAATGTAAATGTAGAAATGTAATGCCATTATATGAGACTGTCTATTGAGCACAAATGTAACACTGTAACGCAAATGTAGCAATGCACTGCCAATGTGTGAGGTTTGTTTACTGTTTCCTGCCTATGTAAAGGGACCACAAATGGTAATCAGCAAAGATAATTAATTATGACCTAATGTTTACTGTTTCCTGCCTAAAAATTCCTCCGGAGACAGGAACTTACACTTTGAGTAGAAATCACTATCAAAGAGGGGAATTTTGACCCAAGGTGAAAATTACAAATAAATAACAGCAGATGGACGGATCTGTCAGGATGACCTTTTAAGTGTAAAAACAACTCCAAAGAATGACTATAGAGTTGAAAGAGCTTCTTAGATGTGACATGCATTGTAAAAAGTATAAAATGCAAAGCTTGAAACCTGCTCTTTGCGTTCTTGGAACCCAATCCATTTTGGGAAGGGTCCAGGAGGCCTCGTTTGCAAACGTCTTTCTTTTCTTTTCTTATTTTTATGTTTTTCTTCAATAAAATTTTGTTTTGTTAACCAGACTTGTCTTCATATTATGAGTATCAAATTTTGGGGTTTTTACATCTCACACTTTCCAGAACAAAGAGATCCAATCCTGGTACTAGGAACCAAAAGGTACAGAAAAATAATTCCTAGATGATGACTCATACACAGCAACCCGGGCTCCATCCGTAACTCCTGTAACTCCTTTTCCTCCTCCCCTTACCATGCTCTTTTCATGTAAGCAATCACCTGTACCTAAAGCATGAAACTTTTGCTTTTATATAACTAATTTCCCAATATAAAGCACCTAGAAAGCTGCTTGCACATAATATGTGTGTGTGTGTGTGTGTGTGTGTGTGTGTGTGTGTTGGAAATGCGATTAAAATACCAACAAAATTGGATTGGTAAGAAAAAGAGTTTATTCTACAGAAAATAGAAAAGCAGTTTGCAAAGCGCGGTGGATCCTGGTGAGAGACTTCAACAGGAAGTTCTAAACCCAGAGACCACACCAAAATATTCAAACTCATAACATTATATACACTCTTATCGCGACGCCCCCGTCCCTTCCCCTTAGGTCCCATTTGAGAGGACTTCCGGGGGCACAATCTGTCCAATCCGCCTAGCCAGAATACATCGTCCCCCCCCTTTGGTTACATCCTTCCGAACTTCCCTGTCATCCTTTTGTCTTGTTAAGTGTGTCTTCTAGCCAAGCCTCCTGGAATCTAGTGCCTACGTGCAGGGCTTGGCTATTGGCTAATCTTTTTATTGTTAATCAATTGTGACCGTTTTATTTTTAAACTTCTCCGTTTCTCACATGTGATTACAAAGTCACTACTAATATCAATATTACTAATATCAAGCTTAAGCATAATAAAATCCCTTCACAATATATCATGTGAACGCAGAGTCTATTTTTTGCTTTTATCTACAATTCATATGTCCCAAAGAACAGACAGTGCGCTGAACTCTGTAAAGAAAGCAGGGAGAGGCCGAGAGCAACTCCTGACCCGCGCGTGCCACATTTCTTCCTTTCATCCCTCCCGCGGAAGTGCACTCGCTGCTAAACAAAACTCAAGTCGTTAGCTTTTTTCAGGACAGAAGCCTTTTTTAAAAAAAATCCAATGCGCACGCGCGAGCAGAACAAACCCTCCCACATATTGTTTCACTTTGCTGTGGGTATCTTTGAATTCCTCCGTGCCAACACCACCAACGTTCAGCTCAGGCCTAGGGACAGAGACAAGCAAAGCCCGCCTGATCACTGAGACCTTCTCGGCCTCGTCGTGTCCTACTGCGCAGGCATTCATGCACGTGTGTCACCCCACCTCTGTTTTCAGCTTTTTCCCCGGCAGGTGCGGGGGATCAACGGGAAAAGAGAGAGGAAGTTTGCGCACACGTGGCAGGCACCCTCCCTTCGGTGGCAGTCTGAGGAAAGAGGGTGGCAGCGACAGCAGGACGGGCAGCCGGCGAACTCGTAGCAGACCCACTTTGTTTCTCACTCTTGATTGGGCCAAGCGAAGTGCGCGCAGCCGCAGTCTCTTCCTGTTCCCCTCCCTTTTTCCTTCCCTTCCTTCTGTCAGCGGGAGGTCATCGCCTCCCACTCTGCGCGCTTGCTGGGCCTCCCTCAGTCACCGCCGCTGCTCCTTCCACCTCTTCTTTTTCTTTTAATTTCTTAACCACCTCCTCTCCCCGACGCGCTATTGCTGCGATGCCGGAAAAGCAGCCCTTCGAGCGGCTCCCGGCCGAGGTGCGCCCCATCAATTATGGGCTGTGTCTCAAGCCCGACCTTATCGATTTCACCTTTGAGGGAAAACTCGAGGCCGCCGTAGAGGTAATGAGGGCTGAAAGAGAGGGGGGGGAATGAGCGTGTCTGTGCGTGTAAAGACGTAGGTAACTGGACTGGGTGAGGGAGGCTATCTGGTGCTATATGGTGGAGAAGGGAGCAGGCCTGGAGAAGTGTATGTGGATTAGGGAAAAGAGAACAGGGAAGGTAGGAATCGGGGCGCATACAGAGAACGTGGCTTTTAAGGCCTTGGGCTGGAGGGTAAGTTTGAACGTTGAGAAAGCTGGGGCTCCTTAGAAATGTGAGTGGAGAAGGCTGTATGGGTGAGGGGGTGGTGAATAGATTCCTGATGGATACACTTGGGATCAATGGAGTATGTGACTAAGAACGTAGATGTTGGAATACGGACTGAGTACGAAAAGAAGTTTTTGGGCGAGTAAAGTATGTATCAGTGAAGATAAATGCGGATATAGTTATGGTATGGGGATAGGGGGCATTACATTTAATTACATGCAGTGATCGAGGGGAGTGGTGGCTGCACCTCTTCTGAGATGTTGTGTTCGTCTATGTATAAGGGTGGACATTTCTGAAGGAGGAAGAATCCCTGCCTCAAAGACGAACTCTGGGATTGTGGAGAAAGGCGTAATACTGTGTAAGCAAAATTTCAATTTGTGAGAAATTCCTTTAGGCACTGCAAGAGTTTTCCCCGAGATAAATGTTTGTATTTTGATCTGTAATGAAAACATGTTTTCATTGCTCACTTTTGTAGGCTTGAGTGGAGATGAATTAGACTTAAGATATTTAAGATAAATAGGGGAAGGGGAAGTTTGTATCAAGTTTATTACTTCAGGTTTGAGCTTTGTAATTGTGAGCTTGACTTAGGCTGGATGTGTGCATCTATTCTCAATTATACCTCTTTTACTCATGCACATGCATCCATATTTAGACTATACAGACTCACATTTCAAATCCAGCTGTCCTCTCTGTCTAACCACTGATTTCCCAGTAGACTTACAAACAGCAAATCTGAGTGAAATTGTTTGGATTGAGCATGACTAGATTCCTGAGAATCTGCCTGGATATTGTTTGCTTTGTTCAGTGGAGAACCACTGGCTGCAAGTAGGGTAAATGAAAGAAAGCAGGAAAGTATAGTTTCTTTCTGTTATAGCAATTCTGCTCCAGTTTGTTGTTGTTCTGCTGATACTGACTCAGTGGTCTTGAACCAAGAAAAAGCAATTTATTTATTTATTTATTTATTTATTAATCAAATTTCTATACCGCCCCTCTCCCGAAGGACTCGGGGCGGTGTACAGCCTAAAATTTAAAAAACATATAAATATACAAAATTTAAAATAATTAAAAATGAATTAAATAATTTGGCCGAAATCCCCATTTAAAACCCAAAACATACAAAGCTTAAAATCTTAAAAAATACTCAGTCCCCCTAAAACATTTTGACCCTATTGGAACCGAAGCTTCTATGCCAGGCCGGCCTGTCGAAAAAGAAATGTTTTTAGTTCCCGATGGAAGGTGCGGAAATCTGTTATTATACGGAGTTCGGGGGGGGAGCTCGTTCCATAACGTGGGAGCTCCCACAGAGAAGGCTCTCCCCCTCCACAAACCATTTCAATTTGTTGGTGTCTTTCCTCCATTTACACTAGGGAAGCCAGCATGCTGATCCCCTAGGGCCTAGCCAACTAATTAGCTGGCATGTTGAGAAAGAAAAGGGTATGATAATCTAGTGCAGGGGTGTCAAACTGCCGGCCATGGGCTGGTTGCATCATATGGAGGCTGCGCCCACCCCAGGTCTGGCAATGCAAAAAAAGTTGCAATATGTCGCGACACATCACGTGAAGCGGCGAGTTTGACACCGTGATCTAGTGGGAAATGAGCAATCAGCTGGCTGTTAGGAAAAATGGGAGGGACTGCCCATAGTTTCAAAGCTAAGATATCCAGTGGACTGAGATTATATTGTTTATAAAACAGGCAGGTACTGGTCCGCGGACCGGGGGTTGGGGACCCCTGGCTTAGAGCACAGCAGACTAATAAAGTTTTCTTGAATTAATCCAATTGCTTGGGCTTTCATAATGTACTAGGCTATAATAATACTAGGCTATAATAGTACTAATACTAGGCTATAGCTGGAATAGTATGACATGCTTGGCTAAAATGTGTTCGGCTAGTCTGTGAGAGAAAGCATGCCTCCTAGAACCCACAAAGTAATGTTTTTTCACAGAAGGAACCTGGAGTATATCTGTTCTGCTGGATCAGGTAGAAAGGATAGAAATCACTAGAGTCCTTCAACTATTCTGTCCCTGTACCGTATAGGGTTTTAAAGGTGATAACCAGCACTTTTAATTGTACCGAGAAACCTGTAGGAAGCCAGTGCACCAATGTTACCTGGGTATATTGTGTGCCCCAAACTGTCCATTCTGGCTGGCTGCAACTTCCCAATGCTTTTCAGTGGCAGCCCCATCTAGAGTGCGGTGCAATAGTCTAAACAGGAAGTAACTAAAGTATGTGTGATCATGAATGGAGCCTCCTGATCCAGGAACAGGCATAATTGACAAAGTTTGATTTGTACAAAGACCCTCTTGCTCCTTCAGCAGGAGCAGTGAGTCCAGGAGGACCCCCAGGTTGTGCATCAACTCCTGGGGAAATGCATCCCCATCCTGACAGTGGAAGTTGTCCAGATCTGCAGGCTCTAAAATCCACAGCCACTTTACTTTGTTAGTGTTGAATTGGAGCCTGTTCCTTCCCATCCAGACCCTCCTAGTTTTCTGCTCCATATGGCTGGAGATGATAAAAGTTATAGTGTAGTACAGGGGTCCCCAACCCCCCCCCCAGCCACGGCCCACTACTGGGCTGTGAGCTGTTTGGAACCAGGTCATGGAAGTGGTGGGTGAGCATGCGCGAGCTCCATTTGTGCAAGGAGCGGGTGCGCACTTGCCCACCACTCGCACAAAACGATCCCCTCTCTCCCCCCCCACCAGTCCACAAAGCCAGAAAGTTTGGGGAACTCTTGTCTAGTATATTGGAGGATACCAGGTTGAGAAAGGCTGCTGTTTTAAAAGTGGAAAAGTCTAAAATTGATTTAATGCTGAAAAATGTTCTGCTTTCTTTAATTTAGTGCTTTCTTGTATATCTGCATCAGCTTAGGTGTCTGGCTAGTTAGGACAGGGCTTTTCAACCACTTTTAGAATATGGCAATATTCAAGTACCACCTAGCAAGGTGTCAAAAACTTGATGACCAAAAAAAAAACCTGTTCAAAGTTGCAATTGCACTGAAATGACTTATGACCATTTCTCACACTTATGACCATTGCAGCATGCCCAGGGTCATGTGATTTATATTTGGATGCTTGGCAACTGATTTATATTTATAATGGTCACAGTGTTCCAGGGTCATGTGATCCCCTTCTGCAACCTTTTGACAAGCAAAGTCAATGGCAGAGCTGCTGGTGGCCAAGTGCTAAGGTGGGACTTCCTTTCCTCCCTCCCCTCCCTGCCTCCCTTTTTCTCATTCCCATCTCCTTCTGAAGGAAGAATTTGAACCCCCCCCCCATATTTTCCCTCTTCCATATATTGATTAAACAAGGAAAGGCCTCCAGAGACAGAAAAGACAAGCTGCTGAGTGAACTAGCTTAAAAAGGCACATTCCCCTTTAAGAATTAGCTACTGGCTAGAAGGAAAGTAAGGAGCGCAGCCAGCATTTAAGGAAGAAAAAAAAATGTAAGTACTGGCTGCCGGCTAAGGCAACCTCCCCAAATGGCTCCATTCATAAGTAAAAAAATGCTACAGGCAAAATCCATTCAGGAGAAAAATACTTCAAAATCCCTTGCAGCAGAACTTACAGCTAACAGCAGAGCAATAGAAGCTAACATCAGCCATCAGCCAAACAGAAATTGCCAAACACTCCTTAAGAACACAAAGCCCTCATTGCACAAATCCCAGAACTTCAAAGTCACAAAAGCACATAAGAATCCTTCCACTCTCCATCTCCTTCCCTCCTCCATGCCTCACCTCCAGCCATTGCTGCCTTTTCTCCAGCATGGTGGATGTAGAATCCACTGATTGGGTTATTTCAGCCTTCCTGCTCAGAGACTAGGACAGAGCTTTAGCCACGCCTCCCCTTGGGTGTGTCTCCCAGTTTTTCCTAGTCTCGGCTCAGCAGCAGACAGGTTTTTTTAAGGCTCCATCGCAACTTTTGTTTTGAACTTTTTAATTCGGCTCTATTTTTTTCCAAATTACTCTAAATCGGCAGATTACTTGCCTCTTAGATCTGGCTCATTAATTAAGGACTCTGTCCTTACCAGAGCCGAGCCCCTTGGCTCTAGCAGAGATTCTTCCCCCCCCAGGTCCCAGGCCTTACCAGGCAGGGGTTTTTTCGTGCTGGGCTTACCTGTTCCTTCCAGGCAGTCCGGCAGGGCGAGCGGCTTCACAGGACGCGCGGCAGGCATCGGATCCAGGCAACGGAGCTCCGTCGGGGGAATCGCCGTCGCCGCCTAAATCGCAAGTGCCCAGTGGGGGGGGAGGGTAGCGGGGAGCGAGGCCTCGCTCCGGACCCGCTTTCTGGCTTTTGACTTTGCGAGGGGTTTTTCCCTCGCAAAGAGCTAGAAAAGGCGAGGCCGCCATTTTGGCCGCATGGTCACCAGGAGGCTGTCTTCTTCTTCCTGACTGACGGCCACCATCTTGGATTCGGGCCTACAAGGCCTCGTTTAGGAGTTGACTCGTGTTGACCTGGGCTGCCAGGTCGGTACGAGGGACAGCCTATCGGAGCATTTCTAGCGCTCGGAGGCTTATTGGCGGCCGCCGTTTTCTTCTTCCAGACCACGCGCGGCTGGCTCAGCCGGGCCTTAGGCCTCCCGTCGGGGCTGCGTGGCAGGCCATAAGGAGGCCCTTTCTGGCTCCTAGGAGGTTTGTCCTCTGGTGACTCTATTGCCTGGTTTGCGATCAAGTGGTTGTTTGTTTTCCTTGCATCTGGTATAGGAGGTAGCTCCCTGTGGGTCCCGGTTTACCTAGGCCCTGTCCTGGAGTGAGAGTTTACCTGGCCGCCTGTTATCACTAGCCATGGCCTTTAGCCACTGGGCCTATCGGACAGGCTTACATCCTGTCTGGCTGCCCTGTCATTGATTGTCTGTGGTCAGCATGAGGGGCGGCTGCGTTCTTCTCTGACTACTGATCTGCGTCCTTAATTCCAAAAAATTTTTTCTCACTAGTTATCCTATTGCAGGCTCTGTCTAATGGCAATGGCAGGCAGGTCCTCGCTGCTGGCTTCACAGGTCCCACTTGTGCCCCCTGCGCAATCAAAGCGCAGATCAACAGAATTGGAAGCAGGGGGTAAGAAAAAGGCTAAAACAAAGCACCTGACTTCCAAGGAGACCTCTAAGTCAGCTGAGTGAGAGGCCTCGAGGAGACACCAGGCACTGGAGAGGGAATTCTCCAAAGCACAGCGGCCCCTATCCAGTGGGGCTGATCCGGTTCCCCCTGCCCCACTGGATACTGTCACCTTGGAGCCATCCCTGGCACCTGTGCAGGAAGTCACCTGGATCGCTACTCCTCTGGGGGCAACCGAACAGGCAGGTTCCTCTCACTCCTCTCCTCCTCTCCAGCAAGGTCCCCAAGTGGTTCATGCTCCAGCGGTGGTTGGGGCTGCCCTTGGGCCAGGGGGCTGCATGGTCCCAGAGCCAATTCCAGGCATTTATGCAGCATGCCTTTGTGCAATTTATGTCCCCCTCTAAGAGCCCGCAGGCTCTCCCTCAGGTCCCACCCCCTCCCACTAGTCCTCCTTCCCTGCAGGGTTGTACCTCGGCACCTGGTTCAGATGTCTCTGAATCCTCCTCTCAGGTGGGAGATGGGGAGTCTGTGGATTTGGACGTGGCCGACACCCCCATGTCAGAGGACGAGGAGGCAGTGCCCGATCAGGCTTCTGCCTCCTGTCTGTTTGACCCCTCGGTCTTCACGTCCCTTTTGTCAAAGGTCTGTGCCACTACCAATCTGACCTCTGTCCAGGAGGAAAAACCTTCTACTTCAAAAGATAAGGAGTCTAACCCTTTATTTGCAGTGAAGGTAGTAGAACACAAACAAATACCCTGTCCCTTTGTGTTCCGGGACGCGGTCGAGGCCCAGTGGTCCTCCCTGTCCACTACTCCCAAGGAGAGCAGTATGGAGAAGAAGCTATATAACGTCTCTCCGTCTTTTGCTTCCCTGCTAGACATTCCTACCGTTGATTCTCCTCTAACTTCCCTATTTTCAAATTCCGCCACCTCAGGTGACATGGCAGAGGTCCTGACAGTGGAAGACAAGAAATTTGAGTTTGCCTACAGAAGAGCTCACCAGGCTTCCGGGCAGGCCATTAAGGCTGCTACCTCAGCTTCCTTTTTTGCCAGGGCGTCCATCATGTGGCTCTGTGAGATTCAAACATTGGTTCCTCCTGATCAGGTCAGAGGGCACCAGACACTTGTCAAACTGGTAGGGGCCTCACAATATATGGCTGACACCTCCCTTTACTCGGCTAAGTGTTCGGCCCGTTCAATAGGCTGAAAAGCCCTGAGTTAGGAGCCTGAGGTTTTCTGGATCCAAACTGGTATGGAAATAATGTCATAACTATTCAAAAACCCCTGGGCTGTGACCCACTATCAGGCTGTGAGCTGTTCAGAATCAGGCTGCGGAAGCAGGCATGCGTGCCCACCGCTCGTGCAAATGGAGCTGCATGTGCACACTTGCGCGGAACCATCCCCTCTTTGCCCCCCTGCTTGTCTGCAAAGCTGGACAGGTTGGGGTATTGTTTCATAGTGAAGTCATAATATTTTCTTAGCTAGGATCTTGCATTTGATAAAAAATGTGGTCCACTGCTTGACACAGGGTTCTACTTTGTGTGTGTTACACTTCAGCTTCTCTAATGGTTTAATAGTACTTAAAATCAAACACATTTGGAGGGAGCTTGGGAGCTGGTTTGTCATGTTCTGCATCAATGAGAATAAATCTCCAGGAGGAAAATGGAATTACAGACAACCTACTTCAAAAAATTGTGGAGATTATTAAGAAGAGAAAGAATATTAACAAATTCGATAGATTCTGAAATGTCATTGATTTGGTTATTCTTTAAAAGTAAAATTTAAAACAAATATGAAAATATTTACTATTTCTTAACAATATATGGCTACAAGTTAAAAAAACCCCTCTTGATTTGCAAACAGCATTGAATCTTCAAACAATAATGATTGGATGCTTCATTCTTGGAGAGCCTGAAATGGATGCTTCAAGCTTAGAAAACCTGAAACCAGGAGTAATAAAAATTATTGCAGTTTTGCATGCTGAGGATAAAATATTTTTCCAGTTGCTAAAGGAAGCCAATGTAGTGTAATGGATTTTGGTTGGGGAGATCTGGCTATAAATACCTGCTGAGCTGAGAAACCCAGTGTCAACTCTACAGTGAGCCTAGCTGCAGCAATCTTTCTCTGTCTCATTCTAGGTTGCCACATGAAAAGGAGGGAGGGGGGTTTCACAGGTTATTCGCTAGTCTAAACAATATTCTGTCCCATGGGAACCAAGGTCATCTCGTACTCCCGGGACTAGGGGCAGGGCATTGTATTAGAAAGCCTGCCAAACATTTCTATTGGGAAACATAGTAAATTGCATATTTTTGAGGGTGGGACATTATACTTTGTAACTGGGTAATTTTTAGTGGGAAATTCAGACTTGGTTTCACTTTTGACCATGCCGATACTTTGTAACCAATAAACATGTTCTTTGAGGAATTTACAAGCCTCGGAGTTCAGCTTTATTCATCTCTGTCTATCAGAACCATGACACCCAGTTTGGTAAAATATTCTAACATGACTCCTTGGATAGATACTCTCTGAAGTTCCGTGTAGGAACTGTGGAATATAAAGAAAAAATTGAGGATTGCCATTTGAGTTAATCAGGGTTTATGAAATTTGAAGGGAGGAATTTTCAGTTTTTTAAGCTAGTTTTAAACTATTTTGTCATGGTTCCGGCGTTGTTTACCTTAAAGAATCTTTTATTCGGGAAACAAAGTATTGGCACTACATAGTTGAACCCAAAATCTAAATTCCCCTCCCCTGGATACAAAGTAACAAAGTACAATTCCCACCCCCAATAAACAGTCATAAAGCACATTCCCCAATTAGCTTGAAGCGCAGGCTTTCTCCCCAGCTCTCCAGACTGCCAAAACGTTATCAGCTCAGGACCCAGTTTGTCCTTGGATTCCCACGGTAGAGTTATTATTATGACTTAACTGAACTCTCATCCCAATCCCCCCTCCCAGCACCAAGTAATTCTGAAAGCATAGAGAAAATGGCTGCATTTTCATCTGTTGTCAAAGCAAGAACATCCGATGTTAGCAGCATTGACATCCGCCCCCCCCTTACAAAAAGGACAAATCCTGTAATGCAAACAAAATCACATGTTAGGGGTTGCCTCTTGGCTTTTTAGGGTGTTTCTTATAGAACTTATTAATGAGTCTGTCAGCTTTTACATCACTAGATTTTACCCAGGTGGCTTCAGGCAACGGATACCCTTTCCATTGCACTAAGTACTGTAGCTTTCCTTTAAAAAGTCTAGAATCAAGAATACGCCTCATTTCATAGTGAGTCTGTCCTGCTACTAAAAGAGGTCCAGAGGCCTTCTTAGGGGGAGGTCGTAAGGTAGAGTCCCGAAAAGGTTTCAGCAGGCTACAATGGAACACAGGGTGGACTTTCCCTAAGAGTCTGGGAAGCTTTAATTCTACCATGACTGGGTTAATGATCCTTACGATGGTGAAGGGTCCTAAGTATTTTGGTCCTAACTAGGTAACTTAAGTTGTAAATATTTGATGGACAGATAAACCTTTTCCCCAACTTGGAATGACCTTTGAGGAGCTATCTTTTTATCTGCTTGCTTTTTATATGTCTCAGAAGTCTTTTTCAAAGCAATTTTCGTGGTTCTCCAGACTTCTTCCCACCCCCTCACCCACTGATCAAGAGTTTGGGAAGTGGAGGGCCCCTGAGGATATTTGGGTATTGGGCTGAACTCTTTTCCTGTGGCCACTTTAAAAGGTGTGAAACGGGTACTGCTGTGAACAGAGTTATTGTAAGTCACCTCTGCAAAAGGGAGGAGGTCAGTCCAGTTTGTCTGCTGATAATTCACATAGCATCTGAGATACTGCTCCACCATTGAATTCGCAGATTCGGCCGCACCATTGGTAGACGGGTGAAAAGCCGATGACAGTCCTTGAGGCGAGCCAATTAGCTTAAGAAATCCCCTCCAAAACTTGGCTGTAAACTGCACCCCCCCCCGGTCTGAGATTATATGTTTTGGTGCTCCATTCAGTCTGTAGATGTGTTTTAGAAACATCTTGGTTAGATGCTGGGCAGACGGGAGTCATTTGCAGGCAATGAAGTGAGCCTGCTTTGAAAACAGAACTATCACAGTCCAGATAACTGTATTTCCCCTGCTTTCAGGTAGATCTATAAAATCCATAGCAATTTCTTCCCATGGTTGGGAAGGATCCGCCACCAGTTGTAATAGTCCAGGGGGTTTCCCTGGGATTCTTTTCATGGTGGCACATACAGCACAACTCCTGACATAGTTCTCTATGTCCCGTTTCAATCCCGGCCACCAAAATTGCCAGCAGATTAGGTGTAGTGTTTTTAAATATCCATAGTGCCCAGCCTGTTTTACATCATGGCCGTGCCAGAGCGCTTTAAGGCAGAGGGTTTCAGGCAAGTACAACTTCCCCCTTTGTAAGCCAAACCATCCCTGCATGTTAGAGAGGTTTGATTGTCTTTGAACCATTGGTCGGTGAGGAGCTCCTGTTTTATTTTCTTTGCCCCAGGGTCGTTGGGGTTTGGGGCTCTCAAAGGTGGGACTCTACGCGGCGTTAGTTGAGAAGCAGTTTGTGGAGTAGATATAATTGCTTCATTAACCTCTTCACACTGGCTCTTGTATTGGGGTAGTGTGGATAAAGCATCAGCTAAAAAGTTTTTTCACCCTGGTATGTACTTTAGGGTGAAGTTCAATCAGTTAAAAGTATTGCGCCCATCGTACTTGTTTTGGGGACAATTTGGGGTGAGTTTTCAGCGCCTCATGGTTTTTGTGATCAGTCCATACCTCGAAAGGCACCTTGCTCCCTTCTAGATAGTGTCACCAGTTTAATAGAGCCCAACGAATCGCGAAGGGCTCCCACACAGCCCACCTCCTCTCTCAATCAGTGATTTTTTTTGAGGTGTAGGCGCAGGGTTGTAGGATCCCATCCTGGTTCTTTTGCAATAGCACAGCTCTGACGGCCATGTCGCTGGCATCGGCTTGAATCACAAAGGGTTTCCCTGGGCAAGGATGCTTTAAGTCCGGCTCGACCGCAAATAGCCTTTTCAAATTCGCAAAAGCAGTTTGACAGTTTATAGTCCATGCTAGTGGCTGGCCCGATCGCAGCTTCCCTCCCACTTTGCCTGTTTTCAGTAAGTCCATAAGGGGTAAAGCAATTTCAGCAAAGGAGGGGATGAACTGGCGGTAAAAGTTGGCGAATCCTAGAAAGCTCTGAAGCTGTTTGCGAGTCTTTGGGGGCTGCCATTCAATTATGGCTTTCACTTTAGCCGGGTCCATTTCAATGCCCTCACTGGAAATTCTGTAGCCGAGATAATCTAGTCGGGTCTGGTGAAACTCACACTTTGATAGTTTAACATAAAGTCTGGCATTTAGCAGTTTCTTTAGTACTTCTCTCACTAGTTTTACGTTGTCAGCCATATTCGTGCTGTATATCAGGATATCATCAAGATATGCCAAAACCCCTTTGTATAAATGGTCATGTAGTACCTGATTGATCAGCTGCATGAAGACAGCTGGAGCCCCCAATAGTTCAAACGGCATGACTTTAAATTGGTAGCTCCCCACGGGACAGTTAAAAGTAGTCTGCCACTCATCTCCCTCTTTTATCCTCACTCGGTAATATGCCTCTCTCAGGTCCAATTTAGTGAAGACACTCCCCTTTGCCAGGTGGGTTAGTAAGTCCTTCAGGAGGGGGAGAGGGTATTTTTTTTCCATGCTCAACGTGTTCAGACCTTTATAATCCACGCAGAGATGAAGTGACCCGTCTTTTTTTTCTTTAAATAACACCGGAGCTCCCACCTGAGGTTTAGCCCATTCAATAAATCCTCTGTGATGACCCAGGGCACGGCACAGAGGCAATGCAGTCAGCTGGCAATTCAAACCACCCTTTAATTCCTCCAAAGTTCCCCCAAATGCTCCCACGTTTCTGGCAAGCCCCAGAACAAAGTAAGACACACACCTTCAGCAGCCTCTGGCTGCAAGTAGTTTCACATACAGTTACAGTGGGGCAAAAAAGTATTGAGTCAGCCACCAATTGTGCAAGTTCTCCCACTTAAAAAAGATGAGAGAGGCCTGTAATTGTCATCATAGGAAGACCTCACCTATGAGAGACAAAATGAGAAAACAAATCCAGACAATCACATTGTCTGATTTGGAAAGAATTTATTTGCAAATTGTGGAAAATAAGTATGTGGTCACCTACAAACAAGCAAGATTTCTGGCTCTCACAGACCTGTAACTTCTTCTTTAAGAGGCTCCTCTGTCCTCCACTCATTACCTGTATTAATGGCACCTGTTTGAACTTGTTATCAGTATAAAAGACACCTGTCCACAACCTCAAACAGTCACACTCCAAACTCCACTATGGTGAAGACCAAAGAGCTGTCGAAGGACACCAGAAACAAAATTGTAGACCTGCACCAGGCTGGGAAGACTGAATCTGCAATAAGCAAGCAGCTTGGTGTGAAGAAATCAACTGTGGGAGCAATAATTAGAAAATGGAAGACATACACGACCACTGATAATCTCCCTCGATCTGGGCTCCACGCAAGATCTCACTCTGGGGTCAACATGATCACAAGAATGGTGAGCAAAAATCCCAGAACCACACGGGGGGACCTAGTGAATGACCTGCAGAGAGCTGGGACCAACGTAACAAAGGCAACCATCAGTAACACACTACACCGCCAGGGACTCAGATCCTGCAGTGCCAGACGTGTCCCCCTGCTTAAGCCAGTACATGTCCAGGCCCGTCTGAAGTTTGCTAGAGAGCATTTGGATGATCCAGAAGAGGATTGGGAGAATGTCATATGGTCAGATGAAACCAAAGTAGAACTGTTTGGTAGAAACACAACTCGTCGTGTTTGGAGGAGAGAGAATGCTGAGTTGCAGCCAAAGAACACCATACCTACTGTGAAGCATGGGGGTGGCAACATCATGCTTTGGGGCTGTTTCTCTGCAAAGGGACCAGGACGACTGATCCGTGTACAAGAAAAAATGAATGGGGCCATGTATCGTGAGATTTTGAGTGCAAACCTCCTTCCATCAGCAAGGGCATTGAAGATGAAACATGGCTGGGTCTTTCAGCATGACAATGATCCCAAACACACTGCCCGGGAAATGAAGGAGTGGCTTCGTAAGAAGCATTTCAAGGTCCTGGAGTGGCCTAGCCAGTCTCCAGATCTCAACCCCATAGAAAACCTTTGGAGGGAGTTGAAAGTCCTTGTTGCCCAGCGACAGCCCCAATACATCACTGCTCTAGAGGAGATGTGCATGGAGGAATGGGCCAACATACCAGCAACAGCGTGTGCCAACCTTGTGAAGACTTACAGAAAACGTTTGACCTCTGTCATTGCCAACAAAGGATATATAACAAAGTATTGAGATGTACTTTTGATATTGACCACATACTTATTTTCCACCATAATTTGCAAATAAATTCTTTCCAAATCAGACAATGTGATTGTCTGGATTTGTTTTCTCATTTTGTCTCTCATAGTTGAGGTCTACCTATGATGACAATTAAAGGCCTCTCTCATCTTTTTAAGTGGGAGAACTTGAACAATTGGTGGCTGCCTCAATACTTTTTTGCCCCACTGTAGATTAGAAGAGTAATTTACTCAAGGCCACGTAGATAACAAAGAATGAAACATACATCCAAAATCTAATGAGTCTGGACATACAAGCTTGCCTGAGCAGTTTCAGAAGAGAAGCCAAAATACAATCTGAGGTCTTTGAACACAAATCAAGTTTGTCAGCCAGTCCAATGGTCAGAGTTTCAGGGTTTCCAAGCAGAAATCACAACACCGAACAAGAGATTAGAGAGTTGTTTCCAAGATCAGCAACAGCACACAAAACTCCAAGAAATCAGCGTTTGTTCCTGATAAATGCCCCTCCCCACAGCGTCTCCTTAAGTCTCAGTCTCCAGGTGTGCCTTTCGGAGAGGGGTGGGGCGCTCTCCTCCTAAGTAGTTGAGCCTGCCTGCGTTGTTCCCTCCTTCTCCACTCTCTGTGCTCTAGAATCAGGAGGCGGTGGCCCTTGGTCATCACCTGAGCTCTGTCTCTCATGTTCATCCTGTCCCAATCCTAAAAGGCCCTGGCCTGCCTCCGCCTGCTCTTCCCCACATTCCTCTGAAGCTACAGACACCTCTCCCTTGACCTCCATAGGGTCCGGTTCCAACTCATTTTCCTCAGCAGATTCAGGCTCTGAAGGAGGCATGACATCCTCTCACTAGGTTCTTGTTGACATACTGCTGCATTTCCTCCATTTCAAGGGGGGACATGGCATACATCCTTGGTCGTGGGAGTTTAGCTCCAGGTAACAGTTCAATAGAGCAATCATTAGGCCGGTGGGGAGGCAGGGTGTCACATTCTTTCTCACTAAACACCTTCGCTAGGTTCCAGTACTTGCTGGGGATCAGTGGCTTGCCTGGTTGAGACAGCAGCTATTTTCACTAGCTCGTTAGATGGGCTACACTCTTCGGTAACGTCAGTTGAGTTAGGGGGGGGCTTGGGTCCTATAGGTCAGGGCTTTTCAACCGGTGGTACGCGTACCACTTGTGGTACATTAATAAGTGGCAGGTGGTACGCAGCCCTGCCTAGCCAAGTGTAGTGGGGGAGGGAAAGAGCCAGCACAGGCAAGGACTTACAATGTCTTTTCTGTCTCTAGAGGCCTTTCCTTGTTTGATCAATATATGGAAGAGGGAAAATATGGGGGGGGGGTTCAAATTCTTCCTTCAGAAGGAGATGGGAATGAGAAAAAGGGAGGCAGGGAAGGGAGGGAGGAAAGGAAGTCCCGCCTTAGCACTTGGCCACCAGCAGCTCTGCCATTGACTTTGCTTGTCAAAAGGTTGCAGAAGGGGATCACATGACCCTGGAACACGGTGACCATTATAAATATGAATCAGTTGCCAAGCATCCAAATATAAATCACATGACCCTGGGCATGCTGCAATGGTCATAAGTGTGAAAAATGGTCATAAGTCATTTCAGTGCAATTGCAACTTTGAACAATTTTTTTTTGGTCATCAAGTTTTTGACACCTTGCTAGGTGGTACTCGAATATTGACATATCCTAAAAGTGGTACAGTCGATAAAAAGGTTGAAAAGCCCTGCCCTAAGTCCTGGTCATCAAAGGAAAGAAAGCCAAAATCAAGATGAAAATGTTACAAGAAGCCAAGGAAAATGGAGGTTTTGGTTTGCCAGAGTGGGTCTTATATTATCAAGCATCTGTATTAACATGGGTAAAAGAATGGATAACTCTTAGAAACAAAAGGTTGTTATATTTGGAGAGACATGATTTACAACTGGGGTGGCACGCTTTTTTATGGTATGGGAAAAATAAAATTCATAAGTACTTTCAAAACCACTATATAAGAAATGCATTATTATTAACATGGAAAAAAATAAAATGTAAAATATATCTGAAAATTCCAGGATGTCTTTCAACAATGGAAGCATTTGTACATCCAAATTTAGTTAATTTTGAAAAAATTTGGACATACAGAGATATTCTAAATTCTGAAGGGAACTTAAAATCTAAACAAGAAATGGAAAATCAGGGTATCAATCTATCATGGTGGGCATACTTACAAATGCAAGTTAGATATGATAAAGATGTTAAACTGTATGGATTTTATAAGGAGCAAACCTTGTTTGATAAGATATTATTAACCTCTGATAAGAAATTTAGAAAATTTATAATTTTCTATTAAATTTGAAAATGGAAAGCGAACAAGTTAAAGAAACAATGATAAGATTGGCAATTTTTTTGGATAAAATATAGAATTATAAAAATGGCAAAACTTGTGGGAAAGAAATTATAAATTGACAATATCAACTTCTTATAAAGAAAACTTATATAAAATGTTTTATAGATGGCACTTGCCAGCAGCATGATCAGCAAAAGTGTTTAAAAACATGTCAGATAGATGTTGGAAGTGCAAACACAAGTCAGGTACTTATTGGAAAAAAATACGTGGTTAGCAAAGATGTTGGGAAAACATGTAGATTTTAAACCTGAACTTTTTTATTAGGTATAATGCCAGAAAAGACTGATAAACAAAGCATATATTTGATTTTACATGTAACAACAGCAGCAAAAATTATATTCACACGATATTGGAAAAATGAAGAAATACCATCAGAGGAAGAAATAATTAAAAAAATACTAGAATGTGCGGAGATGGATAGACTGACTTTGAGGTTGAAAGAGAAAGAAGAAACAGAATATTATCAAACTTGGGACTTATTTTATCAATGGCTAGAGGAAAGAATAAAGGATTAGGAATTAAATCTGTATTAGTGAATGTAAAACTCAGACAACACGTTTGTTGAACAAGTACTATTGAATGTATGAAAAAATCAATAAAAATCTTATATATATATATCTTATATATATATATATATATAAAATCTTATATATATATATATAAGCAGGAAACCCTACACCAGAGGTCCCCAACCTGTGGGCCACAGCCCACTACTGGTCTGTGGCCTCTTGGCCACTGGGCCACATGAGTGTTGCCAACCCCTGCCCTATACCATTTCAAACAAATGGCTGTCCAGTCTCTTCTTAAAAACTTCCAGTGTTGGAGCATTCACAGCTTCTGGAGGCAGGTTGTTCCACTGATTAATTGTTCTGTCAGAAAATTTCTCCTTAGTTCTAGGTTGCTTCTCTCTTTGGTTAGTTTCCATCCATTGCTTCTTGTCCTGCCTTCAGGTGCTTTGGAGAATAGCTTGACTCCCTCTTTTTTGTGGCAGCCCCTGAGATATTGGAACACTGCTATCATGTCACCCCTTGTCCTTCTCTTCATTAGACTAGACATACCTAATTCCAGCAACTGTTCCTTATACTGTATGTTTTAGCCTCCAGTACCCCAATCATCTTTTTTGCTCTTCTCTGTACTCTTTCTAGAGTCTCAACATCTTTTTTACATCGTGGTGACCAAAACTGGATGTAGTATTCAAAGTGTGGCCTTACCAAGGCATTGTAAAGTGGCATTAACACTTCACATGATCTTGATTCTATCCCTCTGTTAATGCAGCCTAGCACTGTGTTGGCTTTTCAGTGCAATTGCAACTTTGAACAGGTTTTTTTTTTGGTCATCAAGTTTTTGACACCTTGCTAGGTGGTACTCGAATATTGCCATATCCTAAAAGTGGTACAATTGGTAAAAAGGTTGAAAAGCCCTGCTATAGGTAATCTCACAGTTCTCATTCCCTTCTCCCACCAGTTAAACAGCTTCCGTTTGTCTAACCAGGCTAGCCCTAGGATCATGGCCTCAGTCATTTTTGGAGCCACCATGAAACAAACTGCCAGTGCTCACCTATTTCTAAGTGTATGGGTTCAGTTAATTGCGTGACTAAAGTTCCTCCCATTAGGGAGCCATCGGCTTGCTCAAACCTCACGGGTTTGGAGAGCAGCCTTGCTCGTATGCCCATTTTCAGGGCAAGTGGCAAGCTAATAACACACCGGGAGCATCCTGAGTCCACTAGTACTTTCAGATCTACCTGTGCCCCCGGGATTATGAGCTTGGCAGGGAGAGAAAAAGGTGGAACGGGTCGACTCACCATCAGGTCGTTCTCTCCGTCGTCGCTGTCGTAGGAGGGCAGAGCGGTGGCAGGTCCGGTTTGGGCCTCGGCACTCTCCTGCGTGGGCGATGTGACTTGGGCAACGGGTTCCTTTGCGATCCAGTTGGATTTCTCTTTCGCCGGCTGCTGGGCTGGTTTCTTCCTCGCTGGTGGTCCCGGTCTATTCTGCTGTTGAGGGTGAGGGACTGAGCAACTTGCTGCTCAATGTCCCTGTTGTCCACATCTGAAGCATTTGATCGATGGGCCTGTAGGTGGTTTTGGGTTTTCGGTGATCGCGGTGGTTGGAGGCTTTCGGGGGGGTGGCCGTTTGGGTTGATCGGGCCTCGGCCTGGCTTCTTGCGGTGGTGGCTTTTTATAGCGGGCAAGCTGGACGTCCAGCTTGACTGCTGCCTGGTACCATTCTTGCCATTGATTAGGGACCGCTCAATAGACACAAGCCTGGGAGAGGTGATCATCCAGTTCCTCCTTGAAATGGTGAACTAGGGATTGCTTGGGCCACCTCTCTATTTGGCCGGCTATCTTGTGAAACTCTCGCACATATTCCAGTGCAGGCATGCCAGCTTGTCTTATGAATTTGCTCCTCCGTGTTGAGGGCTATGGATGGGTCCTCAAACCTTACTCTCAGTCCTAGGAGGAAGAGGTGGAGGTCCCCCAACTCAGGTGCTTGCTCGTTGTATAAATGGTTCAGCTACTCGGATGCTTCCCCTTCCAGGTTGGTCACAACCACATCGACCATAGTGGCTGGGTTCGGGTAGAAATAGGCATAGCAGTTCATGTGGAAACGCATTTGGTTGAGGAAGATCAGCTTCTCCGGGTCTCCATCAAAAGTTGCTCTAAGGGGTGGTGCCATCAACGGTTGCTGCACTCCCCAGTGAGCCTGCACCCCCAATGGTTACTGGCCTCCCCATGGTGGCTGTGGCATCCCCAGTTGCTGCAGGCCCCCCAGTGGTTGGAATATGTTTGGGGGCTGCGGCCACCCCCACAGCTGTTGCCGCACTGCCGGCGGCTGCTGTCCCCCCAGCGGCTGTGGTATCCCCAATTGCTGTAGGACCCCCAATGGCCTCAGTGGCTTCTGAAGTGCCACCCCCAGTTGCTGTAGGCCTCCCAGTGGTTGCTGCACGTTCAGGGGCTGTTGCCACCCCCACTGCTGCTGACCTACAGGCAGTTGTGGTATCCCCGGTTGTTGTAGGCCCCCCTGCGGCCCAAGCGGTGGTTGTTGCAGGATTCCCAGTGGTTGCAGGGCCCTCAGCGGTTGCTACACGTTCAGAGGCGGCGGCCAGCCCCACTGCTGCTGTGCTCCCAATGGTTGCGGACCCCCTGGTGGCTGTATCATCTGCTGCTGCACATTCAGGGGCTGCGGCCACCCCCAATACTGTTGCTGCACTGTCAGCGGCTGTTGGCCTCCCTGCTGTGGGGGCTGTGGCATCCCCCATTGCTGTAGAGGCCTCCGGCTGGGTGGCCGGTAGGCACATCGGTCCGGGCTTCGGCTGTCCCGGTGACGGCTTGGGCTCTTGTCTCTTGTTAAAGCACTTGATTGTGGCAAGGCCGTCTTGAGGTGTCTGGAGTCTCCACTGAGTAGGGTCCAGTCTGACGACCAGATCAGTTGTCCTCACGGCTTGGGTCTTGCCCCCATCTGGAGACCTGAAAAGATTCCTTTGCAATGAAAGAAATGGAATTTTTCTTTAAAATTAATAAGAAAGAAGAAACCTCTATTCAAAATGTATGGGATACGGCGAAAGCATACTTTAGAGCAGGGCTTTCTCCAGTACAGGAGATGGAGAATCCACCAATGGGTTTTCTCTGTCTGCCTGCTCTTGAGACCAAGTAGCCAAACTTGACACGCCCCTTCTTGCTAGGAGATCCAGTCTTAACTTGGTCTCAGCTCTTGAAGATGTATCACAGAGCGCACAGGGTCGGCCTCCTCCAGGTCCCGTCAGCGAAACAATGTCGTCTGGCGGGCCCTAGGGGGAGGGCTTTCTCTGTTGTGGCGCCCACCCTCTGGAACCAACTGCCTCCTGAAGTCCGCGTTTCCCCGACTCTCCCGGCCTTCCGAAAGAATTTAAAAACCTACCTCTGCCGGCAGGCCTGGGGATGATTGTTGATTGTGGTGTGACTGATGAGTATGTATGGGGTTTTATTTTTAATGTTTTTTGTTCGGATTTAGTCAAAATTGTTTTATATATGTGCTGTGAGCCGCTCCGAGTCCTCGGAGAGGAGCGGCATACAAATCCGAATAAAATAAATAAAAAATAAAAATCAGGTTTGGCTCTCAGCAGATAGCAGGTTAGAAAAACTCCATTGGTGAATTCTCCTCTCTATATTTTATTTAAAACTAATTGGCTTTCCCTTTAACAAATTTCCCCACAAACACTGGGCTCAGTATTCAATTTATTTTAGTTGAGGTGTGTGGGGTGGAAGGGGGGGAGGTCTTGCAGCTTCCCTGCGTTCCTTTCCCCAGGGCTCTGGGGAAAAACTTCCAAGTAGGGTCTGCTTGGAACTTTTTCCAGATTCCCTCTCTCCCTTCTCTCTTGTCATTTTCAGATGGGATCCCAGGCTGCAGGTCCGAAAGTCAATTTTTGACTTCGGATCGTTCTAAAACTTCCCAGGCAGCCAGGAAAAGTCGCGGGCGCCATTTTGGTTGCTGAAAAAGGCAACGAAATCAGGGAGATTAATTTCGGCGCAGCGCGTTGTGCTGCCACCGCGACTCACGAGGAGGCTGAACACAGCTCCAGGACTGGGAGTTGAGGCCGAGGAGACCGTTCTCACAGAGAACGAGTCGCAGCCGCCATTTTGAATTGCAGGGAAGGGACGAGGAGGCTGCATCGGCCTACGTTTCAATTCCCTGCGGTCCTAATTCATTCGGCGGTTCGCCCATGGCCCCTTTAAGGCCTTAACCTCCACCTCAACTGTTCCTTTAGGGGCCTAAGTTAACGGATCGCCTTTCAACGGCCACCAGTCCGAACCCACGTGGGTGGGGCCTAGCTAGGCCTACGAGGCCTACCCTCTGTAGTTAACGGCCATCTTGAACTACATGTGCAGATTTCCTTAGGCCCAAGCATACCTATTTACAGTAGCTGGCCCGGCTTAGGCCACTTCTGGACTGTACCTCACTACTACTACATACACAATTTGAGTAGCCGCCAATTGAGATTGATCCTCCCCTTGTCAGGACCTTTTTGTCCACTCAGGCCTCTAGCCCTTTCAGGGTTTTTTTTTCCTTTTTCCTTTACTGGTGCACCTTGACTGGCCACCTAAGGCCTCCGGGCAGAGCCCAGAGAGTGGCCCCAAACGTGCCTTCGGCATCTGACTCAATTGCCGTGACCATAGCCCAGAGAGATTTTTTTCTGGTCGGGTGGTCAGGGGAACAGTCTTGTTGCTTGTTCCAATCTCGCTTCCGCCAGCTACTTGCCTGCCAGAGCGCTTATCTCAGTTCGCCTGGGCTTGCTCAACTAGGATGGAGGGCTCCTTGTTGCCTCAAACCTCGAGCACTGTCTCTCCATCCTCTACTTACGGCTGCCAACAATCCTCCGACCAGGAGGCGGCAGGCAAGTCCAAATCCAAGACGAAGCACACGCTTAAGAAGTCTTCCAAGCGGGCGGAAAAGCAAGTCAGCCATAGGCACCAGGCCCTGGAGAAGGAGTTCTCCAGGGCACAGAGGCAGGCCGGATTGGATACTGATCAATTGGCGGCCCCTGAAGTTGACCTTCCCTTAGGTCCCTCAGCTTCAGCTCAGGGCGTGTGGTCCCTCTCAGGGACACCGGTCACGTTGGGTTCTCCATCCGCACTGGCTCAACACGCCACTATGGCTCCAGGCCCAGCCACAGAGGCCACATTTACTCCCACGGCTGCAGGACTCGGGGCCGGACATCGGGGACATTTTCTCCGACGGCCGCCTTGAAGCCTTGCTTTCCAAGGTCATGGACCGAGCGCTAGTGCAGCGTTCCTTTCAAACACCAGATCAGGGGGCTTCTACGTCAGCCATGCCATCTTATGGTCCCCCTACAGAGCCCCCCATGATTCAGGAGCCCACCTCTCCAGCGCATTCCTCCATGAGCGGTTACTCTTCCCCTCAAGGTGAGGAACAGCCGGATTTTAATTCGTCAGAGGAGGAGGAACTTCCTCCTGAACCCTCTCCTTTGGGGGGCTTATTCAGTCCGGCCCTATTTCTCATGCTGTTGCGCAAGGCCACATCGACGGCCAACATTGGATCCGATCAGTTCCCGCAACCGCAGGCCACATCAGATTCCAGCCCCAATCCTATCTTTTTTGAAATGGTGGCAACAGAACACCATGTCCCGTGCCCCTCTATTTTCCTTAAAGGGATAAAAAAACAATGGGCTTCCCCTTCCTCATTCCCTTCCGTTAGCGGGACCGATAAAAAGCTCTTTAGCACCTCCACAGACCTCACTGATGCATTGGAGGTCCCCAAGGTAGATGAGGCCTGGACCCCTCTGGTTTCCCAGACTACGATAGCTGGAGACCTGTCGGAGGCGCTAAAGGCGGACGATAAAAAATGGGAGCAGACCTTCCGGAGGACCCATCAGTCTGCAGCATGGGCAATTAAAACGGCCACTTGCGCGTCTTTCTTTGTTAGATCTACCCTTTTATGGCTGCGCCAGTTACAGGCCAGAGTCCCTGCTGAGGACATTCGGACCCACAAGGACCTGAGTAAAATGGTGGCGGCCACAGAATATGCGGCAGATGCCTCACTTCACTCAGCCAATTTTGCCTCCAGATCCATAGCATCCAATATCACCGCTAGGCGGATGTTGTGGCTTAGGCACTGGCAGGCTGATGCCAGGGTCAAATGGCGCCTAGCGACGGCCCCTTACCTGGGCAACAATCTATTCGGGGAGGCCCTGGCTCCATACCTGGCGTCAATAGACCTCACGGAAGCGTACCTCCACATTCCCATTCATCCAGCACATCGACGGTTCCTAAGGTTCTGCTACAGGGGCAGGCATTTCCAGTACAAGCCCCTTCCTTTCGCCCTGTCCTCGGCACCCAGGGTGTTCACAAAAGTCCTGGCCGTGTTAGCTGCCCAGTTGAGGAAAATACCAATACGCGTCCAGTGTTACCTGGACGACATCCTGATTCAAGCATCCACATTCCAGGCAGCTCAGGCGGATGTAAAAAGCACCATTCAGGTCCTTCAACAACATGGCTTCTCGGTAAATTTTCAAAAAAGCCAGACAGTTCCCTCATCCAGGCTTCTGCACCTGGGAGCCATCATAGACACCACAAACTGCATGGTTTATCTATCCCAAGAGCTAATAACCAGCATCAGAGACCTGGCCCGTCAGGTGCACAGGAAACACTCAGTTCCATTGGTCTTACTCTCCCAATTGTTGGGAAAGATGGTCTCCTGCATAGCCATTGTTCCCTGGGCCAGACTTCACTTGCGGGACCTCCAATGGTTCCTTCTTCTGTTCCAGCGGGCGAATGCCAGTGCATCCAACCGTCAGGTCAGGGTACCGGTCCACATTCGCAGGGCACTGCACTGGTGGTTATCACAAGCGGTGACCAAAGGCTCACCCTTCAAGGAACCGGATTGCATCACAATTACAACAGACGCCAGTCTGTTCGGCTGGGGAGCCCATCTGCAGTCTCAGTATGCTCAGGGCCGTTGGTCCCATGCAGATCTGAGACACAATATCAATTGGCTGGAGCTCAGGGCCATTCATTTAGCTCTATGCCAATTCAGACACTGGATCAGGGGTCGTCACGTTCTGATCCTCATGGACAACGTGGCCTCCAAGGCGCACGTCAATCGTCAGGGGGGCACCAGATCCAGGTCCCTCATGTCCGAGGCACGGCTTCTGGGTTCCTGGGCAGAATCCAACCTAGCCTCGATCAGGGCCGAACACATCTCGGGGGTCATGAACCGGCAAGCGGACTTTTTAAGTAGCTCCACAGTGGATCCCTCGAAGTGGGGGTTGCATCCAGATCTCTTCTCCGAGATCTCCCACAGGTTCGGCCATCCACTACTAGACCTGTTTGCGTCATCAACCAATGCCCAACTTCCCAGGTATTATTCCCGTTACTTCCTCCCAGGAGTGGAGGGGACGGACGTCTTGCGGACTCAGTGGCCACCAGGCCTCCTTTACGCCTTCCCTCCCCTCCCACTCATACCAGCAACCATCTGCAAGCTGCTCCAGGAGTAGGCGGAAGTAATCCTCGTGGCCCCTTATTGGCCACAGAGGCCTTGGTTTGCCGACCTGGTGAACCTTTCCTGATCTCCCCCTTGGCAGATCCCTCCTCATCGCGTGTCATTACACCAAGGGACCATCCAACACCCGGACCCTCAATGGTTACAGTTGACCGCCTGGCACTTGAGCGCAGTGTAATGACTCAATAACTGTTTTCTCCTCGAGCCATTGACATGATTCAGGCCTTTCGTCGTCCAGCAACCAATTGTATTTATAATTCCTATGGGTATGGCTATGGGTATGGCTATGGGTTCTGCCTCCCAAGGACAATTCCAACTATCCGTCCATCACCCTGGGGGGAGAAGTTTTGTCCCCCTCGGAGAGGGTTTGCAACTTGGGTGTCCTCCTCAATCCACAGCTAAGTTTAGAACACCATCTTTCGGCTGTGGCGAGGGGGGCATTCGCCCAGGTTCGCCTGGTGCATCAGTTGCGGCCCTATTTGGACCGGGAGTCACTCCTCACAGTCACCCATGCCCTTGTCACCTCGAGATTCGACTACTGTAATGCTCTCTACATGGGGCAACCTTTGAAGAATGTCCAGAGACTGCAAGTAGTCCAGAATGCGGCCGCGCGAGCCGTCTTGGGTCTCCCAAGACATGCTCATATCACTCCAGCCCTCCATGAGCTGCACTGGCTACCAATTGGTCTCCGAACACAATTCAAAGTGTTGGTTATGACCTATAAAGCCCTTTATGGCAATGGGCCAGGATACTTGCGGGACCGTCTTCTGCCTCATGAATCTCAGCGACCGGTTAGGGCACATAGGGTTGGCCTCCTACGGGTCCCGTCTGTTAGACAATGCCATCTGGCGGGGCCTAGGGCTAGGGCCTTCTCCGTTGCTGCCCCAGCCCTCTGGAACCAGCTTCCCTCAGAGGTCCGTACTGCTTCCTCCCTCCTAGCTTTCCGAAAACTGTTGAAGACACATTTATGCAGACAGGTTTGGGGCGTGTGAACTGCACTCTGCCCCTGGGCCTTTGACTGTGATTGTGTGTTGTGTGAGTGAAATAAATTACTTAGTTTTTATACTGTAAATTAGTAATTTTAATCGATTTTATGTTATGTTTTTTATGCTTATATTGTTGTTGTGAGCCGCCCTGAGTCTTGGGAGAAGGGCGGCAGATAAGTTTAATAAATAATAATAAAATAAATAATAATAATTCCACTTGGAAGAATTTTTGCCATTGGTGTCGTGGGAGACAACTAAATATTTCCAAATTGACCGTCCCTCAGATAGTAGATTACCTTTTGGATGGCCTGGACAAAGGCCTTGCCCTGGCGACCATTCGCCGGCAGGTAGCGGCCCTATCTACAATACTTACCTGTGCAGATTCAGTTCCCTTAGCACACCATCCCAGGATTCGTGCCTTTATCAAAGGTGCGTGCAACACCAGGCCTCCCGTGGTACACAGGTACCCCTTGTGGGAATTGCCGCGTGTCCTTCGTGCTCTAACTAAACCACCCTTTGAACCCATAGCAACTATTCCGTTGCGGAATCTGTCTGTTAAGGTGGCATTTTTAATCGCCATTATGTCGGCCAGACGTATTTCTGAACTAGCCGCCTTATCGGTCAGAAATGACCTTTGCATCTTCCACAGCGATAGGGTGGTTCTTCGCCTGGACCCCACCTTTGTGCCCAAGGTGAACTCGCTTTTCCATAGAGCACAGGAAGTTATTTTACCAAATTTTTGTCCCAATCCTTCCCATGACCTGGAGTGGCAGTGGCACATGTTGGACGTCCACAGGGCACTGCAGCGTTATATGGAGCACACGGAGCCTTTTCGTAAGTCTGAGGATCTGTTTGTATCCTTCCGCCCGGCTTCGCTGGGCCAGAGGGCTTCCGCTGGTACTATTGGCAGGTGGATCAGAGCCTGTATTGCGGAGGCGTATCAATCCTCTTCCCTGCCGGCTCCACGTCACCTTACTGCCCATTCCACTCGCAGTGCTGCGACTTCTGCGGCATGGGCCACTCAGGCATCCATCGAGGAGATTTGCAGGGCTGCGACATGGTCCTCGCCCTCCCCGTTTATTTGCCATTACAGAATTGACTGCTTTGCTTCAGCGGACGCCTCCTTTGGTCGGAGGGTCCTTCAGCAGGTGGTCTCCGGGGACACTATTCCGGCCTTATCTGTTTCCCACCCATCGGGACAGTGAGGCTTTGGTATGTCCCATTGGTGGATTCTCCATCTCCTGTACTGGAGAAGGCGTTGTCTTACCTGAACGCCTTTTCTCAGTACGGAGATGGAGAATCCACACCCACCCTTTAGGTCAGTTAGGCCACATCTAAGGGTTTGAGAGCCAACACCTCGTCCACCTTCAGCCACTTCACCCTCGTTAAGACTGGATCTCCTAGCAAGAGGGGGTGTGTCAAGTTTGGCTACTTGGTCTCAAGAGCAGGCAGACAGAGAAAACCCATTGGTGGATTCTCCATCTCTGTACTGAGAAAAGGCGTTCAGGTAAGACAACACCCCTTTCAACCTTTTTACCGATTGTACCACTTTTAGGAGATGGCAATATTCGAGTACCACCTAGCAAGGTGTCAAAAACTTGATGACCAAAAAGAACCCCTGTTCAAAGTTGCAATTGCACTGAAATGACTTATGACCATTTTTCACACTTATGACCATTGCAGCATGCCCAGGGTCATGTGATTTATATTTGGATGCTTGGCAACTGATTCATATTTATAATGGTCACCGTGTTCCAATGTCATGTGATCCCCTTCTGCAACCTTTTGACAAGCAAAGTCAATGGCAGAGCTGCTGGTGGCCAAGTGCTAAGGCGGGACTTCCTTTCCTCCCTCCCTTCCCTGCCTCCCTTTTGCTCATTCCCATCTCCTTCTGAAGGAAGAATTTGAAACCCCCCCCCCATATTTTCCCTCTTCCATAATATTGATCAAACAAGGAAAGGCCTCCAGAGACAAAAAAGACAAGCTTCTGAGTGAACTAGCTTAAAAAGGCACATTCCCCTTTAAGAATTAGCTACTGGCTAGAAAGGAAAGTAAGGAGCACAGCCGGCACTTAAGGAAGAAAAAAAAATGTAAGTACTGGCTGCAGGCTAAGGCAACCTCCCCAAATGGCTCCATTCATAAGTAAAGGAATGCTACAGGCAAAATCCATTCATGAGAAAAATACTTCAAAATCCCTTGTAGCAAAACTTACAGCTAACAACAGCAGAGCAATAGAAGCTAACAGGAGACATCAGCCATCAGCCAAATAGAAATTGCCAGACACTCCTTAAGAACACAAAGCCCTCATTGCACAAATCCCAGAACTTCAAAGTCACAAAAGCACATAAGAATCCTTCCACTCTCCATCTCCTTCCCTCCTCAGTGCCTCACCTCCAGCCATTGCTGCCTTTTTTCATTCCTCTTGGAGGGTGACCCCTCCCCCGCTGCATTTCTTGCCTGTTTGCTGCTGCCAGCAAAGGTGGCTGCCACAGCAGTTGTAGATCAGCTCATGGCCAGCCTGCTTGATCTCTCCCCCCACCCTCACCTGGTGCAGCTGACTCTGCCTCCTCCCAAGGCTGCTGCTTTTTCTCTCTCTCCCTCTCCTGCCCAAACTGCCTCCTTTTATAGGCTCTCCTGTCTCCACCCCCCTCCTCCTTTCTCATGGGGGAGGGTGAGCCAGAAGTGAGCCTGGGGCCTTTGCAGCTCCAGAGGACTCTTTCACTGTAAGTCCTTGCCTGTGCTGGCTCTTTCTCCAGCATGATGACTGAAGAATCCTCCAATGGGTTATTTCAGTCCTCTTGCCCAATCAGACCAAGTTGTCAAGCCCCCTCATTATCTGGGACCTCCCAGTTTTCATCTTAGTCTTTCGCCCATGAGGACGTGATATCTTGACACTCTGTCGTTTGGAGCAGGTCAGACTAGATTTACATAATCATTGGTGGATTCTTAAGATTAGGGGAACTAGTAGAGATTATGTTCCTTTCTGGAAGATCTGATCCAGTTTTCCCCTCCCTTCAGGGATAGAGTCTCCAGGACGGCGGGGGGGGGTGGCTCTTTCCTTTCCCTGTTTTTAGCAGTTTGCTCAGCCATTACATGGATTTTTCTAAAAGTAGTAGGGAGAGCTCTTCTTCGTGAAGGTTATAGGGGGATTGCTTGTTTACCTTCCCGGTAAGCGCGCGCGTGGTTTTTTTGTCGTCTGGTGGCCACCATTTTGAAGCCTCGTGGCTTCTTCTATGACCGGGCTTGGTCAGGGATCCTCATAGCGGCCGCCATTTTGGATCCGCGGAACACCTTTTGACAACAGTTTTGGTTTGCTGAAACATTTTTGAGGGGCTTGCTAGAGCGAGCGACGGGGGGAAATCCCTTTTGCTGGCTTTCTTGTTTGCTTGTGGCTGCCGCTGAAGAGGAAGGAGCCTCGCAGTGCGACGGCGAGCATTTTTTCGCGCCTCACAGCTGTTAGGTGCAATTTACAGCACCGTTCCCTGAATCGCTAAAAAGCCTTGAATTTGGCTCCATTTGTTTTTGGCCCATCTTCTCCCTCATGGAACCTAGAACATCCACCATTTTGGGGACATATTTCCTCTGGGAAACGCCCATTTCACACCCAGGCTAGGACGCCATTTTATGGAAGTTAATTATTTTGGAGTTTAACAGAGTTCACAGAATTTTTATACATTGACACCATTTGTATTAATTTTATCTTGAGTCTTAGCGTTTCAGAATTTATCTTTCCTATTGAAGACATCTGTTATCACAAGAGGGTGGAATCAGCAGCAGCACCGGTCCTTCAGACCTGATCGCCATATTGCCTGTCTGCCCCTCTGCATCTAGTGGCTGCTTCAACATCCTGACCATCGCCACTATTGTGGGACACGTGTGATTTCACCCCAACCATTGCGGAGTGATGAGCGCTTCTACGCCAAGCGTGAGTTCAGGTTAGCCAGTGGGCCAACTCACGCCAATCCACGTGTAGTTAGTCCCCCCTTTACGGGGGTCTCTGACATCCCTTGCAGACCGAGTCAGTCCCAAAGTCATCTTTGGGTTGCATCTCGATGGAAATGGCAGAAACCACTGAGCCACACTCTTTGGACATGGACATCACCCCCGCCCAAGCTGAGTCAGCACCTGAGGTACCTTCAGGTAAGGCTAAAACCAAATCTAAGCATGGCAGGAGGGTTGGCACAGCAAGCGACAGGCAGGCTGACTGTACACACAGAGCCCTGGAGAAGCAATTCTCCCGAGCCCAACGCTTGTCTGGTGAAAGAGGTCTTACACTGTCGACCTCCACGCCACCTGACACGGGAGCACCTCAACCGTCCACATCGAGAGCTTGGTCATCTGAGAATGTGCATCAGCAGGTCCCGACTCAGACCTTTGGTCAGGTAGGACCACCTCTGTTTGGGGAGGACCTTAATTTGCACAGCCCATCGACAGCACCCACTGCTGCTATTACACCTCCTGCTGCGGGGTTAAGGCCTCCGCTAGAGCAGTCTTTCTCCGACCAGCTCCAAGCGTGGATAGCACAGGCTGTGTTCCAAGCCATGGCATCAGCGGGTCACCAGCAGGTGTCTCCCATTCCAGGGCCTTCTTCCTCGGCACTAACAACTGCTACACGTCCTTCCCTGGATAGGTCAGGTATGGTCTCCCCATCCCATTCTCCCGATTCCGACTCTAATGTTTCAGATTATGAGGGAGGCAAGAACGGTTGGTTGGATTGTGAGGAACCCACTTACAAATCTCAACCTACGTCAGAGCTGTTCAATTCTTCGCTTTTTCCTGATTTACTGCGCAGAGCCTGTGAAGCGAGTAAGCTTTCCTCCCAACCGGTCCCAACCCCTCAGCCTTCCTCTGATCAGGTAACTAATCCCCTCTTTGCTGAGCCAGTAGACAAACACCTCCAAATTCCCTGTCCCCCGTTATTTCTCAAAAATATTGAGGGACAGTGGGAGTCACCAGCTGCTCACCCGACTCGGCGCAGCTGAGCGCAAAATAGTTGACATGACGAAGACTTTAGCAGACTTAATAGAGGTTCCAAAGGTGGATGAATCTCTGGCCCCATTATTTTCGACCGCCAGCCTCCCGGCAGATGTATCAGACGCCCTTAAGGCAG
This sequence comes from Bothrops alternatus, assembly GCA_034064705.1. NCBI lineage: Eukaryota > Metazoa > Chordata > Lepidosauria > Squamata > Viperidae > Bothrops > Bothrops alternatus. The sequence goes on along the minus strand of JARGCV010000257.1, from coordinate 3,643,432 downwards.
AAGATAAAAAATTCGAAATGGCCTTGCGCAAGGCATATTTGGCATCTGCCTGGGCAGTTAAGGCAGCAACGGCCACTTCCTTTTTTGCGAGGATCTCTATTACCTGGCTTCGTCAGTTACAGGATAGAATTCCGCTGGAAGAAACCAGGATCCATCAGGATTTGACCAAATTATTAGCCACATCCGAGTATATGGCGGATGTCTCCCTGTATTCGGCCAAACATTCAGCCCGAGCAATGGCTTCCAGCGTAGTCACTAGGAGGCTTCTGTGGCTAAAAAACTGGAGGGCCGAAAGCAAACATAAGTGGCGTGCGGCCACAGCCCCCTTTACGGGCGGCAGATTATTCGGGGAGGCCCTAACGCCATATCTCATTGAAAATAAACAAACAAAAAGTGATTTCTCATGTAGCAAGGAGAAGTACCAGACGGTTTATCCCTTACAATCGCCGACAGTCCTTTCGGACTGGGGCTGCGACAGAGTCTGTGCAACCATACCGTCCATCAGCCCCTAAGTCTAAGCGCTCTTTTGACAGGGCAGGTTATAGTGACAGACCCAGGTACCAGCCACAAACTAAACATTCCTTTCGTGGCAGAGGGGGTCGCCCCTTCCGTCGCGGAAAATGACTCAGAAGGAGTTCCTCCCATTGGCGGCAGACTCACTCTCTTCATACGCCAATGGGAAAACACGACCACAGACTCCTGGGTTCTTCGCACTATCAGAGAAGGTCTGTCCCTGGAGTTCAAGTCCACGCCATTAGATCACTTTGTGTCTTGCCCAGCCATGAGAAACCCTGTAAAAAGGGGACTCATGGAAGACGCCATCCAACACCTACTCACCATCAAGGCAATAGAGGAAGTTCCCCCAAACCAGGCGGGACTGGGGTACTACTCCATCCTGTTTGTAGTCCCAAAATCTTCTGGGGGAGGGAGGGCGATCCTCGATCTCGGGACTGAACCTCCACCTTCAATATAAGAGGTTCAAAATGCAAACGTTACATTCCATCTTAACCAGTATCAGGCGGGGAGATCTATTGACCTCAATAGATCTAAAGGAGGCATACCTACACATTCCTATACTCCCGGATCATCGCAGGTACCTCAACCTCCATTTTCAATACAGAGCCCTTCCGTTTGGCCTCTCCTCAGCCCCCAGGGTCTTTACCAAAATCCTGGCAGTGTTGGAAGCTCACTTATGGCTGGTCCCCGTACGGGTCCAGTGTTATCTGGACGACATTCTGATCCAGTCCCTGTCAGTCTCAGCTGCCCAGTCGGATTTGGCCCTCACCATAAGGACCCTGCAGAACAACGGTTTCCTGATAAATTTCAACAAGAGCCAGATGACTCCTTCTACCCGTCTGCTTCATTTGGGAGCAGTGATAGACACGGTCTCGTGCCACGTGTACTTGTCAGAGGAGAGTCGCAGGAGCATCAGAGACCTGGCACGCAGGGTGAGCAGAGGCAGGGCGGTGTCATTGGCCACACTTTCTCAACTCCTAGGCAAGCTAATATCATGCATAGCAATAGTGCCGTGGGCCCGGCTACATGCCCGGGACCTGCAGTGGTTCCTACTCCCGTACCAGAGACAGCACACCAGTACATCCAACAGGCTGGTCCGGGTTCCTCATCAGGTACGTTTATCACTCGGCTGGTGGACTTCATCGGCTATTCACAAGGGGACCCTGTTCAAGGAGCCCAGTCGAGTTCAGGTGACCACGGACGCAAGTCTCTTTGTTTGGGGGGCACATCTCCACTCCCAGATAGCTCAGTGTCAGTGGTCACAGACAGACCTGAGACACAGTATAAACTGGTTAGAGCTCAGAGCAATACATCTAGCTCTCAAGAAATTCTACACAGTAGTCAGAGGGCAATGTGCTGGTCCGGACGGACAACGTGGTCGCAAAAGCTCACGTGAACCGGCAAGGGGGCACCCGGTCCAAATCCCTCATGATAGGCTCGAGCATTGAGCTCCTGGGCAGAGAAACACCTGCTCTCAATCAGGGCCGAGCATATCTCGGGAGAGGCAAATCGACAGGCAGACTTCCTCAGCAGGTCGATAGTGGATCATTCGGAGTGGATGTTACATCCAGATATGTTCCGGGAGATATCGGACAGGTTTGGTTGTCCGATCGTGGACCTGTTTGCCTCCCCGGGGAATGCTCAGCTGCCCAGATTCTTTTCTCGGTTCCCCTCCCGGGGAGCAGAGGGGACGGATGCGCTGCGCAGCAGGTGGCCACAAGGTCTGTTGTATGCCTTTCCCCCATTGCCTCTGCTTCCAGCAGTAATCAGGAAGATCCTGGAGGAGCAGACGGAAGTGGTCTTCATCGCTCCTTACTGGCCCAGGAGGCCATGGTTCGCGGACCTGGTGAGTCTTTCATCCTCAGCCCTGTGGTGGATTCCTGACAGCCAAATACGGCTGACGCAGGGGGATCTCCAACATCCAGACCCCCAATGGCTTCAATTGACCGCCTGGCACTTGAACGCCGCACCCTAACTGGGGAATCTTATTCGGCGGAGGTGATTGATATGATCCAGGCGGCCAGGAGGCCGGCAACGAACCGCATTTATAACCATACGTGGAAGAATTTCTGTCGCTTGTGCGACAAAAATCACATAAGTCTATCTCATGTGACTATTCCCAGGGTACTGGAATATTTAATGGAGGGTGTCAACAAAGGGCTGGCGCCCAACACTATACGCAGACAGCAGCTCTTTCCTCGGTACTCTCATGGGACGCCTCAGAGTCTTTATCACAGCATCCCGCCATCCGGGCCTTCCTTTAGGGAGTCACGAATGGTAGGGTGCCTGTAATTCATAGGTATTCCTCCTGGGAATTACCTCGAGTTCTTCAGGCGCTAACATAATCTCCCTTTGAACCACTCAAAACGTGCTCATTGCGACAGTTGTCGCTCAAGGTCTGCTTCCTGATTGCAATTACTTCGGCTAGGCGCATTTCAGAATTGGCTGCCTTGTCGGTTAGGAGGGACCTGTGCACATTTCATGAGGACAGGGTGGTTCTCAGGCTAGACCCTTCATTTATCCCAAAGGTTAATACGGTTTTCCATAGAGTGCAGGATGTCATCCTTCCAAATTTCTGTCCTCACCGGTCACATGAATTTATTTATTTATTTATTTATTGGATTTCTATGCCGCCCTATTCTGGGAACTCAGGGCGGCTCACAGCATAATAGAAATCAACATTAAAATACATATAAAAAAGAACCCCTGAATTAAAAAACCAATCATCCAACAAACATACACACAAACATACACTGGATAGGGGCAAGATGTTAACTGCCCCAGGCCTGTCGGCAAAGATGTGTCTTGAGCAGTTTACGAAAGGCGGAGAGGGTGGGGGCGACATGGATCTCCGGGGGGAGTTGATTCCAGAGGGCCGGGGCCGCGACAGAGAAGGCTCTTCCCCTAGGCCCCGCCAGGCGACACTGTCTGGCTGACGGGACCTGGAGAAGGCCGACTCTGTGGGCCCTAACCGGTCGCTGGGTTTCATGAGGCAGCAGACGGTCCCGTAATTGAAATGACGTTGGCACACTCTGGATGTAAGGAGAGCCTTACGTTGCTATATCAAGCGCACGGCGCCCTTCCTTAAATCGGAAGCCCTGTTTGTGTCATTCCAGCCTTCTACAATAGGTCAAAAGGTATCGGCCTCCACCATAGGTCTGTGCATCAGGGCTTGTATCTCAAGCGCTTACGTTTCTCTTGCCTTACCAGTTCCTCCTCATGTGATGGCTCACTCCACCCGCAGTGCCGCTACAACTGCGGCGTGGGCAACCCAGGCGTCCATCGAGGACATTTGCAGGGCGGCGATGTGGTCCTCGCCATCACCGTTCATTAAGTATTATTATTTAGACAAATTTGCGTCGGCTGAGGCCGCTTTTGGTAGGCGTATTTTACAACAAGTAGTCACACCATCTGGGGGTTCGGCCCCAACTGACTCCCACCCTTAGGGACTCTGGAGGCTTTGGTACATCCCATTGGTGGATTCTTCAGTCATCATGCTGGAGAAGGAGCGTTGGCTTACCTAAACGCCTTTTCTCAGCATGATGATGAAGAATCCACGCCCTCCCCTATTAGATGTCAGTTAGGTCCGGGTGGGGTACTTGTTATGTTAGTTTCTTTTAATACCTGCTTGAGAGTCATCACATCAACCTGTTGTCAGTGGGTTCTTCATCATCATGCTGAGAAAAGGCGTTCAGGTAAGCCAACACTCCTTCCCTCCACCACTACACTTGGCTAGGCAGGGCTGCGTACCACCTGCCGCTCATTAATGTACCACAAGTGGTATGCATACCACCGGTTGAAAAGCCCTGGCCTAATCAATCTCCCTACCGTACTAAAACTACACATTAGAGCAAACTTACTACCCATACCCATGAGGTTTGAGCAGGCCGATGGATCTCTCATAAGGGGAGCCCTGGCCACCCACCTGACCAGACCAGTGCATTTAGAAATTGGGGAGCATTGGGAGTTAATCCATTTTGTGATGATCCCAAAAATGACTGAAGCGGTGATTCTGGGATTGGCCTGGCTTGATAAATGGCACCCAATGATTTGGTGGGAAAACGGAGTTAGGACTTTAAGGCTGGCAACAGGACTGTCGCCTCCTGCCCCACTCAGTAACCCAGTTGAGAGCCAAGTGTAGTACCTGAACACCTTGAGGTCTGCTGTCAGTTCCCCGCCGGGAGAACCTGTCATCCCGAGTGAATACAGAGACTTAGCAGAGGTGTTCAGCGAGATGGAATGCCACTGTCATGGTTCCAATAGATGAAACCAATTAAAAGAACTTCAAGGCAAATATTTCTTCCTCAAAGAACATTTTATTTAGGAAATAAAGTATCTGCACTTACATAGTTGAACTCAAGACTAAAGTTCCCACCACCAGATACAAAGTAACAAGTTGCAATTCCCACCCCAGAAAGGCTGTCATAAATCACATTCACCAATTATTCCAAAATGCGGGCTCTCCTCCCAGCTTCTCAGCCCACCAAAACTTTAACATTGACCTTGATTTTACACACAGCTGCAATTGTTATGGCTAACTGAAAATGCTCAAGCATTACCCCCTTCCCCCTTTTTACATCTGAAAATCCCAAACAACAGAAAAAAGCACAATGAAAGCAAAAGGTACATAAGAACATAAGAAGAGCCATGCTGAATCAGGCCAAAGCCCATCGAGTCCAGCATTCTGTGTCACACATCCCCAATTGTACATGGGGATCTTGAGCAGAAAGAGAAGGCAAAACCCTCCCTTTCCCTTGACCCCCAACAAATGGTACCCAAGGGAATCCTGCCTGCCTCAACCAACATAGAGGCGGCACATGGACATGGCTACCCCTGTGGACCTGGACCTACCGGCAGAGTTGGGGGATTATACCGATGTCTTTGGGGAAAAAGACGTGCCGGGAGTGTTCATGCATTTTATGTACGACGTGTTCAGGGACCTGTTGGATAAGTTTGTGGTCATCTATCTTGACGACATCCTGATTTACTCGTCCTCCCCACGAGAGCATTGGAACCATGTTCGGCTTATGTTGCAACAATTGCGGGATAACCATCTCTTTGTCAAGTGTGAGAAGTGCCAGTTTGTGCAAACCACGATCGATTTTCTGGGCCATCTCATCTCGCCCAAGGGTGTGGAGATGGATCCGGAGAAAGTAAAGTCGCTGCAGGAATGGCAGCCTCTGGGGAGGGTCAAGGACGTGCAGCGTCTGTTGGGGTTTGTGAATTATTACCACATGTTCATTCCTCGTTTTGCGACCCTGACCGCTCCCCTTTCCAATCTGTTAAGGAAAGGGGTGAAGTTGCGCTGGGGCGTGGAGGAGCAGGGGGCCTTGGATGTCCTTAAGGCCGCGTTTGCTTCCGAGCCTATCCTCAAGCATCCTGATCCCTTAAGGCCGTTCGTGGTGGAGACGAATGCATCGGATGTGGCCATCGGAGCGGTGCTTCTGCAAGCCTATGCTCCCGCAGGTACCTTGTTCCCATGTGCCTATTATTCACAAGGTGTCGGCCCCCAAATGGAATTACACGATCTGGGACAAGGAATTGTTGGCGGTCAAAGTCGCTTTTGAGACATGGCGGCACCACTTAGAGGGGGCCCGTCACCAAGTCAAGGTTCGAACAGACCATCGGAACCTAGAGCACCTACGGACTGCCAGAACACTAAATCAGCAACAGGTGCGATGGTCACTGTTTTTTGCGAGGTTTGACTTTCGGGTGACCTATGTCCCTAGCAGGCGGAACCAGCATGCGGACGCGGTGTCTCGGAAGCCCGAATTCACCCAAAAGGAGGACAAGATCATGCCCAGAACGGTTATCCCCTTGGAACGGTTGGCGGCCACAGAAGAGCCCGTGGACCTACGGGGCAGAATAAGTGACACCCAGCGGCAGGATCAGTTCGTGGCAGCTCGACGTCGTGAGTTGGCTGGCGATGAGGGAGATAAGTCCCCTTAGATGTACACGGATGACCTGTTGCGTTTCCGAGACTGCATCTATGTTCCTGGGAGACCCCTCCGTGGCATCATTCTGAAACAATGCCATCAGCGGGTCACTTCGGGGTCTTCAAAACACTGCACCTTGTCTCCAGAATGTTTTGGTGGCCACGGGTCCAGCACGATGTGTCTAGTTATGTGGCATTGTGCAGCATTTGTCGACAGGCCAAGTATGCTACTGGTGCGCCCCCTGGTCTCTTGCAGCCGCTACCCACGCCAGAAAGACCCTGGGGGCGGTCTTGTTGGACTTCATTACCGAGTTGCCCCCTTCCAAGGTTGCCACAACCGTCTTGGTGGTGGTGGACATGCTCACCAAAATGGCTCATTTTATCCCACTTGTGGGACTCCCTACAGCACGGTTGACAGCCCAGTTGTTTATCACCCATGTATTTTTGCTTCATGGGTTACCGGACCGAGTCGTGTCAGATGGCGAGGTGTAATTTACGGCACGCTTCTGGCAGACCCTACTCACGGAACTGCAGGTACAGGCGTGTCTGTCCTCCGTCCGTCACCCCGAAACCGACGGGGACACATAGAGGGTGAATGCAATCTTAGAACAGTACCTCCTCTGTTTCAGCAATACCCAACAGGACAATTGGGCGGAGCTGCTGGCTGTGGTGGAGTTTGCCTATAACAATGCCCAGCATGCTTCTACCCGTGTGTCACCATTCTTTGCCAGTTACGGATTTCATCCACGGCTGTTTCTGTTGGCTCTATCGGACTCCCCAGTTCCGGCTGTGGACAAGTTCCTCCAGAAGATGAAGGCGGTGCATCAAGTAGTTCGGCACCAGCTGGAGAAAGGCAAGGAGGATTACAAACAATTCGCCGACCGTCATCATCGAGATGTCCCTCCGTTATCTGTGGGCGATCGGGTTTGGCTTTCCACGTGGCACCTGCCTACAGCACGGCCATCGAAAAAACTCAATCACCGTTACTTGGCTCCATTTCCGGTCGAAGCGATGATCAATCCGGTGGCGTTTTGCTTGTCATTGCCCCGGACCATGCGGATTCACCCGGTTTTCCACAGGTCTTTGCTGGTTCCAGTCGCAGCCGACAATCTACATCGGCCAGCTCCACAACCGCCAGGTCTGGCCACCCCCCATGGAGATACGGAGTATGAAGTGGACAGTATTTGGGATTCCCGACGGTTGCGGGGCCGGTTTCAGTATCTCATGGGCTGGAAAGGCTATGGACCTGAGGACTTCACGTGGATCGATGCCACTGACGTTCACGCCCCTCGTCTGGTTCACGACTTTCATACCCGGTTCCCGCACTGTCCTAGTGTGCACGGTCCCGGGGGAGGGGGTCCTGCGGGGGGATAGTTTCATGCCTCCGAGCCTGACTCTGAGGACGACATGGAGTTGCCTGTTGAGGCCCAGAAGGGGGTGTCTGTGGCTTCGGAGGACTTAGGGGAAGAACAGGCTGAAGCAGGCCAGAGCCCTTCAAGTTTGGAACAGGGAAGGCAGAGCTCAGGCGAGGAGCAAGGCCCCTCCCCACCAGATCCCAGAGCAAGGAGAGCAGAGAGGAGGAGGGAACAACGGAGGCAGGCTCACTTGCTTGGGAGGAGAGCGTCATGCCCCACTTCACAAAACACACCTGGGGAGTAGGTATTTAAGGAGACGCTGTGGGGTGCGGCATTTGCCGGGAACAAACGTGAACTCTTGTGATGTGAACTCTTGTACCTGGACTCTTTGTATTTTGGATCAAGTTTGTTTCCTGTTGAGTTTTCCTTGCTGTCTTCAGTTTTGCAGTTTGCAGGTTACAGGCAAGCTGGGCGTTGAAAAGATCATACTTTGTTTGTTATCTGCTTTACTTTAAAGAACTGTTTAACTCCGTTGACTGTTTTATTGAACTTGTGCCAGCATATGCGGGGGCTGTTGGGTGAACGTTGGCAGTGCTTACAAAGACAATTATTCTGACCAGCTAATTGCTTTGCCTCCATTTGGGGCCCTGGGTCATCACACTCTTGGTAACTCACCTACAGGTAGCCCTCGAGTTACTGTAGAGAGGGGGGAGAGGAAAGAGAGAGAGAGGGAGAGAGGAAAGAGAGAGAGAGAGAAAATATGAATATATGTTGTCCTTACTGGACTTTTAGTAAAGAATGTTTAATGAAATATTTTGATTTTTTTTTAAATTAAGAGATGAGGTATGGGGATAATTATGCTGTATTTAAAGGTGGTAGATAAGCTACTAAAATTGTTTTCACCTGTTGGGATGAAGGATAAAGGTTTTTTTCCCCCTCTTTCTCCGGCATAAAAATTTGTTTTCTTTGTTGCAGTTCATTGATTTCATAAATACAACACAGTATAACTTTTTTATACATAGCATAAAGGTAAAAAAGGATATATGTAGTGTTATCTTCATTTTAGATGTCAAAAGGGTTTTGTGGCTCCCAATGTTTTCTTTTCTGTGAGAAAGGGGTCCAAGTGGCTCTTTGAGTGTTTAAGGTTGCCGACCCCTGGTGTAGTCGGTTCTGGCCTTGGTCCTGGTACAGGATTCATCAGCTTCTTATAGCGGGTGAGGTCGATGTCCATCTTTACTGCCACCCGGTACCACTCCTGCAGTTGGCCAGGAATCCCACGGTAGACACAGGCTTGGAACAGATTGGGGTCCAGGCTGTTCTTGAAATGGTGCACCAGGGACTGTTCTGGCTACTGCTCAATACGACCCACGACTCTCTGGAATTCACGTACATATTCCTTCACTGGTCTACCTGCCTGTTTCACTTCATGAATGTCCTTCTCTGCCTGCAGAGCTATGGATTGGTCCTCGAACCTGGCTCTTAGCCCTTGGATGAATAGGTTGTAGTCCCATAGCTCCAGCGCTTATTCGTTGTGCAAGCTATTCAGCCACTCCGATGCCTCCCCCTCCAGGTTTGCTGCTATGACATCGACCATCGCGGCAGGTTCCAGGTAGGCGTTGGCACTTCAGTTCATGTAGGAACACACTTGGTTCAGAAAGGAAATTAACTTCTCAGGGTCTCCATCAAAAGTGGGTTTAAAAGGTGGAGGTGTTATGGGTTGCTGCCTGTCTAGTAAGGCGTGCAGCCATCCATACTGTTGCATCAGGTCATGTTGAATGCCCCCCTGCCTGATCAAACCTTGGCATGGGCCCTGGGCTGGTATAGCGTCGATGACAGTATTCAGGGCTGTGTTGCCGATGGTGTGGCTCAGGGCTTCAACGGTCATAGTGACGGTCTGGGCTGTCCCAGTATCGGTAACAATCAGGGCTCTCCCTGCGTCGGTGATAGTCCGGGTTCTGGTGGCATGGGTACCAGTTGGGGCTCGCATAGGGGCACTGCCGCTTGGGGCTAATATACTGTTCTCAGTGCCTTGGGCTGTCATGACGCTGATGGCAGTCAGGACTCAGCGGTTGCCTACGACGATCAGGGCTAGCTGCTGATGATCCAGGCTCCTCCTCTGTACTGGGCTTGAGGTTAAAACTGGTGGCTTCGGATGCGGGGAAGCGGCCCAGGCCCCACCTATGGGACTGGGACTTCTCCTGGACTGGGAACGGTCTCGGAGGCACCTGTCATCTCGCTCGCTGGTCATTAACAGATGGGTGACCTGCTCCTTGCTTTCCACATCTAGTCCTTCAAATTTCTCCCTCAAACGCTCGAGTGACTGGCTTCAGATTGCTGTCAGGTACTTCCACTCACCCGACTCATCCGATGGTGCCACCCGCTTAGCTGCTCTACAATCAGGAGAGTGCGATTCTTGGGATACAACCAGTGGAAATTCAGCTTCAGCGTTGACAGCGACATCCTGCTGCCCTACCGAACTACAGACTGTGCCATTGAGATTTTACCGGGGGCAAAATTACCCAAACCGAAAATGTATTCAATGTCCCCTCGTGAACAGAAAGAATTGAAATCTTACATTGATAAGAACTTAGGAAGGGGATTTATCCAACCAGCAAAATCTTGAATAGCCGCCTCAGTGTTGTTTAGAGAAAAGAAAGATGGGTCAATGAGATTGTGCGTGGATTATAAAGTATTAAACGCTGTAAGTGTGGAGAACATGTACCCCCTCCCCTTGATGAAGGACATGTTGGCCCACCTGGCAAAAGGAAAGGTTTTTACCAAACTAGACCTAAGAGAGGTGTATTACCGAGTGAGAATCGAGAAAGGGGACGAGTGGAAATAGCCTTTAACAGCCCATTGTGAAGCTACCAATTCAATGTTATGCCTTTCGGTCTGTAAGGGGCTCCTGCTGTATTCATGCAATTGATTAATCAAGTGCTGCATGATCACTTATACAAAGGGGTCCTAGTTTACCTTGATGATATCCTCATCTATACTGAAACCATGGCAGAACATGTTAAACTAGTATGTGAAGTACTAAAAAAACTGTTAAACTCTAAGCTTTATGCAAAGCTCTCAAAGTGTGAGTTCCATCAAACACGACTTGATTACCTGGGATATAGGATTTCCAGTGAAGGCATTGAGATTGACCCAGCTAAGGTAAAATTGGTACTAGAGTGGCAACCCCCATGTACCCGTAAGCAGCTCCAGAACTTTTGGGGCTTTGCAAACTTCTACTGGCAATTCATTCCATCTTTTGCTGAAATTGCCTTGCCGCTAACCGAACTATTAAAAATGGGGGAAAGCCACGGCCTTGCCAACCACTGCCATGGTCAATTGAATGCCAAACTGCTTTTGAGAATTTAAAGAGACTGTTTGCAGCAGAACCCATTCTGAAACACCCCGATCCTGAAAAGCAATTCATCGTCCAAGCCGATGCTAGCAACATAGCCGTGGGTGCTGTTCTGTTACAAAGGAATGAAAATGGAGATTTAAAGCCCTGTGCTTACACCTCCAAAAAATCGACAGACACAGAACATAGGTGGGCAATCTGGGAGAAAGAAGCTTTCGTGGTTCAGTGGGTTTTACTCACCTGGCATCATTTTCTCGAAGGGGGTGACCTGCCTTTTGAAGTATGGACTGATCACAAAAATTTAGAGGCACTGAGAACCCCTCGCAAACTATCCCCTAAGCAAACCAGATGGCCGCAATATTTTAACAGTTTCAACTTCATGTTAAAATACCTCCGGAGGGGGGGAATTTCCTGGCTGACGCCTTATCCAGATTGCCCCAATACAAAAGCCGTTGAGAAGAAATTATAAACTCTGTCAGTCCTCAGTCAGAATCGGTTTCTCAAGTAAGAATGGGGAATCCTTCACATGCTAAACCTACTGAGCCTGATAACCCTATCACTGAGAAACTAAAAGGAGAGCTGAAAACTGATCCCTGGTTCCTAGCGAATAAAACCATTTTGACTTGTCGGGACAGGTTAGCATGGAAGGGGTCAAAACTGCATCTACCAGAGACTCTCAGAGTTCAAGCTCTCCAACGCAGTCATGATAGTAAGCAAGCAGGCCACTTTGGTTACCTAAAGACTTTACATTTGATTCGACGACAGTTCTGGTGGCCCGGACTAAAGAAGGACGTGGAGAATTATGTAAAAAGCTGTGCAACTTGTGTAACAGTGAAGAAGCGGCCGGGTAAGCCTCCTGGATTTTTGCAGCAAGTAGCAGATCCTTCCCAACCCTGGGAAGAGATCACCATGGATCTTATCGTGGAATTACTGGAAAGTAGAGGAAATACGGTTAATATGGACTATGATTGACCTTTTTCAAAGCAAGCTCATTTCATCCCCTGCACGGGTCTCCCCTCCACAAAGAAGTTGGCTAGAATGTTTCTCAAACATATCTACCAACTCCATGGAGCTCCAAAGTGAATTATATCAGATAGAGGAGTGCAATTCACTGCGAGATTCTGGAGAGACTTTCTAAAAGTTATTGGGTCCATGCAGGGACTGTCATCGGCTTTTCACCCGTCTACTAATGGAGCTGCTGAAAAGGCTAACAGTATGGTGGAACAATATATTAGATGTTATGTGGATTACCAACAGACCACCTGGGCCGGCCTCCTCCCTTTTGCTGAGCTGGCTTACAATAACACCGTGCATTGCATAGCAGCACTGGACTTATTCTGTTTAAAATAGCCACTGCTAGGGAATTTGTTCCCATGCCTGAACTCCCTCAAGACCCTCCTGTTTCTCAGACTTTAGATCAATGGGCAGCTTCCTGGGAAACTGTTTGGAATAATGCTAAATCGGCTCTTATCAAAGCTTCAAAAGTTTATAAAGAACAGGCAGACAAGAAGAGAGCTCCTCAGAGATCTCTTCATGTTGGTGAAAAAGTATATCTCTACCAAATATCTAAGACTCAAACTACCTAGTAAAATATTGGGACCAAAGTTCCTTGGACCTTTTCCCATAATAAGGATTATAAACCTAGTCACTGTAGAATTAAAACTTCCTCCCCTCTTAGGGAAGATTCATCCTGTTTTCCACTGCAGCTTATTAAAGCCTTTCAGGGAGTCCTCATTAAGACCTCCTCCCCAACAAGCACCCGGTCCTCTTGTTGTAGAGGGAGAAACTCATTATGAAATAAAACAAATCCTTGACTCCAGGCTGTACAAAGGGAAGTTGCAATTTTTAGTGCAATGGAAGGGCTATCCCTTATCAGAAGCCACTTGAGTGAAAAGTACTGATGTGAAAGCTGAAAGATTAATACGTAAATTTTATGATAGACATCCAAATAAGCCAAAAGGTTAATTACTGACTCTGACTTCTCTTATTTTGCAGGATTTCTCCCGCACTTAGGGGATCCGACTGTCAAACCTACAAAACTACTTTTGGTTACAGCCATCTTTCTTCTGTTTTTCGGGCTTGCCACAGCTATGGGGGGGGGAGGGAAAATGCATTCTTCCAGTTCAGTCAAAACAATAACTTTCTTGTGGGAACCAAGGTCAAATTGCTCAAGTGTTTGGTGTGCTAGAATAGTTAGAGAGCCCGCCAAAGGTGTTAATTGGAGAATGTGATTTATTACATATTTGGTGGGGAGCTTAAGTTTTACTTTGTAACCTTTTGGGGGGGGACTTCCAGTCTTGGTTTCACCTATGTTTGTACTGATATTATGTAGTCATTAAAATTGTTCTTTGAGGAAAACAAATGCCTCAGAGTTCTTATTTCTTCTGGTCTCATCAGTACCATGACATGTTGCATTTGCTCACAGAGAGAGTTCCCCTTCTCTCCAAGGTCTCCATTCAGATAAAAGGTGTTTGAGCGCCTATGGGACTCTTGGAAACGCAGCAATTCGCTGTGTTTCCAAGTGTCCCTGGGCACTCAAGCACATTTTATCCGAATGGAGACCATGGGGAGCTCCATCTGTGAGCAAATGGGGTGGTTGAAAATGCAGCGAATCAATGCGTTTTCAAGTGTTGTATTTGCACACAGACGGAGCTCCCCATCTCCCCAAAGTCTCTGGATAAAAAGTGTTCTGGTGGCAGCAGAAAGGAATTGGGGGGGAGCAGGAGACAGGCACAGAGTTTGCACCAAAAATGAAAGTTTCTGGGGTCTGTGATCTCACAAGAGTTCAGGTACCCATTCTCTGCAATAGAGGATGGTTGCCTGAACTCGCGCGATATTACAGCATTCAAGAGCTTCCATTGACTCTTCTGTCCCTCAAAGGCAGAAATCGTGGCAGAGAGGAGACAGATCTTCTCAAGGTGAGTCCAGTGCAGCAGGAAGGGAGGGGGAAGCAGTTGTGAGGAACAGGGGGGATAGGGTGAATGTTGCAGAGCCTCTGCAGTCCTTTGCAAAGGCGAACAACTGCCGTGGTGCTGCAACATTCATAATTTTGGGATTTTCTCGTAAACACTAGGGGGCATTTATCGCGTAACTTCAAACGAGCGTTAAGTGAATGCTCATAACTTGGGGATTACCTGTAGTATCTGCCAGGCTTATGTATTCTACTGATTAGGAGGTGGTTTTTTGTTTGAAGTCATCATTAAGGTAAAAAATTTTGACTAAGTAATGCAGTATATTTTTAGTTTGACCACATAATAAAGGCCTGTTGCAGCCCCGGCCCTCTGGAATCAACTCCCCCCGGAGATCCGTATTGCCCCCACCCTCTCCGCCTTTCGCAAATTACTGAAGACACATCTTTGCCGACAGGCCTGGGGCAGTTAACATCTTGCCCCAGCCAGTGTATGTTTGTTTGCATGTCTGTCTTGGATGATTGGTTTTTTTTTAATTAAGGGTTTTTTTATAATGTATTTTAATGTCAGATTTCTATCCATGTTGTGAGCCGCCCTGAGTTCCTGGAATAGGGCGGCATAGAAATCCAATTAATAAATATAAATAAATAAATAAATAAACCATGTAATTATATGCACAATAAAACAATTGCACTTATTTTCTGAATTATATGCAACATGGTGAGCCAATTTTGAGACTGCAGTGATGTTCAAAAATAATTATAGATTTGCCTCTGTTGATACCTGAAATTCAGATATCTAATTGTTATAATTAGCCAAACTCAACCAAGCAGTTCTACAAGTTTAAGAACAACTTGTGTAGAAGTTGATTCTGACTGATTATTAACCTTTCATGTACATGCTGAGTCAGATTATTTTCCTGCAAAGACTTAATAGCAGTCTTAACACGGGAAGGGTGTTGCTATATATTGTATTAACAGTTTTACTACAGGTAATCCCCGAGTTACAAGCGTTCCCTTAGCAAACATTTGAAGTTACACAATAAGTGCCCCTTAGTGTTTATGAAAAAGTCCCAAAATTACAAACGTTGCCGCACCAAGGCAGTCCCTTACGAATGACCGCAGTGGCACTGCAACATTCATCCGGGCTATTCCCTCCCCCCTCCCCCCTTGGGTCTCCCTAGGCACTAGGCCTGTGGATACTCAGCTTGCGAAGATCGAGAGATCCTTCACTTTCTTGGCTGCTCTAGGCCTTCGGTGTGTTCACAGAGAATGGAGGCGTAAAGTAATGCAAGATCACACGAGATCAGTGGTGCAAGATCTCACGCTACTGATCTCAAATGATCTCACAGTAGTTTAGGCCTCTGTTCTCTGCAACAGAACAGAATGGAAGCCAGGGGAGGCGTCCGCAGGCCTCCGGAGGCCCAATCTGGGCATCGGAGGCCTTTTCTGGGCTGCTGCCACCCGGAAAGGAGGCCGGAGGATGCTTCCGCAGGCCTCCAAGGCCCAGAATGGAGGCCGTGACCTGGTAAGTCACCTGGCGTGGCAGGATTGGGCAGGGGAGCAATTGAGGGGACCCCAGGGGAGGGAGAATGAGGTATCTCAGTGAGGGTGGCTTGGGTGGTCTGAAGCAGGTGGCCTGCTCCATGACTAGGCCCCTATGGCCTTCCCCACCCTGAGATACCTCATGTTCACTTAATGAGACGCGCATTTGCCCACACATTAAATTAGCGAATGCATGGGCGAAACTGGGAGTGAATAGCGTTCAAGGTATGAGATTCACTGCTACGAATGCTCGAGTTACGAGTGGAATGGGCAGGCTCCATTACATTCGTAACTCGAGGACTACCTGTACTTGGCTACTGTAATCCATACTGATCAGTGAAAAAATGTGGTTGCCTTGAATAAGGCCTAAGAACTGTAGCTGCTGGCATTTCTCACAGAAGTAATTTGACAAAGCTATTTTTACCTTTATGTTCTTGAGTCAGAATCCAAATAATATTCTATCTTCTCTTTGTGTGAATAAATATAGTTACATCATAAAGGTAAAGGTAGTTTCCCTTGTCCAGTCATTTCCTACTCTAGGGACGGGTGCTCATCTCTGTTTCTTAGCTGAGGGAGTCAGCGTTGTCCGAAGACATTTTTGTGGTCATGTGGCCAGCATGGCTATATGTTATATGCACTGGTTGCCGGTGGCTTTCCGGGTGCGCTTCAAGGTACTGGTTACCACTTTTAAAGTGCTCCATGGCATAGGACCCAGTTATTTACAAGACCGCCTTCTGCCAGTAAATACCTCCCATCGACCAGTTCGCTCCCACAGAGAGGGCCTCCTCAGGGTGCCATTGGCTAAGCAGTGTTGGCTGGTGGCGCCCAGGGGGAGAGCCTTTTCTGTGGGGGCACCGACGATGTGGAACGAGCTCCCCCCTGAACTCCGGACGTGTCATGATCTCCGCACCTTCAGAAGAGAGTTGAAGACTCATCTCTTCAATCAAGCCGGCCTGGCCTAGATCTCCTCGGGTTTTAAATTTTTAAACAAGGCTGTTCGGGTTTTAGAATTGGGTTTTTTAACAGGTTTTTAGTAACAGCCTTGTATTTATTTAATTTAATTTAATTTTAAATATTTATTGTTTTATATGTTTTTATTGGGTTGTAAACCGCCCCGAGTCCTACGGGAGAGGGGCGGTATAGAAATTTAATAAATATAAATATATAATATATGCTGATGTGCACAGAATGCTATTACCTTCCCACTGAAGTGGTACCTATTTATCTACTAGCATTTGTGTGGTTTCGAACTGCTAGGTGGGCAGGAGTTGGGGCAAGTAACAGGAGCTCACCCCATTGCACGGCACTCAATTCTCGAACCCAGGCTGTCAGCTTTCCAGCTGACAAGCTCAGCGCCTTTAACTCTTGAGCCATTGCATTCCCAATTACATCATAGATTGTGCATTGGCTGGCTTTGACGGTGAAATTCTGCTGGACAGTGCATGGATAAAATGCTCATCTAATTGACCTTTTCTCCTCCCTGGGAATTTCTCTACAGTTTTTTCTGCTAGATCTCTGTCCACAAGAACCAGGCATATTTTGAATAGTGCAATGCATGAAACATGTATGTGGAAAGCACTTCAGAGATCATAATCAGCAGTTTGAATTGGGTTTGGGGAAAAAACTTGTTTAGGAATGGTTTTTTTAAACTGAGTTATGTGGAGCCCTAGGGTTTCAGGAGGACTTGAATGAGGTTTTGTGGGACTAGGGGGAAAAATACCCACTACTCTCTGAAAAGGACTAGGGGGAAATAAATCTTTCTAACAAGGGACTAAAGGGGGAAAAAAGCCTCTCTCCACAAAGGATTAAGTCTTAAGTCTGATCCCTTATTCGCTTCTGGAGAAGAGTCATTGAGGCCACTTGGAGGTTTATCTGTGCACTCAGGGTCACCTGAATAGTGCAAATGGGTGTGGAACCTTCTTGGAACTGCTGAAAGGACTATGTTGTAAAGAGGAGATAGGTGGTGTCATATCCCTCCCCCTCTGTTGAGAGAGGGCTGTTCAATCTTAATGCAGATGGCCTCTTTGACCCCCTCTTTCAAGCCAGCTGTCCTCTCTGGCCTCAACAACTCTCAGAAATAGTGCTAACGACCAGATAACTGCAAGGAATATAAATGCTTCCATCCTCCACCATTCAGTCAGAACTGAAGAAGCTTCTTGGATAAGAAGTGAAATGTCTTCAAAGAAAAACAATGTTCAGTTGCCTTTTGAAAAAGCACCTTTGGGACAACCATGACCTGGATGACTGAGAATCTCCATAGACAGAAAAATGTGCCTTTGATCTGAAACAGACTTTTTGGAGTAATGTATCTCTACAAATGGTGTACAGATGGATCCCCAGAAAGTCAGGACTGTGCTGGAATGACAAGCTCCACACACAGCCAACTTCCACAGAAAGTGTAATGGCTTTCTTGGATGCTGGCTCAGACGATGAGGAAGAGCCAGCTCTAGGGACTTCGGAGTGAAGTGCAGAGGAGTGTTGGGAAGACTCAGGGGACTCTGTAACCAGAGTGGATGGGCAAGAGGAGGAGGAGAAGCCAGGAACCTTCAAAGGGCTGTCGGAGGAGTGACCAGATGAGTGCCTGGCTGAAGAGGAGAGAAAAGAGATACAGCTGCAGCCGTTCTTTGCCCTTGGACTGGGTGTTGTTTGTGGCTTAGACTCATTGGGAATTTGTGTTTGCTTCATGTGGTGAGCCCCAGGGAATAATAGGGTCTTTGAAAGCCTCAATAAAGACTTCAAACTCTCTTGGGGTGTGTGTGTGAGTGGGACAGGACAAAAAGTTTATTGCTGGCTTTGCTTACAAGGTCAAACCACTTACCCAACTAACAAAGAAAGGAGTTAAATTTGCTTGGACTCCCACCCACCAGACAGCATTTAAAGAGTTAAAAGAAGCTTTTTGCCTACCAACCCTTCCTTTGGCATCCAGACCCATCAAAGAGATTTCTAGTTTGAGCAGACTCTTTGGATGTAGCACTCAGAGTTGTTCTTTTAGAAGAAGATGAGGGGAGAAATGCCTTTTGCCCTGTGCCACCTTCTCAAGAGTATTTACTGCCCCAGAACGGAACTGTGACATTTTTAACAAGGAGCTCCTGGCAGTTAAATCCACATTCAATCAATGGAGATACTTTCTGGAAGGCGCGCGTTTTCCCATAGAGGTCAATACAGACCATAAGAATCTACACATCCTGCAACAGACCAAGTCACTTTCGCCCAGACAAATTAGATGGAGCCGATTCTTCTCACTTTGATTTTTACATTCAGTATGTTCCAGGTGCAAAGAACTTGATGCCAGATGCTCTTTCTTGCAAGCCAGAGTATTCTCAAACACAACATGCTCCTCTAGGCACAACATTTTTAAGAGCCTTATGATTTCCGGCTACCAGCACACCCACCACCCTCTGAGAGGCTGGGGGAAACCCAGCTGCACTAGGACTTGACCACCAGAATCAAGGCCCAGCAACTTCCAAACCACTTCTCCAGGACCTGGATGGATGACTTCAAAGAAGCCCCGGCAGGTACTGTATCCCTGTTCACAGTGGAGCGAGGAACCTTGAAACACAAGGGCAGAATAGTACTCCCCCCCACTTGCAGGGAAGAGGTTTTATGACTTTGCCATGACAACCAGACAGTAGGTCATAGAGGAGTCTTCAGAACTCTGCACAGGACATTAAGAGGTGGCCTAAGATGGCAGTGGGTATCAAGGATTACGTGGCATCTTGCCACACATGCAGAAGAGCCAAGTCCCTCCATCAGAAGCCGACAGTACTGCTCCCTTTTCAAGATGGCTGCTGCATGGTAAGAGTTTCTTTTTTTCTCTTGCCAATGATCTGCTGATTTCACTGCTAAAGCTGGTTCTTTGGCAGTGCTGCTCCTTGGTTTTGAATGGGAGCACTTAGGAATGACCCAAGATGACTTTTGGACACTTGTGGACCCAGGTGGGGGGGCGGTCTTGAAGATTCCAATTCCCTCTGGAAGTGATTGAAAAGTCATTGGGCGTATCCATCTTCCTGTCAAGCAGTTTCCTTTTCTTAGGATGCCAGAATTTTAACTTTCACTTTTTGATTTAACTGTTTTATTTTGCTTATTGTTTTAAAAGTTGATTAATGGTTGGGTGATGATTTATCTCAACCCCTTGCTGGACTATTAATTGCTTTTTCTCTTTCTTTCTTTTGATCTATGTCATTTTGGACAACCTCTGTCCCTTCTGTGTGGAAAGAACAGTAATGTTGGGGGGGGGTGAAGAGTTCTCAGACTCTCACCACTGGATTCTGTAGTTTTTGAATTTGCAAAACTTATTTCCATTTAACTTTTCTTATAATCTTGGATTGAAATATAGAGACAAACATAATTTTTTTGTTCTTTGTTCCCTGGCTAAGTTTCACAGATTAAGATGGCTGAACAGTCTCTGAAACCTAAGAAAGGAGAGTGGGGAGATGTGCAGCTTCTAGCTGAGTTTCACTCTCATAAGCTTGATCAAACTTTAATGATCGTTAAATGAATGTAATGATCTGAAGGTTTATCTTTGGATGTGGATGAAGAAATACAAAAGGACTTTGATCCAGTTCCAGATCAAAGAGATAGTCTCATTGCTGGAGAACCAGCAAAGTGGATTTCATCTGCTGTTCCGATTTCATCTGCCATTCTGAAGTTTAAGTCTGTACATTCTTTGTGGCTTTGACTAAAAAAGAAAGAGATAGATTACAGACCTCTATGAAGTCTGAGGGAGACTGGACGGATTTATTACAGTTAATTGGCAAATACTTCTGCTTGCACTTTGATCGGAAGATAGACCTTTTTTGGAGACTGAATTTACTATATTTAACAATTGACTAGAGATGATATTAAGAAAGAACCATGGATATTTGACCCATGATGATGTTTATAACTTTTGGGATGATTTGGCATAGATAAGATGCCATGGTAAATTTTCTATGAGTGGATTACAATAACAACCTGTTAATGAAGAATTTTGAAACTCTAATTTTGTTTTGTTTCACTAATGTTTTTCCTGTTAACTATTTGGTTATTAATATAACATATAGAAGACAGGTCAACAAGTTGCAAATAGATTTAGTAGTTAAAATTTTTTGGAGGACTTGTTTCGCAAGGGGTAGCAATTAATGTAGCAATATATTAATCAGTATTCAACTAGAGGGGATAATATGTGTATAATGTCCTTTTTTGATGCACCTTTTTAATACTTTGATTGTTTTGTGTTTTTTTTCCTTTTAGAATAGAATAGAGCTGGAAGGGACCTTGGAGGTTTTCTAGTCCAGCCCCCTGCTCAAGCAGGAGAACCTATACCATTTCAGACAAGTGACTATCCAGTCTCTTCTTAAAAACCTCCAGGGATGGAGTGCCCACGATTTCTGAAGGCAAGCTGTTCCACTGGTTAATTGTCCTCACTGTTAGGAATTTTCTCCTTAATTCCAGGTTGCTTCTCTCTTTGATCAGTTTCCAACCATTGTTTCTTGTCCTGCCCTCTGGTGCTTTGGAGAATAATTTGACCCCCTCTTCTTTGTGGCAGCCCCTCAAATACTGGAATACATGTAACCCCCAAGTTATGAGCGTTCACTTAACGCTCGTTCGAAGTTACGCAATCAGCACCCCCTAGTGTTTACGAGCAAGTCCCAAACTTACGAATATTGCAGCACCACAGCAGTCGTTTGCCCTTACGAACGAATGCAGAGGCTCTGCAATATTCACCCTATTTCCCCCCCTCACTCCTCACAACTGCTTCCCCCTCCCTTCCTGCCACACTAGACTCACTTACCTTGCAAAAATCCTCTCTGCTGAGGTTTTTTTCCTTTTGAGGGTGATGAGAGTCGGCTTGATCCAGGCCTCGGAGGACTGCTCCAAGTTGCTGCCGCCTAGAACGGAGTCTCTGGACCTCCCCTGACCTCCATTCCAGGTGCAAACGGCTTGGAGCAGTCCTCTGAGGCCTGGATCCAACCTGCGGAGGCATGCAGAAGCCTCCCCCAACTTCTGTTCTGGGCGCAAACGGCTTGGAGGACCCCTCCGAGGTCTGGATCCAACCTCCAGAGGCTGCATTCCGGGGGCAAATGGCTTGGAGCAGTCCTCCGAGGCCTGCATTCAACCTCTGGAGGCATGCAGAAGCCTCCCCCGATCTCCGTTCTGGGCTCAAACGGCTTGGAGCAATCCTCCAGTTCTCCGAGGCCTGGATCTAACCTCCAGAAGCATGCAGAAGCCTCCCCTGATCTATGTTCCAGGCCCAAACGGCTTGGAGCAATGGTCCAGTCCTCCAAGGCCTGGATCTAACCTCCAGAAGCATGCAGAAGCCTCCCCCAATCTCCATTCCAGGCGTAAACAGCTTGGAGGACCCCGCCAAGGCCTGGATCCAACCTCTGGAGGTTCTGCTCCGGGCACAAACGGTTTGGAACAGTCCTTCGAGGCCTGGATCCAACATCCGGAGGCTCTGTTCTGGGCGGCAGCAGCTTGGAGCAGTCCTCTGAGGCCTGGGTCCAACCTCCAGAGGCATGCAGAAGCCTCCCCCATTCTCTGTTCTGAGGGCAGCGGCTGTGTGGCTCCGGAGCTGGAGGAGCTGGAGGCAGGCACCACAAACAGCGCGAGAGTTCAGGCACCCATTCTCTGCAGAAGAGAATCGGTGCCTGAACTCATGCGATATTATGGCACCCTGGGGCTTTCATCGACTCTCCTGTCCCTCAAAAGCAGGAACTGCAGCAGAGAGGAGACAGATCTTTTCAAGGTAAGTGATTTCGGTACAGCAAGAAGGGAGGGGGAAACATGTATCTTAGTGGGTCGGGGAGGCCTTGGGGACCTGTTCCATATAAAGCCCCCCCATGGCGTTCCCCACCCTGAGATACCTCATGTGCACTTAACAAGCCACGTGCGTCTTAACGAGCAGGGAGTGATCTCGTTCGAGGTACGAGATTCACTCCCACAAGTTTTCTGAGTTATGAGTGGAATGTGCAGGCTCCGTTACACTCGTAACTCAAGGACTACCTGTACTGCTATCATGTCTCCCCTATTTCTTCTTTTCTTTAGACTAGCCAGACCCAAGTCCTGCAGCTGTTTTTCGTATGTTTTAGTCTCCAGGCCTTTGATCATCTTAGTTGCTCTTCTCTGAAGTTTTTCCAAACTCTCAACATCTTTTTTGTGATATGGTGACCAAAATTGGCTGCAGTATTCCAGGTGTGGTCTTACTAGGGTTTTATAAAGCGGTACTAATACTCCGTGTGATCTCGATTCTATGCCTCTGTTTATACAACCCAGGATTGTATTAGCTTTTTTGGCTGCTGCTGCACACTGCTGGCTCATATTCAAGTGTTCATCCACTAGGACTCCAAGGTCCCTCTCACAGTTACTGTTTTTGAGCCAGGTCTCGCTTAATTTGTACTTATAACTTTGATTTTTCCTGCTTTTTGTCCTTTTGGATTTTTTTTTTTTGAGTTCTGTATTTTGTATTTTAACTTTGTTTTGAATAAAATAAAACAGGAGCCTACCCCACACCCCCTATCCATGGCATACAGTATCCCTAGACTTCATTACTGATGTACTCCCTACTTGCCCAAGGCTTCATGTCCGTTCTAGTGGTGGTAGATCTTTTCACCAAGAAAGCTCATTTCATACCCTGTAAGGTCTTACCCAATGACAAAGAAACAGCCCAGGTTTTCCTAGACCACATGTTTCGCTATTGTGGAATGGTGTCAACACTCCTTTCAGACAGAGGCCCACAGTTCCAATCCAGATTTTGGAAGGCACTGTTTCAGATGTTTAATGTCCAAGTCGACCTCTCTTCAGCCCACAAATGGTGAGGTGGAGAAGACTAACCAGCATTGTTGCCCCTTGCAGAATTTTCCTATAATAACTCTCTCCATATACCTGCTTCAATGACACCATTTCAAGCCATGTATTGCACACACCCTAAAATGTTGCCAGACTACCCTGCACTGGACTCAACTGTCCCAGTAGCTGCTGATTTTTCACAGGAGTAGCTCGCTGCCCAAGACCTTTTGAAGCAGCAGCTTGACCAAGCAAAGCAGTCTTACAAGAAGGCTGTGAATGTCCACAGATGGGAGCAGCTGCTGATTGCAGTAGGGTACAAGTTCTTATAAGATTTTCCAAGAAGCTAGACACTAAATTTGTGTGGCCATTCAAGGTTCTCCAACAGATCTGTCCTGTTGCCTTCCATCTCCAATTCCTTCCCTCTGTGCAAGTGCATCCAGTCTTTCATCAGTCTTTGCTGTTTAAAGATACCCCTCCAACCACTCTGATCCCAGCACTCCCCTCTACCACTAGTCATAGTGGAGGGAGAACCAGAATACAAGGTGGAAGAGACCCTAGACTCTAGGAAAAGAGGCAAAGGCATTCAGTATTTGATTCATTTCTAAAGGCTACCCAGTTTCTGACCACTCCTGGGAGAATGAGCAGTATGTTTCTGCCCCTGATTTAGTTCACCAGTTTCAACTACACTTCTCTGAGACTACAACTGGCCAAGATCCCAGACCCCCATACCGCCCAAGGAACCTGTCGATGAAGGAATTAACCAGCCTCTCTGGATTGCTCCGGGGGAGGTGGGGCATCACTTGGAAGGGACAGTGATGTAGGAGATGACCAGGCGGAGTCGGAAAGCGGGGTCAAATGCATCATCAGTTTGGAATCCTTATGCAGCCACAAGAGACCTAAGTCCAGCCCCCCCCCCACACGTGAATTCTGTTGACTCTTATCTAGCACCAATTTGCCTTAACCATTAGTTCATCAGATTCTTGTGTATAGGTAGCATGCAATAAACCTTCAGTGCTTTGAACTCAGCTCCTGTTCCTAGTTACTTGTGCCTGACAGATATAAGAGAGAAAGAGAATAGAAAAGACAGCCAGGCTTTCAAGATTCTGTTATGATAGCCTATGTTAATAAATTATAATTCCTGACCTGGCCTAACTTGAAGAGCTGGTAGTAACCTTTAGGACAGTGGTTCTCAACCTTCCTAATGCCACGACCCTTTAATACAGTTCCTCATGTTGTGGTGACCCCCAACCATAAAATTATTTTCGTTGCTACTTCATAACTATAATTTTGCTACTGTTATGAATCGTAATGTAAATATCTGATATGCAGGATGTATTTTCATTGTTACAAATGGAAAAAAGTGATAAAGTACAGGTAGTCCTTGACTTACAACAGTTTGCTTAGTGACTGTTCAAAGTTACAAGGGCACTGAAAAAAGTGACATGACCATTTTTCACACTTATGACTGTTGCAGCATCCCCAGGGCCATGTGATTTACGTTTCGATGCTTGGCAACTGATTCATATTTATTATGGTCACAGTGTTCCAGGGTCATGTGATCGCCTTTTGCAACCTTCTGACAAGCAATGTTAATGAGGGAAACCAGATTCACTTAACAACCATGTTACTAATTTAATCTCTCCCTCTTTCTTTCTCTCTCTCCCTCTCTCCCCATTTCTCTCTCCCTCTCCCTTTCTTTCTCTCTCCCTCTCTCCCTTTCTTTCTCTCCCTCTTTCTCCCCCTCCCTCTCTTTTTCTCTCTCCCTCTTTTTCTCTCCCTCTATCTCTCCCTCTTTCTCTCTCCCTCTATTTCTCTCCTTTTCTTTCTCCCTCTCTCTCCCTCTTTCTCTCCCTCTGTCTCCCTTTTTTTCTCTCCCTTTCTCCCTCTTTCTCTCCCTGTCACTCTCTCTCTCTCTCTCCCTCCCTCTCTCTATTTCTCTTTCCCTCTTTCTCTCCCTCTCTCGATTTCTCTCTCCCTCTCTTCCTCTCAAAGATCCTTAAAATGCTTAAAAGTTATGCTTGGGTGGAAGACTTTTTTCTTTTACAGATGGGGTGGGTTGGCAGACAAGTACTCAAAAAAAAAAAGGAAAAAATGCGAATAGATGTCCAGTAGCTAGCTTGAAGTTTGAACGACTCCTTTCTCTTGCCACCGGCTTCTAGGAGGAGCAAAAGACATCCAGCATTGCAACCAGGCACCCTGGACTGGCCATTCCAGGGTTTCCTGCACCGTCTGACTTAGTTGTCTGCAATCTCCTGTTGTCGCTTGAGGGGTGGGGAAGGGACACGGATGGAAGAGATTCCTTCTTTCTCATCCGAGTAGGGAAGTTACGTTGGACCATCGACTCTGTGTTGAGCCCCATGGGCCTGACATTCGCGGGCAGACGGGAACCTGCCCGCCGAGCCGCCACCTCCCTATCGCCCTCCCAAAAAACCCCATCTTGCTCCGGAGGGTCTCCAGCTGGGGAAAGGGGCAATCGGACGGGGGTCCTCGAAGACTGGAGGGGGTCGAAGCCTCACCCGCTCCAACTTTTATTCCCTCTCCAGGATCTGTTTCTCCAAGCGCCCGATCCAGCTGGCGGTCAGGATCTCGGAGGGTCGCTCCCCTCCCGCCGGTGGATACTCCGCAGGGTTTACTCACAAGTAAGGGTGAGAGTCAGTCCCGGCTCAGCCCTTTACCCCGCTAAGGCTGCGCATTGATTAATGGGCTCCCCGGGTTTGGTGTTTTTTTCCCCCAACACTTCTCCCTCGCCTTCTCTTGTGCCGCCAAAGACCCTTTTTAGGATGGTGAAAGTTAGCTATCTAGAAAGCGAACTTCTTCAGGAGGGAGTCGTTTAAGGGCGGCGGCGGCGAGGAGAAGGAGCCTCTGGGATGCTTACTCGCAAGTAAACCCGACAGCTTCCTTCTCCACCCTCCACCCTCCTTCCGCAAAGTGGATTACGCATTTGGCAAGGGAGCCCGTTTTGCAGCACGCGCTCGCTCGGCTCCCATTCCCCTCCCCGTGAGCTAAGAGGAGCCAAATTATTGGAGGGAGGGAGGGAGGGCGGGTGGGGCAAACTTTCGAAGCATTCCCTCCGCCCCCCCAGAAAACGACCTCCTCTGCCTGCGAGGACGCTGGGAAAGGAGAACAAGGGGTTGGGTGGGTGGGATGCTTAATGCTTTTTCATGGAAGTTTCCCAAAACAGAAAGATAGACTTTACAGCTGTCCCAGATTCAAGCTATTTCATTCTTTCCTTCCAACATTTTCACCTTCCACTGAGCGTACTTGATTCTCAGCTAAATGTTTTCTGACAAGTCCCTTTCTCAATGCATTTCCTTTTCCTAACAATTTCTGGCAGTGGAGTATACACTTCCCCAATCGGAGCCTCGCCTTTGGATCCCGACCAGGCAGGAGGCAGAATAAAAGGAAGCCGTTTAAAGGTGGGAGGAGGGAAAATCCCGAGGTTGGCTTGCTCCCGATTCACAATGAAAAAGGCGAAGGAAAGCTCGCAATTCGGGCTGGTAGGCTGGCTTGCTGGCTTTCTCACCTGCGCCAACTCCCTTCTCTTCGCTTGCAACCGGGTGATTCTGAGTTTAAGCGCAGCCCCTAGCAACCCCAAGGAAAATCCCACGGATGAGTGTAGGGAGACTCAATTAAGGTGCTTGCAACCCCCACACGCAAGGGCAGAGACCAACCCCACGAATGGCCATCCTGGCTCATGCCCACGCAAAGCAGCAATTCTGATCTAGACCGGGGGGGGGAGGGTCAACAGAAAGGAGGCAAGTAAGTGAACAACACCTGGGATGCACCAGCCTGTCTTCTGCTGCCCACAGTAGCCGCCCTCCCTCGCAAGCCACTATTCATTTTTAGCAGCTGCGGATCCGATTTTGCCAACCAAAAATAAAAATAAAAATACCCGGGGATTGGGGGGGACGCAGGGGAGAGAGAGAGAGAGGTACCACGTCTGCCTTTCTCTAAGAATGCGCTTTCTACTTTTTGTTTTTTTAAAGCTAAGATTTAAAAAAAATACAATCCAAAAGCGCTATTTAAAAAAGCAATTGCACTGAATGCATCAAGGCGAGCTGGCGGAAAGAAAAGATGATCACCGGCACTTTTATTCACAGACACCAGATTTTTTTCCCCCCAGATCATAAAATGTCCATTCCTCCCTCCAAAAGGGAGGGAATCAAAATACAAAAGAAACCCACCCCCATGGCAAAGCCCTCCGGCGTGCTGATTCCACAGCTAACAACGCTTCCCTCCCTCCCTCCTCCTCCTCCTCCCTCCCCCCTCAGGTTCCAGCCAGCCAACGCGATCTGGAGCAGCTCCGTGGGCTTCGCAGATTCCCCTGGGCCGCAGCTTTTGATTGGTGAAAAGGCTGGGAGAAGGCGGGCTGAGTCGTTGGCTCTTGCTAGGTCTACCTGAGAGGCGGGGAGTTGCTCCTTTGATGCTTTAAGTCTTACCATTCTCTGTGTTGTTTTTATCCGCCTGGAGACGGATAGAGGAGCGATGTCTCGGTTCCTAAGACCATCGGAAATATGTGTTTTCCGATGGTCTTAGGCGACCCCTGTGAAAGGGTCATTCGACCCCCAAAGGGGTCGCGACCCACAGGTTGAGAACCGCTGCACTAGGATATAATAAATCCATTCCCCAATCTTCAATCTTAAGGGAAACCAATATATCACTTATCTATTTAGTCAGTTTTAAGTCTATAATGTCCATATTTCATTCAGTCTTCTCCACTGAATCTACCAATTTCAAGCCAAGTTCCTTTTGTAGATCTGGTTTAACTGCAGTTACTTACATCTGGGCATTCTTTGTGGCCATTATTATTTTGTCCAACCTTTTACAAAAGTTTTTCAAATTGGGTTTCTATTTTAGAAAGCAGTCTTTTTCAAATGCTAGCTACAGTGTCTTGTCTGTAAACTGATACATTCTTTTCTCTTGTAACTTGGCAACTGGAGATAAGAGAACTCTTCAAGGACAGTGTAAGGACCCACCTCAATCTTACATCTTAAGAAGACAGAACTCTTGGAATGTCTCTTCCAACAGGGATCTTTATTAAGAGAAGCTAATTGTAGGCATGCTAGACAGGATCTGGGGAATCCTCTCCCACCATTCAATGTTTTAAAGTGTTCCCAAGCAGCCCCCACCCCACAGTTCTTCTGGGCAATTCAATCCTTCGTCCGCTCCGTTGGCACGATCACTCATCCTTTTCCCAGATCCCAGGCATTGTATTTCCCACCCCCTTTTCCTCACTGCCGGCAAAGGGGAGTGAGATGAAAGGTGATGGCCATATTGTTATGGTTCTCTCGATGACAATCCACAAACGGTCACTTCGTAGTTGAGGAAGGAAGGAAGAGTCATAAACCCCCCATGCTTTCCCTCCTCCCCTTTCGTAGTATGACAGAATCCAGAATAGAGTAAGAATTGGGTTTTCATCAGAGTAGGTAGATAGAAATGAAATATAATTGGATTCTGACAGACAGGGAACGAAGAATGTTGAAGTGATATTCCTCAGTAATAAAACTGATAGAGAAACGAGGATATTTTTTGGAAAATAAGAAAACTTATTTTTTTAAAAAAAATTAAGCTCCAAACTATTTGCAAATTAATAAAGTACAAAATCCCTGTAGTGAAAGTCCAATATAAATGTAAAGTCAAATCAAAATGCTTTCACTACCCAAGAACACGCTGTGACTCTTTATGGAGAAGCAAGAATTATTCAAAGTGGCAAAGTAGATCAAAGGAAAGAGACAAAAAAAAACCCAGATAAAGTCCAGCAGGGGCTTAAAATAAATCAGCATTCAATCAGCTGGTTAATTTTTAGAGATAAAAAGTGAAGTAAAACAGAAACTTCAAAAAGTATAGGGCCTGGCATCCCAGGTGACTGTTTTGCCCTGCATGCTGACCGTGTTCTGAGCACTTCCCTTTCACCTGGGACGCCAGGCCCCATGCACTCACCACCTCCTGTGCGTGCACCCAGGCAGGTTCGGCTTCTCGTCAGCTTCGCACTGTCAGGAGAGTGCGCTGCTGCCTGCCAAAACCAAGCAGGCTGGGGGCTGGGCGGCATAGCACAAGTAACGCTCACGCCGCTTGTGGCGTCCCCTCCCCTGGAGCCCACAGAGCCAGGTGTGTGAAGTGGGTGAGGGCCATTTGCTGGTCTCCTTGAGGGAATGGTGCCTTTCTTCATTCCTCGCGGAGGGTGACCCCTCCCCTGCTGCGTTTCTTGCCTGTTTTTCTCCCTTATCACAAATGTCTTCCCGCCACTCTGCTCTTAAGGCTGTGCAGCTCTTGTCCAGGAATTTACATTGCGCTTTCAAGCCATGGCCACTGGGTACGGAGGGAGGGCGGAAGGAAGGAGATGGGAAGGAGAAAGGGAGGCAGGGAAGGAGGGAGGAAGGGAAACAGGAAGGAAGGAAGGAAGGAGATGGGAATGCAAAGCAGGGAGGCAGGGAAAGAGAGGGAGGAAGGAAGGAGATTGGAATGAGATGGAGGGAGGGTCTGAGGGAAGTCCTGCCTTAGCATTTGGCCACCAGCAGCTCTGCTGCCCTTTTGCCATCGCCTTGTCCCTTCCTCCTGGCCTATCCTGATGGTCTCCCATCCTATTGCTAAGGATGCTTTGGTTACAAAGCCGGGTCTCCTCACATGGAGAGGGAGTGGGCCTCCCTCTGACCCAAGCACTTTGCCCTCCTGCACCCACCATAAGCAACCTGGCCAAGGAAAGCGGGCACATCAGCAGCAGCAGCCTTGAGGTAAGCACAGCCAGGTACCCCCTCGGGGCAGTGGGGCTGGACTGGGTTGGGCTGCAGGGTCCTGGTGCCCCGGGAGCTCAAGGGCTCTGGGCAGCCCATGCCACTGTCCGGGAGTCCTCCACGCAGCCCAAGAGGCTCCTCTGGTGGACCATGCCCTGGTGCCCACCCCAGTCCCACCCCCTCCACTGGAGACCCCCGGATTCCCCCCCACAGCCCCACCTGCACCCCCCACAGGCGCCCTGCGACCTGAGCAACGTTGAGCTGGCCATGCCCCCTAGCCATTGACCTTGCTTGTCAAAAGGTAGCAAAAGGGGATCACATGACCCTAGGACACTGTGACCGTCATAAATATGAATCAGTTGCCAAGCATCCGAATGTAAATCACATGACTGGGGAAGCTGCAACAGTCATAAGTGTGAAAAATGGTCTTAAGTCACTTTTTTCAATGCCGTTGTAACTTCAGTCACTAAGCGAACTTGTAAGTCGAGGACTACCTGTACTTTATCACTTTTTTCCTTTTCTTTTGTTTGGTCATCAAGTTTTTGACACCTTGCTAGGTGACTGGTGGTACTCAAATACTGCGATATCCTAAAAGTGGGTACAATCTGTGAAAAGGTTGAAAAGCCCTGGTCTAGAAAAAGTTGGGCTGTGTCTTTGGCAATCCCTTACAGGGTATGAAATGGGCCATCTTGGTGAAAAGATCTACCACCACTAATATGTTAGTGAAGCCTTGGACAGAGGGAAAATCAGTAATGAAATCCAGGGAGACCGTATGCCAAGGGTGGGTGGGCGTACGTAGTGGTTGCAAAAGTCCTGTTGGCTTCTGATGGAGTGGTTTGGCCCTCCTGCACATGTGACAAGAAGCCACATATTCCCTGATGTCTGCAGCCTTCCTAGGCCACCAAAAGTCTCCCAATGATCTATGCAGGGTTTTGAACATTCCTCCATGCCCTGCCATTTGATTATCATGGCAAAGCTGCAGTACCTCTTCCCTGCATGGGGGGACTACTATTTTGCCTCTGTGTTTCAGGGCACCTTCCTCCATTGTGAACGGGGTTACAGTACCTGCTGGGATCTCGTTGAGGTCGTCTGTCCTGGCCATCTGGTCATCTGTTGCTGGTCCTTTGTCCTGGTGATTAAGTCCTGGTGCAGTTGGGTAGCTCCCAACCTCTCTGGTTGATGGTGATTGGTGAAGCTGGAAATTGGAAGGTTGCAGGATTGTTGTTGGTTCTGGAATCTGTTGAACAAGGGAATGTGGGAGAGCCCATCTGGCATTACGTTCTTGGAGCCTGGGATGTACTTAATGTAGTAATCAAAACATGAGAAGAATTGACTGCATCTGACTTGTCTGGGAAAAGCAGCTTGTTTTGTTGCAGGGTGTGTAGATTTTTGTGGACAGTGTTGACCTCTATAGGAAAGCATGTGCCTTCTAGGAAATGTCTCCAGTGCTGGAATACTGATTTAACAGCAAGGAGTTCCTTATTAAAGATGTCATAATTGCATTCTGTGGCAGTCAGGACTCTGGAAAAAAGGCACACGGCAGAAGGCTATTTCTGCCCTCTCCTATAAAAGAACAGCTCAGATGGCTACATCTGAAGCATCCATTTGAACAACAAATTTCTTTGATTTTTCCCGGTGATGAAGGAGGTGCTGGCAAGCAAAAAGCTGCTTTAACTCTTTGAATGCTGAATGGTGTGTAGGAGTCCAAGCAAATTTAACTCTTTTCTTAGTTGGGTCAGTGGTTTGGCTTTATGAGCAAAACCTGATATAAATTTCCTGTAGAAGTTAGCAAAGCCTTGGAAGCGTTGGATGTCTTTGGCTGTGTGAGGGACTTCCCAGTCTAGGACAACTTGGACCTTCTGAGGGTCCATCTTGATGCCTTTTATACGGTAACCCAAGAAGTCTATTTGCAGGCTAATGGTGCATTTTTCTGGCTTGCCAAAGAGATTGTTATCTCTTAGTCTGTGGAGAACTGTGCACACGTGGTCTGTGTGCTGAGCCTCGTTCTCAGAGTAGACCAAAATGTCACCAGATAGAGCACCATAAATGTATCTTTGAGGTCTGAGAATGCTTGGTTCATAAATCTGGAAAATACACCCCCTGCATTAACTAGTCCTTATGGGGTCACTGTGTATTCAAATTTGATGTCTCTAGTATCAAAGGCGGTTAGTATTTGTGGCCCTCTTTTATCCTAATGAGGGTATAAGCATTGCGGAGGTCCAGTCTCCTAAAAATGTGTGCTTTCTGCAGTCTAAGAGGTCTGAAATTAATGGCAGTGGATGATGGTCTTGTTGGAAGTAAAGTCTTCATCCTGGTTCATCCAAGCCGGGAATAAATAAGCAACATGGCGACTGCTTTGGGAAGGAGGTTACAGTTTATTGAAGAGGCAGAAAGATGGTTCTTGCAGGAAAGACCAGAGGAAAAAAGGACCTGAGCACATGGGCAGTAGGTTTTTATACTCTCTCTAGCCTTTTGTTTGGAAGTTTCCTGTTCCTGTGGCATGAACTTTGAGGCTATTTCCTGTGTCACGTATTCTGACCTGAGTTTAGGTGTGACTCTCTGGTATACTTGATGGTAATGGGTTAGTCCTATTATGTCCCATCTCAGGTGGGATATGCAGATTTTAGGTCTTTGTCTTCTGGCTCCAGCTTTCCTGATAGTTTTATATCTGCATTTGTATAGGGCTGTCTCTTGCTTGGAGACAGAGAGATTTGGGGGCTGGGTTGGTTTCTGCTTTTAAAAATCCTTTTGAGGAAAAATACATTTTTCTGCCCTTTTAATATTTCCTTCTCTGGGGGGCTCTGACTTCCCACAGTCTCTTACTGGCATTGAGTTCAAAGCTTTGTAATTATGGATCACTCTCAGCGGGGGGGGTCCCCACTATTGTTAGACCCACTGGGGTCTTGCTTCTTCGGTACAAAGAAGGTGGGAGCCGAGGCAGGAGACTGGGAGGGTCATATGAATCCCTTTTTCAAATTAGAGTGCAAATATTGTTTTAAAGTTTCTAATTCTGTAGTAGACATTTGGTATTGTCTCTTGGTGGGAATTTTGGCACCAGGGACCAGGTTTATGGTGCAATTGTAGTCTCTGCCTGGATGGAGGGGCTGAGGCTTCCTCCTCCCCGAACACAACAGCAAAATCTGACTATTTACTTGGCAGATTGGGAATCTCTCTGTGAACCATTGGGCGTGGGGGGTGAGGTGGGGGCTTCAGAGGTCTGATCACAGTGAGAAAGGCATTCAGGATTTTCAAAGGCAATAGACCATTTTTTCCACTTGATAATGGGGTCATGGTGTTGTAACCAAGTGGTTCCCAGCAGCAGTGGAAGATCTATTTGATCAGCTACGAAGAGGGTTAACCCTTCAGGATGCTGATCTGTTGTTAACTTCAAAGGCACTGTGGCATAAGTAATGGGGCCTGCTTTTAAAATTTGCTCATCAATAGTTATCACTGGCAATGGAAACTTCAGAGGAACTGTAGGTATCTTAAGATTCTGAACTGTGGCTAGGCTTATGAAGTCAGAGGTTGACCCAGAATCTATCAAAACAGGGATGGTGGTTTCCTGATCACTGGGAAGTGTCAGGGTAGAATCAGATTTTATTAACCGACCTGAGTGTGGAGGTAATTGAGCTCTGTTCAGTCCTTGGATGCCCCCACCCCCATCTGTGAGCTCATGGAGGGAGGGCATTTCTTGTTTCCATGGCCTTGGGGCTTGTTGTCCAGGCGGTGAGTAATGGAGATATTGCTGTCTGTCCTAGGAGGTTTAGTAGGGCAATTCTTGACCATGTGGCTAGGCTCTCTGTTCCTGGGGCCTGTCTGGCTGCTCCAATTTGCATTGGCTCTTGAGTGTCCAAGTCCAAGGGGCCATGGAGGCTTGGAGTAGTGACGGGAGGAGGTAGCTTTGGAAGCAGATGGCTGGGGCTGCTGAAAAATGCTCTACGTTCTGTGAGTTGAGACTCAACTGTTATAGCAGATAGATAGAGGTCTTGTAGACCACAGGGAATCCCTTGTTGTATCAGTTGTGTGATTATGGCCCTGTTGAGCCTGCTCTTGAATTGTGCTCTTAAGGCTGGTTCATTCCAATTGAGATCTACAAGGAGCTTGAAGTCTTCAACATATGTTGTCATAGAGTTGTTGAGCTGGTGGATGCATTGTTTGGCAGTTTCCATCCAGATAGGGTCTCCAAAGTGCTCTCTAAATCTGGTGAGGAAATTTGGGAAATTATCTAGGATGGGGTCATTGCTTTTTATGAGTGGAAGCGCCCATTTGGCAGCAGAGTTGATTAAAAAATGAGGATAAAGGAGTCTTTCATTCTGTCTGTCAGAAACTCCCCTTTTTGCGTGCCAATGAAGACTTCGCACTGGGCTAGGAATGTTTTCATCTTATCAGACTCTGGTGAATCGCTATAGTAGGAAGCTGGGAGTCTTGGGGATTAGTGTGGCAGGAACTGGCAGTTGTGCCTGGGCAGATGAAGCAGGTGGTTGCGGTTGTTGTGGAGGCCCTTGTTGAGTCAGCATCTGTACTTGCTGAATCAGTTGGTGAACACTGGCTGCCAAATTCCTCACTTTGTCTTCTACTCCATCTTGACACTTGCTGAAAGAGTATATGAAGGCTCTTCTGTTGTTGGTGCATCTCTGGGATCTGAAGCCATGGCTTGGGTATTCTGTGGTCTGTGAAAATTTTTGGTCTAGGAGTAGTAGTTCAGATTAATGTCAAGTGTGAGAAATCAGGAAATCCAGGCAGTTCAAATGAATATAAAGGTTTATTGCAAGCTTAAGCTCTCTACAAGAATCTGAACTGTGAATGGTCAAAGCAAATTGGGAGTAGATAAGAGTCAATGGAATTCAAGGTGGGCTGGACTTAGATCTCTTGTGGGTGCGAAGGGACTCGAGACTGATGATGCATTTGACCCATCTCTCGGGCTCACCTTGGTCATCTCCTACACCAGATGTGCTTAAAAAAAACAATCTGCCAAGAGGAAAGGTAGATGGATGACCTGATTTTCCAGCTGCTCCTACTGGGAACTGTAATCTTCAAGATTCCTCTTTCTGGGTTGGTCCATGGTCTGAAACTTGTCTTGGGTTATTCCTAAGTGCTCCCATTCAAATCCAGGGAGCAAAATCAGCAGATGGTCGGCAGGAGAGAAAAATCCTCCTACTGTTCAGCAGCCATCTTGGGGGAGGAGTCCTCTTCAACATCTTCATAAACAATTTAGATGAGGGGATAGAAGGGGAATTCATCAAATTTGCAGACGTCACCAAGCTGGTGGGAATAGCCAAAACCCCATAAGATATGCTCAAGATCCAGAAGGATCTTGAAAGACTTGAACACTGAGTCTTATCTAACAAAATGAAGTACAATGGTGAGAAAAGTAAGGTCTTATGCTTAGGCAAGAAAAAACAAATGCACCAGTATAGTATAGGTCAGAGGTCCCCAACCTTTTGGGCACCAGGGACCGGTGCCATGGAGAAAGGTTTTTCCACGGATAAGAGGGGGTGTGGTTTTGAATACTGCCTGCTTCCCAAGAATGGAGCTTTGCTTGTTTGTGCAGGCCACTTGCTGGCATGCTATGGACCGGTGCCGGTCCACGGACCGGGGGTTGGGGACCCCTGGTATAGGTGGTATCTGGCTCAATAGCAGTAACTGCGAGTGGGATCTAGGAGTCCTAGTGCAGGGGTCCACAACCCCTTGGCCGCGGTCTGTTTGAAGTTCCACTCACGTGAGTGGCGGACAAGTGCTCATGCGCGAAGCTCCACTCACAAGAGTGGAGGGCACTTGCCCGCAAAGCTCCATTCAAACAAATGGAGCTTCGCACGCAAGCATTCTCCACTCACACGAGTGGAGTTTCATGTGCAAGTACAAACGCCCTCTGCTTGCACGAGTGGAGCTTCGTGTGTGAGTGCAAGTGCCCATCATTTGCATCAATGGAGCTGTGTGCATGTGTGCCTGCCACTCACATCCCCCCCTGCGCCGGAACGCCAAGGTGGAAAGATTGGAGACTGCTGTCCTAGTGGACAATCATTTAAATATGAGCGAGCAGTGTGCTGCAGTGTTCAAAAACGCCAATGCAATCCCAGGCTGCATTAACAGAGAGATATAATCAAGATCACGTGAAGTGTTCAGTAAGACCACATTTTGAATATTGCATCCAGTTTTGGTCGCCACGATATGAAAAAGATGTGGAGATACTAGAAAGAGTGCAGAGAAGAGCAATAAAGAGATTATTAGGGTGCTGGAGGCTAAAACATGAAGAAGAGTTCCAGGAATTGGGTATGTCTAGTCTAGTGAAAAGAAGGACTAGGGGTAACATGATAGCAGTGTTCCAATATTTGACAGGCTGCCACATAGAAGACAGGGTCAACATATCCTGAAGGCAGGACAAGAAGCAATGGATGGAAACTAATCAAGGAGAGAAGCAACCTAGAACTAAGGAGAAATTTCCTGACAGAACAATAAAGCAGTGGAACAACTTGCCTCCAGAAGTTGTGGGTGCTCCATCACTGGAGGTTTTTAAGAAGAGATTGGACAAGCATTTGTCTGAAATGGTATAGGGCAGTGATGGCGAACCTTTTAGAGACCGAGTGCCCAAACTGCAACCCAAAAGCCACTTACGTATCTCCGGGTGCCGGGTAGGTGTGGCCCACTGGGTGGGCATGGCACCCTGGGCGTGGCCAGGGTGGGCGTGGATGACAGGCAATTAATATGTGTCGCGAAAATTGAGCCATGCATAAAAAAAAAGAATGATACTTAACGCAGAAACTGGTAATCAGATCACAAAACCACATCCACTTCTTTGAGAGATGCCACATGATTTTCCCATTTGCCCACTGGATGTAAAGCAGACATGGAGGACTAATGGCCGTTGGGACAATAAATCTGATGAGTAGCTCACTGTAGAAGAAACTTACTACAATTAGTCCTCGACTTACAACAGTTCATATAGTGACCCTTCAAAGTTACAACGGCACTGAAAATAAAAACGACTTACCATTTTTCACACTTACAACCATTGCAGCATCCCAGGGTTACATGATCAAAATTCAGACACTCGTCATATTTATCACAGTTGCAGTGTCCCAGGGTCATGTGATTACCTTTTGCGATCTTCTGACAAGCAAAGTCAATGGGGAAGCCAGATTCACTTAACAACAGTGTTTCTAACTTCACAACTGCAGTGATTCACTTAACAGCTGTCTCAAGAAAGGACATAAAATGGGGCAAAATTCACTTAATAGCTGTCTCGCTTACCAACAGAGGTTTTGGGCTCAACTGTGGTTGTAAATAGAGGACTACCTGTACAATTTTCTTTTACAAAAACTAGTTGCTCACTGATAACCAGAAGGCCTGATGAACCAGCCATACAAATGGCAGGTCTTCCTCCACCAAGTCCGATTGCTATCCAGCTTTTCCCAACTTGGATTCTTTCTTCCTGATTTGCTGGGTAGAGAATTCTAGGACTCATCATCCAAGCTCATTTCTTATACTCTTATATTCTTCAAGTAATTATAAATGTTTGTGCTCAGTTTCTAGTGATATATGTGGTTATTTGGAACTGCTTATTGGTCCTATAGAATTTCTATGTTTAATATATATGTAGGTGTTTGGTTATTCGGGTTTTCTCCCGCGTAAAATTGGAAGTGTCTTGGCGACGTTTTGACGAAGTCCCATTCATCATCTTCAGGCTGGTGTTTTCGACTTCGTGCTTCTAGGAGCAATGTGTGATCGTAGCTGTTTCTTCCTTTTAACTGCCAGTGGGGGTATGAACTGATTGGGTGGGAGCTTGGCTGTGTTCTGATTGGGTGGAGGTGTGTTCTGATTGGTTAGGGGCTTGGCTGTGCTCTGATTGGATGGGGGGTTGGCTGTGCTCTGATTGGATGGGTGAGTGTTCTGTTTGGGTGGGGGCTTTGTTGTGCTCAGGTTAGTCTGAGTTGCAGGGGGATTAGAGATGGTGAGCTGCGTTGCTGTTGTTTGGCTTCGCGTTCGTGGTCATGCCTCATCTTCATGGTGGGTGTCAGTTTGCTTCATGTATGGATTGGAGGGGTTTAAAGTGGCTAATGATGCAGCTGTGGTCTGGCTTCTGGTTTGTGGTCGTGCCTCATCATTGGTGTGGGTTTGGGTTTGCTTTTTGTGTGGATGTGTGGTGGTGACATCCTGTGTGGTGTCATTCTTTGTGTTAGGGACTCGTTTGTCAATAAGGGCGGGTTTCCAAATGGCTGGTAGGCGGGAGGTATCATCTCGTTTATTCATGCTGTGTGGGTGTTTTTCTATCTCGATGGCTTCTCTGATTATTCTGTTATTAAAGTGTTCAGTTTTGGCGATAGTTCTGGTCTTTTTAAAGTCAATTTCATGTCCTGTGGCTTTAAGGTGTTGGACCAGGGAAGAAGTTGGTTCCTCTTTTTTGACTGAGTTCTTGTGTTACATACACACATACACACACATACCTATATACACCTATACATATACATATGTACATGCATACATACTGTGTGTATATATATATGTACATATCTGTATGTGTCTCTCTGTGTGTGTATGTGTGTGTGTATGTGTGTGTGCACATATCAGTGTGTTTTGACTAGGGTTCAGTTAGTCTAGGAAGGAAGGAAGGTTGTTTGTGTGCCATGTGTGATATTTATTCCTTTGGCCTGAGGTGAAACTGTCTGAATCCATATAAAGTGTACAATGCATTGCACTGTGCTTCATATTCCAATGACATGGTATGTATACATGTTGTCAAAAATATTATTGTCTTTAGAGAATGGGAAGAAGTAGGTGAAAATTACAAAAGCTACAGTAGTGTCTGATGAATGCAAAAACACACATAAACATGCAGGCATTTTTTTGTTGTTGTTGACAATACATGGTTTTTATAATATGTTGAAAAATATGTGCAGTAAGGGCAGTTACCCATCAATCCTTGTAAATGGTGCTATGTGTCTTCCTGAATCTCCGATGGAACAACAAATGTTTCCATGCAAGATAAAAATAAAGCATATGTGTGCTTGCTCAGACAATAAGGTCTGAGCCTGCATAAATGGTTGACAACCTGTTGCTATTTGTGTACAAATACAGGTATGAAAAAGGAACTGATGAGGAATGAAATAGGATGAAAAGAACAGAGGTGCAGAAAGGAAATTTGGTGACAGATGAAAAGAAGGGAGGGAGGAGAGTTGGGGAAAGAGGGATACGTTTAAGGTAATGTGGCATTCATAAAAGAGGGAACGTTATGGAGATAATTTTGTGAATGCTATGGAGATACAGCATGTTAC
Organism: Bothrops alternatus; assembly: GCA_034064705.1. Classification (NCBI taxonomy): domain Eukaryota; kingdom Metazoa; phylum Chordata; class Lepidosauria; order Squamata; family Viperidae; genus Bothrops; species Bothrops alternatus. Next base: position 3,604,054 of record JARGCV010000257.1, on the reverse strand, counting down.
AAGAATGGAAGAAGGCTATGTTGGGATAGAAAGAGTAAAAAAAAGGATATACATACTCAGTGCTTTTTATGTAAGAAAAAAGGTGACGGAACTCAGACACCCCCCCCCCAGCCAGGCCATTCCTTGATCAGCAACCTTTCATTCCCCTCCTGAGCTGTACTGCCATGCTACGGCGGATGGGATGGGTGGGGTAGGCTTGGTCCCCCTCCGCTGTTTCAGAGCCAGGGCGGGTGACAGTGAATGGCTCCGCTGCTGCTGTGCACCACTGGAGGGGCTTTGTTTAAGCTTCGCCCCGCAGATCACCTGCCCGGATGCAGCCGTCTCCTCATTGTCCTCTGCCAACTCTCACGTGGCTTGCACTGTAACCGGGCAGCACAAGCCTCTCCCGTCACCTCCCTCCACCAGTCCTTTGTCACCTATCTCATGGAGAATGGAGAACAGAGCAGCTCTGCGCAGGGATGCAGAGCAGAGAACAGCACTTGTTTGCTGCCCTGCATTGTCCTACGTCTCCCTTCTCCCTTCTGGAAACAGCAGCCCTGTTTCCTGCTGCTTCTTCTCCCAGCATAGCTCTTCCCTCTTCCTGAAACCATTTCTTTGCTAACCTGCTTTCCAGCTCTGGCATGTTTCTCTTCTGCTGCAGGGAAACGGAGTTTGTGGGACTAAAAAAAGTTCAGTCAGACCTTCCAACTCCTTGTGAGATCTTTTTTTTTTCGCAAGAAGTTGGAAGGTCTGACTGAACTTTTTTTAGTCCCACAAACTCCGTTGAAAAAAGGTGCCAGAATGCCACCCCTTTTTCAGCAAATGGTACGGCCACTGTTTGGAAGCCCAGCGCAACCAAGATGAGTGCTTTCCACGCCGATAGGCAAAAAAAGGTCCAACAGGCCTCCATTGTTTTCTTGCCAAAACAACGGCTCGCAGCGGTATCCAGCGGTACCAGGTCTAGCTCAACTTTACAGACAGGGCAACCCGAAGCAATTTTGCGCTAAAATAATTGGAAGGCTGACTTGCTGGCCAGGCGGATGTCAGGTTACAGCATTGCTTTCCGCCTTCGTTCATGCACCCTCACGGAGATCCTCTGGCCTTCCTCCCACCCCAACTTCGGGCGTGTGGGTGCGGTTGTTGCAGCCCAGCCCTTAGCATCAACTGCCCTTTGATCAGGAAGGGAAGCCACGAAGAAGCGCCCTGCCGGGAGCATTAAATCAACCCAGCGTGAGGCAGAGACAGGGCCGTGTGCCTCGCTGCGTTGCATCCCTTTGAATCGCCAACAGAGACCCCGCTTCCCCGGCTCCCCTTCCCAGGTCCTTCCAGCCCTGGCGGTTTTACCTCTCCCAGTTTCACTCTCCTGCGACCTTGCTACTCCTCCACCACCCAGCCTGGATCTGCCCAGCTCTTGCAGCTGTTCCGACTCCCAGTGCAGAGAGAGAAAGAGAGCAAGAGTGATGGCGCATGTGGAGAGGGGGAGGGGAGCAGCCCAGCTCCGCCTCCCTCTGGGGCGATGGTGCGTGTGCCCACAGGGACGGCTCTGCATGCCACCTGTGGCACACGTGCCATAGGTTCGCCACCACGGGTATAGGGTCTCCTGCTTGAGTAGGGGGTTGGACTAGAAGACCTCCAAGGTCCCTTCCAACTCTGTTATTGTGTTATGCTACTTTTGACTAAGGAGTAAATAGTAGTGAGCTGTCCCAAGTGGGAGATAATAGTAATTATTTAGAGAGGTAAAAATTAAATCTGTGAAAAGTTCCTGAAGTATTTTTTAAAAAACTGGTCAATTGTCAACTAAATGGCAAATAAAGTTCGATTTAAGTAAGAATAAAGTGATGCATATTGGGGGGGAAAATCTGACTTTATGTTTGGTGTGTTTGGATCTGAGTTATATGTATATTGCATATTAAGCATTTAGCGAATGATATCACTGTTAGAAATATGTTTGTTTTTCTGTTTTTAATGCATTGTCATCTGGGAATGTTGATCAGTTGCTTTAAAATATTTTACAATTAAGCAAAATAGCATGAAAACCTGTACTGGGTGTTGACTGTTGGCTTTGGAATCCAAAAAAGCACTGGAAGTTTAAAAGTATCTGAATTTCCTATTTATCTCTTAACTGTTGAGCCTGATGCTCACACAGATGATCCAAAGATTATAATGTGCATGTTGCATAGGTTAGTCCTTTGAAATTCTGTCCATTTCCACAAATTTTCATCTTCTAATCTCAGTGGTAGCTGATGACACTGTTTTTGTCTTTTTGCCTGTCAGAGATACACTGTTTCCCCCAAAATAAGACCCAGTCTTATATTTTTTTGCCTCCAAAAGAGGCACCAGGTCTTATTTTCAGGGGATGTCTTACCCGCTTACCTTACGACCGCCATAGCTAGGCCTCCCACGCCCCAACACCTGTCGCGCCACTGCCCGAGTTCTTCTGCAGCCACACACTGCATGGCTCCTTGTGCCGCTGCCGCCACTCACAGCAAGAGGCTGCATGGCTCCTCACACCGATTGCGCCGCTGCCGCTGCTCACAACAGGAAGCCGTGTAGCTCATTGCATTGATCGCGCTGCTGTCACCGCTCACAGCAGGAGGCTACATGGCTCATCGTACCAATCACACTGCTGCCGCCGCTCACAACAAGAGGCCATGTGGCTCATCACACCAATCGTGCCGCTGCTGCCAGTCACAGCACCATCCTGCCACTCGCAGGGGCAGCAGCGCAACGAGCCACACAGCATCCTGCTATGAGCAGCAGCAACAGCGCAACAGGTGTCAGGGTGTGTGAGGCCTGGCTGCAGTGGTTCTAAGGTAAGCTTGTGCAGGGCACATAGGGCAGCTTCACCCCCCACCCCTGCCCTAGCTTGATTTTTACGTGTGCTTCTCACCCCAAATCTAGGGCTTATTTGGGGGGGGGTAGGGTTTATATTAGGCGCACATGTAAATTTAAAGCTAGGGCTTATTTTCAGGATAGGTCTTATTTTTGGGGAAACATGGTACTCCCAACCACTCAATATGTACATATACAGAATTATTGCATGGATAGATGAAGGCACATTTGGGCAAAGCAGGAAGTGGATTAATTTCCTTTGATATGTTAGCAATATGCAGGAAATTCATTTAAGTAAATGATTTAAATTTTACTTCAACTATTGCGCCCTACTCATAATTCTTGTTAATTTTTTTTTCTTCTATGGTGCAACTTTGTTGAGGCCCAAGAACTTGAATTATGCCATTGACATTTATTATTATTATTATTATTATTATTATTAGTATTATTATTATTAGTATTAATTTTATTTCTATGCCGCCCTATTCCTGGAACTCAGGGCGGCTCACAGCATAAATAGAAATCTAACATAAAATACATATATAAAAAGAACCCCTGAGTTAAAAAACAATCGTCCAACAAACATGCACACAAACATACACTGGCTAGGGGCAAGATGTTAACTGCCCCAGGCCTGTCGGCAAAGATGTGTTTTGAGCAGTTTACAAAAGGCGGAGAGGGTGGGGGCGATACGGATCTCCGGGGGGAGTTGATTCCAGAGGGCCGGGGCCGCAACAGAGAAAGCTCTTCCCCTAGGCCCCGCCAGGTGACACTGTCTGGCTGACGGGACCTGGAGAAGGCCGACTCTGTGGGCCCTAACCGGTCGCTGGGTTTCATGGGGCAGCAGACGGTCCCGTAAGTAACCTGGTCCGATGCCATGTAGGGCTTTAGGTCATAACCAACACTTTGAATTGCGTTCGGAGACCAATTGGCAGCCAATGCAGCTCGCGGAGTGATGCCGAAATGTGGGCATTTCTGGGCAGGCCCAACACTGCTCGCGCGGCTGCATTCTGCATTACCTGAAGTCTCCGAACGTTTTTCAAAGGTAGCCCCATGTAGAGAGCATTGCAGTAGTTGAACCTCGAGGTGATAAGGGCATGAGTGACTGTGAGAAGAGACTCCCGGTCCAAATAGGGCCGCAACTGGTGCACCAGGCGAACCTGGGCAAATGTCCCCCTCGCCACAGCCGAAAGATGATGTTCCAGATTTAGCTGTGGATCGAGGAGGACACCCAAGTTGCGGACCTTCTCCGAGGGGGTCAACCCCCCCCCCAGGTTGATGGACGGATGGATTGAATTATCCTTGGGAGGGAAAACCCACAGCCACTCCGTCTTGTCGGGGTTGAGTTTGAGCCTGTTAGCACCCATCCAAACCCTAACAGCCTCCAGACATCGGCACATCACTTCCGTTGCTTCACTGAAGTGACACGGGGTGGAGATGTAAAGCTGGGTATCATCAGCATACTGATGATATCTCACCCCGTGTTGTCGGATGATCTCACCCAGTGGTTTCATGTAAATATTAAACAGCAGAGGGGAGAGGACCGATCCCTGAGGGACCCCACAAGGGAGGAACCTAGGGGTCGACCTCTGACCCCCCCGCCAACACCGACTGCGACCGACCAGTGAGGTAGGAGGTGAACCACTGCAAAACAGTGCCCCCAACCCCCAACCCCTCCAGCCGGCGCAGAAGGATACCATGGTCAATGGTATCGAAAGCCGCTGAGAGGTCAAGTAGCACCAGGATTGTGGAAAATCCCTTATCCCGGGCCCGCCAGAGATCATCCATCAGCGCGACCAAAGCAGTTTCCGTGGAGTAGCTGAGTTTGAATCCTGACTGCTGAGGGCCCAGATAATCGGCCTCATCCAAGGACAAATTTGGTGACAAATTATATTATATATTTTACATGTGGCAAATTGCTGGTTTTCAGTAGTGTTAAGTTTTTAAAAAATGAAATAAGCCCCCAGGCAGTTGTATTAAACAGCTTGAGTCTGTTTAGAGCCCTGGTGGTGCATTGGTTAGAATGCAGTATTGCAGGCTAATCTCCCAACTGCCAGCAGTTCGATCCTGACGTTTTCAAGGTTATCTCAGCCTTCCATCCTTCCAAGGTCTGTAAAATGAGGACCCAGATTGTTGGAGGCAATATGCTGACTCTGTAAACTGCTTAGAGAGGGCTGTAAAGCAGTATGAAGCGGTATATAAGTCTAAGTGCTATTGAGGAATTAACACATTTTGAGTTAATATAGTTCCTCAAATTTCCCAAAACAAAAAAAGGTCAAATGTGTTGTCTCATTTCCTTTTGTAATGTTATTGCAATTCCCATGGTAGCCCCTTGTAAGCCAAAAAGAAAAAAATACAGACCCAGGCAAAGAAAAGTTGCCTGCTTTGTCCTATTTGCATCTGCTTTAAAGTAACATGATAATGAGTCTGCTAAGTTAGATATGCAATGGTTACAGTACTTGAGCAAGCTGTTCATTCTGATGTTGCAGCGTTTGCAATCTCAGTCTTATTCCTCAGTCTTATTCCTCTGGTAGAATATAATCAATTACTGTACTGTGAAATGCAAAATATAGTAATATTAATCTTTGCTTTTCCGTTTGCATTGAAGATACTAGGCAAGGTTCAACTGTTTTCCAATTTGTTATTGATCTTTTGTGTGCATTGTATTTAACATTAACAGTAATAAAGGTAAATTTCTCTCTTGCAGGTGAAGCAGGTGACCAACCAGATAGTGATGAATTGTGCTGACATTGATATTATTACAGCTTCCTATGCACCAGAAGGAGATGAAGGTAGGATGGAATATTGATGTAGCTTTGGCATGTTCAGTCATCAAACATAATATTACTCTTAATAATTTTAATTTGCAGTAAGCATTTACAGCTTTATTTAACATTAGATAGCCTATCTGCTACATTTCGAATGGCAACAACGATTTGCTGCATTGTAGATATTAAAAATAAGAATGTAGTAAACTGTCCAGGGGCCACAGGTTGTACATGCCTGGCATGAAAGAAAATGTGTTGTATATTACAAAGTACAATGTAGCATGCATGGTAAAAAGGCCTATAATAATTCTTAGTCTATTTTGCCATCAGCAACACATAAATTCTACAGGCTGCAAATATACACTTTGCAACAGCAAGAGTTATCTTGGGATCTTTATCCACCAAAAAAACCTGCATGTAGAATCTTGTCCAACCTAGAAATGGCTAAAAAGTATTAGTAGTTCATTGTAACTCAGTAAATATGATAGTAAAGCAGGACGTGATTCAGTGCTCCTGTCTTTACAAGGACAAAGCCTTTCAGCATAGGGGATTTTGCAGTATTTACCCCAGACCACTGCTGATGGTAAAATATTAAACTGCAGTAGTGTAAAGCCCTTTGAAATTTGTTTGTAAATTGGGCATAATGCTTTTTTAAAATAAAATTTGCTCTGCCCCAGTTGAGCTCTATGTGAATCTTGCTACCATGTTTTCCCGAAAGTAAGACCCTGTCTTACTTTCTTTTGGGCTCTGAAGTAAGCACAAGGATTTACTTTCGGGGAGGGCTTACTTTTTGCCACTACTACAGTAGTAGGCCGTGAGTGCGTGGGGGTGGGGCGGGGCCTGTGCATGGGGTGGAGAAGCAACGCAGCGGCGAGAGTGTGGTGGTACACCAGGTACAGTACCGGGAGGGCGGGGCGCGTGCCCTTCCCATGCCAGGCCAGCCCCTGCATCCCCAGGGCGGCCGTGCTGGGCGGCGGGAAGGGTGCCGAGGTGGGGCCCACCAGGCCGACCAAAGCGGCAGGTGGAGCGCCGGAGGCTCGGGGAGGGAGGGTGGTGAAGCGGGCGGGCGGGCCATTGGTGAGTGCAACACGGCTCGGCTGAAAGTGACCACAGAACAAGTGGGGCAGGTTCCCTCTTCACCTGCCCATTCTCTTCTCTATCAGAGAAGAGAACTTCGCAGCTCTGCCTACAGAGCCACCAAAGCAGCAGGTGGAGCGCCAGAGGCTCGGGGAGGGAGGGTGGTGAAGTGGGTGGGTGTCCTGCCTGTCAAGGTTCCAACTAATGAAACACTTCAAACAACTTCCAGGCATTGTTTATCCTAAAAAGTCTTTATTCTTTGTGTGACAGAGTGTCGGCATGGCATGGAGGATGCCAAGATCTGAAATCTCCACCCCAGAGCAGTTACTTTGCTAGCATTTTCCCTTCCTCTTTTGCTGTCATAATTCATGTTGTCCAAACAGCCTGGGGGGCAAAGGTACACTTCCTTCTGAAGCCCGCGTAATTACTCTCTCACATTCTTTCTTCCCCCTCCCAGCATCATCTGAATTAACTCTAAAAGTACCAGACAGTTCTGCATATTTTGTCAAAGCAAGAATATTCAATATTAGCAGCATTGACATCCACCCCCCCTTGCAAAAAGGATAGGTCCTGTATATGAACAAAAGCATATGTCAGGGATTATTTCTTGGTTTGTTGGGGTTTTTCTCATGAAACTTTTTGATGAGTCGGTCAGACTTCACATCGCTAGATTTCACCCAAGTAGCCTCAGACAACAAGTACCCCTTCCATTGTACTAGGTACTGCAATTTCCCCGGGGGGGTGTGGCAACAGCCCCCGAACGTGCTGCCACGGGGCCAGCAGCAGCCGGGAGTGCAAGAGCCACAGTGGGGAGGCCAGCAACCATTGATTGCACCGCCTTTCAGAGCAACCTTCGATGGGGACCCAGAGAAGCTGATTTTTTTCCTCAACCAAGTGCGCTCTCACTTGAACCGCTGTGCCTATCTCTATCCGGACCCAGCTGCTATGGTCAATGTGATTGTGTCCAGCTTATATGGAGAGGCATCTGAATGGCTCAACAATTTATATAACGAGCAAGCCCCTGAATTGGAGGACCCCCATCTCTTCCTCCTAGGACTGAAAGCAAGGTTCGAGGACCCATCCATTGCCCTCAAAGCAGAAGAACAAATCCATAAGATAAAGCAAGCTGGCAGGCCTGCACTGGAACACATGCGAGAGTTTCACAAGATAGCCGGTCGGATAGAGAGGTGGCCTGAGCAATCCCTAGTCCATCACTTCAAAGAGGGATTAGACGACCACCTCTCTCAGGCCTGTATCTATCGAGCAATACCTGATCAGCTGTAAGAATGGTACCAGACAGCTGTAAGACTAGATGTTCAGGTCGCCCGCTATAAGAAGCCACCTCCACCTGAAGCCGAGTCGAGGCCAGAGCAACCCAAACAGCAGCCATTTCCCCCCCCCCAAAAAAAACCTCCAACTGCTGCAGCTACTGAAAGTCCCAGGCCACCTGCAGGCCCACCAATCAAGTGTTTCCGATGCGGACAGCAGGGACATCGAGCAGCGAACTGCCCAGTCCCCTACCCTCAACAGCAGAGTAGACCAGGACCAACAGTGAGAAAGAAACCAGCCCAGCAGCCAACGAGAGAGAAATCCAACTGGATCACACAGGAACCTGTTGCCCAAGTCACATACCCCACGCAGGAGAATGCCGGGACTCAGGCTGGACCTGCCGCCGCTCTACCCTCTTACGACAGCGATGACGAAGGAGAGAACTACACAATGGTGAGTCGACATGTCCTACCTTTCTCACTGCCTGCCAAACTCATAATCCCCAAGATGGGGGGACAGGTAGATTTAAAAGTGCTAGTCGATTCTGAATGCTTCCGGTGCGTTATTAGCTTGCCATTTGCCATGAAAATGGGCATACGAGCAAAGCTGCTCTCCAAACCCGTCAGGTTTGAGCAAGCCGATGGCTCCCTAATGGGAGGGACTTTAGTCACACAATTAACTGAGCCCCTACACTTAGAAATAGGTGAGCACTGGGAGTTGATTCGCTTCCTGGTGGCTCCAAAAATGACCGAGGCTGTGATCCTAGGATTAGCCTGGTTGGACAAATGGAAGCCGTTTATCTGGTGGGAGAAGGGAATGAGAACTGTGAGGCTACCTATGGGCCCAAGCCCCCCATTGATCCAACGGACATTACAGGAAACTTTAGCCCACCCAATGAGTGAGTGCACATGCCTGCCACACCGCAACCAGGCGAGCCACTCATCCCCAGCGAGTACCGGGACCTATCGGAGGCATTTAGTGAAAAAGAATGTGATGCCCTGCCTCCCCACCGACCCAATGATTGCTCCATTGAACTGTTGCCGGGAGCCAAACTCCCACGACCGAGAATGTATGCCATGTCCCCCCTCGAAATGGAGGAGATGCAGCGATACATGGACAAAAACCTAGCAAGGGGATTCATTGAACGGGCCAAGTCTGCTGTGGGAGCCCGTGTGTTGTTTAAAGAAAAAAAATGGGTCTCTTCCTCTCTGCATGGATTATAAAGGTTTGAACATGGTGAGTGTGGAAAATAAATACCCCCACCCTCTCCTGAAGGACTTACTAACCCACCTGGCTACGGGGAGTGTCTTCACTAAATTAGACCTGAGAGAGGCATATTACTGGGTGAGAATAAAGGAGGGAGATGAGTGGAAGACTGCTTTCAATTGTCCCATGGGGAGCTATCAATTCAAAGTCATGCCATTTGGACTACAGGGGGCCCCAGCCATATTCATGCAGCTGATTAATGAGATCCTACATGATCATTTATACAAAGGGGTTCTGGTGTATCTTGATGACATCCTGATATACAGCACGAATATGACTGATCATGTAAAACTAGTGAGAGAAGTGTTAAACTATTGAATGCCAAGCTTTACGTCAAACTGTCAAAATGTGAATTTCACCAGACCCGATCGGATTATCTTGGCTACAGAATTTCCAATGAGGACATTGAAATGGACCTGACCAAAGTGAAAGCCGTAATTGAATGGCAGCCCCCAAAGACTCGCAAACAGCTCCAGAGCTTCCTAGGTTTCGCCAACGTCTACCGCCAATTCATCCCCTCCTTTGGCGAGATTGCCCTACCCCTTATGGAACTACTCAAAACAGGGAAAGGGGGAGGGAAACCGTTACCAGGCCAACCACTAGCATGGACTATGAGCTGTCAAACTGCTTTTGAGAATTTAAAAAGACTATTTGCTGTTGTACTGTATGTGCCACCATGAAAAGAATTCAAGGGAAACCCCCTGGGTTATTGCAGCCGGTGGCAGGCCCTTCTCAACCATGGGAAGAAATTGCTATGGATTTTATAGTAGACCTCCCTGAAAGTAGAGGAAATACAGTCATCTGGACTGTGGTAGATTTGTTTTCAAAGCAGGCTCATTTCATCGCCTGCAACGGGGTCCCGTCTGCCCAACGACTAAGTTGTTCCTGAAATATATCTACCAGCTGCATGGCGCCCCTAAACGAATAATTGCAGACGGGGGTGCAGTTCACAGCAAAGTTTTGGAGGAGCTTTCTTAAATTAATTGGATCATCTCAAAGTCTATCATCTGCTTTTCACCCATCTACTAATGGAGCCGTGGAATCCATTAACAAAATGGTGGAGCAATATCTCAGATGCTATGTTTCCTACCAACAAGCCAACTGGACCGACCTCCTCCCTTTTGCAGAGGTGGCTTACAATAACTCTGTCCACAGCAGCACCGGCTTCATGCCTTTCAGAGTAGCCACAGGGAAAGAGTTCAGCCCAATACCTGAATACCCCCAGGCGCGCTCCGCTTCTCAGACACTTGATCAATGGGTGAGGGGATGGGAAGAAGTTTGGAAAACATGAAGACTGCTTTAAAAAAGACTTCCGAGACCTACAAAAAGCAGGCAGATAAAAAAAGGGCTCTTCAAAGAACATTCCAAGTTGGGGGAAAGGTTTATCTGTCGTCTAAATATTTATGCCTCAAATTACCCAGCAAGAAGTTAGGACCGAAATTCTTGGGGCCTTTCCCCATTGTAAAGATCATTAACCCGATTACCGTAGAATTAAAACTCCCTAGACTTTTAGGGAGAGTTCACCCTGTCTTCCATTGCAGCCTGCTGAAACCTTTTCGGGGTTCCATTTTAAGACCTCCCCCTAAGAAGGCACCCGGACCCCTCGTGGTGGCGGGTCAGACCCACTATGAAGTAAAGCGTATTCTTGATTCTAGATTTTTAAAAGGGAAATTGCAGTACTTAGTACAATGGAAGGGATATTCGCTGTCTGAAGCCACTTGGGCGAAGTCTAGCGATGTGAAAGCTGACAGACTCATCAAAAGCTTCTATAGGAAACACCCTAACAAACCGAGAGGCAGTCCCTAACATATGCTTTTGTTTACGTTACAGGATCTGTCCTTTTTGTAAGGGGGGCCAGATGTCAACGCTGCTAACATCGGATGTTTTTGCTTTGACAACAGATGGAGATGAAACCATTTTCTTCTTATGTTTTACTCTTAGAGTTAGAGTTAGAGTTAGATGATGCTGGGGGGAGGAATGTGCATGAGAGTTTAGCTAGACATAATAATACTGAACCCAGTGTGTGGACCAAGGTTATTGAAATAGATGATAAGAATTGGGCTGGAGAACTGGAGGGACAGCCTGCATTTCAAACTAATTGGAGAATGGGATTTATGGCTGTTAATTGGAGAAGGGAATTGTGCTTTGATACTATGTGCTCAGGGGAGGGGAATCCAGTTTTTGGCTTCAATTGTGTTAGTGCCGATGCTATGCTTCTCAAATAAAGATTCTTTAAGGTAAACAATGCCTCTAAGTTCTTTGAAGAGTTTCATCTGTTGCAACCATGACAGCATTATTTTAAACGACCTACAGTATCTATAATCAATCCCTTATCTGTTGTTTGTGTTGCATTGCTTCATCTTGCAACTGTTGAAACCAGTATGTATTGTGTTAATAACACAGAGACCAAGTAGCACTCTATGTCTGCTTTGTACCTCCTCAGTATTTTTGTCCCCAAATTAAATCTCTCTCAGTCATGTGGAAAAACTAGGTGAGCTTCTACATTTTTGAGCTTTTGTAAAAATTGGGGCAAAGTGGTTCTTCTAGTTGGCAAATGTAGTATGGGGAACTGAGGGGACAAAATAAAATTGCTACCTTTTTTATATAAACTGAGCACGTACTTTTGTTATGTGACAATCTATGCAAATCAGTTTTCTTGTTAACTGAGTAGCATCAACTGACTCCATGAACTTTGGACTTGAATTTTTACAAATCCTGAGTGAAAATAAACTGGAGAAAACGTGGGAGGATATTCTGTCACTCTGTAAACATACAACTTTTTTCCAAATTACAGAAGGTCTGTGTAAATAATGCTCCCGACAACTGTTAAGAAACCTAAGACTGAACTGAATAGATTACAGTACTGTATTATTATGCCATCTTGTGTCCAATATTTAATACTACAGAGATTTCAGTTGAACGCCCATCACTGTGTTATACTATTAGCATAATATATACATAAGGAGAAATTTCCTGACAGTTAGAACAATCAGTGGAACAACTTGCCTCCAGAAGTTGTGAATGCTCCAACACTGGAAGTTTTTAAGAAGAGATTGGACAGCCATTTGTCTGAAATGGTATAGGGTTTCCTACCTGAGCAGGGGGTTGGACTAGAAGACCTCCAAGGTCCTTTCCACCTCTGTTTATTCTATTCTATTTCTATTCACCATGTTTCTAAAGAAAACATAGTCTTTCCATATGGATTTTTTTATGACGAAGGTCACCTGGGTGAATGGGTATGTCCACCTATATCATTTTCCCAATCTGAATTTTAAAATAGGTGTTGGTTTTCAATATTCTCTTATGCTTATGGTGGAACAATCCCTTATATTGCTTAAAGTGGTACAATAGTTAATGGAACATTTATAAACATTTCAACTGGGCAGGTAACAAAGCTGTCAGTATCCACAATCTATCTTTTGGCTTGGGGGGGGGCAGGACAACTTCACCACATCAAAGGGACGATGGAGGGGGCCATGTACCGTCAAATCTTGGGTGAGAAAACCTCGTTCCCTCAGCCAGGGCATTGAAAATGGGTCGTGGATGGATGGGTATTCCAGCATGGCAATGACCCAAAACACACGGCCAAGGCAACAAAGGAGTGGCTCAAGAATGTTTGGAACGTGGCTCAAGATCCCAAAACAAACAAACTTACTTGGAATTCCAGCAACAAAGTTTTATTCAAAAAGAAGCGTTTGCAAAGGCCTGGTGGACTGAAACACACACAGGAGTTCAGCCACACCTTAAAGAACTGTTTGACACATTTTTATATCCTACCTGCGACGCAGATTCCCTCCTCTCCTATCGCACTCAACGTCCCCTTTCCTAATCATCCGATAAACATTCCGGACTGCCTAAAACCACTGTCCCTCCCATGTTCCAGGAAGCCCCTTTGCCCATATCCTATCTTTCACCATTGTTAGCAGAGTTCATCTCCTATAGTTATTTCGGTATTTCCTCTGCTTGCAATTTCAGTTAGCTATCAACTTCTGCTTTTCTTATTTGTCTGTAATTTACTTGTCTGATTTTATGACTTTCAGGTGACTTCTTCTATCGACCTTCATTAGAAATTTCTGAATAATACTTTATTCCTTTCAATCCACCCTCTCTTTTCTTTATCCTTTCAGAAATTGATAGACAATTCAAAAAATACACTTTGCATATATGGGTTACAGTTTATACTTAAATGTTGATAAGCAAGCCTAAGCTATAGTGAACTCAGTTATAAAGGGATTTACATTCCTTTATGGGAATCGAAAATAAGTCAGCAAGTGTTGTATTGCCTCTGTACAAATCGATGGTGAGACCACACTTGGAGTACTGTGTACAGTTCTGGTCACCGCACCTCAAGAAGGATATAATGGAACTGGAAAAGGTGCAAAAAAGGGCAACAAGAATGATCAAGGAAATGGAGCGCCTCCCTTATGAAACCAGATTGCAACGCCTTGGTCTCTTCAGCCTTGAAAGACGGCGTTTAAGGGGTGACTTGATCGAAGTGTATAAAATCATGCATGGGATAGAAAATGTGGATAGAGAAAAATTCTTTTCTCTATCACACAATACCAGGACAAGGGGGCACTCCCTAAAGCTTATAGCTAAGAAAGTGAGGACAAATAAAGGGAAATATTTCTTCACCCAGAGGGTCGTTGATTTATGGAATTCACTTCCTGAAGGGGTCGTGACAGCTGTCAGCCTTGACAGCTTCAAGGCAGGGCTAGATAGATTCATGGATGCAAAGTGTATCGGTGGTTATTAAAACGGATGTCCATGTGCCGCCTCTATGTTGGTTGAGGCAGGCAGGATTCCCTTGAGTACCATTTGTTTGGGGGTCAAGGGAAAGGGAGGGTTTTGCCTTCTCTTTCTGCTCAAGATCCCCATGTACATTTGGTGGGCCACTGTGTGACACAGAATGCTGGACTCGATGGGCTTTGGCCTGATTCAGCATGGCTCTTCTTATGTTCTTATGTTCTTATGTACATCCACTCTGATAGTTCTTGTTCTACCTCTCTGTGACTTTCCAGTATCTGAATTTCCTGTTGGTCTTCCTCATCATTATCTCTCAAACACATCATTTCCTCATTTTTATATGGTGAGGGTTCTCCTAAAGGCATTCTTTTAGTAATGGCACTTTCTATTAATCTCTATACCAGTCCTCTTATACAGGTGATTATGCAGCAGCCCAAGGCTACTAAAACTCCAAAAACTGCAATAAAAGAAGTGATAAGTGGCGCCAGTATATTCTTCCATTTCCTGAACCATGATTCTAATATTCCTGTTATTGAAGTGTCCACTCCAGAGTTGGTAGCCAATTCTTCTGATAAAGTAGATAACCCTTGCAAAGCCCTTGTTATTGTTCCATCAGGAGCTGTGTTATTAGAAATGACAGTACAGCATCCTTTTCTTCATCCCAATCCTCCTCTTCTTCATTAGACAGTCCTAAGAGGTCTTCAATTATAACTATATCACACTCTTCTACACAATTTCCATGAAATGGGGCTCAATCACAGCAATGTGTACAGCAACAGCAATTACACCTGCATCTAAAATCACAGAACCAATACATTAGGTATAAGTTCGTAGAATGCGGACGTCCACAGCTTCTTCTGGAATCCTTGGATGGAATAACATAGGCCACCACTCAGATTTAAAAAGCCAGAAAGCTGCTACTCCTGCAATGAGAAAAATCACAAACAAACCCAGGCTATTATTTCTTCACCCCACAATGACCACATCAGATTTTGGTAATTTTTATTCACAGAGGGTCTTCTCCAGGAATTATTTTCCACTCTTTTGGCTCCATCCTTTTTCTTTCTTTTGAACTGCTGTTTCAGTTGTTAGGAGGACTTGGTAGGGACCACCCCAGGCTGAAATAAGTTTTTCTTCACACCAGTGAGGGAAGTTAGCCCAGAGAAGGAAATATTAAAGGGCAGAAAAATATATTTTTCCTCAAAAGGATTTTTTAAAAACCAAACCTGGCCCCAAATCTATCTCTCTGCCCCAAGCAAGAGCTAGCCCCATACAAATGCAGATGTAGAACCATCAGAAAGCTGAAGCCAGGGCACTCAAGAAGACAAAGAGAAAATCTGCATGCCCCACCCAAACTCTAGGAGTCATAAGCCCCATCACCTGGGAAGCAGGATATGATAATAGGATTAAACCACAGATATCAAGGCCTAGAAAAACACTCAGAAATAGCCTCAAGGTTCATGCCACAGGAACAGGAAACTATTCCAAAAGGATAGAGGGGGTATAAAAACCTACTGCCCATGTGCTCAAGTCCTCTTTCCTCTCTGCTCTTCCTTGCAAGGACCATCTTTCTGCTTCTTCAGTAAATTGTAACCTTCTTCCCAAAGCAGTCGCCATGTTGCTTATTTATCCCGGCTTGGATGAACCAGGATGAAGACTTACTTCTGACAATTTGGCACCCCAGAATGGGACTCCAAGCTAACCTCTCCAATGGACTGAGACTGGTAAGCCCCATCTTGCCGGCAGCAGACCCCCTTGTGTCTGTAGATGGGTCTCCCAGGCCATGCCCATGTGAAGCCAGGGTAGTAAAGGGAGTTTTGAGAGTTTGAGCTCAAGGGCTGCTTTGGAAAGAAGGTGAAGGTGAGTACCTCTAAATTTTAAATTTAAAGCCCAGTGGAACAAAGAAATGTGTGTATTTCTGTTTGTGTGAGTGAGAAGACCTTTTTTTCCCAATCACAGTTGGATTTTGCTCCTTCTGGTCTTTCCTACCTGCAGAAAGGATCTGTTTAATTGGCAGAACCTGGAAAGCATGGGGGTTTGGTCAGAGCACAGAACCTTTTGTTAGGGAAAAGGGAGAGGCTGTGTGAAAATGAAATGGAATGAGTGAATGAAAGAATTGGATTTGGGCAACTAGCTGGTAAGGCCCTGTAAGCAAAGCAAAGTTAGGAAATTAAGCCTTGGGCTAGGAGCGGCCACTTACCTCTGAGAGCAAGCAGAGGTGCTCGTGGACATTGGAGGTCCGTGTGTCCGTAAACAGTGGTGAGAGTAACCCGTACCTTCTGAGGAGGGAAACCAGAAGTGTCTCTGCAGACCCCTTTTTGGTCTGAAAACGTGGCGGATCCCTCAGAGGATCCCACGAACTCTGAGAGGGATCCAGAGTGCTCTGTGAGTCCCCCTTTTGGACTCACAAAACCGTGGTGGTAGGAAGAAGTCTCACAAGGAGGCTTCCGACGTGTAGTGCCCTTTAGCGGTAGGGAAAACCCCGTCATAGAAGCATGGGGGGGTTCCAATTCAAGGGCTGAGGTAGGTTTCCCAGTTGAGAGCTTGCTTGAAGCCTGGGACAGGAATCAGCTTCCTGTCCAGGCTGGAATGAAAAAGAGATAGGTAAAGAAACTATAGGGGGGGGGAATAGACTTTGCTTAGGGCAGCGGTTCTCAACCTGTGGGTCGCAACCCCATTTGGGGTCGAACGACCATTTCACGGGTGTCGCCAAACAACACAGTCCACCCTTTCCCCCCCCTTTTCCTTAGCTGTGCTACTCCCTCTTATTCTATTGGCTTTTGAAAGCCAATAGAATAGACTCTGTTGAATAGAGTCTAATTCTATTGGCTTTCAAAAGCCAATAGGAATTGTCCAGGCTGTCTCTGCCCTGCTGAGCCCACCAAAAGTCCCAGTCTGCAAACGGTGCTGCAAGTTGTCTGCAGCGAAGGTGAGCTGTCTGGACGTTTCCACCCCTCCCTGCTGAGCAACTACTAAAAATGTAAGTAAAAGAGGGCCAGGGATGGGAGGTGGGAGGCCGGTGGGCGCAGGGAGGGTTGCTGGCGTGCGTGGGGCCCGGCAGGTGCCTTACCTCCCTTGGGTTGGGCCAGCCAGTGGTCACCCTGCGCCGTCGCTGCCGCGGCCGCCCAAGAGCACCTGGGCCTGCCTGCCACCGCCCCAAACGGGCGGTGGCCAAGGTAAGGCTGGCGGGGCAGCGGCGGGCGCAGGGAGGGTTGCTGACGTGCGTGGGGCCTGGCGGGTGCCTTACCTCCCTTGGGCTGGGCCAGCTGGTGGCCCAGCCGGTGGTCGCCCTGCGCCGTCGCTGCCCCTTGCCAGCTACGTCTCGGCCGGCGCAGGGGGCGGCACCGCGCATGCGCGGCGCTCCCAGGCAGGGAAATACAGATAGTTTTCGGGGTCGCGGCATTAAAAAGGTTGAGAACCACTGGCTTAGGGCTTTGCTGGGAAACCAATTTGGCTAAATAAAGGTACTTAAAAGGGAAAATAAGAAATAGTGATTCTCTCTCTCTCTTCTCTATGCAACCACATGGTATGTTTAAAATGTGTGCCTTCCCTAACTTGAGTTATCTGAAATTTATGGTGGGAATGACTAGGATGTGTAAAACTAAGACTTCTGTTCTCTTGTCTTTGTGTATATATGTTTGTCAAAGTCTGTGTGTAAGAGGTAAATGTGACTATTAACTGTTTCAAATCCAAAGAGAATAGAATTTTAAATTCTGCTAGAAATTTTGCTTAAAGAAGCCACAAAAAGGAAATACCTCACTCTGTTTGTCTGGCCAACAAACAGAGTGAAGAAAAATGTGTTTGTTTGTTTGTTTTCCTCTTTCTCTCTGTGTCCTCTTAAGAACAGCCTTAAGTTAGCAGGAGGGAATGTTTTAAGTTCATCTGCTAGAAAGATTTCACTCTTGCATTTAATAATATATAATAAAGTTGGAAGGGACCTTGGAGGTCATCTAGTCCAACCCCCTGCTCAGGCAGAAAACCCTATACAAAGTTTATCAAATGCCTTACTGAAGTCCAAGAAAATTATATCCACAGCATTCCTCTAGTCCACTAATTTTGTAACTGGGTCAAAGAATGCAGTGAGATGTGTCTAGCATGATCTATTTTTGACAAACCCATGTTGGCTTTTAGTAATGACTTTGTTTGCCTCTAGGTGTTCGCGGATTCTTGCTTGATTATCTTTTCCAGAATCTTCCCAGGTATTGAGGTCAGACTGATAGGTCTGTTGTTTCCTAGATCTATTTTTATTTTATTTTTGTTTTTGAAGAGGGAAACTACATCAACTCTTTTCCAGTCCTCTGGTAGTTCCCTAGTGCTCCAGGGTCTTTGCAAAATATAGTTCAGTGGTTCTGAGATCACATCTGCCAGTTCCTTGAGAACATTTGCGTGTAATCCATCTGGTCTTGGTGATTTGAACTCTTCTAGGCTGGATAAGTGCTTGCTCACCATTTTCTTGCCTAACTTAACTTGTGCTTCTAACCTATTTCTTATGGTACTGTTTTTGATAAGTTGGACTGTTTGCTTTTTATTATTTTTGACTGTGGTCACAAGCCACATTTTGAGCCTTAGCTTTCTTCACCTCATCTTTGCAGGCTCAGACTATTTGCTAATATTCTGCTGTAGTTATGTGACCCTCTTTCCACTTTTTATACTGGTCCCTCTTATATGTCAATTTATCAGAGAGTTCTTTATGCAGCCATGCTGGTTTCTTGTGAGAGCTATTATTTTTCTTCTTTGTTGATATTGTGCTAGACTGGATTTTTATTATCTCACTTTTCAAAATTTCCCAAGCTTCTTGAGATGTTTCCCCTTGAAGATTCTCATCCATGGAATCCCTCCTAAGCCCTCTCAAGTTTATTGAAATTAGCTCTCTTAAAGTCTAAGACTCTAGTTTGACTGTGTTCTATTGCTTGTGCTCCCATAATGTTGAATTCCAATATTGCATGATCACACCCCCCCCAAGGTTCCTGTGGCTTCAACACCTGTCAACGAAAGTGGGTGTTCGTGAGTGTGTTCGTCCTGAGTTTCTGTCGGGATGGAAAGCCTCGGCCGAAGCCAGCCATTCCCTTTTATTCCACATCAAAGGTCTCTCCCACAAATTGTCACCCTACTGATTTACAGCCAATTACATTACACAGATAGTTAAAACATACACTTTGAAAGCATGACGTCTTTTTCAAGAAACGAAACTTTTCCCTGCTTTCTCCTCCACCCCCTTAGTGCAGCTGTCAGCTGACAGCCTGTAAGGGAGGGAGAGAGAAGCCCATCCAGGCAGAGAAGGATTTCTTAAAGGAGAAATGGACATTTATCACAACATCTCATCCTTTTTTGTTTTTGTTTAGAAGCAAAGGCTTTCAGTCCATGTATTCGATTTCATCCAACTGAGGTGGCTGTTTATCCATTGGCATCCGCTCGAATCCTTGTTGACTAATGTTCACTTGTTGAGACAATTTTTTCTTTGGTATAAAAGATTTCATCATAGTAAAAATATCAGGCAAACATTATATATAAAAGCATCCACAATGGAATAATATAACAATACAAAATAATACTTATCAAATTCCTTAACCATTGAAATTTTTTGGTAACCAAAACCAGAATGCATTCCAAATATCCCCAATGCTTATGATCTCCGGATATTGGTGGAGGGATTTGTCCTTGTTCTTCATTAAGCATTTCAACGGCCATCACTGTCATTGGCTGCAGTCCAATTCCGTGCGCCATTCAAATAGCTACAAACCCAATACACTTGCATTGTACTCTCTATCATCACATTTTGCATACACTTTGTTATTACTTTGATCACAATGATCAGGCATATTAAAGGTGATATTACAAGAGATATATATACTTAAAAGAATAATTCCCTTAGAAAATGTAAAACACACTAATACAAAATCTACATAATAAAACCTAAGTGGCAGTGTATAATGTACTTCCTCATTAATATGTACAAAACTTTCGCTAGCTCCAGTGTTGTTCAAAGGAAGTCCAACTAAAGAAAAAGTCCTTGACTGGCATCCGATGGTGACATCATACACATCCAGCAGTCAGTATGGTTTGTTAAGGCACTAACTTTTTATTGTCCTTCCAAAATTATTGTCCATCCACTTTGGGCTCACCAGAGTCTTTGCAATCTTTTGGCTGTACACTGTAAGGGCAAATATTGTGGCCAGGAACCCATATCGTATTGCCTTCATGTTGCACCGCAGCATATCCACGACCCCAGGTAATAAGTTCAGCTGGTCCTTTCCACTGGGGGTCTGGTAGCTTACGATACCAAACTAGCGGTCGAACCGTGGTTGCTGCATCTGGAAGGGGAGAAAAATGCCTGCTCGCAGCTGTATTAGGTGGCGTGCCAGGTGGTTTAGAAAATTGAGAGTATATAAAGCCAAATTAAGATGATTTCGCACTCCAGGTAGTCCGGGGGTATTTTCCCCATTTTTCGTTTTTAATTTGTCAAGCATGTGCTTAAGAGTGGAATTGGCCCGTTCCACTACTTGTTGCCCCTGTGAATTGTAAGGAATGCCGAATTTATGAATAATGTCCCACCGATTGCAGAACTGAGCAAAGCCATGACTACAATATGCGGATCCATTATCAGTTTTTAATTCTTTAGGAGTACCCAGAGTGCTAAAAGTTCGAATACAATGATTGATGACATGTTTAGTTGCCTCTCCACGCTGTGGAGTAGCAAGGATGAACCCAGAATATGTATCAATAGTCACATGTATATATTTCCATGGGCTAAAAGATGCATATTGAGTAATGTCCATTTGCCAAATTTGACATGCCTCAAGTCCACGGGGATTCACACCCATTGGAATAGACAGTCCTTGTGAACAGTTGGGGCACTGTTGGATGATAGCTGTTGCCTCCCCGGGGTTTATGCCAAATTGTTTAGCCAAAGCCTTGGCGTTTTGATGAAAAGAGCTATGACTATCCCAGGGAGTAAGTTGTTGCATAGTCATAACGTGTGTGTTGCCATATCCGTCTGGGAATTCCCTTCACTGAGAATTCCTGGAAAATTTTGATGACTTCGGATATGTGCAATAAAATAAGGACAATATCTTGTCTCAATAAATTTTTGCAATGTCAAAAATAGTGTCAACAAAGTCTCATCCAAACTAGGAGAGATATAAGCAAAAGGTAAATTTTTTATGGCCAAAAATCTGGAATCTGCTGAAAAATGACAAAAAAACAAAACAAAACAAAACAAAACTGACCAGGCCAATCACCAATCAATAATTGCAAAACCAAATTATTTTGAATCAATGTTTCCCACAATTTTAAGGAAAATGGGTTAAAAATAATTGCAAATTCAATTCCAAAAATCTGGCGCCATCGTGTGGCCACGATGTGTAATTTCAGCCAAAGTCATAGCTGGAATGAAAACAATTTCTTGAAGGCATATTAGATTGAGTAATTGCCACTGTGGGTGGTCGATCAAAAATCACATTCAAATGCACAGGGTGATTGTCAACACACCAATCAGTCCACTGGGTGTTGAGGGCTGTTTGGACTTTCTCAACGACCAATAGCTGGTCGGAGGTCAATGTCACAACGTCTGTGGGATTTTTGAGGCCTTTTAATGCCATGAACAAAGAAGAAAGGGTCGAGGTAGAAAGACCTATATATGGCCTTAACCAATTATTTCCTAAATATTGTTGTAATTGAACCAATGTATGTGCAAGTGTCTTTTGACCAGTGCCAATTAAGGGTTGCAGAACTCTTTTGCAGTCTGCATTAGCATTTTCAACAGCCAATTTCATCAAAATCTCTTTTGTAGCTAATTCATTAGCAATTTCTTTATCAATACTATATTTTAGTCTATTTATAAATTCATCATAGGGCTCAGTAGTTCCCTGTTTAATTTGAGTAAAACTTTTGCCAAATTTTGCACTTTCATCTACTACCTTTAAAGCAGCAAAAACAGCCTGTAAAATTACACCATGTATAGCTGCATCTGGCTGTTGTCCAACAGCAGTGAACTGTCCAGAGCCATAAATTTGATCTGGCACTAATTGAGCAGTGCCTCTCTGAATAGCTTGAATACGATACTGGGAGTCCCAAACTGCATACTGCGCAGGTGTTAAAATCATTTGCATTAATGCCTTCCAATCTGCTGGAATCATTTTGTGAGCAAATCCATTATCAATTTCTGCATCCATGCCCACAGTTACAGGGTATAAACTTGTCATTTCCTCAGCTTTTAATTCTCCTTTTTTATAATCATTCTGTAAAGTCTCCTGAATAAGATTGCTGGTTTTTGCTAGAGAGGGAGCTGTGGCATTTAAAATAGGAGCACACGGCTCAACATTGCTGGGAGAAACCCTGCTGTGATCTTTAATTGTTACTGGAGGTTCACTGGCAGGGGGAAGAAGTTGAACTTCATTATAATTCAATGGATTCAGTAATATTTTTAGTAGGAGATGTTCCTGTGTCTCCAAAGCTTTTAACACTACTCTGCAAGATGTTAAAATAGAAGCAGGGGCCCTAGAAATTGTCTGCAAAACCTCCCCCACTCTCCTCCAAGTTTCAACTTTAAGGCAGCCTGCCTCTGGGTAGAAAGGAATGTGTTTCCAAATAAATTCAAGGAGAGATCTTAAATCTCCTTCTGTCAGCTTCTTAGCTGCAAAATAAACATAATTCTTCCTGGTTATCTCTGTGAGTTCAGTCAAAAGTGTTTCTTGCACTTTTGAGAGATCCCCACTCATACTTACGAGGGATCAGTCCTCGTCCAGCAATGAACTGATGAAGCGCGCTTGGCCACGTCCGGGCGGTAAGTATGAGGGTCCAGGGACGTATAACCTCTCAGGTTATCACGTCGAGGGTCACCACTTGTCAACGAAAGTGGGTGTTCGTGAGTGTGTTCGTCCTGAGTTTCTGTCGGGATGGAAAGCCTCGGCCAAAGCCAGCCATTCCCTTTTATTCCACATCAAAGGTCTCTCCCACAAATTGTCACCCTACTGATTTACAGCCAATTACATTACACAGATAGTTAAAACATACACTTTGAAAGCATGACGTCTTTTTCAAGAAACGAAACTTTTCCCTGCTTTCTCCTCCACCCCCTTAGTGCAGCTGTCAGCTGACAGCCTGTAAGGGAGGGAGAGAGAAGCCCATCCAGGCAGAGAAGGATTTCTTAAAGGAGAAATGGACATTTATCACAACAAACACCTTTTATCATTTTGTCTTTGTTAGTGAGAATTAGATCCAATGTGGCTAATCCCCTAGTTCCCTTCTCTACTTTTGAGAAACGAAGTTGTCTGCAAGCTTTGTCAGGAATCTGTTTGATCTTCCACTTAGTGCAGAGTTGTCTCCCAGTTGATGTCAGAGTAATTAAAGTCCCCCATTACTATTGTCATGTGCTTCCTACATACCTTAGTTGAGTTCTTATACCCTTTCATGGTTTCCAAAATTGTCATTCCTGATTGGTGAGTTTAAATTTGTCTTTTCTGATTTTTTTGCTCAATGTCTGTTGTTGGGTTAATTTCCTTCTCAATTCTGTCTAAAAGGTGTTAATTTTTGTTCCACGGGGAATCCAGTGTTGAATTATTTTATTGGAGTGAGGAGGGGGTGTCCTGCCTGCTGGGTCCTGCCCCAAGTTCTGGAAAATCATTCTGCAATGTGTTGTAAATGAGTTTGTGTTCTAAATGGGTTTTATCTATCTATCCTTTTCCTGGAAAATGCGTGTCTATCTACAAGAGCCTTTTGAAGTTCAAGTCTGCTTGTTTGGGGAAATAATTTCTTAAGTTACTTTTCTTATCCTATCACTAATTGGTGAAGCTACAGTGAAACTTTTCTGAAACAAATAAGCATTTTCCAATCTCTAAAATAATGTGGTTTATTTTGGAATAAATGTTAAAGGCAGATTCTCCTGCCCCTGGCAAGTTGCACATATTAAAATATTAGGCTTTTAAAATTATTTGGAGTTTTCAGCATTCTCAAGCTGCCTAGCATGTTTTTTTCCTCTCAAGTTGCAAGTTCTTGTCCTTAATATGTTGCAAATGTTCAAGTTCAAAAGTGAAACATGTCATTTTGTTGTTCTCTTACCAGAATCCAGGTTTTTTGTCCTCAAATCTGTGATTGTCCCCATTTGTCTATCTGTTTCTCTAGTAACTGCAGTATGAATGCCTTTTCAAACTGCCTGCAAGCTAACCCCCTTCCAATTCCTTTCTTGCCTTTTGTTCTCCATACCGTTTGTCTGCCTCTCCTGGGAGAGTCCACCCAGAAAGTGGGGGAGACCTTGTTCTTGTATCTTTCAGCCCTGCAATCCTCCCCCAAACCTTTGGAAGCAGAACACACAGACCCAGATGCTGCCTCCATCCATTTAAGCCATGGAATTGGGTTTTGAATCCAGCCATCCACTAAAAAGCCACCATGCAATCTGAGTGGAACATCTTCCCAAGTCCTACCATTCCCCAGATGCCTGTGAGAGCTGCAGAAGGAAGGAGTCCTGGAGCCACTGGTGCCATGTGAAGCCTCAGAAGAGAAAATTAGACTGTGGGGGGAGGGTGGAAATGCACTGTAAACTTTACTTTCTTGCCCCATTTGTATTGTAACAAGCCAGTTGAATGTATTAATGGAGAGATGGCATTTGGGAATAGTTGGCAGAACAAGTACTGAACACCTTGGACTTCTATCTGGTGGGAGGGAAAATTTATCCAGAATGTTTGTATTGCCTGTTTTGTAGAAATAGCTGCATATACACACACACACCATTCAGAATCACATTGAGTCTATCCCCTCCACCTACCTTTAGTAAAGTTCCCCAGGCTGATTTTTTTTTTGCTCTATTGCACCAAAGCTTTGTAAGCACAACTTCCTGAAAATTCCAAGGGGGAGGGAACTAGGCCCCCTCAGGTGATTTGCAATTCTTATGCCCTGACTAAGGAAGCAACAGGAAAGCGATCCCAAACCTCAGCCCTGAATATCTTGCACTGTTGGGATTCCTAGAGCTCATTATGTGCAATTTAAAGAAAAATTTAATAGCCTGGCATATTGGCTAACCGCAATTGGACATTACAAACCTGGATGCACTGAACTAGCAGCTAAGGCAGGAAACAGCCCTTGAAAATGGGCAGCCAGTGGTCATGTACTAAGGAAAACCATGGCTGTTAAGAATTTTGGGAGGTATGCAAACCTGACTGGAAGCTAAAAGTGACATCCAACATTTGAAAATGATTGGCACAGAATATTGGACACTATAAATTTCTTTTCCACCTAACATTTTTTTGTCCTGACTTTTAGAACTTTATGGGTGCAAGCTCCCCTTTTGGCAGCCACTAAAGGGACCTTTGTCTGCTGCCTCCATTAATGTCTTTTTTTTTTTGCTTAACAGTTTAAAAGCTTGCCTACCAAGTCTCCCTGACCTGACCAGATCAATTTTAATGTGCCAATAAGTGTGACATTCTCACACTTAAGGCACAAAGCGGAGATTGAGGGAAGTTAGCCCAGAGAAGGAAATATTAAAGGGCAGAAAAATATATTTTTCCTCAAAAGGATTTTTTAAAAACCAAACCTGGCCCCAAATCTATCTCTCTGCCCCAAGCAAGAGCTAGCCCCATACAAATGCAGATGTAGAACCATCAGAAAGCTGAAGCCAGGGCACTCAAGAAGACAAAGAGAAAATCTGCATGCCCCACCCAAACTCTAGGAGTCATAAGCCCCATCACCTGGGAAGCAGGATATGATAATAGGATTAAACCACAGATATCAAGGCCTAGAAAAACACTCAGAAATAGCCTCAAGGTTCATGCCACAGGAACAGGAAACTATTCCAAAAGGCTAGAGGGGGTATAAAAACCTACTGCCCATGTGCTCAAGTCCTCTTTCCTCTCTGCTCTTCCTTGCAAGGAGCATCTTTCTGCTTCTTCAGTAAATTGTAACCTTCCTCCCAAAGCAGTCGCCATGTTGCTTATTTATCCCGGCTTGGATGAACCAGGATGAAGACTGGATGAACCAGGATGAAGACTTACTTCTGACACCAGCTTTCTATCAGGACTCAATCACCAGGCTGAAACTTGTGGACAGCAAACTCCAATGGAGGTGTCTGGGCTAGCAATCCTTGCTTTCTGAGAAAAGGCAAAGCAGAAAACAGCCACAGTATCTAATTCTTTATAAACATGTCATTAGTTTCATATTGTGGAATTTCCCACTTGAGGTAATTTAAAATCAACTTGAATGCATTGAAATAGCCTCACCATTAGATGTTATAGAGCATTTTATGTATTTGTCTACATATCATACTTATCATATAACCAACCATATATTAACCATAGAAAAGTATCAGTTATCCCTCCCCTAGCCATTCCTTTGTCCGTATTTACAAACAAATTGCTTAGTAAAGAGCCAACAAAGGAGCGCTCACCAAACTCTGCTTGAGTTTGTTTGCATACAAATCTTTATTCAAAACAACATAGCTCATTTATAATCCCAAACATTTTCTCATCTCCTTCATTTTAAACAAGGGTTGAATTACAATTCCTTCAATTCTCTTAGGTATTATTTTTTTTTATCAGTGTGTCCTGCACACAGACATAAAAACATAACAAATAAAACAACAAAAAAGCAACTCCACAAAATAAATAAATAAACAAGCTTAATAAGATATTCTGAGTTACTGAAATAGTTTTGTATGAAACTCTAGTATCAACTGTTTGGTTTTAATATAAGTTTAGTCAAATTCCAATTTAATCAGATTCCATTCAGATGGAAACAAATTTCCATTAAATAGGTTAAAACATTTATAAATCTAAACAAAACAATTCAGAGTCATTTCTTTTGGTTGATGGATATATAGGTGTATTCAAGTTCTCATATTTCATTTATTTTTAAAAAATAACCTTATTTCTTACTTCAAGAATGGGTATTAAATTTCACATCCACCCCACCTTCCTCAAACCAGAATTCTAAGCAGAAAAAAAGTTTAAAAGATCAGACCCCCCCCCTTTTCTTTTCTGTCTCTCTCGCTCTTAAAGCAACACAGCCAGCCGGGGTGGGGGGTGGGGGGAAAGAGACAAGAAAAGAAGAAATTACACAACAATCTCACCACTAACAAAATAGTTTTCTCTTCTTCACATGCATTTTCCATTTCACTTTTACAGCAACAAAAAAATGCAGTTTACTGTTTCTTTCACAGTCTGGGATGGGGGAGAAACTCACACACACAGAGAGACACAGGATCAGCATATCCACACATTCACTTCCATTCAAACTGCTTGTATAAACACTTTCACATACAGATGTGAAATATTTCTCTATCACACAATACCAGGACAAGGGGGCACTCCCTAAAGCTCATAGGTAAGAAAGTGAGGACAAATAAAGGGAAATATTTCTTCACCCAGAGGGTCGTTGATTTATGGAATTCACTTCCAGAAGGGGTCGTGACAGCTGTCAGCCTTGACAGCTTCAAGGCAGGGTTAGATAGATTCATGGATGTCAAGTGTATCAGTGGTTATTAAAACGGATGTCCATGTGCCGCCTCTATGTTGGTTGAGGCAGGCAGGATTCCCTTGAGTACCATTTGTTGGGGGTCAAGGGAAAGGGAGGGTTTTGCCTTCTCTTTCGGCTCAAGATCCCCATGTACATTTGGTGGGCCACTGTGTGACACAGAATGCTGGACTCGATGGGCTTTGGCCTGATTCAGGATGGCTCTTCTTATGTTCTTATGTTCTAGATATTTCATTTCATACTTTCTCCTGACAAACAAATAACTATTATTATAATTTCAAGTAGCTGTTTAAAAGCCAATGAGCTCCCCCCCCCCCCTAAATTTCCTTTGCTCTTAGAGCTTGCCTATTAACTTTCTTGCAAATGAGACATTCGGCCGTTATTTGTTTCACAACAGTGAAAACTCTCCTGTAGCCATACCTTTCAGAAACACGTCTTCTAAAACCCTCATGGAGTGTTTGGATTACTTCACATATTATGGCTTTATTCAACACCTGCTATTCATCAGGTAATATCCATTTTCCTTCTGTATTCTTTTCCTTTTGAATTCACCAATCCCCTTTCTAACCAAATTTTTCCAAATGTATGGACCACTCCACAGGCATATTTAGAGTCAGTGTAAACAGTTCCAGATATTCCTTTTAATAATTTCAGACTTTGTCTAAGGGCGTACAATTCACAAGTTTGGGCTGACCAAGATGTAGGTAAACTTCCAGCCTCTACCAGAGTCTTGTTAATCCCATCTACAATTGCATAGCCGTTTTGCCTCTTCCCTTCTATTACTCAAGATGACCCATCTATAAACCAATGTAGTCCTTTTTCTAGTGGAGAATCCTGCAAATCGTTTCTTATTTTAGTTTGTAAGTCTATAATGTCTATGCAGAAATGTTCTAATTCTACATTTGAATCCCTTTTTCCTTTTGAGTTAATACACCCAATGCTGTACCTTCATCTACATTTACATATAAATGAAAAGGTTTGTCCAAGTCTGGTAAAGCCAGGACTGGAGACTTAGCTAAATTTTCTTTTAGTCTTTGAAAAGTTTGTTCCTCTTCTGATGCCCAGATTAATTTCCATGGTTGTTCCTCTAATAATTTACTATACAAGGACTTAGTTTGTTGTGCATAATTATCTATCCACAGCCTACAATATCCTATGAGACCTAAGAATTTCCTTAGATTCCTTTTGGTTTTGGGCAAAGAATTCTCTTTTTGCCTTCACTTATTAAATGTCCTAAATATTTCACCTCTCATTCTACATATTGTAATTTATTTATTTTTTTAGATACTCTTCCAATAATCCATCCTTTAATAAATTATCAATAACTGGTTGTAAGCCTTTCCTCCCTTCCAAGGAGATATCGTATTGTTTCTGTCTTACTGGCCCACACCCTACTTTTAATTCTATTTTGAGGGGGGTTATTTGCAATCCTCCCCTATTTCCTTTGTTGACCCACACTGCAGGATTTATGTCTTGGATATCTTCATCAGTTAAGACAAAGACTCCTGAGTGTTCCCTAAATCTAATTTAGAGGTGAGAAGTGGTGTACCCCAAGGTTCAGTTTTGGGACCTTTACTTTTTAATTTATTCATCAATGATCTCGATGTAGAAGTAAATAGTGAGGTAGCCAAGTTTGCTGATGACACTAAATTGTTCCGGGTTGTGAAAAGTGAAACTGATTGTTGGGAGCTCCAGAAGGATCTCTCGAAATTGTGTGAGTGGGCAACAAAGTGGCAAATGCATTTTAACCTAAACAAGTGCAAAGTTATGCACATCGGGGCAAAGAACCCCAATTATACTTACCAACTGATGGGGACCAAACTTTCTGAGACAACCCAAGAAAGGGATCTTGGGGTTTTGGTGGACAGCTCGATGAAGATGTCAACCCAATGCGCAGCAGCAGTAAAAAAAGCAAATTCCATGCTTGGCATGATTAGGAAGGGAATCGAAAATAAGTCAGCAAGTGTTGTATTGCCTCTGTACAAATCGATGGTGAGACCACACTTGGAGTACTGTGTACAGTTCTGGTCACCGCACCTCAAGAAGGATATAATGGAACTGGAAAAGGTGCAAAAAAGGGCAACAAAAATGATCATGGAAATGGAGCGCCTCCCTTATGAAACCAGATTGCAACGCCTTGGTCTCTTCAGCCTTGAAAGACGGCGTTTAAGGGGTGACTTGATCGAAGTGTATAAAATCATGCATGGGATAGAAAAGGTGGATAGAGAAAAATTCTTTTCTCTATCACACAATACCAGGACAAGGGGGCACTCCCTAAAGCTCATAGCTAAGAAAGTGAGGACAAATAAAGGGAAATATTTCTTCACCCAGAGGGTCGTTGATTTATGGAATTCACTACCTGAAGGGGTCGTGACAGCTGTCAGCCTTGACAGCTTCAAGGCAGGGCTAGATAGATTCATGGATGCAAAGTGTATCGGTGGTTATTAAAACGGATGTCCGTGTGCCGCCTCTATGTTGGTTGAGGCAGGCAGGATTCCCTTGGGTGCTATTTGTTGGGAGTCAAGGGAAAGGGAGGGTTTTGCCTTCTCTTTCTGCTCAAGATCCCCATGTACAATTGGTGGGCCACTGTGTGACACAGAATGCTGGACTCGATGGGCTTTGGCCTGATTCAGCATGGCTCTTCTTATGTTCTTATGTTCTTATGTTCTTAATTGTTATCCCCATTTGACTCAAAACATCCCTCCCCAGCAAGTTTATCCCTGGTTCTGGGACATATAAAAGTTCCATTGACAGTTCCTTTCCCCATGGTCCTCTAATTTTTGTTTCATTAGTTTTCCGGACCACAATTTCATTCTTTAATTTTAAACCTTTTGGTAGTTCACTAATGGATGTTTTAGATGCTCCAGTGTCCACTAAAAACATCATTTCAGTCAGGTATGGACCTACGAATAAATTTATCCAAGGCTCTTTGTAGGACCCCTCAATCAAGTGTCTCGGACACCCCTAATCATCATCATCTTCTATCAACTGAAGGAGTTTTTCCTCTTTGTTTTTGGACAGTCTTCTCTTTTAAAATGTCCAACCTGACCACACCCAAAACACTTTAGGGGTGTTGTGCGGGTTGGAGTTCCCTGGGGTCTCTTATTGAATGATGAACGTCTCGGTGGTTTTGTTCCCTTCTGCCACTGTCCCTGATTCAGAGATTTTTCCTGTCTAACAACTTCCCTCATAATCTTACCTTGCCTCTCATCTCTCTCTAGGTCCCTTCGGACATAAATTTTCTGTGCCTCTTTTAAAATATCATTCATGGGCTTATCTGACCACCCATCCATTTTTTGTAATTTTCTGCTGATGTCCGGCCAACTTCTGGTAACAAAATTTAACTTCAATAGTGCTTGTGTGGTCGGAGCATCAGGATCTAAGCCTGAATATTTCCTCATTGTGTCTTTTAATCTTTCCAAATAGTCTGAAGGTGTCTCTTCTTTTCTTTGACTGACCACAAGTACCTTAGAGGCATTCTGAGATCTAGGTACTGCTTCTCTAATTCCTTTTATAATCATGTTCCTCAAATTTTCCATGTCTGCTCTATCTGCTGCTACATTATTATTCCAATTTGGTCTTATGATAGGGAATTTTTGGTCCTCTATTGCAGCGGTTCTCAACCTTTTTCAGGCCGAGACCCCACCTGTGCCGCCCATGCGCGGTGTGACCCTGACCTGTGCCGCGCATGCGCGGCGCGACGGGCTGAACCGCGCATGCGCGGCATGACGGCCCAAACCGTGCATGCGCGGCATACGTGCGACGGGCCGAACCGTGCATGCGCCGCGCGACGGGCCGAACCGCACATGCGCGGCGCGCGCGCGACGGACCGAACCACGCATGCGCGGCGCGACGGGCTGAATCACGCATGCGCGGCGCGACGGGCTGAATCGCGCATGCGCGGCGCGATGGGCCGAATCGCGCATGCGCGGCGCGACGGGCCGAATCGCGCATGCGCGGCGTGACGGGCCGAATCGCGCATGCGTGGCGTGCGCGCGACGGCTGAGGGGAAATGGAAAAAATGGCGGACTGAAGTGTTTGCCGACCCCCGTGAAACGGTCGTTCGACCCCAAATGGGGTCGCGACCCACAGGTTGAGAACCGCTGCTCTATTGCATTGTTGGGATTATCTCTTGTTATAGATTCTAATAGCTGCAGCTCTAATTAAATCTCTCTCTTCTGGGTTGAATAATGTGGTCATAATAGAGTTTATTTCATCCCAGGCATAAATATTTGGTCCCAACAAGTGATCTAGTTGTTCTGATACTCCTATGAGATTTTCTATTAATTTCTTAAGTTCCTTTTTGAATACTCTTACTTCACTACTCCTTAGGGGGTCTTGTACATATCCCACTATGGGAACATTACCTGCCCCTAAGCCACTTGCTACTTCTCTTAGAGGGAATAATTTATCTTCTTCTTTTTTCTGTTCTATTTCTTTTTAGGTTTTCTCTTCGTTGTTGCCTGTGATCTTGTTCGGTTTCTATTTCACCATCTCTCAGAGGCAAATTGACTAGATCTTGTCTACATTGTTCAAGTTCTCTCTTCAACCTCCCATATTGATTAACGGGGTCGATTCATTTGAGGATTATAGGGGGGTGGTAGATTGTATTTATTTTTCTCTCTTTCCCTCTCCTCCTCCTCAATTAATGGGATTTTATTTTCTGTTTGGTTTTTGTCAGAACTGAGGAATAATTGATTTTTCTCTGGAGGCCATTTATCTGGTGTCCAGATAACAACATATTCCATTTCCCTAGGGCCTTTTTCCTTTTTGGCAAATACATATTCATATAGGGATTGGCACATAAATAAATTAAAACTACCTAACTGTGGCCACTGTGTTCCCTCATCTATTTTGTTTTTATCCCCAAATAAAATAACAATATTGAATCATCAGGTCTTTATCTAAACCTTTTACCATTCTACTATAAGGAGGAGGATTCCATCCAGCCAGGATCTTTCCCAGGGGACTGTGAGGAGGGATGAAAACATTATCTCCCTTTTCCACATCTTTATCTCCTTTTTTTCAGTTCAATTTTTTATTAGTTTTCCCCCCCTATATACGCAAATTTTTCCAATCAACAAGTTGTCTGGAATTAGCTAAACTAATACATATTCAATTCCTAATCCTTGTTTCTTTTCTCTAACCAAATATAAAATAAGTTCCAAGTTTGATAATGGTCTGTATCTTCTTTGTCTTTTAGCCTCATGGTTAATCTGTCCATTTCTGCACAGTCCAAAATCTTCTTGATTATTTCTTCTTCTTGTGGCAAAGCTTCATTTTTCCAATATTGTGCAAAGATTATTCTTGCTGCTGTAGTAATATGTAGAATTAAATATAATTTCTGCTTATTAATCTTTTCAGGAATAATACCTAATAAAAAGAGTTCAGGTTTAAAATTTACCTGTTCATCCAATATTTTTTCTAACCACATATGAATATTTTTCCAATAAACCTTTGCCTTCCCACATGTCCACCAAATATGATAATACGAGCCTATATTATGTTTACATTTCCAACATTTATCTGACATATTTTTAAACATTCTTGCTAGTCTTGCTGGTGGGAGATGCCATCTATAAAACATTTTGTACAAGTTTTCTTTATATGAAGTAGACATTGTCAGTTTATAATTTCTCTCCCATAACATTTGCCATTTTTCTAGTTCCATGTTATAACCAAAATTTTTTGCCCATCTTATCATTATTTCTTTCACTTGTTCACTTTCCATATCTAAAATTAACAAAAAGTTATACATTTTCTTAATCAATTTCTCATCTGAGGTCAACAAAATCTTATCTAACGCATTTTGATATTTATAAAATCCATACATTCTTACATCTTTTTCATATCTATTTAATATCTGTAAATGTGCCCACCAAGATAACTTAATTCCTAAGTTTTCCAATTCTTGTTTGGGTTTTAATTTTCCATGAGTATCTAAAATATCTTTATATGTCCATATTTTCTCAAAGTCCACTAAATTCGGATGTATAAATGCCTCCATTGCTGACAGCCACCCTGGAATTTTGGTATATATTTTAGCTTTATTTTTTTCCCATACTGATAATAAAGCATTTCTTACAACATGATTTTGAAAATATTTATGAATTCTATTTTTCCCATTCCATAAAAAAGCATGCCACCCCAATTGTAAATCATGTCCTTCTAAGTATAATAACCTTTTATTTCTAAGTGTTATCCACTCTTTTACCCAAGTTAACACCGAGGCTTGATAATACAATGACCATTCTGGCAATCCAAAACCTCCATTCTCCTTAGCATCTTGTAGCGTTTTCATCTTAATTCTAGCTTTTTCCCCCTGCCAAATAAAGTTCGAAACCAATGAATTTAAATTTTGAAAAAAAAAATTTTCTCAAGTTTTATCGGAATTGTTTGAAATAAAAATAAAACCTTTGGTAACACATTCATCTTAACTGTAGCTATTCTTCCTAATATTGATAATTGGAGATTTTTCCATCTTTCTAAATCTAATTTTATTTGTTTCAATAATCTTGTATAGTTATCTTCTTTAATTGACGAACATCTAGCTGAAAGGTAAATACCTAAATACTTAACTTTTTTCACTATCTGTACCTCTGTTTTCTCTAATATTTGTCTTTTTTGTTTATCTGTTAGATTCTTTACTATTACCTTAGTTTTATCTTTATTTATTTTTATTCCTGCCACTTCTCCATATTCTTCTATCTTTCCCCATAATTTAGGAATCATCTCTAGTGGTTCTTCCAGAATAAATACCAAATCATCAGCAAATGCTTGTAGTTTATATATTTCATCTTTTACTTCCAATCCCTTAATTTCTATGTCTTGCCTTATTCTTCTGTTTAGTACTTCCAAAGTAAAAATGAATAATAAAGGAGATAGTGGACATCCTTGTCTCGTACCTTTTTTTATCTCAAAACTCTCAGTATAATCTCCATTTACTATCACTTTTGCTATCTGTTTACTATAAATTGCTTTTATCATATTTATAAAATTTTCCCCAAAGTCCATTATTTGTAATTGTTGAACCATGAATTGCCAAGAAACATTATCGAATGCTTTTTGAGCATCCAAAAAGACTAATGCTGATTGTTTCCTTGGGTGCAGTTCGTAATATTCTAATACATCCATTATCACCCTTAAGTTATTTTTAATCTGTCTCTTCGGTAAAAAACCATTTTGATCTGGATGAATAAACTCAACCAAGTATTTCTTCAGTCTCTCCGCCATTATTGAAGTAAAAATTTTGTAATCCATATTAAGTAATGAAATCGGTCTATAATTTTTGATATACCGGTATGTCAAATCTGTATCTTCTTTAGGTATCAAAGTGATATTTGCTTCTATCCATGTATTTGGAAGTTTGGCCTCTAACAATAGTCCATTGCAAACCTTTTTCAATGGTTCGCTTAATATATCTTGTAAATTTTTGTAAAGTTCCGCCAGTAGCCCATCTGGACCAGGTGTCTTCCCATTCTTTTGTCGCTTTATAGCTTCTAATATCTCCATCGTTGTTATTCTTTCTTCTAACATAGCTTTAAATGTCTCTGATATCCTAGGTAATTTGCTTTCTTCTAAATATTGAACAATTCTCTCTTTCGTAGCCTCCTCTTTACCATATAATTCCATATAATAGTTCTTTATTATCTTTTTTATTTCTTCTTTTTTAAATTGTAAGCAACCTTTCCCATCTATTAAGTTATGTATTATTTTCTTCTCTTTCTGCTTTTTAAGCTTATAGGCTAGCCATCTTCCTGGCTTGTTTGCATTTTCAAAGAAATTTTGTTTTGCTCTTTTTATTTGTTCAGCCAATTTCTCTGAGTCCAACAAATTAAGTTTATGTTTTATTATTTCCATTTCTCTTTTCGCCGTTGTTTCCTGTGGATTTTTTTTGTAACTCTGATTCTAATTTCTTGAATTCTTCTTTTAATATTAAATATTGTTGTTTTTTCTGTTTATTTTTCTTTACCATATACATTGTAGCTATACCTCTAAAGTATGCTTTAGCTGTATCCCATACATTTTGTAATGATGTATCTTCTTTGTTTTCATCAAAGAAAAGTTCCATCTTGGTTTTTTCCTTATTCCTTTCCATGTCACTTTTAAAGGATTATGATCTGCCCATGTACCAGTTTCTATCTCAATTTCTTGTATATCCATCCTTAATTCAGGAGTCATCCAAATCATATCAATTCTTGACCAAGATTTGTGAGAATTTGAATAAAAAGTATACTGTCGGTTTTGAGGATTAAATTCTCTCCAAACATCTTGAATTCCAATTTCTTCAGCCATGTCGAAAAATGCCTTAGGTAATTTTCTCCTTCCTAGTTTTCCTGCTTTACTGGTCTTATAGTCCATTATTTCATCTACTATCGCATTAAAATCACCTATTAAACAAATATTCTGGTATTCCATTTCTATTAATTTTTTGTGTAGTCTTTGGTAAAATTGTCCTTGATTGTCATTTGGGGCATAAATTGCCACGAACAATATTTGTTTTTGATGTAGATATATTTTGACCATAAGAATTCTTCCTTCTTCATCTGAGTATATTAATTTAGAGTCTATTGTCTCTTTAACATATATCGCCACCCCTCGTTTCTTTTGTTGTGCTGAAGTATAATAAAGCTTCCCCATTTTGGGGTGTTCCAAAAATTTATAATGTTGTTTTTTATATGAGTCTCTTGTAGACAAATTATATCCATATTTAATTTCTGGAGTTTCCTAAAAATTTTATTTCTTTTTGTTGGAGAATTTAGTCCATTTACGTTTACCGAAAAGATCTCATTTTTTCCCTCCATTTTCTCTTTCATTACTTATGTTTAGGTCTAGTCGATCTTGTTATTCTTTGTTCTTTAACGGTCTCTTCTCCTTCACCTGTTGGTTCACTTTTCTCCCGTTGCTGTTCTGGTTGGGCCGTTGCTCTTTGG
Organism: Bothrops alternatus; assembly: GCA_034064705.1. NCBI lineage: Eukaryota > Metazoa > Chordata > Lepidosauria > Squamata > Viperidae > Bothrops > Bothrops alternatus. The sequence goes on along the minus strand of JARGCV010000257.1, from coordinate 3,567,726 downwards.
GGTGTTGCTTCAGTCTGCTTATCCTTTTGTTGTTGAGGTTGTTCATCCAAAATTATTCTGTTTCTTTCTTCAAAATCTTCTGCTTTCCAAATTGAATCCAAACGATATCTTGTATTATTCCAATTTATTAAAATGCCTTCCGGCATTAACCATCTAAAATTTATGCCTTTAGCAATCAATTTTGTAGTCAAGAAGTGGTAAGATCTCCGGATATCTCTCACTCTCCTGGGAATCTGTTTTAGAATCACAATTTCTTTGTCTTTATATTGTAATGGTTCCTCTCTAACTCTTCTCAAGATTTCATCTCTGGTTGATTTTTTGGTAAATCTCACATGAACTTCTCTTGGTAGTCTATTTTTTCTTACATACGCTGTGCGCATGCGGTAGGTTCGATCAACGTCATTCTGGATTTCTGATTGATCAGCATTTAGAAGTTCTGCCAATAGCTCAATAATTACCATTTCTATATTTTCTTCAGTATTTTCAGGAATATTTTGAAATCTCAAGTAATATTCCGCTTCTCTCATTTCTACTGTCGCCATAGCACGTTTTAGGTCTTGGTTAGATTGTTCCAAACTTTCATTTTTTTGCTGTAAGATCTCCACCTTTTTATCAGTATCTTGAGTCTTGAGTTCCACTTCCTGGATTTTTTTTTCATTTTTTATAATTTTTTGGTTTTGAGCTTCAAATTGTGCCTTTATATCCATAAATTCATCGTTTAGTTTGTCTAATTTACTTTGTGTTTCAATATGATTTTGCTGCAATGCTTGAAGAATTGATTTTAAAGAGGTTTGTTCTTCTTGGGAAATGGCTTTTTCACGTTGTAAGAATGTAGTGACAGAGCTCTGAATTGTCGGGCTGGCTTGTCCAACAGAGGGCGCTGAAGAGGTTTTCTTTGCAAGCCTGGAAACGTTAGATGTACTCATTTTGTGTTCACAGTCTTAAACCATGTCCCAAACGTAATCAGAAAACCGCTATTGTGAGACAAAATTGCCTCTTCCAGTCTTGTTTAGTCTTTACCAATATCAACAAGTATAGCTGTAAACAGTCTTGTTATTGTCTCAGAAATACAGCTTTCTCAAGGTCAGAATATTTTGTTTCCTTTAGTTCTTATTTTCTGCCAGCAGGTGTCCTCATAGGCTTATTTACAGCTCTTGTAATTCTTAAGTCCGTTTAGTTATTAGTTTGATTGTTAGTTCATTTAAAACTTCCCCTTTGTGTTTGATTCACCGCCCAAATGTCTCTGGGGTACTTTACTGTTTAAAGTTTCTTCTTGTAAGGGTCTCAATATTTAAAGGCACAAGGAGAAGAAAGAAATATTAGCTCACCCAGACGTTCCTTGTTGGTGGAAATCAGCTGTTGTCTTATATTATTGCTCCCGGCTGCTGGCAACTTGGATTGCTTCAGGCTTCTCCTGCAATCTTTCCCTCGCCCCTTTAGAGGGGATATTCAGTACACTTGCATTGGTCGCCACCAAATCCAGGCTTCTGAAAAGTCCCTCTTTCTTCGTTGCCCCTCCAGGGCAACTTTCCGTCTCATTAAGAGACGCTAGATGAAGTGAAACCAGAGTGGAGGGCTGGAGCCCCAGCCTTCCATGTCTGTGCCATTGCTGGCCCTGTGCCGTTGCTGGCCCCCACATCTTTATCTCCTTTTCCCTGGTCTAGGGAGTCCCCTTTTTGACCCTTTTGTGGCCTCTTGGAGGGTCTATTCCCCATCAGTGGTTGGCACCTGGTTCTCTTATCGTTTTCAATCTTGTGAGCCCACCTTATGCTTCACCAAGCTGCTTCCCTCCTTTTCCGGTTAAAGGAGTCTGCTCTCACCTCGCCTTGCTGGCCTAACTTTGACCCTTGGGGCGCTGCTTTCACCCTCTTCACAAGTCTTCGGATTCACACCATCCCTCCCACTCAGCCGCCCAGGTAACTGTGAAAATGCCCGGATTTTCTTACCTGGGTCTGTGCACAGAGTTCCCCGGCAGTTGGTAGTTGACCTGCCTTCTTTGCCTTGCCGGTCCTTCAGACCCTCGGGGCATCCCCCAAAAAATGACCTGACCTGCTTTGTTCCTGGAATCCACTATTTAGTTTCACGGGTACCGGGCTGGGGGTGGTCACCTTTCAGGAGACAGTCAAAATCGACGTGCCACCTGTCCCATTAGGGGTGGCTACTCCAGGTGATCCGGGGACCGTTTGGATATCCCAGATGAGCCCCCAAGTTGTTTGGAACGTGGCTCAAGATCCCAAAACAAACAAACTTACTTGGAATTCCAGCAACAAAGTTTTATTCAAAAAGAAGCCTTTGCAAAGGCCTGGTGGACTGAAACACACACAGGAGTTCAGCCACACTTTAAAGAACTGTTTGACACATTTTTATATCCTACCTGCGACGCAGATTCCCCCCTTCCCTATCGCACTCAACGTCCCCTTTCCTAGTCATCCGATAAACTTTCCGGACCGCCTAAAACCACTGCCCCTCCCATGTTCCAGGAAGCCCTTTTGCCCATATCCTATCTTTCACCATTGTTAGCACAGTTTGTCTCCTATATTTATTTCGATATTTCCTCTGCTTGCAATTTCAGTTAGCTAGCAACTTCTGCTTTTCTTATTTGTCTGTAATTTGCTTGTCTGATTTTATGACTTTCAGGTGACTTCTTCTATCAACCTTCATTAGAAATTTCTGAATAATACTTTATTCCTTTCAAGAAGAAGGACATTAAGGTCCTGGAGTAGCCTAGACGGTCTCTAGACCGTAATCCCATAGAAAATCTGTGGAGGGAGCTGAAGGTTCGAACTGCCAAATGTCAGCCTCGAAACCTTAATGAGTTGGAGAAGATCTGCAAAGAGAAGTGGGACAAAATCCCTCCTGAGATGTGTAGAAACCTGGTGGCCAACTGCAAGAAACATCTAACCTCTGTGATTGCCAACAAGGGTTTTGTCACCAAGTACTAAGTCATGTTTTGCGAAGGGATCATATACTTATTTCACTCATTAAAATGTAAATCAATTTATAACTTTTTTGAAATGCATTTTTCTGGATTTTTTTGTTGTTATTCTGTCTCTCACTGTTAAAATAAACCTACCATTAAAATTATACCCGGCCCCGGTAGGATGTCGAAACAGGAAATTTTGTGTAATGTAACCTCATGTATGTTTGCTCTTTTGTAGTACTAATCTTTCTTCTGGAGGGTCAGCATGTCAAGGCCGACTTGCTCTACACTTTCGTTCACAGCTTGACAACAGAAAGGGGGGGAATGATTGGAATGTATGGGTGGCTGGGAGGGAGTTGAATTCATGTGCACCATCTATGGCCTGGGAGAATCTCAACAGCTCAAGGTCGAACAATGAGAGCCTTCTCAGCCGAGCAGATTGTTTCCCAAAACAAAGAGATTGCACTGGATTGGTGGATACTGGACAGTGGGTGGCCCAGGGAGGGAAAGGGGGATTTTAACTATGCAGTTTTCGAGTGAAAAGTCAGAACTGGCTTTGATTTCTACTGTGCCTATATGGATGTATCAGTAAAGTTATATTCTCCAGCATGAGGATGGATAATCTACGGATTGGGTTTCCTGAAGTCCCTTCTACCCAATTAGACTAAGACTGAGAGATAGCCACGCCTCTTGCTGGGTCACGTTTACCCAGTTCCGTCTTAGTCTTTACCCAGACAAGACGTGTTGGTGCTTCTCTCCAGACTCAGGTTTATTTTAAAAAAAATTGTTTTCCCTTATTCCTATCCGTGGATTATCCTTCCTTTCCCCTTTAATTTCTCTTCAAAACACTTGTGTTTTTCCTGTGCTTTCCTCCCCTCCCCTCCCCTCCGAGTCCTTTTTGTTTACATTCCCCGGCTGTTGCAGCCTCAGCACGAAGCTTGTGTTTCTTCCGGTTGAGTGCTCAGGGCTTTGGCAAGCCTGTAGCCTCAGCATGAGGTTTCTTTGTTTACCTTTTGCTTTCGGGGCTTTGGGGAGTTGCGGAACTTTCCGTTTGATCCAGCTGGTCGGCGGATCTCCGCGGAGGCCCAGGGTGACGGCAGTTCCTCCCGGACTGCTGAGGCCTCAGCGGGGGGCCTGTTTCACTTTATTTGCAAGGCTTGCAGTACCGCGGAGCCTTCCAATCAGCTTGGTCAATCAAGGGACTGCCGCGGAAGCCCAGAACAACAGCTGATCGTCCGAGCTTTGTCCAGACGATCGCGGCTACCGGCGAGTCGCCACGTGGCTGGCAGCTGCCATTTTGTTTTTTGGGTGAGGCCTGTACTGCAGGGCCGGCGTTAGGGCCATAGGTTGATTGCCACGTGGCTGGCGGTCATTTTGGAATTAAAAAATAAAATAAAAAAATAAATACTTATTGCACAGTTTAATTTCTAAACTTCTTTTGTCAGCAACAAAAGAGAGATTCAAGGCTAAATTAACCTTTCTGGTCTTGCTGAGTGGCTGGAACAGTCCCCCACCCCCCATTTCTGGGGAGGGCTGACCTAGTGGAGACAATCTCCAAGCATTTTTCCCCAGCCACATCCACTTGTCATTGCCTCTGGCAATTTATTGCAACAGTATAATTGAATTGTCTTTCATTGGGAGTTGGTTTCTCTCACCTCTACTGCCTACTAAGAACCTATTTGTCATATACTGTGTTTCACATTTGTTTTTGGCAAAGAGCTCACATACTGGTCTCTCCAGTCTCTGCAGTCCCACACTGGGCCTCAGCTCCTAGCCTCTTCTAGACCCATTCTCAGACTTGTTCTGAAGGGTCTCAGGCCTAGTTCCTTCGAAAGGTGTCCATATTGATTTTCCAGCCTTTACTGCCTGGTACAAACCCATTCTCAGACTTGTGCTGAAGGGTCTCAGGCCTAGCTCTCTTGCAAGGAGTCCATACTGGTTTTCCAGCCTTTACTGCCTGGTGCAACCCATTCTCAGACTTGTGCTGAAGGGTCTCAGGCCTAGCTCTTTTGCAAGGAGTCCATACTGGTTTTCCAGTCCTTACTACCTAGTACAACCCATTCTCAGACTTGTGCTGAAGGGTTTTTCAGGTCTTACCTGCTGTGCCAAGAGCCATACTGGTTTTACCAGTTTTCTACTGTTTTTCACCTTAAGACCTTACTTCTTGCTTTTCTTAGACCCATTCTCAGACTTGCACTGAAGGGTACACAAGCGATGGCTGAAGACAAGCAGCCTCAACTAGTTCTGGCACCCACCAGTCCTCCAAGTAAAAGGAGACACAAATCTCCCAAAAGCGGAGGCAGCCGGCAAAGTGCCATCCAAGACGGCGGAAAAGGAGGCCACTAGGAGACATCAGGCCCTAGAGAGGCAGATATCCAGGGCTCAAAAGACAGCTCCATCTCACGCAGGTATTAGAGAGTCTCTCATCCCTACAGAAATCCCAAACCCCGACACCCTCCCAGCATCGGACTACCACCCCTGATTACGCTTATTCCATTACTTCCGATCAATCCTCACAGAGTGGGGATTCTTATTCGGAAATTGATGAATCACGGGGGACAGCTCTATCAGACGATGAGGATGCTCCTCAGGAGCCCTCCCCTTTGATCCCACTCTATTCAAGACCATTCTAGCCAAGGCCATGGCCACATCCCAGATCGCCCCAGAGCGAGACCCACAACCCACCCCTTCCACCAGTCAGTCTTCAAATCCTCTGTTTGCTGAGCCCACGGTGACTCAAAGACATATTCCTTGTCCTCCATTCTTTGCCAACACAATAAGAAAACAGTGGACCAATCTTGGGGTTTCTCCTGTCCCAGGGTCCTCTGACAAAAAGGTGTTTAGCATGGCGCCATCCTTAACCAACCTCCTGGAGGTCCCGACTGTGGACACATCCCTTACTCCCATTTTTTTCAAACTCCACTATCGCTGGAGATATGGCGGAGGCATTAAGACCGGAGGAGAGGAAATCTGAGTACGCACTAAGAAGGGCGCATCAAGCATCAAGGTGGGCGGTAAAGGCTTCCACGTCAGCCTCTTTCTTCTCACGATCTTCTATCACCTGGCTCCGGGAGCTTCAGGGCATGATCCCACAGGATCAGGTACGTGCCCATCAGACATTGGGTAAGTTATTAGTGGCGGTGGAATACACGGCCGATGCCACGTTGCATGCCACCCGATTTTCAGCCAGAGCGATAGCAGCCAATGTTTCTACCAGGCGACTACTTTGGCTGAAGCAATGGCGGGCAGATCTAAAATCCAAAGGGCGTTTGGCCACCGCTCCTTACTCGGGCGGAAAATTATTTGGGGAAGCCCTGGAGCCATACTTGATAGAAAACAAGGATAAGAAAAAGGTACTTGCTGGCTTCCGGGTCGCGGCGCCTCTAGTCGTACAAGAAGACTCGTCTCCTTGTCGGCTAGCCTCCCTCCGTCGGTAGACCCTTATGCGGGTCTAAAGTCGCCCTGGAGGGTGCGACTTCTGTTGAGGAGGCTTTGCTCAGCCACGGAGGAGCGGCGGCTCCTCCAGCTGTCCGGGCCAGACTCTGAGGGCCGACGGAGAAGAAGATCAGCCAGTAAAATGGCCGATCACCTAGCCGCAAGAAACCGCAAGTCACAGAACAGCTAAGCTTTGAACCCACCGTGGTGAATCCGGGTGAGATCTTTCTTTTTTTTCCTCTCTTTTGTTTTCTATTTTTTTTTTTTTTTTTTGCCTGTAAGAGCCCTGATGGTACTATTTCCCTGGCTTGGAAAGGCAGCTTTTACGTGACTGGGAAGAAAGGCGAACAAAAAGAATAGAACAAAGTTTCAAAAACTATGGTTTTTTTTATATAAGTTTATTTTGGGGTACTGGAACAAAAATATTTTTTTCCTAAGAACTTTATTATCAGCCTACGTTGGTGGTTTTTTTTAATATTTCTTCCTCTATTTTTCCCTGAAAAAAAACAGAAGAAAAGGGATATTTGAAAAAAGATTTTTTTTAGCTTACTGAGGACATCTACTGGTTAAAAGCTAATATGGCAATTGGAGAGGAGATGATTTCTTTATGAGAAAGTAAATCTGATGAAGTTGAACAACTTTTACAAAATGGAGCTACACTCACATTTAAATTGCAAACTTATTTTGGAAAAGATCTATGAGACCAAAGTGGAAATATGTGTTACAATGAAAGAACTTACTACAGAATTAAGAACTAGAATTTCTTCTTCAAACTCCAAGATTGACTTTCAGACTATACCTGATTTTTCTACAAAACAGATTACACAAGGAGAGGACTTAACTGAAAATAAAGAGAACTTGATTTTGCCTTATAAACAATTTACTTATGATGCTGAGAACCAGGAAAAGCAAAGACTGGGACTTCAAATCTTAAAGCAACAAGTTCTCATGGTTAAGAAAATCAGAGGGCCAATGCAAAGATCAAGATGGCTCTTACTGATCCAAATACCACTACAAGCAATAGAAAAAAGAGTTATCAGCTAGAAGAGAAGCCTTGCTATGGAAACCCACTTGGCATTTGAAAAAACCTAGAATAAGACTAAAAAAGAAGACTGAAAATTAAAGTTATGTAATGGACTAAAGGCAACCTAGAATTATGGACTGATTTAAGGACTAAGATTACGAGTTAGATGTGCGATTAATGGAAGATATATAAGACTTACCTATATGAAAATTACTGATGATTTATTTGTCTGATGACTAATGAATTGAAATAATCTAAAGTTTGATGCTATGTGGTCAGTTTAAAGAGATTGATGGATTTGACAGTTTTAGAATAGATTACTATTTCAATTTAAAAAGGAGATATTTTTTGGTAATGGATTAAAGGTAATTTAGAATTATGGATTGATTTTAAGATTAAGATGGTGAGTTAGAAGTAAGAGAAAAAGGGGTGATTAATGAAATATATATTAAATAGATTAAGATTATGTTTTTGTTTTTTCTTCTTTCTTTTCTTTAGGATAATAGGGTTACTTGAAAGAATTTTTTTATGTAACTTTGACTTAATCTAATAAGACGATTTGTTTGATATTATTAGTTATGATAGATTATCATTTCAACTTAAAAAGGAGATATTTTTAGGTAATGGATTAAAGCTAATTCAGAATCATGGATTGAGTTTAGGATTAAGATTGTGAGTTAGAAGTAAGAGAAAAAGGGGCGATTAATGAAATATACATTAAATGGATTAAGAATATGTTTGTTCTTTTTTTTCTTTAGGACAATAGGGTTACTTGCAAGAAATTTATTATGTAAATTTGAGTTAAATAAGATGGTTTGTTTGATAAGATGGATGTTATTAGTTATGATAATTAATTGAATTCTGTTTAATGGATTGAAAGGACTTAAGGTTTGATTTTTTTTGAGTTTTTTTTATTAGTAAAAAGAAATTGATTAATTGATAGACAAGATATGTATAGGATAGACTAATACTTTATTTTAATTAAGGGATATTAGTGGAAGAATTAAATGAAATTTATGAAAAAATTAAGGAACTAGAATATATTTAGAAGGGATACCCAAATTGATAAGGGTTACATTTAAAGTTAATTTGACTATGGTAGTATAAATTTCTAAAAGTTTTAAAAACAGGTATAGGTTGATTGAATTTAAGCTAGATTGAACTACTTTTAATAAGTTATGCTATTTAAGGGAATAAGAGAGGGAGTACTAGATGTATTGATTGAAATATGTATAAATGTTTTGGTTTTGGATATTTGTTCGCCCTAACACCACGGTGTGCCTTGAGCATTTTTTTTCTGTAAAAATTAAAAAACCAATAAAATTCTTTTTTAAAAAAAAAAGAAAGAAAAAGGTACTTGCTCACCAGGCCAGGCGATCGGACAGGAAGTCTGCTCCCTTTTATCGCCGTCAGGGATTCCGGGGCAATACCCAGGGTTCTAACTGGTCACAACCCACACATTCATTTCCTCCAAGATCGGACCGTCAAACGGAACATTTTGGACCCAAGCCCAGGCAACAACAGCAGTCTAAGCGGCCCTTTCGAGGCGCGGGGGGCCGTCCCTATTGGAGGAATAAGTGACTCCAGGGAGGGACCCCCCATAGGCGGTCAGCTCTCCCTGTTCTCTCAGAACTGGGGGAACATTACCACCGACGCCTGGGTTTTGTCCACCGTCACCAACGGCCTGACCTTGGAGTTTTTCTCAAAACTGGCAAACCAATTCATTTCTTTTTTTTTTTTTAAATATATTTTATTAGTTTTTTTAATTTTTACAGAAAGAAGAAACTACTCAAATCAAATCATAGTGTTAAAATAAACAATCATCCATAAACAAAACATAAGTACATTTTTCAATACATCTAATACTAATAACTCAACTGAAAATAATCATACCAAACTATTAACATTACTGCTCGGTACCCCCACCACCACATCCCCCTGACCCTAACCTTCCCCCCTCACTTACCGACTAACTACCTACTTTCCTCCCTCCTTCTCTACTTCTCTATACTCCACCCTCCTTACTCATCCCCCCTCTTACCAACTTTCTTTCTACTTTCTTTCTACTTTCCTCCCTCCTTCGCTATCTCCGTCCTACTCTTCCCCCTTCTTATCAACTTCCACTTACATCAGCCTTCACTCCTCCTTCCTCTTTCCATCAGATGTGGTGCCCAGAGGCCACCCGAGCAACCCCTTAATGACAGTAATTACATATTCTTACATCAACCCCAATTACAGTTGAGAAAACATCGTATATAAAATTATAAACCCTCCCTAACCCTCCCTCCCGACTTCCCAGAGTGAGTACAGGGTAAAACAAAAGAAAACCCACTACATCAAACAAAATTATTATATAATCCTAACAAGAATTTTAAACTATATACTATATACAATCTCTAAATCATTTCAATCCATTAAACAAAACAAACAAATCATCTTGTTAAGAATAATAATTTTCATTTACATATCTAAACCATCAATCTAAGTCAAACCTTAAATCACTTCAATCCATTGAGAGGTTATATAAAATCACCCAAACAATCAAGTTTTATATACATCTTCCAGTAATCAACCTCTTTCAAACCATTGAACATCAAATAAAAAAATGCATCTTTTTAGAAAAATATACAAATAATATCAATAAACCCCTCAATTCAAAAAAAAATATATGTTCTTAATCAATTTAATATATCTTCCATTAAACATCCTCTCTTACATCTTACTTATAAAATTGGTCTTTAATTCAGCCGATAATCTTAGATTAGCCTTAATTCCTTACATTTAATTTTAAATTTCACTTCTTCAATCGACTTCTGGGCTTTCTCATCTGTCAGATAAACCTCCATAACAAATACAATCTATTTATTCCATTTCTAACTTACATTCCTTCAACCTTATCAAATCACATAATGCTTATCTATCCCATCAATCAATCAATCTAATGTCAAACCTAGATCATTTCAGAGCAAATACATTCTTCATCAATTTAATTATATCTTCCATTTATCATCTTCTCTTACATCTTACTCATAATCTTAGTCCTTAACTCAGTCCATAATTTTGAATTACCCATAATTCCTTGCATACAATTTTAAATTTCACTTCTTCAGTCGAATTCTAGGTTTTTTCTTCAACCAGGTAAACCTCCATAACGAAGCCTCCCTTCCAAATAATAAGTCTCTCTTCTTTACTTGCAATATCATTTGAGTCCAAATAAACCGTCTTAACCTTTGCATTAGTCCTCTGTTACTCTTAGCCATAAACTTTTGTTGAGATAACAATTCAAATCTCTGTCTTTGCTTTTCCTGATCCTCAGCCCCATAAGTAAGTTGCTTCTTAAACTGAATCAATGTCTCTTTTTTCTCAATTAAATCCTCTTCTTGCTGCTTATCTAAAAGGAATAGCCATCCCCTCCTTTCTTGAAACAAATCCTCTTCCTCCACTCCATAGATGAACTGTTTATCAAGCAAGATCCATTTCCCTTTATTCTCTTTATTCTCAGTACTGTCTTCTTCTTGTTCTTGTTCTTCTTCTTGTTTAGATTGTATTATAAAATGTTCAGCAGTCAATTGTAAATCAGTTTCATTTGGAAGAAAGAATCTGGTTAATATTTCTGTAATAGTCTCTTTCAGTATTGCTTTAATCTCTTTCACTATTGCACGCCTTTCTTCTTGAAATTCATCAATACGATCCAAAATAGGTTTAACATTTGAATGTAAATTCCACTCCATTTTAAATTTAAAACAATCACTCTGGCTTTAATACAATTCCTACAGCCGTCTCTCTAGCTTCGCTTACGAGAACAAGGAGAGAGAAAAAAAATGGAGAATTCACTTTCACTTTCAAACACTTTCCTTTAACAGTGAAAGCAGTGAAAGCTATACGCCATTTTGAAAGCATTATGTTGATTGTAGAAGTTAGAAATATATAGCCAGAAAAACAATTAAAAAAATACTTGCAATCCAATAAGAACTCCTGTATTCACTCAGTCTGCTTACAGTCTCTCTTGTGTTCTATTTTTATAAGCAGAAGCGGTCGCGGCGTCTTTCTCTGTCTGATGACAAGAAGCGTCTCTGGGCAGGAGCGTCTTCAGGAGCTTAGGGAGCTATCGCTCTTGATCCCTGAAAACTTTTTCCAGGGATTTAAGAGGAGCTCAACCCTGCTCCTGATGCTCTACACCTCTTCTTTGCCCGAAGAGGGGATTTTTCACCGCAAAAAACAGCTGATGTGCGCTGTTTTTTGCGGCTTTACAAACCCAGGGAATGGAGCCTCACAGAGGAGACTCTAGCAACGCCGGCGGAGCCACCGGAAGCCAAACCAATTCATTTCTTGTCCAACACCTTCAAACCCGTCAAAACGGGCTCTCATGAAGGAGGCCATTTCCCATCTTATCGAAATAAAAGCGGTAGAACCGGTCCCTCCCGATCAGAGGAGGCGAGGTTTTTATTCAATCCTCTTTATAGTTCCAAAGACCTCGGGAGGATGGAGGGCCATTCTGGACCTAAAAAGGTTAAATTCTTATCTGGTATACAAAAAATTCAAAATGCAGACCCTGCAATCCATCTTGGCCAGCATAAGAAGGAACGACCTCCTGACGTCCATCGACCTCACGAAGGCGTACCTACATATCCCAATATTTCCATCACATCGCAGCTTTCTCAGATTCTGCTACTGATCTTATCACTATCAATACAGAGCGCTTCCGTTTGGCCTTTCATCCGCCCCGAGGGTATTCACGAAGATCTTGTCGGTTCTGGCAGCTCACCTCAGACTGGAGTCCATTCGGATCCAGTGTTACCTGGATGACATCATCCAATCAGTGTCGGTTCAGGCTGCACGGTCAGAGGTAGCCCATACAATAGAGGTGCTCCAGAACCATGGATTCTTGGTGAATTTTCTCAAAAGCCAACTGATTCCATCCACGCGGCTACTTCATCTGGGAGCAGTGATAGATACAACACGTTGCATGGTCTACCTGTCACCAGACCACATAGCCAGTCTCAGGGCCCTTGTCCGCCAGGTGCAACACACCAGGACAGTTCCGCTTCTCACTCTCTCCCAGCTCTTAGGCAAGATGATCTCTTGCATCGCCATCGTACCTTGGACCAGACTACATTCAAGAGCCCTTCAGTGGTTCCTCCTCCCCTTTCAGAGGCAAAAATTAACATCCTCCAACAAGCAGGTGAGGTTGACCCCTCTGGTATCGAGTTCACTCTGATGGTGGAGTTCTCGGGCCATCAACAAGGGCTTGAAGTTCAGGGAGCCATCACGGATCGTGCTCACCACGGACGCCAGTCTCTTCAGCTGGGGGGCTCACCTCCAGTCTCAGATAGCCCAGGGGAGCTGGTCCAAGGAGGATTTGAAACACAATATAAATTGGCTGGAACTCAAGGCAATTCACCTGGCGTTGTGTCACTTCAGTCACAAGGTGAGAGGCCAGCACGTTCTCGTCCTCATGGACAACATAGCGGCCAAAGCCCATGTGAACCGTCAAGGGGGCACCAGGTCCAGTTCTCTGGTGACGGAAGCCAGACTGCTCTGCTCTTGGGCAGAGGCCAATCTGTCCTCGATAAAGGCAGATCACATCTCGTGGGCAATCAACCAGCAGGCGGACGCTCTCAGCAGGGCAACGGTGGATCATTCAGGGTGGCGACTGGATCCAGCACTGTTTTCCGTCCCCGGGGTTGGAGGGGGTAGATGCCCTGCGCATTCCGTGGCCCCGGGAACTTCTTTACGCCTTTCCTCTGCTCCCTCAACTTCTGACCGTCATCCACAAGATTCTGCGAGAGAAGGCGGAGATTTTCCTCATAGCCCCTCATTGGCCGAGGTGCCCGTGGTTCGCCGATCTCATGAGCCTGTCAGTATTGGTTCTGTGGAAGATACCCCCAGACCGAATAGCACTCAGTCAAGGGGCACTTCGACATCCCGACCCTCAATGGCTACAGTTAACCATATGGCGATTGAGCAGAGACGTCTGATTGAGGAAGCTTATCCTCCAAGGGTCATTGATACGATCCAAGCGCCTAGACGCTCGTCAACTAATAGAGTTTATGACTCTACTTGGAAGAATTTTATATCTTGGATGTCCAAGCATCATGTCCAGTTGTCATCTCTCACGGTGACTCAGGTGCTACAGTTTTTACTGGATGGGATGGATAAGGGTCTGTCTCCTAGTACTATCAGGAGACAGGTTGCGGCATTGGCCACGGTTCTTTCTTGTGACGACTCTTCCTCACTTACACACCATCCGGTAATCCGTTCCTTCATAAAGGGGGCAATTAATACTAGACCTCCAATGGTTCATCGGTACCCCTCTTGGGATCTTTCGAGAGTTTTGCAGGCCCTTACCGGGTCGCCTTTTGAACCACTTCGTTCCTGTGATCTCAATCTCTTATCTATGAAGGTGGCCTTTTTAGTGGCAATGACCTCGGCCAGGCGCATATCTGAATTGGCCGCCCTCTCGGTCAGGGAGGATCTCTGCCTGTTTCACCCCGATTGCGTGATCCTACTTTTGGATCCCACCTTCATTCCTAAGGTGAACTCTTTGTTTCACTGGTCACAGGAGGTGCTGTTGCCGAGTTTCTGCCCTAGTCCATCTTGTGACTTGGAACGCAGATGGCACACCTTGGATGTTCGCAGGGCACTACGCATTTACATTAAAAGGACTGCTTCTTTCCGTAAGTCAGAGGCACTTTTCCTCTCTTTCAACCATGCCTCTATGGGGCTCAAGGTTTCTTCTTCCACTATTGCCAGGTGGATTAAGGCTTGTATTGCCAGGGCATACCAATCACAGTCTTTAGCCATTCCTTCATGTATCACGGCTCACTCTACTCGTAGTACTGCCACCTCTGCGGCCTGGGCCACACAGGCGCTCATTGACGACATCTGTAGGGCAGCGACCTGGTCGTCGCCTTCCCCATTTATCTGTCACTATAAAATTGATAGCTTTGCCTCTGCTGGCGCTGCCTTTGGCCGTAGAGTATTACAGAGGGCGGTGTCATCTCCTACATCACATGCCCCGTCTGTTACCCCCCCCCCCAGGGACAGGCAGGCTTTGGTATATCCCAATCCATGGATTATCCATCCTCATGCTGGAGAAGGGGCATTGTCTTACCTGGACGCCTTTTCTCAGCATGATGATGGATAATCCACTCCCGCCCTTTAATGATTATTGGGCACTGTGGCAGGAGTCTGGAAACCAACATGTCTGGCTTTGTCTGTTGCTTCGCCTTCGTCGGAACTGGGTAAACGTGACCCAGCAAGAGGCGTGGCTATCTCTCAGTCTTAGTCTAATTGGGTAGAAGGGACTTCAGGAAACCCAATCCATGGATTATCCATCATCATGCTGAGAAAAGGCGTTCAGGTAAGACAACACCCCTTCTTGGTAAAATAATGTCCCAGGAGTTTCTTTTGCTGCATATGCCAATGCGACAGTTGACACTAATCTCACAATCAATAAAAAAGCTACGAGTGGCACAAAGAGCCATGGAAAGATACATGCTTCACATTACAAGACAAGAGAGAAAGACCTGCACATGGATTAGAGAACAAACAAAAGTATACTATATCATCAAGAGAGTACAATAATTGAAATGGAAATGGGCTGGTCACATAACAAGAAGAAATGATGGCAGATGGACCAAAGCAGTCATAGAATGGATGCCACTTGATAAAAGGCGTCCACGAAAGAGGCCTAAAACAAGATGGATTGATGACATCAGAAAGTATCATGGGCCCAATTGGCAAAATAAAGCTCAGGACTGTATAGGTTGGAAACATGCAGAAGAGGTCTTCATCCTGCAGTGATAGACAATGGTGATGATGATGATGATGATGATATGGGTAGAGAAGTTCCTTGCAAAATCTTGATGCTAGTGGTAAGGCACTTGGAAGTGGTGTTAGTATGATGGTGATAAGAGTCTAAGGCAGGGCTTTTCAACCGGTGGTACGCGTACCACTTGTGGTACAGTAATGAGTGGCAGGTGGTACGCAGCCCTGCCTAGCCAAGTGTAGTGAGGAAGGGAAAGAGCCAGCACAGGCAAGGACTTACAGTGAGAGAGTCCTCTGGAGCTGCAAAGGCCCCAGGCTCACTTCTGGCTCACCCTTCCCCATGAGAAAGGAAGAGGGGGCGGAGACAGGAGAGCCTATAAATGGAGGCAGTTTGGGCAGGAGAGGGAGAGAGAAAAAAAGCAGCAGCCTTGGGAGGAGGCAGAGTCAGCTGCACCCGGTGAGGGTGGGGGGAGAGGAGATCAAGCAGGCTGGCCATGAGCCGATCTACAACTGCTGTGGCAGCCACCTTTGCTGGCAGCAGCAAACAGGCAAGAAATGCAGCGGGGGAGGGGTCACCCTCCAAGAGGAATGAAAAAAGGCAGCAATGGCTGGAGGTGAGGCACGGAGGAGGGAAGGAGATGGAGAGTGGAAGGATTCTTATGTGCTTTTGTGACTTTGAAGTTCTGGGATTTGTGCAATGAGGGCTTTGTGTTCTTAAGGAGTGTTTGGCAATTTCTATTTGGCTGATGGCTGATGTCTTGTGTTAGCTTCTATTGCTCTGCTGTTGTTAGCTGTAAGTTTTGCTGCAAGGGATTTTGAAGTATTTTTCTCCTGAATGGATTTTGCCTGTAGCATTCCTTTACATATGAATGGAGCCATTTGGGGAGGTTGCCTTAGCTGGCAGCCAGTACTTACATTTTTTTTCTTCCTTAAGTGCCGGCTGTGCTCCTTACTTTCCTTTCTAGCCAGTAGCTAATTCTTAAAGGGGAATGTGCCTTTTTAAGCTAGTTCACTCAGCAGCTTGTCTTTTCTGTCTCTGAAGGCCTTTCCTTGTTTGATCAATATATGGAAGAGGGAAAATATGGGGGGGGGTCAAATTCTTCCTTCAGAAGGAGATGGGAATGAGAAAAAGGGAGGCAGGGAAGGGAGGGAGGAAAGGAAGTCCCGCCTTAGCACTTGGCCACCAGCAGCTCTGCCATTGACTTTGCTTGTCAAAAGGTTGCAGAAGGGGATCACATGACCTTGGAACACTGTGACCATTATAAATATGAATCAGTTGCCAAGCATCCAAATATAAATCACATGACCCTGGGCATGCTGCAATGGTCATAAGTGTGAAAAATGGTCATAAGTCATTTCAGTGCAATTGCAGCTTTGAACAGGGGTTTTTTTTGGTCATCAAGTTTTTGACACCTTGCTAGGTGGTACTCGAATATTGCCATATCCTAAAAGTGGTACAATCGGTAAAAAGGTTGAAAAGCCCTGGTCTAAGGCAAGGATGATAATCTTTTTTAGTGAAATGTATTAACTCATTGTTAATTCTATAAGAGCAAGAGCCAATCTACTTATTTTCCACATTTACATCTATTCATCCAGCTGCACAGTATCATGATTATGTGCATTTGTGCATAATTTGTCAGTTAATGAAAAATACTTTGTGTGAACTGGTTTTAAAACCAAACAATGAAACATTCAGGAAATCATGGTCAACAAACCATAGCATAGTTTGATGTGTGAACCCACCTTATGTTGGGCAATCAACAATGTCTTTTAACTTCAAGATGCTGAATTGCTAGCAAGTTACTGTTACAATGTTATTTCGCTACACATCGTAGTTATTATTTTTCTCTTAGAGCAGGCATGTCAAACTAGTGATGTCACGTGATGTTGCATGATGTATCGCAACTTTTTCCCCATTGCTAGCAAGAGGGTGGGCGCGGTTTCAGCGTGATACATCCGGCCCGTGGGCCGGCAGTTTGACATGCCTGTCGTAGAGGCAAGTTTAGGTAGAAACCCTATTGTGGCACTGTTTTTTCCTCTTATTTCTGTCATTTTTTTAAATTTCTGAGTGTCCTTCTCTTCATGGCCTTCTTACTGTAGTCCAACTTTACTTTTTGAAAATATTGATATTGGAATTGGACCAACATTAAAATGTCATTGCATTAATTATACACCTTTTGTGGGAAGGTGGAAGGGTTCAGAGCATAACATATATGCTGGAGTTGTGTGAGGAATTCTATTATTGCTTGTCATAAGAACACAAGAACAGCCCTATTAAATCATATCAAGACCCACCTTAGTCCAGTACTTTGTTTCTCATTGCAGGCAGCCAGATAGATGCTTCTTGGTGCTTGCAAGCAGGAGATAGAGGCAAACCCTCTCCTTCTGAGTTCAGTTGCTACTGATATTTGGAGGCTTGCTGCTTCCAACCTGGAGGTAACATGGCATCTTCATGAACCAATGTCCTTAATATAGCTGTCATCAATTATTTAATCCCCCTTTAAAGGCATCCAAGTTATTGGCAGTCAGCATGTCTTGTGCTAATGAATTCTACTAGTTAATTATGTACTGTGTGATGATATGCTTTCTTTCATCTCTTATTAATCTCCTTTCAGTCAGCCTCATTAGATGGCCCAAGACCTTGTCATTTGAGAGAGCACTTCTTCCTGTCCATGCATATGAAATATATTAATTTAAAAAAAGACATTGCTTTCTCTCAGGAATGAATAATATGTGGATTGTTTTCCTTACAAAACTAAAATGAATGCATTTCAAAGCAGCTGTGTTGTCATTCTTGGAGTTAACCAGACTCTGGATAGTAGCACAATAACATAAGGATTCCATGGCTTTTGTTGTTCCTGCTCCGTCATGCTTTGCTTTTCATGCAATAAGCATTAAAAGAGAGGGCAAAAACTTATCATAATATCTTTTAAGTGTTCTGATTATTCAGATGCATTTTTTTAAAAAAAGATGACTATTACAAACCTACAATAAATCATTTGTTGTGTGTGTGTCTCTGTGTATTACCAACTGTTATGAAGCAGCCACAAAAGTAGAGTTTCCCATTGGCCCTTCCATTGGCTACATGCTTTATAACACTTCTCCAGTCTGGTTACAGTAAGACTCACTATGAAGACATTTTAAAGATTCTCCTAGTTGCCATGTGTACATTTTTTAGTCACTGAAATATTTGAGGCAAACTGTCAGCCCCACTCTTCAGAAAAGTGGCTGTCCAGTCTCTTCTTAAAAGCCTCCAGCGATGGGGCACCCACAACTTCTGAAGCCAAGGCAGTCCACTGGTTAATTGTTCTCACCGTTAGGAAATTTTTCCTTAATTCCAGGTTGCTTCTCTCCTTGAATAATTTCCATCCTTTGTTTCTTGTCTTGCCTTCTGGTGCTTTGGAAAACAAGTTAACCCCCTCTTCTTTGTGGCAGACCCTCAAATATTGCAACACTGCTATCATGTCTCCCCTAGTCCTTCTTTTCACTAGACTAGACATACCCAATTCCTGTAACAGTTCTTCGTATGTTGTAGCCTCCAACCCGCTATTCATTCTTCTTGCTCTTCTCTGTACTCTTTCCAGTGTCTCAAAAAATTTTATATGTTGTGGTGACCAAAATTGGATACAATATTCCAAGTGTGGTCTTATTTTTTTTTTAATTATAAAAATTCTTTTATTAAAACCATTAACATTGAACATAAAAACATATTATGCAGCAATCATCATGACACCTGGTATACAATACTAAGTATTAGTCTTTGAAAACGTCTGAGTTAGTAAGCCTTTTTCCCCCCACTCCTCGTGTCTAGCCTCAACTATACTCCTGTTACATTTTATTTTGATTGGTGTTTCCCCTATCCGTTTCAATATTAATGTGATCAACATTAAACATAAGATCCTATTGCTAAGCAATCTTCCTAGAACCTAGCATACAACATTAGGTATTAATCTTTGTAAACATCTGTTTTAGTAAACGTTCTTCCCTCCTCCCTTACATCTTCAAGTATACTCCGAATACATTTTGTTTGATTGGTGTTTCTCCTATATATGGTCTATCTACTGTATCTAGTCTATTGCATATTGTGCGTTTGCGCTTCTGAGTTGACTTCATCCCATTACTAGTGCAATCTTTTATGGTCCCCAACCCGAGATCCTGAGGTAAAAGTTTCTTATCCTGAGGTAGAGATTCAGTCTACTTGAACAATATTAAAGCAAACAACGTTAGTCACAAGGTTATGTTAAGAGGCATTAGTTATAGAACATATACATTCAACGTTGGGTGTTAGTTTTTGTAAACATCTGATTTGTTAGCCCTTCATCCCTCCTCCCATCGGTCCTTAGCTGGACGCCAGCTGCATTCTGTTTGATTGGTGTCTCTCTTGGATATAGTCTATCCACTGTTTCCAGTCAGTCACAAATTGTTCATTGGAGCGGTTTTTCAAGTATGCTGATATTTTTGCCATTTCCGCCAAATTTGTTACTTTCACAGTCCATTCTTCAATAGGCGGGATTTCCGGATTCTTCCAGTACTGTCCCACCAACAATCTTGCTGCTGTAATTAAGTTCAAAAATAAATTTGTCTCTGAGGTAGTGCTATCCTTTGTGATCCCTAACAGAAAAGCCTGAGGTAGAAATTCTATACGCTTTTTGAAAATAGTTTGGAGTGTCCACCATATCTTCCTCCAGAATGCTTTGATTTTTCTGCATGTCCACCATATATGAAAGTAAGTAGCATCCCCGTCCCCGCACCTCCAGCATTTGGGCTGGGAGCCCGGGTAGATGAGTGATATTTTTTTCGGGTCTAGGTGCCATCTATAGAACATCTTGTAGAAGTTTTCCCTTAAGTGTTGCG
This sequence comes from Bothrops alternatus, assembly GCA_034064705.1. Classification (NCBI taxonomy): domain Eukaryota; kingdom Metazoa; phylum Chordata; class Lepidosauria; order Squamata; family Viperidae; genus Bothrops; species Bothrops alternatus. The sequence continues at coordinate 3,547,723 of JARGCV010000257.1, read as the reverse complement.
ATTTCGTGAATTCTACATTCCTCACCCAGATTCTCTCCCACGTGTCCATGGTGATAGGGTGTCTGAAGTCTTGTGCCCACTTTATCATACAGTTCTTGACTAGCTCTGTTTCAGAGTCCATTTCTATCAGAATGCTATACACTCGTTTGATGTGCCTAATCCCCTGTTCTCTAATCTGTTTAATTAGATTCTCGTCGGTCTGGGAGAAGCCCTTCTTCTTGTCTTTACGCCACCTTGATTGTAGTTGTATATATGATAGCCAGTTACTTCCTATTCCTCTGTTTGCTAGCGTTGCTTGAGATTTCAAGAGGAACCCGTTTTCTTCTCCCAGTACAAGTTCACTGTAGGGCACCACTTCTTGCCCTTGGGATGTGTTCATATCCCCTGTTGCGTGTCCAGGGATCGTCCAGATGGGAATCTTGTCGTGTAGGAGGTGCTTATATTTCTTCCAGACCCATAGCAATGGGATTCGTAATGGGTTCTCCTTGAAGTTCCTATCTGCCTTTTTGTCGTATACTAGGTATGCGTGCCAGCCGAATCGTAGACCATGCCCCTCAACATTCAGAATTCTATCATTTGTCATGTTGATCCAGTCACTAACCGCCACCAACGTTGCTGCATAGTAATATAGCTTTAGATTAGGCATTTTGAGTCCCCCTCTCTCCCTTGCGTCTTGGATGATTTTTAGTTTCACCCTCGGTCTCTTGTCGTCCCAAATAAATCTGTTGATGCCTTTCTGCCAATTGTCTAAGTCCGCTTCCTTCTTGAGTATGGGTAGCATTTGGAAGAGAAATAAAAATCTGGGTAATACATTCATCTTTACTGTCGCTATCCTGCCGAGCAGGGACAGACGTAGTGATTTCCACCTTTCCAGGTCTGCTTGTATCTTATTCCACAGGACCTCGTAATTATTCTTGTATAATTTCGCATTTGTTGATTCTATCTCTACTCCTAAGTATTTGACTTTCTTGACTATTTCACAACCCGTTATTCTTTCCAGGTTCCGTTTTGCTTTGTTGTCGAGGTTTTTGACTAGCATCTTTGTTTTTGATATATTTACTTTGAAGCCTGACACCCTACCATAGTCCTCCATTATCTCCATCAATTTCCTTGCTGATTGTGCTGGTTGCGACATTGTCACCAGCAGGTCATCCGCAAAGGCACATAGTTTGTATTCTTGCTGTTTAATCTGTATGCCCTGTACATCCTCTGCCGCTCTTATTCTGTTCAGTAAAATTTCCAGTGTTAGGACAAATAGCAGGGGGGACAGCGGGCAGCCCTGTCTCGTGCCTCTCTCTATATTAAATGAGTCCGTTAAATCTCCATTGACAATGATCTGACCTGTTTGTTTCTGGTAAATTGCCGTTATGGAGTTGAGAAACTGTACTCCCATTTTCATCTTCCGGACCAAGTTCGTCAGGAACGGCCAGTGCAGTCTGTCAAAAGCTTTTTCTGCATCCACAAACATAAGAGCGGCGGGTATCTGGTTGTGCTTTTGCAGGTATTCTATTATGTTCAGCAGCTGTCTCACGTTGGTTTTCATCTGGCGTCCTTGTATAAATCCCCTTTGGTCCGGGTGTATTGTTTTTTGTAGTACAGTCATTAGTCTATTGGCCAAAATTTTTGTGAAGATTTTGTAGTCTGTGTTTAGTAGTGAGATGGGCCTGTAGTTTGCGGGCTGTGTGTTGTCTTTCCCCTCCTTTGGGATTAATGAGATGTAGGCTGTTTTCCAGGATGGTGGGACCTGGCCTCCTTCTTGAATGTTGGCAAATAGTTTTCTGAGGGGTTCTAGCATCTCCTCTTGGAGGTGTTTGTAGTAGGTCGCTGTTATCCCATCCGTCCCGGGCGATTTTCCTGCTTTCAGTTGTGTGATCGCTGAGTGTATTTCCTCTTTTGTGATTAAGGCATTCAGGGCTTCTCTTTGTGTGTCGGTAATCGCCTGTATCTTTTCGTTTTGTAGGAACTCATCTATCTCTTTGTCTTGTATCTTATCCTCGGTGTATAGTTTCGAGTAGAACTCCGTGAAGGCTTTCTTGATGGTTTTTTGTCGGAATTCTTCCTTGCCTTTGTATTCTATCTTTTCAATTATGCGGGATTTCTGTTTCTTTCTTATAGTGTAGGCTAGCCAGCGGCCCGGTTTGTTGGCCTTGCAGAATGTCTTATGTTTTGCATATTGTATATTCCTTGCCACTTGGTCAGCCATCAACATGTCAAATTGCTTTCTTAGGATCTTGAGTCCTTCTTTGGTGACTTTGTCCTCTGGTCTTTTTATTAGTAGCCGCTCCATTTTGCTTATCTCATTTTCTAACTCTTTTCTTTTTTGTTCTTGTTGGCGACGGTGCCAGCTATTCATGGATATGAGGATCCCTCGCATGTACACCTTGCTGCCTTCCCAGATCTGTTCTATCGGTGTTCCGTTGTTCATATGTGTGTTGAAGAATTCCTTCATAGCTTTTTTGCATTCCGCCACATTGTTTTCATGTCTAAACAAGTTTTCATTGATTCTCCAGGACCTCCTCTGTTTCGGGCCATGTCTTAATTCCATCCTCACAGGGTTGTGGTCTGTCAGTGTCTTGGGTAGGATTTTCACCGCGTTTAGACAAGTTAGCAAGTCACTAGAAGTTAGTATAAAGTCGATTCTGGAGAATGATTGATGCCTGCCGGAGAAGAAGGTGAATTCTTGTTCTTTGCCGTGCCTTTTCCGCCATACGTCTGTCAGTTCGAGGTCCTCCTTCATGTCGAAGAAGGATTTAGGCAACTTGGAGTGTTTTTGCGGGTTCGGTGCAGTTCTTTTTTTGTCTAGAGCAGTCTCTATGACCCCGTTCCAGTCGCCCATGATGATGTAAGATCTGTAGTTAAGCTGTGTTATTTTCTTGTGTAGCTTTTTGTAGAATTTGCCTTGTTGCTGATGTGGTGCATATACGCCCAGTACTAGAATCTTCTTGTCTTCTTGTGTTATTTCAATTGCCAGGTATCTACCTTGGGAGTCGGACTCTATTAGCTTAGCCATTACATGTTTCTTTACGTATATAACAATCCCATTCTTTTTTCTTGGCGCCGCTGCCACAAAGTGCGCGCCTAGTTTGTAGTTGATCAGATATTTCTGGTCTGCTGCTCTGATGTGTGTTTCTTGTAGGCAGATTATATCGCTTTTACCTTGGTTTAGGTAGTGGAGAATTTTTCTTCTTTTCTGGGGGGAGTTCAGTCCGTTCACATTCCAAGTCAAATAATTAGTAGCCATCATCTGTTGCAGGATATTTTTGCGAGACCATTTCTGTTGTTTCTCCTGTTGTCTCCTTTGGTCTCGTTCCCACGATATCCGGATTGGTGCTCATTTTGGTTTGTGAGGTCTTGCCTTGCTGGTCTGTACGTTTGGTAGTGAAGCCTGGTAGCCTGCCCTCTGTAGACTGTCCTGCCTCCTTGTTTTTGTTGCTCTCTGCTCTCTGCGCCCTCGCCCCTAGAGGTAGTCCATTCATTTCCTCTGCCACTGCCCCGATCTGTGCTTCTGCGCGGCTTGCTCGTTGGCCTCGATCCCTCCCGCTTTCCAGTGGTCTATCTGCTTCTTCTCTCGCGGTGGGTTGGGGGCCTCCCGACTTCAGTTCCTTTTCGAGGAAGTCTTTGGCTTTCTGGACCGAGGTCAAGTAATGTCTCTTGTTTTTATAATAAAGTGACAATCCTGTTGGGGTTTCCCACCGGTATTGCAGTGCCCGCGATCTCAGTTCTGTGGTCAGGAATTTGTAGTTCTTTCTGTCTCTCAGCATCGCCTGGGGGATCTCTTTCAGAACCTTCACCTCCTGCTCCTCTATGTAGAATGCCTTGTTATAGGAAGTGGCAGAGATGTGGTTCCGGAACCTCTGTGTTGTGAAGTGGATGACCACATCCCTTGGTTGGTGCTTGTTCACTTCCCTCCAGGCGCCCACTCTGTGGATTTTTTCGACATGCCACTCAATCTCATTGGCGCTCGTGCCCAGGAATGTTGCCAGGGCCTCTACAAAGGTCCTGCGTAGTCTTCCCTGGGGTTCGTATGTTGTCTCGTTCCACCCTCTGATCCTGATGGCAAATGCCATTTGCCAGAATTGTATCATGGTGGACTGGTCTTGAACCTCTCTTTTCACCTCTGCAGTCTGTCCCTCTACGCGGTTTTCCACTTCCTTCCTCATCTTTTCCGTATTCTCCCTTGTTTCTTGGAGGTTTTTGTAATGTGTTTGCAATGCCTCCTTCATCTGTTCCAAATCAGTGGCCGTCGCTTTGCGCTGTTCTTCCCACTTTTTCTCCAGGTCTCCACCTTGGTCTGCCAGCATCCTCTTCATGTCTTTGTATCTTTCCTCCGTCTTCCGTTCTGTTTCTAGGCGTCCTTTCTCCGTCTTCGCGCCCATTTCTGCCAATTTTCTATCCATGCCATCCATCCGTACCACCATCGTCGCTATCGTCTCCTTTAGTGTCTCAATCATCTCTTTTAGTTCTTGGATCATGCGTGCTGTTGCGGAGTCGTGGGTTGGCGTGTGGGTCTGAGGGCATGCAGTTGGGTGGGGGTGTGTGTGGTTGGGTGGGGTGTTCCCTAGCAGATTGGAGGGCTGGGCCAGGGAGGGTGCAGCTCCCTTCAGGTCTCGCAGTTTGATTTGTTTTGTCCGTCTGGCAGCCATTTTGAGCTTCTCCTCCTGTTGGCCTGTCTACCCTTAAAGCCACCCCTTGATGCAAAGAATTGTGGGGGAGTTGTTCCTGTGCAAGATTGTCAAGTTGCTAGGATGGGTTGGATCAAATTTTTCCTGTTACAAGTTAGCAAGTGATCATGCCTCTCAGTCAGTATTTTAACAGCAAAGTGGTAGATCACTAGGGGGTGTAGCTTGTTTTCATTTAAGCTTTTCCGTACTGGCAGGGGTGGTACAAAGATGGGAGGATCTGTGGCTTGGGGTTTTGAAGATGGCCTTTTTCTCAAGATGCAGTACAACACTAGGTTGTGGTCTGGTGATGATTCAGAAATCTGGTCCTTCCAAAAGGGGAGGGGGTGCCTTCAGGGTCTAGGCAGTGCAGGGGTAGGAGCCTGTATTCTGGCAGCTCTATGTTCAGGGAGCCAGTTCAGTACCTTTGCCTTGGGTTCCTCTTCACTCCCCTCTACCAGCCTATTTCTTCTCTTTGCTCTTTTCTGGCTCCTTCTTGGCCCTCTTTCTCTGCCTTCTCGCCCAGGTTGCTTCCTCCTGTCTTCTGTCAGCCTGTGTTTACTGCTCCCCTCTACTTTTCCCCTTATTGCTCACCAGGTTGCTTTCCAGCTTTCTTCTTCCCTGCCGCCCGTTGTGGGGGGGGAGGGGAGCGGTGTCTCTGCAAGGTTTTTTTTCCCCCTCTCTTCTTTCCCCCTTCGCTTCGTAGCCTCCTCTCACCCGGGCTGTCCTCTCCTGCTCTGCCCACCCGGCTCCTTGCCGCCTCCAGTACCTTATTTGGGGGCCTGGGTGGGGTCTTCTGGGGATCCTGTGAAGGCCTCCTCCTCCCGCTGCTAGTCTCACTCTTCCAGTTCTGCGTTTCTTTGGGGGGGGGTCGCCGGGGGTTCCGCTATCTTCCGCGGGTCGCCCTCCTTACCTCTGACGCTTCGGGCGGCTGAAAAGTTGCCGAAAATCCGATCCGTCTCTGTTTTCCGCGCCTGGCTTCCTTCGGTGGTCTCTCGGCGCTCTTCTCCTTGCTCGTTCCGTCCGATGTTCTTCGGGCTGGCAGGCCCTCCCGGAAGCCCTCGCTGTTTCTGCCGGCTTCCTTCTCTTTCTTTGTTCCCCTCGCGCCAGCTCCCGTCCGTAGCGTATCGCGACGCCTTCGAGCCTTCCGGCCAGCCGGCCGGCCGCCGCCAGCTTCCTCGGCCTCTTCCGCGTCTTTCTCGGACCTTTCGGCGGCGATCTTCCCCTTGCTGGATTGAGCCGAGGGTCCTCTCTGATCGTCTCCTCTCCTCCGGTATCTATCTCTCCCGTTCTCCGCCGCCTGAGGCTTCCTCCTTCTGTCCGGCTGCCCCGGCCCTCTCCTCTTCCGTTTTCTGCGTCCGGCTCTCACCTCCGCTCTCCCGTTCTTCCTCACCCCGAGGCTCGTCTGGGGGGTCGTCTTCGGTCCGCGGGCTCTCCCGGCGGCTTCCCTCCGTCTCTACGATGTTCATTGCCGCTGTCGTTCGCTCCCGCCGGCTTTCTCTGATTTCGGGGCCTCTCGGCCTCTTCAGGCCCGCCGGCCGGCCAACCGGCTGCCGCCAGCTTCCTCGGCTCCGTTTGTTGCCTGTGGGGGACCCTCGGCGGCGATTTTCGCTTCTCCGGAATGTGCCGAGGGTCCTCTTCGGGTGCGCCTACCTCTCCGGCGCTCCCCTCTCCCGGTTTCCCGAAATTTTTGTGAAAAGGTAAGCCCCAGTTCGGAGCTTTCTTAGAAGGGCTCCGGTCTTCGTGACCGGAACCGGAAGTCTCCAAGTGTGGTCTTATTAAGGCTTTGTAAAGCAGTACTAATACTTCACGTGATCTTGATTCTATCTCTTTATTAACGCAGCTGGACATTGAGAGGCAAGCAGACTTAGGGAAAGCTCCGCTGTTTCTTGCTCCAGACTCTATTAGATATGTTGTTACTCCTGCCAGTTATCTTAGCCAGTTGTAGTCGGCAAACCACTGGAAAGCATTTTCGCTCTCACAGTGATGTGCTTCCATGGGCCATCCTGTACAGCAAGTATAAAAAGATACCATTGATTGAAAGACTCTGCTCCTGTGGCTCAGGAGAGGTGGAGACCATTGGACACATACTCCTTCGATGCTCTTTCTATAGAGATATTCAAATAAAACATATCCTTCCAATAATTGATAGGTATCCTGGCTGTTCCAACACTGCTTATCTCTGGTGGCTGCTTAAGGAGAAACAGACTGTGATTACAGCACAGGTGGCTAGATTCTGTGCAGCAGCACTGGGGATTCGTCAGAAACGTGATTAATCCACTATAGCAATTTTACACAACTAATGTAGCAAACTCTTTTGCATTACTTTTTTTTGCATTTTAGTATTCAATGACTATGGGCCACATAGTTTAAGGATTGATATTATAGTTTAGTTAAGGCCATGTGTAACTGACAGACTGGATGCCAAATTGTGATTTTAATATAGATTTTATCTGTTATTAATTATTTTACTCTAGAATTTTAGCTGGATATTCTTTGAATGTTTTTATTTGTTCTGGTCTCTGGTCTTTAACTATAATAAACTTGAAGTGAACTATTAATGCAGCCTAGGATTGCACTGGCTTTTTTGGCTGCAGCAGCCCACTGTTGACTCATATTTACTGTAAGTGATTGTCCACTAGGACTCCAAGATCCCTCTCACAGTTACTGATATTGAGCCAACTTTCACCCAGTCTGTACCTGTACAAATGGTTTTTCTTGCCTAAGTGTAAAACCTTAGTTTTATCTTATGTTGAATTTCATTTTGTTAGATAGGGCCCAGTGTTCAAGTCTATCGAGATCCTTCTGGCTCTTCAGCCTATCTTCTGGGGTGTTGGCTATTCCTGCTAGTTTAGTGTCATATGCAAATTTGATGAGTTGCCCTTCTATTCCCACATCTAAATCATTTATGAAGATATTGAAGAGTACTGGGCCTAAAACGGAACACTGGGGTACCCCCCTACCCACCTCCCTCCATGTGGATTTACTTCCGTTAAGGACTACACATTGAGTATGCTTTGTCAGCCAGTTACAAATCCATCCGGTTGTGGTGCTGTCCCACATTTTTCTAGCTTTCCAAGAAGTAGGTTGTGGTCTACTTTGTCAAATACCTTGCTGAAATCTAAGTATATTATCAATCAGAACAGAGCTGGAAGGGACCTTGGAGGTCTTCTAGTCCAACCCCCTGCTCCACCAGGAGACCCCATACCATTGTAAATGTGACCACCATGTTAAATCGTTGCCCTGATTTTCCATCTCTTGTCTAGATTTTAAGTTCCCTTCAGAATTTAGAATATCTTTATATGTTCATATTTTATCGAGACTGACTAGATTTGGATGTACAAATGCTTCCATTGTTGAGAGCCATCCTGAAATTTTCAAATAGATCTTACATTTTATTTTTCCCCATGTTAGTAATAGTGCATTTCTAATATAGTGGTTTTGGAAGTATTTATGTATTTTATTTTTTCCATACCATAAAAAAGCATGCCAACCAAGTTGTAGGTCATGTCCCTCCAAGTACAGCAATCTTTTATTTCTAAGCGTTATCCATTATTTTACCCATGTTAGCACTGATGCTTGATAGTATAAAACCCATTCTGGAAGCCAAAACCTCCATTTCCCTTAGCTTCTTGTAACATTTTCAATTTAATTCTAGCTTTCTTTCCTTGCCAGATAAAGTTTTGAATTAGAGAGTTTAAATCTTCAAAGACATTTTTCTCCAGTTTTATAGGTATCGTTTGGAACAAAAATAGTATTGAATAGTATGAATGATGAATTATTGTTCAGGGTCAGGGTGCTTAAAGACTGGTTCAGCTGCGAAGAGTCTCTTTAGTTTTTCGAAAGCGGTCTGGCACACTAATGACCATTGCAATGGCTGACAAGGTCGGGGGTTTCCCCCTCCTTTTCCTATCTTGAGTAAATCGGGGATTGGAATGGCTATTTTTAGGAAAGAGGGAATAAGGCAGGTATGGCGGGAGCAGGAGGGTAGGCCGCACTCGGGGAACTCGGTCCTGCTGTCTCGTAGCAGTTCCTTGTTCTGACCCTTCTCAAAAATCTAGCTCTCCCCATGATCCTGGTGATGGGTGTAGCTCGGGCCCTGGGCTCAGGCTGTTGCTGCTTAACGCCAGGTCGGTTAATAATAAGGCCCCCCTCATTCATGACCTTTTCATGGATGAGGAGACCGACTTGGCGTGTGTGACTGAGACCTGGTTGGGCCCTGAGGGGGGAGTTCCCCTCTTGGGTATGTGCCCACCAGGTTATCAGGTATGGCACCAGCAGCGACCCCAGGGAAGGGGGGGAGGAGTGGCTGTTTTGGCCCAGGAGAACCTCAGTCTACGCAGGCTCACTGTTTCCGAAATTCCGGGTTGCGAGTCCATCTTTATGACGCTGGATCTAGGGGTTAAGGTGGGCTTATTGCTTACGTACCTGCCTCCCAGCTGCGTGACATCAGCCCTGCCTGTGCTACTCGAGGAGGTTGCTGGGCTGGCGGTGGAGTTCCCCAGGCTTATGGTTTTGGGGGACTTTAATCTGCCGTCGCTTGGCGAATCCTCAGGGTTGGCACAGGAGTTCATGGTCGCCATAACAACCATGGACCTGACACAAGTAGTGCAGGGTCCGACGCATGAGGGTGGACACGCCCCGGATATGATCTTCCTCTCGGAGCAGTTGGGTAATGATCTGGTTTTAAGGGGCGTAGATACTTTGCCTTTGTCATGGACCGATCATTTCCTGCTTCGACTGAATTTTACGGCCCCAATCCTTCCCCGCAGGGAGGCGGAACCGATTAGGTGGTTCCGCCCCAGACGCCTGATGGATCCTATTGGTTTTCAGACGGCGCTTGGGGAATTACCGAGCTCCCTCATTCACAATTCGGCGGAGTCCCTGGTAGCGGCATGGAATACGGCCGCGAAGGGGGCTATTGACCGGATTGCGCCTTTGCGACCTCTCCGCGGTGCTGGCCCCAGGAGGTCTCCTTGGTTTACCGAGGAGCTCAAGGGGATGCAGCGCCATAAGAGACGTCTAGAGAAGCGATGGAGACGAAGTAAGTCCGGATCTGATCGAACCAGATTGAGCTCATTTATTAGAGCCTATCTGAAGGCGATTAAGGCGGCAAGATCTTTGTATCTTTCTGCTTTGATCGCGTCTGTGGAATCTCGTCCGGCCGCCCTGTTTAGGGTGACCCGGTCCCTCCTTAACCCGAGGGGTCCGGGGCCTCCCTTGCAGGGTAGTGCCGAGGACTTTAACAACTGTTTCGCAGACAAAGTAGGTCAGATCCGGGCTGACCTAGACTCCAATTGTGTAGCAGAGCTGGGGGTGAAACAGTGCCCCCCGCGGAAAGGGTTCGCAATTTGGGAGTCCTCCTGGATTCACGGCTGTCTTTAGAGGACCATTTGACGGCCGTGGCCGGGAGGATGTTCTATCAGGTTCGCCTGGTACGCCAGTTGCGTCCCTTCCTAGACCGGGACTCGCTATGCACAGTTACTCATGCCTTCGTCACTTCCAGGCTGGACTACTGTAATGCTCTCTACATGGGGCTCCCCTTGAGGTGCACCCGGAGGCTTCAGCTGGCTCAGAATGTGGCCGCGCGGGTAGTGACCGGAGCGTCATGGCGCTCCCATGTAACATCGCTCCTGCGCGAGCTGCACTGGTTGCCGTTGGCCTTCCGGGTGCGTTTCAAGGTGTTAGTGACCATCTTTAAAACGCTCCATGGCATCGGACCCGGATATTTACAGGACCGCCTTCTGCCAGCAAATACCTCCCGCCGTCCGGTACACTCCCATAGGGTGGGTCTCCTCAGGGTGCCGTCGGCCAGACAATGTCGGCTGGCGACCCCCAGGGGGAGGGCCCTCTCTGTGGGAGCTCCAACGCTTTGGAACGAGCTCCCCCCCGAACTCCGTACGATGACGGAATTGCGTTCCTTCCGTCGAGAATTAAAAACATATTTATTCCGACAAGCCGGCCTGGGATCGTAGCTCCGGTTCCAACAAGGCCATAATTGTTTTTAGGGGATTGAGTTTTTAGATTATGTATTGGGTTTTTAAATGATTGGGCCAAATTATTTAATTTATGTTTAATAATTTTACTTTTTGTATGTTGACGTTTTTAATTGGGCTGTACACCGCCCCAAGTCCTTCGGGAGGGGGGCGGTATAAAAATTGTTAAATAAATAAATAAATAAACATTTACATGAAGCCACTGGGTGAGATCATCCACCGGCACGGAGTGAGATACCATCAGTATGCTGATGATACTCAGCTGTACATTTCCACTCCTGCCATATCAGTGAAGTGGTTGAGGTGATGTGCCGGTGTCTGGAGGCTGTGAGGGTCTGGATGGGCGTTAACAGATTAAGGCTCAACCCCGACAAGACAGAGTGGCTGTGGGTGATGCCTCCCAAGGACACTTCCATCTGTCCTTCCATTACCCTTGGGGGTGAATCTATAAACCCCTCGGAGAAGGTCCGCAACCTGGGAGTCCTCCTCGACCCACAGCTGACATTGGATCATCATTTGTCAGCTGTGGCGAGGGGGGCATTTGCCCAGGTTCGCCTGGTGCACCAGTTGCTTCCTTATTTGGATCGGCAGTCTCTCCTCACAGTCACACATGCCCTTGTCAGCTCGAGGATCGACTACTACAACGCTCTCTACATGGGGCTACCCTTGAAGAGTGTTCGGAGACTACAATTAGTGCAAAATGCAGCTGTGCGAGCAGTTGTGGGCCTTCCGCGCTGTGCCCACATTTCACCAACTCTCCGCATGCTGCATTGGTTGCCTATTGGTCTCCGAGCGCAATTCAAAGTGTTGGTTATTACCTATAAAGCCCTTCATGGCATGGGACCAGGATATTTACGGGACCGCCTTCTGCCACATACTTCCCTACGACCGGTGAGAGCACACAGGGTTGACCTCCTCCAGGTCCCGTCAGCAAAACAATGTCGTCTGGCGGGCCCTAGGAGGAGGGCTTTCTCTGTTGTGGCGCCCGCCCTCTGGAACCAACTGCCTCCTGAAGTCCGTGTTTCTCCGACTCTCCCGGCCTTCCGAAAAAACCTTAAAACTCATCTTTGCCGGCAGGCCTGGGGATGACTGTGGTTGACTGTTGAATATGAGTGGGTGTTTTATTGTATTTTTAGATATTTTTTGTTTTGGATTTTTACTGTAATTTGCTGTTTATATATATATGTTGTTAGCCGCTCCGAGTCTCTGGAGAGGAGCGGCATACAAGCCCGAACAAACAAACAAACAAATAAATACATAAATTGGCGGTAAAAGTTGGCAAAACCCAGAAAGCTTTGAAGCTGCTTACAGGTGCGAGGGAGTTGCCATTCTAGTACCACTTTTACTTTGGCGGGGTCCATCTCTATCCCCTCATTTGAAATCTGATACCCCAGATAATCAAGGCGTGTCTGGTGAAATTCACACTTTGACAGCTTTGCATACAGTTTGGCTTTTAACAGTCTCTTTAACACCTCACGAACCAATTTGATGTGTTCATCCCATGGTTTTGATGTAAATAAGGATGTCATCAAGATAAACCAAAACCCCCTTGTATAAATGATCATGGAGCACTTTATCAATTGCATAAACACAGTGGGGGGGCTGCAGTCCAAAAGGCATCACTTTAAATTGGACGCTCCCCAAAGGGCAATTAAAGGCAGTTTTCCACTCATCCCCCTCCTTAATCCGGATCTGGTAATAAGCCTCTCTTAAATTCAGCTTGATAAAAACTTTTCCTTTAGCCAGGTGGGCTAACAAGTCCTTCATCAGGGGGACGGGGTCCGTATTCTCTATGCTGACTGCGTTCAGACCTTTAAAATCTATGCATAATCTAAGAGAGCCATCCTTCTTTTTCTTGAATAACATGGGAGCAGCCATGCGTGATTTGGCTGGCTGAATGAAACCCTGAGCTAAGTTTTTATCAATGTACTCTCTCAGTTCTTTCATCTCTCTGGGCGTCATATAGTACATCTTTGGTTTTGGGAGCTTGGCACCGGACAGAATTTCAATAGCATAGTCCGTAGCCCGGTGTGGGGGAAGGATGTCACATTCCTTTTCACTAAACGCTTCCACCAAATCACGGTACTCTGTGGGGACAAGTTGAATCCCCGGCAGCTTTTCAGCTACAATCTTTAGGGATTTGCGGGGCTCCCCTTGAATCGTGCTGATGGCCAGTGTCTTTATTTTATCATCAGTGACAGGTGGGAGGGGTCCTGTCCCCAGTCTTAATTTCCACATTCCCTCCTCCCACCAGATGTTGGGATGCCATTTATTAAGCCACACTAGTCCCAAAATTACTACTTCAGTCATCTTTGGAACCACCACAAAATGGATGATTTCCCAATGCCGACCCATTTCCAAACGCACAGGTTCTGTTAGGTGTGTGGCAGGGGTACCTCCGATGAGGGAATTGTCAGCTTGATCAAACCTCATGGGTAGGGGCAGTAGTTTGGCTCGGATGCCCAGTTTGAGTACGGTGGGTAAGTTAATTAAGCACTGAGTGCACCCCAAGTCTATTAGGATGTTCAAATTCATGCAGGCCCCTGTTTTGGGCACTACTAGCCTAGCGGGAATGACAAAGGAGGGAATGGGCTGACTCACCATGGGGTCCTCCTCGCCTTCCTCGTCACTCATACGGTGCTGGCATCTGCTGTGGCTCGGATCGGGTTTTGGCCTTGAGCTTGGTGGGAGGGAAGTCTTTGACACTCGGGTCCTGATGTGCCCAGTTTGTTTTTTCTCTTCCCTCTCTGGGAGCTTTTTGTGGCTTTGCGGTGGCGACTGGCACACTCCTGGGTTGAGGGTTAGGAGCTGGGCACTCCACAGCACGGTGACCCATCTGACCGTACCGGTAGCACTTGATTGGAGCCCTGGCTGGTGCTTGGGAGACACTGGTGGCTGCAGTGGCTTGGGAACATCGACCATAATGTTCTGTCCCAGCCTACGTCCGTCCTTGTTGCGTCACAAGAACAACCCCTTTTTTAAAAGGCTGGAAAAACGAACCCTTTTTATTTCATATACAGTCCTGATAATTTTCCCCCAAAACAAAACAACAGAATACTTTTCCAATGGTTAGTTGGTTCAAAAGCAAAACAGAGCAGGAGTTAAACAAGAAATAATTCACTGGCAAAACAAACAGACCATGATCTTTGCAAATGGTTGCCTTCAGCAACCAGCAGCGCCCATATCTTCCCTTTTTATTAAGCAGCCCCAAGGCTTGGCTTCTCAATGCCTTCTCCTCCTCCCTTGGAGTTGCTGTATTGTCTCCCTCTGACCTGCTCTAGTTAACTGCCTTCGTTTACGAGCATCTCTAATGACTTCCAGCTGTGAGTCCTCAGAGTCTGACTCATCTTCCCCACACAGCTGAGTCTCATCCTGAGCACAATTGGAGGGGCCAGGCTCTTCATCAGATTGTGAGTCTTGTAACTCATCAGAGCCTCCCTCTGACTCTGATGGCTCTCCAAACCCCTCTTCCTCCCCCTCCTCTGATTCCCCGGACTCAGCTGCCGGGTCCACTGGCTGGCACGGACTCACAACACATAAAGGCGTTTCTCCTGGACACATGGCGGTTTGGGTTCGGTGGTGCTTGACTTTCTGGGGCAATCCAACTCGATGTCCAGCACCACTGCCATGCGGTACCACTCACACAATAGGTTAGGAAAACTCTGAATGATGCAGGCTTGAAGCAAGTCGCAATCTAGCCCCTGCTTGAAGTAGTTGATCAGTGACCGTTCTGGCCACTGCCCCAACCAACTAGCAACTCTCCTGAATTCATGAACGTACTCCCTAGCGGGGCGACCTCTTTGCTTCAGGTGGTGGATCTCCTTTTCAACCAGCAGGGCTCAGTTGCTCAACCAGGAGACCCTATACCATTTCAGATAGGTGGTTGTCCAGTTGTTTCTTAAAAACCTCCAGTGTGTCATGGTTCCAACAGACAGATGAATAAAGCCGAACTCTGAGGCTTGCAAATTCCTCAAAGAACATGTTTATTAGTTACAAAGTATCGGCACGGTCAAAAGTGAAACCAAGTCTGGATACACAAGCAACAATTCCCCAATACAAAGTTAAATGTCCCACCCACAAAAGTTATGCAAGCAACTACGTTCCCCAGTTTAATTATTTGGTGGGCTTTTTATGCAACGCCCAGTCCCTAGTCTCAGGAGCAGCTGACGACCTTGGTTCCCATGGGACAAAAGATTATTTTGACTAAAGAAGCACCTGGGCAACCCCCCTCCCTCCGTTCTATGTGGCAACCTAGAATGAGAAGGAAAATGGCTGCAGCCATGCTCATTTGTAGAGGTGACACAGTGATAAAGCACCTACAACCTCTAAAGGCAAGCTGTTCCACTGGTTAATTGTCCTCACTGTTAGGAAGTTTCCCCTTAATTCCAAGTTGCTTCTCTCCTTGATTAGTTTTCATCCATTGTTTCTTGTCTTGCCTTCTGGTGCTTTGGAAAATAAGTTGCCCCCGTCTTCTTTGTGGCAGCCCCTCAAATACTGGAATACTGTTATATTTGTCACCTTTAGTCCTTCTTTTCTTTAGACTGGCCATACCTGCAACTGTTCTTCATATTTTTGTCTACAGGCCCTTAATCATCTTAGTTACTCTTCTTTGCACTTTTTCCAAAGTCTCAACATCTTTTTTGTAACGTGACCAAAACTGGATGCAGTATTCCAGGTGTGGTTTTACTAAGGCTTTATAAAGTGGTACTAATACTTCATGTGATTTTGATTCTATGCCTCTGTTTATACAACCAAGGATTGTATTAGCTTTTTTGGCTGCTGCCACACACTGCTGGCTCATGTTTAAGTGATTGTCCACTAGGACTCCAAGGTTCCTGTCACAGTTACTGTTTTTGAGCCAGGCTTCACCTAATTTGTTCTTGTACCTTTGGTTTTTCCTGCCTAGGTGAAAAACCTTGCTTTTCTCCACATTAAATTTCATGTTGTTGGATAGGGCCCATTGTTCAAGTCTGTCCAGATCTTTTTGGATCCTGAGCTTGTCTTCTGGGGTGTTGGTTATTCCTGCCAGCTTACTGTCATCTGCAAATTTGATGAATTCTCCTTCTATTCCCTCATCTAAGTCACTTATGAAGATATTGAAGAGTACTGGGCCTAAGACTGAACCTTGTGGTATCCCACTGCTTACTTCCCTCCATGTAGATGTAATACCATTAACCCTAACCATAACCCATTGAGTATGGTTTCTCAGCCAATTACAAATCCATGTGGTGGTGATGCTGTCTATCACACATTTTTTAAGCTTACCAAGAAGTAGGGTGTGGTCTACTTTGTTGAATGCCTTGCTGAAGTCTATACTATGTCCACAGCATTTTGCTGGTCTACTAATTTAGTCACTGTGTCAAAGAATGAAATAAGTTTGGTTTGGCATGATCTGTTTTTAACAAACCCATGCTGGCTACTAGTGATAACTTTATTTGTTTCTAGATGTTCACATCTCTTTTTTGATGATGATGATAATAATAATAAAGGGACCTCGGAGGTCATCTAGTCCAACCCCCTGCTCAGGCAGGAAACCCTATAGTATACTATACCTGTACATTTGTTTTTTCTTGCCTAAACGTAGAACCTTGCTTTTTTCACCATTGAATTTCATTTTGTTAGATAGCGCCCAATGTTCAAGTCTGTCAAGATCCTTCTGTATTTTAAGCCTATCTTCTGGAGTGTTGGCTATTCCTGCCAGCTGGGTGTCGTCTGCAAATTTGATGAGTTCCCCATCTATCCCCTCGTCCAAATTGTTGATGAAGGTATTGAAGAGCACTGGGCCCAGAACAGAGCCCTGGGGCACCCCACTACACACTTCCCTCCATGTAGATGTGGTTCCATTGGGGACCACATGCTGAGTACGGCCAGTCAGCCAGCTACGAATCCATCTGGTGTTGATGCTGTCTAACCCACATTTTTCTATCTTATCTTATATTTTCCAGTATCTTCTCAGGTATTGATGTTAGGCTGATTGGTCTGTAATTTCCTGGGTCTGGTTTGTTTTTGTTTTGTTTTGTCTTTTCCAATCCTCTGGTAGTTCCCCAGTGCTCCAAGATTTTCAAATGATATGGTACAGTGGTTCTGAGATAATACCTGCCTGCTCCTTCAGATCTCTGGGATGTAATCCACCAGGTCCTGGTGATTTATATTCATCAAGATCAGACAGGTGTTCTCTTACAATTTTCTTGCTTATTTTAATTTTTATTTCTAGTCTGTCTTTTACAGTTAGGTTTTTGGTAGGTTGGGCTATAGTTTCTTTTTCTGTGAAGACTGATTCAAAGAATAAGTTAAGCAGCTCTGCTTTCTCTCTGCTGCCTGTTACTTCCTTGCCATCTTCTCTCTTAAGTGGACCGACTGTTTTCTTGACTTTTTTCTTGTTATTTATATGTTGAAAGAAACTTTTTTATTATCTTTGACTTTTGTTGCAAATCTTTGTTTATTCTGAGCCTTTGCTTTCCTGACTTCATCTTTGCAGATTCGGGCTATCTGCTGATATTCTGCCTTAGTTATATGTCCCTCTTTCCATTTTTTGTGCTTATCCTTTATATCCACAGCATTTCACTGATCCACTATTTTAGTCAGTTGGTCAAAGAATGAAATAAGATTTCTTTGCCTGACCTGTTTTTAACAAGCCCGTGCTGGCTTTTAGTCATAACTTTGTTTGCTTCTAGGTGTTTGCAGATCTGTTTTTTGATTATCTTTTCCAAGATCTTCCCAGATATTGATGTCAGGCTGATTGGTCTGTAGTTTCCTGGATCTGTTTTTTTTTTTCCTTTTTTGAAGATGGGAACCACATCAGCTCTTTTCCAGTCCTCAGATAGTTCCCTGGTGCTCCTAGAACAGGGGTGTCAAACTCACAACATCACGTGATATGTCATGACATATTGTGACTTTTTTGCCATTGCCGGCAATGGGGTGGGTGTGGTTTCGCTATGATGCATCCAGCCTGCAGGCAGTTTGACACCCCTGTCCTAGAACTTTGAAAGATATGGGTCAGTGGTTGAGAGATCATGTCTACCAGTTTCCTCAAAACTCTGGGATGTAATCCATCAGGACCCAGTGATTTGAATTCGTTTAGAGTTGACAGGTGTTGTCTTACCTTATTTTTGCTTATTTTAATTTGCATTCCTGTTGTATCTGGCCCTTCTCAGCTTAGTAAAATCCACAGAAATATTTCTTTAAGAGTTTAACATAGTTCAAGAGATTCACTTCAAAGCAAGCTGCTGGCATTTTGTTTGCGGACCGGCCAAATCTGACTTATTTACATTCAGCTTAAACATGCTCTCCCTCCCTTCCAATTAACTCACTCTTTATCTCTCAGGTTGTCCAAGATCTCATTAATCTTCCGTACATTCCAAAAACACCAGAAAACTGAGTTCAAACGAACTTCTCAAGGTATCAGGCTACTCCTTGATATTAATGTTGCTCGTGACAAAGAATTAGTCCCTCCTTTATCTTCTAATATAGTTTCCGATACGTCACTTCCCCCATTACTTCCTTTTTCCACGTAACTGAAACCTCCGCCTATCAAACCTTCGGAATCTTGGATCAAGCCATATATTGTCCTGTTCCAAGTCTGACTCCTCGCTTTGAGAGTCTGACTCAGACTGCATACAAATCTCCTCACTGTCTGGCTCGGCTGCCGGGAGGGGAAAATACCCAGAGGGGCCTGGTTGTTCTTCGTCATCCTCTGACATTTCCCCAGCTGGTCTAGAGACACCCACAACAATTCCTAGCCTGTCTTTTATAGTTCTGTTTTTGGTAAGTGGGGTTGTATTATCTTTTTGCATGAAGACAGATGCAAAGAGTGAGTTAAGCAGTTCTCTCTCTCTCTATTGGTTGTTACTTCCTTGCCATCATCCCCCATTAGTGGACTGATTGTTTCTTTGACTTTTTTCTTGTTTTTTTTATGTGTTGAAAGAAACTTTTTTAAAATTATTTTTGATATTTTTTCTGAGCCTTAGGTTTCATAACTTCGTCTTTGCAGATTCGGGCTATTTGTTGGTATTCTGCCTTAGTCATGTGTCCCTCTTTCCATTTTTTGTACTTGTCCTTTTTTCTTTCAGTTTATCAGAGAGATCTTTGTGCAACCATACTGGTTTTTTGTTGGATTTCTTGTTTTTCCTTTTCAGTGGTATTGAGCTGGACTTGGCTTTTATAATCATATTTTTAAGAGTTTCCCAACCTTCTTGAGTTGGCTTCCCCTTTAAGATTTTCATCCATTGGATCCTTCCCAAGCTTTTTCTGAGTTTGTCAAAATCAGCTGTTTTAAAGTCTAAGACACTGGTTTGATTATGTTCTCTGGCTTGTGTCTGTATTATATTGAATTCTGATATGACATGGTCACTCTCCCCTAAAGTTCCTGCAACTTCAATCCCCTCTATGACTTCTTCTCTGTTAGTAAGAATGAGGTCCAGTATTGCTGTCCCTCTAGTTCCCTCATCTACCTTTTGGATAACCAAGTTGTTAACTAGATTGGTTAGGAACCTGTTCAACCTACCACTTGTTGCAGAGTTTGTCTCGCAGTTGATGTCAGGATAGTTAAAATCCTCCATTACTACTGTGGTATGTTTCCTACGTACATTTGTTAACTGGTTAGCAAACAGTCCATCTATTCTGCTTGGTTGTGTGGCCTGTAGTATGCACCTTTTTTCCTTTTATGTTGAACCATATGCATTCTGGCAGGCTTTCATTCTTGGTTTTGTGCATCTCTGTAGAGAGGAAGTAATAATAATAATAATAATAATATTAAAGTTGGAAGGGACCTTGGAGGTCATCGAGTCCAACCCCCTGCTCAGGCAGGAAACCCTATACCATTTCGGACAAATGGCTGTCCAGTTTCTTCTTAAAAAGTTCCAGTGTTGGAGCATTTACCGCTTCTGGAGGAAGGTTGTTCCATTGGTTAATTGTTCTAACTGTCAGGAAGTTTCTCCTTAGTTCTAGGTTGCTTCTCTCCTTGATCAGTTTCCATCCACTGCTTCTTGTCCTGCCTTCAGGTGCCTTGGAGAATAGCTTGACTCCCTCTTCTTTGTGGCAGCCTCTGAGATATTGGAACACTGCTATCATGTCCCCCTTCGTCCTTCTCTTCATTAAACTACACATACCCAATTCCAGCAACCGTTCCTTATACGTTTTAGCCTCCAGTCCCCTAATCATCTTTGTTGCTCTTCTCTGTACTCTTTCTAGAGTCTCAGCCTCTTTTTTACATCGTGGTGACCAAAACTGTATGCAGTATTCCAAGTGTGGCCTTACCAAGGCATTGTAAAGTGGTATTAATACTTCACCTGATCTTGATTCTATCCCTCTGTTAATGCAGCCCAGCACTGTGTTGGCATTTTTGGCAGCTGCAGCACACTGCTGGCTCATATTTAAGTGATTGTCCACTAGGACTCCGAGATCCCTCTCACAGTTAATACTATTGAGCAAGGTACCGCCTATACCAGGGCTTTTCAACCTTTTTACCAATTGTACCACTTTTAGGATATGACAATATTCGAGTACCACCTAGCAAGGTGTCAAAAATTTGATGACCAAAAAAAAACTCTCTGTTCAAAGTTGCAATTGCACTGAAATGACTTATGACCATTTTTCGCACTTATGACCATTGCAGCATGCCCAGGGTCATGTGATTTATATTTGGATGCTTGGCAACTGATTCATATTTATGATGGTCACAGTGTTCCAGGGTCATGTGATCCCCTTCTGCAACCTTTTGACAAGCAAAGTCAATGGCAGAGCTGCTGGTGGCCAAGTGCTAAGGCGGGACTTCCTTTCCTCCCTCCCTTCCCTGCCTCCCCTTTTCTCATTCCCATCTCCTTCTGAAGGAAGAATTTGAACCCCCCCCCCATATTTTCCCTCTTCCATATATTGGTCAAACAAGGAAAGGCCTCCAGAGACAGAAAAGACAAGCTGCTGAGTGACCTAGCTTTAAAAGGCACATTCCCCTTTAAGAATTAGCTACTGGCTAGAAAGGAAAGTAAGAAGTGCAGCCAGCACTTAAGGAAGAAAAAAAAATGTAAGTACTGGCTGCCAGCTAAGGCAACCTCCCCAAATGGCTCCATTCATAAGTAAAGGAATGCTACAGGCAAAATCCATTCAGGAGAAAAATACTTCAAAATCCCTTGCAGCAAAACTGACAGCTAACAACAGCAGAGCAATAGAAGCTAACAGGAGATATCAGCCATCAGCCAAATAGAAATTACCAAACACTCCTTAAGAACACAAAGCCCTCATTGCACAAATCCCAGAACTTCAAAGTCACAAAAGCACATAAGAATCCTTCCACTCTCCATCTCCTTCCCTCCTCCGTGCCTCACCTCCAGCCATTGCTGCCTTTTTTCATTCCTCTTGGAGGGTGACCCCCTCCCACCTGCATTTCTTGCCTGTTTGCTGCTGCCAGCACAGGTGGCTGTCACAGCAGTTGTAGATCGGCTCATGGCCAGCCTGCTTGATAAATATTGAATTTATCAGTGGCCTTATTATGATCTGGACTTTTTGTTCAGAGTATATTGCGGTTATCACATTTAAATTTTTTTTCCAACATCCATTAATTTTAGTTGTTGGATCATAAATTGCCAATTGACATTGTCAAAAGCCCTCTGTACATCAAGGAACAGAAGTGCCACTTGACGATCACTATGCGACTCATAAAATAATATCAGTTTAGAATATCTTTTCTAACCAAAACATACCTTAATTGCATTTGCGCTTAATATCCCTTTATTCAGTCCATATCCTATTTTTGCTTTTTTCAATTTTAATTTCCCATCCATGTTCAAAATATCCCAATCATTTATAATTTCAGAACAAGTTATATTTGGGTAACCAAAAGCTTCCCTTATTCAAAGTTCTTAGCATGTTCTTATTTCCCTTTTCATACCAAGATATGATATTCTGATTACAAATCTTATCTATCTAGTTATAATAATACTTATATTTCTAGCAATCTATTCCCATATTCAAACATCTAATTAACAATATAACATCCCCTCTAATAGGTCAAAGCTTCTGTTTTCTTTAGTCTTACTCTAGCTTTCTTCCTTTGCCAACTAACTTTCCAAGTCATTGCATTTGGATCATCAAATAAATCTTCCTCTATTTTTGTGTATATTATTTGAAACAAGAGACAAAATTTGGTTGAAGTATTTTTGGAAGAACTAGCCCGTTGATATACATTAAACAGCCTCCCTCCTTCTCCAGTTCCCCACAGTTCTGTTAACGGCTGTATCTTCCATTCCATCAGCTCTCCTTCCTTATCCTCCAGTATGTTCTGAAATCTTGGTTTGTAGAATGTCTTTTCCATTTCCAATATTATCGTTGTGTTTTCTAAGTCTTCATTTGTCTGAGTCTGGTCGTTAGTTTCTTCCTTTAGATCAGCGATTCTCAACCTATGGGTCGCGACCCCATTTGGGGTCGAACAATCATTTCACGGGGGTCGCCAAACAATGCAGTCCGCCATTTTTCCCCCTTTTCCTTAGCTGTGCTACTCCCTCTTATTCTATTGGCTTTTGAAAGCCAATAGAATTAGACTCTCTTGAATAGAGTCTAATTCTATTGGCTTTCAAATGCCAATAGGAATTGTCCAGGCTGTCTCTGCCCTGCTGAGCCCGCCAAAAGTCCCAGTCTGCAAAGGGTGCTGCAAGTTGTCTGCAGCAAAGGCGAGCTGTTTGGAAGTTTCCACCCCTCCCTGCTGAACAACTACTAAAAATGTAAGTAAAAGAGGGCCAGGGGTGGGAGGTGGGAGGCCGGCAGGCGCAGGGTGGGTTGCTGGTGCGCGTGGGGCCCAGTGGGTACCTTACCTCCCTTGGGCTGGGCCAGCTGGTGGCCCAGCCGGTGGTCGCCCTGCGCCGTCGCTGCCCCTTGCCAGCTACGCCTCGGCCGGCGCAGGGGGCGGCACCACGCATGTGCGGCGCTCCCGGGCAGGGAAAGTCCTCAACTTACGACCGGTTGGGAAGTCCTCGACTTACGACCGGTTGGGGGTCGCGGCATTAAAAAGGTTGAGAACCACTGCTTTAGATCCTCAATTTTTGTGTCAGCATTCTCTAGTTTTCCTTCTATTTTCTGGGTTGTTAGTTCCTTCTCTGTAGTTGTTTTCTGAGTTTGTCAATTTAAATTAGAAAATTGTTCTTTTATCTCCTTTGTGTTATTTTTAATTTCATCATGAGCTAAAGCAATTGTTTCTTGTATTAATTTCAACATGGAGAGAATTTCTTTCTGTGGTTCATCAGTATTTTCTTGGTAGTATGTCAAACTGAGGCTTCTGGAGACAGATGTTAAGGATGGTTTCTTACCATTTAGAGCTAAGTATGGAACATCCATTTTATTCTTTTGTAAGTGGCCTTTATAAACTATCCAACCAACTATCCATTCTTAAACCTCCCCTAAGCAAGTATAAGTAAAATTCATTTTTTTTGGTCCAATGAGAAATATATCCTTTCTGTCCAGGGAGAAGAAAGAACCATTAAAGGTTGTTTATCAATCAAGATGTCAACACTGCTAACATTGGATGTTCTTGCTTTGAGAAAATATGCAGAACTGCCTGGTATTTTTAGAGTTAACTTAGATGATTCTGGGAGGGGAGGAGAAAGAATGTGTGTAGGGAGTAATTAAGATAAGGAATACGCGGGCTACAGAACAGAAGTGAACCTTTGCCCTTCGGGCTGATTGGAGAACATGATTTATGACTGTAAAATAGAGGAGGGGAACAGGCTGGAATGTTATGTGCAGGGGAGGGGAATTCAGATCTTGGCATCCATCCATGCTGTGCCAACACTTTGTTGCACGAATAAATATTTTTTAGGATAAACAATGCCTGGAAGTTCTTTGAAGTGTTTCATTAGTCGGAACCATGACATCATGCCAAGATCCACTCTCTTTTCTTTTTTTTTATTATATAAAAATGTTTTATTAAAGCAATCAACATTAATCATAATAGCATATTAAAAAGCAGTCAACATAAATCATAAAATACAACAGTAAGTATTAGTCTTTGTACACGTCAACTTTGGTAAACATTCTTCACTCCTTATGTCAAGATTTAACTATAAGCCAGATACATTTTATTTGATTGGTGTTTCTCTTGTATATATTCTATCCACTGTTTCCAGTCTATCATATATTGTTCATTTGAGCGATCCTTCAAATATGCCGATATTTTCGCCATTTCTGCCAAATTTATTACTTTCAAAGTCCATTCTTCAATAGGTGGTATTTCTGGCTTCTTCCAGTATTGTCCCACCAGCAGTCTTGCTGCTGTGATCAAGTTCAGAATTAAGTTCATCTCCGTGGTAGTGCAATCTTTTATGATCCCTAACAGAAACACCTGAGGTAGAAATTCAATACGCTTTTTCAAAATGGTTTGGAGTGTCCACCATATTTTTCTCCAGAAGGCTTTAATTTTTCTACATGTCCACCAAACATGAAAATATGTAGCCTCCATACTACCACACCTCCAACATTTAGATTGGGTGTCTGGATAGATATATGATAATTTTTTCGGATCTAGATGCCACCTATAGAACATCTTGTAGAAGTTTTCCCTTAAATGTTGCGCTTTCGTAAATTCTACATTTCTCACCCAGATTCCCTCCCACGTTTCCATTGTGATAGGTTGCCCAAAATCTTGTTCCCACTTTACCATACAGTTCTTGACTAGTACAGTTTCAGACTCAATTTCTATCAGTACACTGTACACACGTTTGATATGCATGATCCCCTGCTCTCTAACCTGCTCAATTAAATTCTCATCTGTAAGGGATAAGCCCTTCTTCAGGTCTTTTTGCCACCTAGACTGCAGTTGCAAATATGAAAGCCAGGTACCCCCTATTCCTTCATCTGCTAGCGTATTTGGTGGCTTTAATGAAAACACATTTTCTTCTTCCAATACAAGTTTACTATAGGGCACCACTTCCTGTCCTTGTGATATATTTATGTCCCCTATTGCGTGCCCGGGGATCGTCCAGATGGGAATCTTATCGTGTAGTAGATACTTATATTTCTTCCAGACCCACAACAACGGGGTTCGTAGTGGGTTCTCCCTGAAGTTTTTGTCAGCCTTTTTGTCATACACCAGGTATGCGTGCCAGCCATATAGTAGACCATGCCCTTCAACATTCAATATTCTGTCGTTCGTCATGTTGATCCAGTCACTCAGCGCCACCAGCGCCGCGGCGTAGTAATATAACTTCAGATTGGGCATTTTTAAATCCCCTCTCTTCCTTGTATCCTGGATGATTTTTAATTTAACCCTCGGTTTCTTGCCATCCCAAATAAATCTGTTGATGCCCTTCTGCCATTCGTCCAAGTCCACATCCTTTTTGAGTATGGGTAGCATTTGAAAGAGAAATAGAAATTTTGGCAATACGTTCATTTTTACTGCCGCTATCCTGCCCAGCAGGGACAATTGTAGTGTTTTCCACCTGTCCAGATCTGTTTGTATCTTGTTCCACAGCACCTCATAGTTATTCTTGTATAATTTCACATTCGTTGCTTCTATCTCCACTCCTAAGTATTTAACTTTCTTAACTATTTCACAACCCGTTATTCTTTCCAAGTCCTGTTTTGCTTTGTTATCTAGATTTTTAACTAGCATCTTTGTCATAGCTATATTTACTTTGAAGCCTGATACCCTACCATAGTCTTTCATTATCTCCATCAATCTCCTAGCTGATTGTGCTGGTTGCGCCATTGTCACCAGCAGGTTGTCCGCGAAGGCACATAGTCTGTAGTCTTTTTTTTTTTTAAAATATATTTTTATTGGGTTTTTTTTTAAATTTTACAGAAGAAAAAAATTAGTCAAATCAAATCATAGTATTAAAATAAACAATCATCCATAAACAAAACATAAATACATTGTTCAATACATCTAATACTAATAACTCAACTGAAAATAATCATCCCAAACAATTAACATCACTGCTCGGCACCCCCACCACCACATCCCCCCAACCCTATCCTTCCCCCCTCACTTACCAACTAACTACCTACCTTCCTCCCTCCTTCTCTTCTTTCTTCATCCTTCTCTATCTCCATCCTACTCTTCCCCCTTCTTATCAACTTCCACTTACATCAGCCTTCACTCCTCCTTCCTCTTTTCCATCAGATGTGGTGCCCAGAGGCCACCCGAGCAACCCCTTAATAACAGTAATTACATATATTCTTCCACCAACCCCAATTACAGTTGAGAAAACATATATAAAATTATAAACCCTCCCTAACCCTCCCCCCCCGACTTCCCAGAGTGAGTACAGGGTACAACAAAAGAAAACCCCACTACATCAAACAAAATTATTATATAATCCTAACAAGAATTTTAAACTATATACTATATACACTCTCTAAATCAATTCAATCCATTAAACAAAACAAACAACTCATCTTGTTAAGAATAATAATTATCATTTACATCTAAACCATCAATCTAAGTCAAATCTTAAATCACTTCAATCCATTGAGAGGTTATATAAAATCACCCAAACCATCAAGTTTAATATATACCATTCTTTTTTTTAAAAAAAAAAATAAACAAATAATATCAATAACAATAAATCCCTCAATTCAAAAAGAAAAATTATGTTCTTAATCAATTTAATATATCTTAATATATCTTAATATATCTTCATTTAAACATCCTCTCTTACAACTTACTTATAAAATTGATCTTTAATTCAACCCATAGTCTTAGATTGGCCTTAATTCCTTTCATTTAATTATAAATTATTATCAATCGACTTCTGGGCTCTCTCATCTATCAAATAAACCTCCATAACAAATACAGTCTATTTATTCCATTTCTAACTTACACTCCTTCAACTTTATCCAATCACTTAATGCTTATCTATCTCATCAATAAATCAATCTAATGTCAAACCTAGATCATCAAAACAAATACATTCTTCATCAATTTAATTATATCAACCATTAATCATCTTCTCTTACATCTTACTCATAATCTTAGTCCTTAATTCAGTCCATAATTTTAGATTACCCATAATTCCTTACATACAATTTTAAATTTCATTTCTTCAGATGAATTCTAGGTTTTTTTTAACCAAGTAAACCTCCATAACGAGGCCTCCCATCCAAATAATAAGTCTCTCTTCTTTATTTCTTCAGTCCCATAAATAAGTTGCTTCTTAAACTGAATCAATGTCTCTTTTTTCTCAATTAAATCCTCTTCTTGCTGCTTAACTAAAGAAAAAAATAGCCGTCCTTTCTTTTCTTGAAACAAATCCTCTTCCTCTCCATAAATAAACTGTTCATCAAGCAGGATCCATTTCCCTTTATAGTCTTTATTCTCAGAACTATCTTCTTCTTTTTCCTGTTGTTCTTCTAGTTTATATTGTATTATAAAATGCTCAGCAGTCAGTTGTAAATCAGTTTCATTTGGGAGAAAGATTCTAGTTAATTGTTCTTGCTCTTCTTCTTGTTTAGATTGTATTATAAATTGTTCAGCAGTTGGTTGTAAATCAATTTCATTTGGAAAAAGAAATTTAGTTAATATTTCTGAAAAGGTTTCTTTCAATATTGCTTTAAACTCTTGCGTAAAACTCTTCACTATTTCAAGCCTTTCTTCATGAAATTTCTCAATACAGTCCAGAATAGGTTCAGCATTTAACTGTAAATTCCACTCCATTTTAACTTTAAGACAATCACAGCCGTCTCTCTGACTTCGCTTACGAGAACAGGAAGAGAGAAAAAAGTAAAGAATTCACTTTCACTTTCCAGCACTTTCCCTAACAATGAAAGCAGTGAAAGCTATACGCCATCTTGAAAGCATTATGTTGATTGTAGACGTTAGAAATATATAGCCAGAAAAACAATAAAAAAAATACTTGCAATCCATTAAGAACTCCTGTATTCACTCAGTCTGCTTACAATCTCTCCTGTGTTGTATTTTAAAAAAGCAGAAGTGGTCGCGGCGTCTTTCTCTGTCTGATGACAGAAGCGTCTCTGGGCAGGAGCGTCCTCCGGAGCTTTAGGGAGCTCACTCTTGATCCCTGAAAACTTCTTTCCCAGGGATTAAAGAGGGGCTCAACCTTGCTCCCGATGCTCTACACCTCTCCTTTGCCCGGAGAGGGGGTTTTTCACCGTGAAAAACAGCTGGTGTGCGCTGTTTTTTGCGGCTTTACAAACCCAGAGAACGGAGTCTCACAGAGGAGACCCTGGCGGCGCCGGCGGAGCCACCGGAAGTTCATAGTCTGTAGTCTTGTTGTCTAATCCGTATGCCCTTTATGTCCTCTGCCGCTCTTATCTTGTTCAGTAGAATTTGTTAAAACAAATAGCAAGGGGGATAGCGGGCATCCCTGTCTCGTGCCCTTTTCTATGTTAAATGAGTCTGTTAGGTCTCCATTCACAATGATCTGGCCTGTTTGTTTCTGGTAAATTGCCAGTATGCAGTTAAGAAACTGTTTTCCCATTTTCATCCCCCTGACCAGCTTTGTCAGAAACGGCCAGTTCAGTCTGTCGAAGGCTTTTTCTGCATCCACAAACATGAGATCTTGGCATCCATCCATGCTGTGCCAACACTTTGTTGCACGAATAAATATTTTTTAGGATAAACAATGCCTGGAAGTTCTTTGAAGTGTTTCATTAGTCGGAACCATGACATCATGCCAAGATCCACTCTCTTTTCAAACTATCTGGGGTCCTGAACTCCAGCCACTGTCTCTAGACTTGAGAGAAGCTGGCAAAGATTCAGGAGGAAATTTCATTATGGGAAGAGAGCCTGCTTGAATGCGATGACCCGGAAACTGCTGATACCCCAGAGGGGGAAGCAACAGACAGCATGCCGGGGGAGGAAGAGCTTTGGCAGAATTCCCAGCTGGAGAAAAACCCCAAGCAGCTAGGAGAGCTTATCTGATCGTCAGGCTGGACCCAGCCCAGCGGAGACTCCAGATGCCTCGAGACCGCCTTGCCACCCTCAAAGACTTCAAAAGCAGAATGGTGGAGAACTACCAGATCGTCTGCCACTGAGAATTTGGGTGAGTGGAAAATCCTGTCTGCAGACCAGACAGCTCTCCAGCCCCAGGAGTCCCCTGCCAGGCCCTCTAGCCCCACAGAGAGAGAGAACCCCAGCCTGGGGTCCCTACAGCAATGGGATGTTTGGGAACCCCCACAGGGGGATGGTCAGCAACCTCTGAGCTTCCCACAGCTAATAGAGGCTTTGCAACAGCTTGGGATGGTGCAGAAGCCAGGAGATCAGCAGCTGGTGGGAGGACGACCACAGGAAGGAGATTGGTCATCGCCCCGGAACGTACAGCAACCAATGAGGGGCCTACAGCAGGAGGGGGCATGGCCACAGCCCCTGAACATGCAACCCCTGGGCATGAATCAGCAACCAGGATGGGGCCACCAGCAACAGCCACAGTGGGGGCCCCAACAGACTATAATTGCACCACCTTTCAGCGCAACCTTTGATGGGGACCCAGAGAAGCTGATTTTTTTCCTCAACCAAGTGTGCTCTCATTTGAACCGCTGGGCCTATCTCTACCCGGACCCAGGCGCCATGGTTGATGTGATTGCGTCCAGCCTAGAGGGAGAAGCATCCAAATGGCTGAACAATTTATATAATGAGCAAGCCCCCGAATTGGAGGACCCCCACCTCTTCCTCCTAGGGCTGAGAGAAAGATTTGAGGACCCATCCATTGGCCTCAAAGCAGGAGAACAAATTCACAAAATAAAACAAGCCGGCAGGCCTGTCCTGAAGTATGTGCGAGAGTTTCACAAGATAGCAGGTCGAATAGAGGGGTGGCCTGAACAATCCCTAATCCATCACTTCATTGAGGGATTAGACAACCACCTCTCTCAGGCCTGCATCTATTGAGCAGTACCTGATCAGCTGCAAGAATGGTACCAGGTGACTTCCGGTTCGCGGCGTCCCTAGTCACACGGTGAGACTCGTCTCCTCGTCGCCTAGCCTTCCCTCTGCCGGTAGACCCTTATGCGGGTCAAAAGTCACCCTGGAGGGTGCGACTTCTGTCGAGGAGGCTCTGCTCGGCTGCTGAGGAGCTGCGGCTCCTTCAGCTGTCCGAGCTATCTCTGAGGGCCGACGGAGAAAGATCGGCCAGTAAAATGGCCGATCACCCTGCTGCTTCAAACCGCAAGTCAAAGAACATCTAAGCTGTAAGAACCCCCATGGTGAATCCGGGTGAGATTTTTCTTTGCTATTCTCTCTATTTTATTTTGTTTTTGGTAACTGTAAGAGCCTTGTTGGAATTATTTCCCTGGCTTGAAAAGGCAGCTTCTACATTATTTGGGAAGAAAGGTGTTTTATAAAAATAGAACAAAATTTTAAAGACTATATTTTACTTTTATATTTTTTGGGGTACAGAAATTTTTTTTCCTTTTCCTCTCTTTCTAAGAACTGTACTATCATTCTATGCTGGAAGATTATTTCTTTCTTCACATTATACTTTAAAACATAGAAAAATTTACTGAGGACATCTAGTGGCGAAAATGTAATACTGCAACTTCTGGTTACTTGGTTTGAAGATGGAACAGACCTGACCTTCAAAATACTTTTGAAGAGAAAAGATAAGCTGTGCAGCTGTGGGAACTGTGGGGGGTTTATATTGCCTAAATTATATCAAATATAACCTCCACAAAAAAGAAAAAAGACTCTTTTCAATTACTATCAAAATGGAGAAACCTCAGTCACAATTAAACTGTACACTTATATTGGAAAAGATCTATGAGGCTACTGCAGAAATATGTGCTACAATGAAAAAGTTTACTACAGAACTAAGATCCAGAAATTTCACTTCAAACGTTCAAATGGATGTCCAGGCTACATCTGACTATGGTACAGATCAAAACATACTAGAAGAGGAATCAACAGAGATAAAAGAGGAACTTATTCTATCTTATAAACCTTCCATCTGCAACTTAGAGAAACAGAAGAAGCAAAGACTGAGACTTCAAACTACAAAGCAACGATGCTTCAAGGAGGAGAGAAACAGATGTTTAATGCAGAGGATGGGATTTTTATCCTTTCAAACGCTACTGCAAGCAACAAAAATAGATTTACTGGCTGAAAGGGAAGCGTCTTTATGGAAACCTGCCTGGCACAGAAAAAAAGCCAGAATTAGACTGAAAAGAGAAATTTAAAATTGTATAATGGATTAAATGGCAATGTTGGATTTATGGATTGTTTTAAGGATTATGTTTAGAGTTAGAAGCAAGAAAAAATATAAATATATATATATACACGAGGGTGATTTTTAGAACAGATATCTTAAATAGATTAAGAATGTACTTTTTGGAATAATAGATTTATTTTGATGAAAATTATGTATTGAATTGAAAAAATGTTGATTTCTTAGATTGGGATGGTTTTAATAATTAATGGAGTGTTTTAAATTAGTTAGATGATCTTTTTGTACAATAACATAGATGTGATACGGTATGCTAATCAATTGGATGAAATTTGAAGTTTGTGTAATGAATTGAAATGAATTAAGGTTTAACATTATTTTTTAACCAAGATAGCTATTGTGTAGTGGAAGAAGAAATAAATGAGATTGGTGATAAAAGGAGAGATGAGAGAGATTAAGAACTAGAATACATCTGGAAGGGATACCTGAATTGATAACTTGTTGATTTAAAGTTAAACTTGATTATGGCAATTGTAAAGTGATAAAGTTTTAAAACAGGTTTAGTAGTAATAGAAATTTAATTTAGAAATGGAATATTTTAAATGTATTATCTTATTTGAGGGAAATAGAGAGGGGCCAGTGAATGTATTAAGTTGAGCTGTTTATTTATGTTTTTACTTTTGAATGTCTGATCACCCAAACACCACGCTGTGTCCTGAGTACTTTTTCTTAAAAATTAAAAAAACCAATAATATATATTTAAAAAAAAAAGAATGGTACCAGGCAGCGGTGAAACTAGACGTTCAGCTCGCCCGCTATAAGAAGCCTCCCCCACCTGAATCCAAACCAAAGCCAGAGCAACCCGAACGGCAATTACCACCACGAAAACCTCCAACTACTGCGATGGCTGAAGGACCCAGGCCACCTGCAGGCCCACCAATTAAGTGTTTCCAGTGCGGACGGGAAGGACATCGAGCAGCAAACTGTCCAGTCCCCTACCCCCAACAACAGAGCAGACCAGAACCAGTGGCGAGAAAGAAACCTGCCCAGCGGCTAACGAGAGAGAAATCCAACCGGATCACGCAGGAACCTGTTGCCCAGGTCACATCCCCCGCACAGGAGGACTCTGGGACTTCGGGTGGACCTGCTCCCACTCTACCCTCCTTTGACAGTGAGGACGAAGGAGAGAATGACCCGATGGTGAGTCGACACGTCCTGCCTTTTTCACTGCCCGCCAAACTTATAATCCCTAAGTTGGGGGCACAAATAGACTTAAACGTGCTAATCAATTCTGGATGCACCCGATGCATCATTAACCTGCCATTTGCCATGAAAATGGGCATACGGGCAAAACAGCTCTCCAAACCTGTGAGGTTTGAGCAAGCCGATGGCTCCCTCATGGGAGGGACTCTTGTCACGCAATTAACTGAGCCCCTGCGCCTAGAAATAAATGCACACTGGGAGTTTATTTGCTTCCTGGTGGCTCCAAAAATGACTGAGACTGTGATCGTAGGGCTAGCCTGGTTGGACAAATGGAAACCATTTATCTGGTGGGAGAAAGGAATGAGAACTGTGAGACTACCTATAGGGCCCAAAACCCCCACTGATTCAACCGACGTTTCAGGACAATTTAGGCCACCTAATGAGCGAGTGCACATGGGTGACTCACCGCCACCAGGCGAACCAATCATCCCCAGCGAATACCGGGACCTAGCGGAGGCATTTAGTGAAAAAGAACGTGATGCCCTGCCCGCTCACAGACCCAGTGACTGCTCTATCAAAATGGTGTCAGGAGCCAAACTCCCATGACTGAGAATGTACGCTATGTCCCCCCTCGAAATGGATGAGATGCAGCGATACGTAAACAAAAACCTAGCAAGGGGGTTCATTGAATGGGCCAAATCTACCGTGGGAGCCCCTGTGTTATTTAAAGAAAAAAAAGATGGTTCTCTTCGTCTTTGCGTGGATTATAAAGGTCTGAACGCAGTGAGTGTGGAAATAAATACCCCCTCCCCCTCCTGAAGGACTTACTAACCCATCT
This sequence comes from Bothrops alternatus, assembly GCA_034064705.1. Taxonomy (NCBI): domain Eukaryota; kingdom Metazoa; phylum Chordata; class Lepidosauria; order Squamata; family Viperidae; genus Bothrops; species Bothrops alternatus. Next base: position 3,514,932 of record JARGCV010000257.1, on the reverse strand, counting down.
GGCTAAATGGAGCATTTTCGCTAAATTAGACCTGAGAGAGGCATATTACCGGGTGAGAATAAAGGAGGGAGATGAGTGGAAAACTGCCTTCAACTGCCCCATGGGGAGCTATCAATTCAAAGTCATGCCGTTTGGACTACAGGGGGCCCCAGACGTATTCATGCAGTTGATTAATGAAGTCCTACATGATCACTTGTACAAAGGGGTTCTGGTGTACCTTGATAACATCCTGATATACAGCACGAATGCGGCTGATCATATAAAGCTGGTGAGAGAAGTATTAAAGAAATTATTGAATGCCAAACTTTATGCCAAATTGTCAAAATGTGAATTTCACCAGACCTGATTAGATTATCTTGGCTACAGAATTTCCAATGAGGGTATTGGAATGGAGCCAGCCAAGGTGAAAGCTATAATCGAATGGCAGTCCCCAAAGACTCGCAAACAGCTCCAGAGCTTTCTAGGTTTTGCCAACTTCTGTCATCAGTTCATCCCCTCTTTTGCCGAGATTGCCCTACCCCTTACAGAACTACTCAAAACAGGCAAAAGAGGAGGGAAGCTGCGACCGGGCCAACCACTAGCATGGACGATGGGCTGTCAAACAGCTTTTTAGAATTTAAAGAGACTATTTGCTGCTGAACTGGTCCTAAAGCACCCCTGCCCAGGGGAGCCCTTTGTAATTCAAGCCGATACCAGCGATGTGGCAGTTGTATTACTGCAAAAGAACAAAAGTGGGGTCCTGCAACCCTGCGCCTACACCTATAAAAATTTTACTGAAAGCGAGTGGAGATGGGCAGTCTGGGAGAAAGAGGCCTTCGCAATTAGGTGGGGGCTATTAAACTGGTGACACTATCTAGAAGGGAGCAAGGTGCCTTTTGAAGTATGGACAGATCACAAAAACCTAGAGGCACTGAAAACTTCCCGCAAATTGTCCCCAAAGCAAGTACGGTGGGGACAGTACTTTAACCGTTTCAACTTCACTCTAAAGTACATACCGGGAGAAAAAAACTTCCTAGCTGATGCGCTATCGAGATTGCCCCAGTACAAAAGCGAACGCGAAGAGGTTAATGAAGCAATTATCTCCAGTCCACAAACTGCCGCTCAACGTATGCCTCACAGGGTCCCAAATCCTGATGACCCTGGGGTAAAGAAAATAAAACAAGAGCTCCTCACTGACCAATGGTTCAAAGATAATCAAACCTCCCTAATGTGCAGGGATGGCTTGGCTTACAAGGGGTGAAAGTTATATTTGCCTGAAGCCCTCCATCTTAATGCTCTCAAACACGGCCATGATGTAAAACAGGCTGGACACTTTGGATATCTAAAAACTCTACATCTCATCCGCCGGCAATTTTGGTGGCTGGGGCTGAAAAGGGATGTGGAAAACTATGTAAAAAGTTGTACTGTATGCGCCACAATGAAAAGAATCCCAGGGAAAACCCCTGGTTTACTGCAGCCGGTGGCAGACCCTTCTCAACCGTGGGAAGAAATAGCTATGGATTTTATATTAGACCTACCTGAAAGTAGAGGAAATACTGTCATCTGGACTGTGATAGACCTGTTCTCGAAGGAGGCTCATTTCATTGCCTGCAAAGGACTCCCATCTGCCCAACAACTGACCAAATTGTTCCTGAAACATATCTACCAGCTGCATGGAGCCCCTAAGCGAATAATTTCAGACAGGGGGGTGCAGTTCACAGCAAGTTTTGGAGGAGTTTTCTTAAATTAATTGGATCATCTCAAGGCTTATCATCTGCTTTTCATCCGGCCACCAATGGGGCTGCAGAATCCGCTAACAAAATGGTGGAGCAATATCTCAGATGCTACGTTTCCTACCAACAGACAAACTGGACTGACCTCCTCCCTTTTGCAGAGGTGGCTTACAATAATTCTGTTCACAGCAGCACTGGCTACACGCCTTTCAGAGTAGCCACAGGAAAAGAGTTCGGTTCAATACCTGAATACCCTCAGGTGCCCTCCACTTCCCAGACACTTGACCAATGGTTGAGGGGATGGGAAGAAGTTTGGAGAAACACGAAAACTGCTTTTAAAAAGTCTTTTGAAACCTATAAAAAGCAGGCTGATAAAAAGAGGGCTCCCCAAAGAAAATTCCAAATTGGGGAAAAGGTTTATCTGTCGACTAAATATTTACGCCTCAAATTGCGCAGCAAGAAATTGGGACCAAAATTCCTGGGGCCTTTCCCCATCGTAAGGATCATCAACCCCGTCACAGTAGAATTAAAACTCCCTAGGCTTTTGGGGAGGATTCACCCTGTCTTCCATTGCAGCTTGTTAAAACCTTGTCGGGGCTCCACTTTAAGACCTCCCCCTAAGAAGGCACCCGGGTCCCTCGTAGTAGCGGGTCAGACTCACTATGAAGTGAAACATATTCTTGACTCTAGAATTTTTAAAGGAAAATTGCAGTACCTAGTACAATGGAAGGGGTACTCTCTGTCCGAAGCCACTTGGGTGAAATCTAGCGACATGAAGGCTGACCGACTCATCAAAAAGTTTCATGAGAAAACCCCCAGCAAACCAAGAGATAATCCCTGACATATTCTTTTGTTTACATACAGGACCTATCCTTTTTGTAAGGGGGGGGGCGGATGTCAACGCTGCTAACATTGGATGTTCTTGCTTTGACAAAATATGCAGAACTGTCTGGTATTTTTTTTTATTATAAAAATTCTTTTATTAAAACAATCAACATTGGACATAAAAAACATATTATGCAGCAATCATCATGACACCTGGTATACAATACTAAGTATTAGTCTTTGAAAACGTCTGAATTAGTAAGCCTTTTCCCCCCTCCTCGCGTCTAGCCTCAACTATACTCCTGTTACATTTTATTTGATTGGTGTTTCTCCTATCTGTTTCAATATTAATGTGATCAACATTAAACATAAGATCTTATTGCTAAGCAATCCTCCTAGAACATAGCATACAACATTAGGTATTAATCTTTGTAAACATCTGTTTTAGTAAACGTTCTTCCCTCCTCCCTTACATCTTCAAGTATACTCCAAATGCATTTTGTTTGGTTGGTGTTTCTCTTATATATGGTCTATCTACTGTTTCTAGTCTATCGCATATTGTGCGTTTGCGCTTCTGAATTGACTTCATCCCATTACTAGTGCAATCTTTTATAGTCCCTAACCAGAGATCCTGAGGTAAAAGTTTCATATCCTGAGGTAGAGATTCAGTCCGCTTTAACAATATTAAAGCAAACAACATTAGTCATAAGGTTATGTTAAGAGGCATTAGTTATAGAACATATACATTCAACATTGGGGGTTAGTTCTTGTAAACATTTGATTTGTTAACCCTTCTTCCCTCCTCCCATCGAGCCCTAGCTAAACGCCAGCTGCATTCTGTTTGATTGGTGTCTCTCTTTTGTTTACATACAGGACCTATCCTTTTTGTAAGGGGGGGCGGATGTCAATGCTGCTAACATTGGATGTTCTTGCTTTGACAAAATATGCAGAACTGTCTGGTATTTTTAGAGTTAACTTAGATGATGCTGGGAGGGGAGGAGAAAGAATGTGTGTAGGGAGTAATTAAGATAAGGAATACGCGGGCTACAGAACGGAAATGAACCTTTGCCCTTCGGGCTGATAGGAGAATGTGATTTATGACTGCAAAATAGAGGAGGGGAATAGGCTGCAATGTTATGTGCAGGGGAGCGGAATTCAGATCTTGGCATCCATCCATGCTGTGCCGACACTTTGTTGCATGAATAAATATTTTTAGGATAAACAATGCCTGGAAGTTCTTTGAAGTTTTTCATTAGTCGGAACCATGACACAAGATTTATAATCCAAAATGTTCCATCATATCAGGGAATACTGTATGTTTCTTCTACAGGAAAATAGTTCCACAATTCAGTTCTGAAAGTCAGTATTTGTGTTCATAGTTCAAACAGGCCAATTTTAGAGTAGTATTATCGTCTCTGCCACACAGATAAGCAGCCCCCAAGTCTGTTCCTTTTTCTCATCTGCAATTCTCAAAAATAAAAGCTTCCAAGGCCAGCCAGAGTCTTATCTAATTCTGGGCTTCAAGCCAGGTTTCTTTTAGGCATAATAAGTTGTAGTGCCATAATTCACCACTAGATGTCATTAAAGCTGTTTTTCAGTTTTTAAATCCAAAACTTATATTGTAAACTTTTCAAGTCTTTTTTTGTTAAAAAAGGTCTTAAAAGCACTTTTAGTCCCTAAATTTCCAAGCCATATATATATATTTATTCCAAATTAGTCTTGTAGATTTCTCCATTTCCCCCAAGTAATTAATTCGCCGCTTTTCTTTTCCTGAGGGAATGGGGTGGAAATTCCCTTTCCCTCGTCGGGGGGAGTGCTTTGGGCAGATTTTCAGGAAGAGGTCTTAAAATCATAAAGAGGCTCAGGTCTCACCCAGTTTCATCCACGTTGCTGTAAAATTGCTTGTTAGTGCTTCTGACTGGCTATGCGAATGTACCCAGTGTTTTCCCCACCGGTTTGGAGGGCTTCCTCGGATCAAACAGGAGGGCTGCCCCCCCCCCCGCAATCAACGAGGGTCCCCTCCTTGCTTGTCGTCTCTACAGGGCAACTTTTGACCCTTTCCAGGGTCCCCCAGCAGGGTGAAATTGAACACGAAAGACAGAGCCCCATCTTCCTCCATCTGTTTCGCTACAACGTCAAAACCGGAAGCTGCTCTATGATGCAACATTTTACACAACTGAAGGTGAGAAACAGGAGAGTTCTCCAGCATGATGAGTGTAGAATCCACCAGTGGGTAATATCAGCCTTCCTGCTCAGTTGAGACTAAGTCAGAAATTTAGCCACGCCTCCTTCTGGGCTGTACCTTCCCAGTTTTTGACTTAGTCTCAGCTCAGTAGGACGCAATTAGTTTGGCTTCTATGTTTAGACTAGGTTGAATGAGATAAGTTAGTAAATTGATTAGTTTAATATTTCCAAATTCTAAAGTTATATTAGATTAGACTTTTTACAATTTGGCTACAAATTTTACAGACTTATTCCTTGCAGCTAACTGCAGCTTCGCTTCCAGCGAGCCTTGCAGGCTCCATAAGAGCTGATTCTGTGGCCATTCAGGATTTACCGGAGCAGCAACAGCTCCGATCGAGCTGATCTGCGCAGAACGGGGATTTGCCTTACCTGGCGATTTCCCTCGGAGCCCTGGGAGGCCGGACGGCCTCATCTGGATCGCTTCGTCGCCGCGAGGCCTTGATTGCAGCAGTTGACGCTCCGGATCGCAGTGGAGGCTGCGTGACTCAACTGCAAGTTATTATTCACTCTAGTTTCAGGGCGAGAGGGAAAAGACCCTCTAGCTACCAGGTAGAGCTCCCTCTGGGCTCTTACAGGCCTGGCAAGGTCTGACCGCTTTCTGTTGGCTGTTTATTTTGGCGCGGTCGCCATTTTGGGAGCATTAACAGGCGCGGCTGTTATTTTGAAAAGGCCCTCGTGCACTTTAAGTGAACAGTTGGGCGTTTTCTAAGCCCTTATCTTGGCCTGCTGCGACAGGCTTGGAACGAGGGGACATACTCCAGTGCTCCTTGTATATAAGGGTCACGGTCCTGTCCAATCTGTCGAAAAGTCAACAGGAGCAGAGGCGCGGCCGCCATTTTGAATTCATCTATTGGCCATATCTTTCCATTGCAGCAGAAACTCTTATTTCTTTCCTGAATTTCACTCAACAAGGGGGAATTGCAGTTAGATTCCACCTGTCCCAATTAGTTTTGTGGCGCTGTGCCGCAAGGCCTGGACAAGCAGGTCTAGTGGACTGCCTAGCTGTTTGCCATTGCTGTTGCTCAGAGCGTGGGTTTTCCCTCTCTGACAACCAGGTCTGCGTGTTGGTTTCCCCCCATTCCTGGACATCTCCTACCCAGAATATCCAGGGTACAATGGCAGACAGTGCAACTCCTCAGCCATAGCAGGGCTCTGATGTTCCCCCCGCACAAAAAAGTGCAGATCATCTGAATTGGACGTGGGGGGAAAGAAAAAACCCAAGTCAAAGGCCTCATCCACTAAGGAGCCCTCCAAGGCAGCTGAGCGAGAGGCCTTGAGGAGACATCAGGCGCTGGAGAGGGAGTTCTCCAGAGCTCAAAGGCTCATGTCCAGTGAAGCTGAAGTGGTTCCCCCCGTTCCACTGGACCGTTCCCCATTTGAGACTCAATTTGCGCCTTCTCATGATGCCCCTAGGGCATGGTCTTCTCAGGGGGAAACTGGACAGGTTGGTCCCCCTCCTTCCTCCTCTCCTACAACACAACAGGGCCCTGAAGCCACGTATACTCCCACAGCAGCGGGCGTCCGTTCCACAGACCAACAGGACATATGGTCTGATCAATTTCAGGCCTTTATGCACCACTCATTTGCGCAATTTATGGCTTCCTCTTTGGGTCAACGACCCTCGCAGGTGCCACCTCCTCCCCAGATTTCCCTACCTCCAACAGGCCATGCCCTGTTAACCGGTTCTGGCAATTCTGAGACATCCTCTCAGTTAGGTGAGGGATCCGTGGGCCTGGGGACGGCTGACATGCCCATGTCAGAGGATGAGCAGCCAGGGCCGGATCCGGCACCAACATCTGGTCTCTTTGACCCTTCCCTATTCAGGTCATTACTCATGAAGGCCTGCACCACGGCCAACCTTACTCCTGAACAGGATCCTAAACCATCTACCTCCTCTGCCCAGGACTCGAACCCTTTGTTCTCAGAGCCGGTAGTGGAGGAGAAACAAATTCCTTGCCCAAACTTCTTCTGCAGTACGGTGGAGAAACAGTGGTCTTCATTGGCCACTCTTCCTTCTCCCAGTGGCACTGAGAAAAAGCTTTTCAATGTCTCTTCTTCCTTTTCTTCTCTCCTGGAGGTGCCTACTGTGGACACTCCACTAACTTCTTTGTTTTCTACCTCCACAATTCCAGGAGATATGGCAGAGGCCCTGAAAGCGGAGGAAAAGAGATTCAAGTTTTCTCTCTGCAGAGCTCACCAGGCCTCGGCATGGGCGATTAAGGCGGCTACATCCTCGTATTTTTTCGCAAGGTCATCCATCATGTGGCTCAGAGAGCTCCAGGCTTCATTCCTCCTTACCAGGTGCAAGCACACCAGATGTTGGGTAAACTAGTCGCAGCGTCTGAGTATGTGGCAGACGCGTCGCTCCACTCTGCCAGGTATTCCGCCAGATCCATTGCGGTCACAGTCTCATCCCACAGACTGCTGTGGTTGAAACAGTGGCAGGCCGATCTGAAATCCAAGTGGCGTCTATCGACAGCCCCATATAGTGGGACACATCTATTTGGCCCAGTTCTCGAGCCGTACCTCATAGAGGGAAAGGACAAGCGCAAGGTACGCTCCCACAGAGTCGGTCTCCTCAGGGTGCCGTCGGCCAGACAATGTCGGCTGGCGACCCCCAGGGGGAGGGCCTTCTCTGTGGGAGCTCCAATGCTTTGGAACGAGCTCCCCCCCGAACTCCGTACGTTGACGGAATTGCGTTCCTTCCGTCGAGAATTAAAGACATATTTATTTCGACAAGCCGGCCTGGGATAGTAGCTCCAGTTCCAACAAGGCCATAATTGTTTTTTAGGGGATTGAGTTTTAAGATAGCATTGGTTTTAAATGATTGGACCAAATTACTTTTAGGTAATTGGGTTTTTAAATGATTGGGCCAAATTATTTAATTTATTTTTAATAATTTTACCTTTTGTATCTTAATGTTTTTAATTGGGCTGTACACCGCCCCGAGTCCTTCGGGAGGGGGGCGGTATAAAAATCGTAAAATAAATAAATAAATAAATAAATAAATAAAAGGTTCTTGCACACCCCTCTAAGAGGTCGGACACAAAGCCTCAACAGGATTTCTGTAGGCAGTCCTTTCGTACAGGAGGTACCTGGGATTGGAGGCAGGCCTTTCGGGCCGGGCAGTCCTGGGAATGGCCCAGAGGATCTCGATCCTTTCTCCCTAGACAGGATCGACAGCATGACTGCCAGAACCCTGGAGCCAAGGGCCAGTACCAGTCCAAACGACCCTTCCGGGGCTCTGCGGGCCGCCCGTACAGACGGAACAAGTGACGCCAAGGAGGACTCTCCCATAGGGGGTCGCCTGGCTCTATTCAGCAACGCTTGGGAGGTCACCACCACCGACTCTTGGGTGCTAGATACCATAAGGCACGGCCTCACCCTAGAGTTCTTCTCCAATCCTCCAGATTGTTTCATACAATGCCCCACCTCAAGAAACCCCATCAAGGCCGTTCTGGTATCCACGGCCATCTCACACCTGCTAGAGATAGAGGCCATAGAGCCGGTGCCCATGGAACAGAGAGGACAGGGATTTTACTCCATTCTGTTCGTGGTACCAAAAGCCTCGGGGGGATGGAGGGCGATATTGGACTTAAAGGGTCTGAACTTCTTCTTGACCTACAAAAGGTTCAAGATGCAGACCCTCAAGTTCATTCTAGCCAGCATCAGGAAGGGAGATTTCCTTTCATCCATAGATCTGATGGAGGCTTATCTTCACGTCCTGATCCTCCCACACCACCGCAGATTCCTCCAGTTTTGTTACGCTCACCGGCATTTCCAGTACAGGGCTCTCCCGTTCGGCCTTTCTTCAGCCCCACGGGTATTTACAAAGATCTTAGCGGTCTTGGCAGCCCATCTCAGGTTTATTCCGATGCGCGTACAATGTTATCTGGATGACATACTTATCCAGTCCAGTTCTTTCCATTTGGCTCAATCAGACCTGGAAATCACCATCAATACTCTTCAAAATCACGGATTTTCCGTGAATTTCAAGAAGAGCCACACAAGTCACATGGGTGACTTCAACCTGCCGTCCGTGGGCGGGGTGTCCGGTGAGGCTCGGGAGTTCATGGCTTCCATGACAGCCATGGACCTGGCCCAGGTAATTCAAGGCCCCACACACACAGGGGGGAACACGCTTGACCTGGTTTTTGTCTCTGGACAGTGGCTGAGTGGTCAGAATATAGGGGATATAGTCATTGAACCCCTGTCATGGTCTGATCACTCTCTCCTACGCCTGGACTTTCTGACCGTTGCACCCCACCGCAGGGAGGCGGAACCGGTGAGATGGTACCGCCCCAGGCGGCTGATGGAGCCCGAGCGATTCCAGGCAGAGCTTGGGCCAATTCCTAAGGTTCGGATACACGACTCGGTCGAGGAGCTGACGGCAGCCTGGGATAGGGCTGCGGCCGGCGCTCTAGACCGGGTCGTGCCTTTGCGGCCTCTGATTCGGCGTGCGTCTCGATCGGCCCCTTGGTATAATGAGGGGCTGAGAGAGATGAAACGCCGGAAAAGACGCCTAGAGAGCAGTTGGAGATCGAGCCTTGCTGAATCTGACCGAACACTGGTAAGAGACCATATTAGGTCCTACCTAGCGGCGATAAAAGCAGAGAAGTGTTCTTACTTCACTGCTCTTATCGCGTCATCAGATAACCGCCCAGCCTCCTTGTTTAGGGTGACCCGCTCCCTCCTTCATCAGGAGGTGAGAGGAGACCCCTTAGAGGGTAGAGCTGAGGATTTCGGAAAATATCTGCATGATAAAATCGCTCAGATACGGGAAGGCTTTGATTTCAACTGGGTGTGTCCGGTGGGAGAGACGGAGTCCGGTCTTGAGACTGTTATCTGGGCTGAGTTTGACCCCGTGACTTCCGAGGACGTGGACAGGTTGTTTGGGGGACTTAGGGCGACCACTTGTTCATTGGACCCGTGCCCCTCCTGGCTGGTGCTGGCATCCCGGGAGGTGGTACGAGGCTGGTTCCAGGTAATTATTAATGCTTCTTTAAGTGAGGGTGTCTTCCCTGCCGCCTTGAAAGAGGCGGTAGTGAGGCCCCTCCTTAAGAAGCCTACCCTGGATCCAGCTGTTTTATCAAATTATCGTCCTGTCTCCAACCTTCGCTTTCTTGCGAAGGTTGTCGAGAGCGTGGTTGCCAGACAGTTCCCACGACACCTGGAGGAATCGTTATACTTGGATCCATACCAGTCGGGCTTCAGGCCTGGCTACAGCACGGAAACAGCATTGGTCGCGTTGGTGGATGACCTCTGGCGGGCCCGGGACAGAGGTTGTTCCTCTGCTCTGGTGCTATTGGACCTCTCGGCGGCTTTTGATACCATCGATCATGGTATCATGCTGCAACGGTTGGAGGGGTTAGGTATAGGGGGCACTGTTTTGCGGTGGTTCGCCTCCTTCCTCTCCGGCCGGATGCAGTCTGTGTTGACAGGGGGTCAGAGGTCGACCCCGAGACCCCTTGTATGTGGGGTACCTCAGGGGTCGGTCCTCTCGCCCCTACTGTTCAACATTTATGTAAAACCGCTGGGTGAGATCATCCGTGGTTTTGGTGTGGAGTACCATCTGTACGCTGATGATACTCAGCTGTACATTTCCACGCCGAACCACCCCAACGATGCTCTTGCCGTGCTGACCCAATGCCTGGAGGCCGTGCGGGTCTGGATGGGGAAGAACGGGCTCAAGCTCAACCCTTCCAAGACCGAGTGGCTGTGGCTACCGTCGTCCCGGTTTAGTCAATTGACTCCTTTGTTGTCTGTTGGGGGCGAAACAGTGGCCCCCGCGGAAAGGGTTCGCAATTTGGGAGTCCTCCTGGATTCACGGCTATCTTTAGAGGACCATCTGGCGGCCGTGGCCGGGAGGATGTTCTATCAGGTTCGCCTGGTACGCCAGTTGCGTCCCTTCCTAGACCGGGACTCGCTATGCACAGTTACTCATGCCTTCGTCACTTCCAGGCTGGACTATTGTAATGCTCTCTACATGGGGCTCCCCTTGAGGTGCACCCGGAGGCTTCAGCTGGCCCAGAATGCGGCCGCGCGGGTAGTGACAGGAGCGTCGTGGCGCTCCCATGTAACACCGCTCCTGCGCGAGCTGCACTGGTTGCCGGTGGTCTTCCGGGTGCGGTTCAAGGTGTTAGTGACCACCTTTAAAGCGCTCCATGGCATCGGACCCGGATACTTACAGGACCGCTTACTGCTAGCAAATACCTCCCACCGTCCGGTACGCTCCCACAGAGAGGGCCTCCTCAGGGTGCCGTCGGCCAGACAATGTCGACTGGCGACCCCCAGGGGGAGAGCCTTCTCTGTGGGAGCTCCAACGTTTTGGAACGAGCTCCCCCCCGAACTCCGTACGATGACGGACTTACGCACCTTCCGTCGGGAACTGAAAACTTTCCTTTTTCAACAGGCCGGCCTGGCATAGAAGCTCCGGCTCCAACCGGGTGAAAATGTTTTAGGGGGATTGTGCAATTTTTAGGATTTTTGTAATTTTTATGATTTTAGGATTTGTATATATTGGGTTTTATAGATTTTATGGCCTAATTTGTTTAATTTATTTTTAAATATTTTAATTTTGTACATTTATATGTTTTTTAAATTTTAAGGCTGTAAACCGCCCCGAGTCCTTCGGGAGAGGGGCGGTATAGAAATTTAATAAATAATAATAATAATAATAATAACAATCCCTTCAACTCGCCTCCTTCACCTAGGAGCAATAATAGATTCAAATCTGTGCAAAGTCTTCCTTTCTCAGGACCGCCGGACCAGCATCCGAACTCTTGTCCACCGGGTTCGCAGGGAGAAGGTAGTCCCTCTGGTACTACTGTCCCAACTGTTGGGAAGATGGTCTCTTGTATGAGGACAGTCCCGTGAGCCAGGCTACATTCCAGAAACCTCCAGTGGTTTCTCCTTCCTTTCCAGAAACGGTGCAGGAGTTCATCCACCAGGAGGGTGAGGGTCCCACACCAAACACTATCATCACTTCTGTGGTGGACCTCATCGGCAATGGCCAGGGGGTCCCTCTTCAAGGACCCTATCAGGCTTACCTTGACCACAGACGCCAGCCTGTTTGGCTGGGGCACTCACCTCCAGACTCATCTAGTGCAGGGTCAATGGTCGCCTTCGGACTTAACCCACAACATAAACTGGCTCGAGCTCAGAGCCATTCATCTGGCACTCTGTCAGTTCTCCACCTTAGTGGCGGGAAAGCATGTCCTAATACTGACGGACAACGTGGCAGCCAAAGCACACGTCAACAGGCAGGGAGGGACCTGGTCCAGGTCTCTTATGATAGAAGCTCAGGGCCTGGGTGCTTGGGCAGAGTCCAACCAATCTGAGATGCATCAGAGCGGAACACATATCAGGGGAGGTGAATCACCAAGCGGATTCCCTGAGCAGGGTTACGGTCGACCACTCGGAGTGGCGCCTGGATCCAGCTCTGTTCAGGAAGATGTCGATCAGATTCGGACAGCCCCAATTGGATCTGTTTGCCTCCCCAAAAAATTCACAACTGCCCAGATACTTCACCAGGTTCCCATCCGCGGGGACGGAGGGAACAGACGCCCTTCGCAGCAAGTGGCCCAGAGGACTACTATACGCCTTCCCTCCCCTCCCGCTGATACAGGCAACCATCCGCAAGCTGCTTCAGGAGCAGGCGGAAATCATATTAGTTGTTCCACACTGGCCCAGGCGACTGTGGTTTGCCGACCTTGTGGATCTTTCAATCTCACCGCCATGGAGGATTCCTCCAGATCGCATCTCCCTCAGCCAGGGGGCCCTTCAACATCCGGATCCCCAGTGGCTCCAGTTGGCCGCCTGGCACTTGAGCGGGAGAATTTAGCCAGACAATCCTATTCGTCCGGGGTGATTTCGATGATCCAAGCCTCAAGGCGCCCCTCGACTAATAGGATTTATGATGCCACATGGAAGAACTTTTGAACATGGTGTACTAGGCATCATCTCAGACCATTGTCGGTCACCATCCCTAACATCTTGGATTATCTATTGGAGGGCATAGATAAAGGATTATCACCTAGCACTATCCGCAGGCAGGTAGCAGCCTTGTCAACAATACTTACTTACGACAATCTGGTTCCATTAATGCAACACCTGGCAGTCAGTGCCTTTCTCAAAGGGGCGGCCAACGCCAGGCTGCCTACAGTTCATCGTTATCCCTCTTGGGATCTACCACACGTGCTGCAAGCACTAATATCTGCACCATTCGAACCCATCCGGTCTTGCTCACTTCATTTCCTTTCTCTGAAAGTTGCCTTTTTAGTCGCAATCACGTCGGCCAGACGTATTTCGGAACTGGCGGTGCTCTCTGTCAGAAGTGACTTGTGTACCTTTTTCGAGGATAGAGTGGTTCTTAGATTGGACTCGTCCTTTATTCCAAAAATTAATACCTGGTTCCACAGGTCCCAGAGATCTGGTTCTTCCGGACTTTTGTCCTAATCCGTCACATAGTCTGGAGAGACAGTGCAATAATTAGACGTGCGCAGGGCTCTGCACTATTACGTTACATAAGAACATAAGAACATAAGAAGAGCCATGCTGAATCAGGCCAAAGCCCATCGAGTCCAGCATTCTGTGTCACACAGTGGCCCACCAATTGTACATGGGGATCTTGAGCAGAAAGAGAAGGCAAAACCCTCCCTTTCCCTTGACCCCCAACAAATGGTACCCAAGGGAATCCTGCCTGCCTCAACCAACATAGAGGCGGCACATGGACATCCGTTTTAATAACCACCGATACACTTTGCATCCATGAATCTATCTAGCCCTGCCTTGAAGCTGTCAAGGCTGACAGCTGTCACGACCCCTTCAGGAAGTGAATTCCATAAATCAACGACCCTCTGGGTGAAGAAATATTTCCCTTTATTTGTCCTCACTTTCTTAGCTATGAGCTTTAGGGAGTGCCCCCTTGTCCTGGTATTGTGTGATAGAGAAAAGAATTTTTCTCTATCCACCTTTTCTATCCCATGCATGATTTTATACACTTCGATCAAGTCACCCCTTAAACGCCGTCTTTCAAGGCTGAAGAGACCAAGGCGTTGCAATCTGGTTTCAATGGACGAAGCTGAGTGGTGGTAACAGCGTACTTCCCCCTGCGGCCTGCGGTGAGGTGAGAAGCCAGCTGGGAGTCGGGAGGCCACCGCGAAAGAGAAGAGCTCGGCGGCGGCTCCCCCCTCCCCCACCATGTGAACGAGTGACTCTTGAAAAGACTGCTGAGAGGCTCCTGGCTTTGAGAGGCCGCTGTGAGGGGGAACAGCTTGGCAGCTGGCCTCCCCCTCCCCCCTTCTACCATCATTATGCTCAGGTAGGCAGTCGAGAGGCGTTGGTGCTGGGAGGCTGCCGCAAAAGGGAAGATCAGCGGCGCCCCCCCCTACCATCATGTGAGCTAGTGGCTCGGGGAGACAGCTGAGAATTGCAGGGGATAGAGGGGGCAACATGGACCTGGCAGTGAGGGAAACAACGTGGTCATGCTTCCCCCCCCCTATGAACTGGTGAACGAGCGTCCAACGGTGAGGCCAAATGGGAGAACTGCAGTGGCCTCCCCCACCCCATGAGCTTTGTGCGGGAAGGAAAGTTGAACTGAGCACTATCAGGAGGGGCAGTAAGACAGCCCTGAAGAAAGAATCCCGGATTATGACTCTGGTGCTGCCCTTATGGACCCCTTTTCAGAGACCTGGTCCTTGCCCCTGGCAGCACATATGCGAATCTGTGGATCGTGGATTAAACGAAGCAGGATGGAACAACATAGGGGCTTTTCCTGCTCGGACCACTCAAAATCTACCTTCTTCATTGTTATTATTATTATTATTATTTTTACCATCACCCTGATAGAAACTTGGTACTTGGACCTTAATTCAGACTTGACTGCCTGGTTTCTTGCCGGACCCTATCGATTCATCTTACTTGACTGGCTGCTTACTCGAAGTGGACGCTTCTTGCATTGCGAGACTCCCCCCTCTCGCAATTATGGCCCTCTGTTCTATCAAGGGCCCATCTCGAGGATGGACTTTGGAGTCCTGAGAGATGGCATGCATCAAAAAAGGGGCTTTGGGGTTTTTTAAATAGGTACTTAGTTAAAGTTTTAAGGGTGGGGAGGGGTGGGGAAGGAGTGTTTAGGGCAGGGGAAGAAATTGTCAGAAGGGAACAAGAAGACAGGCCAGGCGACGGAAGGGGACGGAGTCCCGAGGGTGCGGACGGGGGGCTGATTAAGACTAACTCAGTTCCAATAAGTACCGTTAGCGGGAGGGGCAGGTATGGTGGGAGCAGGGGGCCGTATCATAATAAGGGAGCGCGCACCCGCTGCTTACGAGCGGTCGTGCGCTCCGACCCCCAAGGCTCAACCTGTTCTCGGGGTTGTTCAGAACCACAGGGCCCTGGCTGTAGGCTGATGCTGTGCAATGCCAGGTCTGTGGTAAATAAGGCCCCCCTCATTCAAGATTTAATCTCAGAGGGGGGAGCAGACCTGGCGGGTATAACGGAGACCTGGTTGGGACCAGAGGGCGGTGTCCCTCTGGTGGAAATGTGCCCACCGGGTTTCCTTGCATTCCACCAGCCGAGAGCTCAAGGCAGGGGTGGGGGAGTGGCGGTCGTGATCAGGGAAAGTTTCAGGCCGAGGGAGGTCACTGTTCCTCAGACGGCAGGCTGTGAATCCCTTCTGGTGAAGTGGGACCTAGGGGGTCCGAGGGCGGTGTTGATTACGTACCTGGCGCCCTGCCACGTATCAACCTCCCTGCCCGAGCTCCTGAGCGTTGTCGCCGCGGTGGTGGTTGAAGTCCCCAGGCTAATAGTCATGGGTGACTTCAACCTGCCGTCCGGGGGCGGGGCGTCCGGGGAGGCTCGGGAGTTCATGGCTTCCATGACAGCCATGGACCTGACCCAGGTAATTCAAGGCCCCCCACACACAGGGGGGAACACGCTTGACCTGGTTTTTGTCTCTGGACAGTGGCTGAGTGGTCAGAGTGTAGGGGATATAGTCATTGAACCCCTGTCATGGTCTGATCACTCTCTCCTATGCTTGGACTTTCGGACCGTTGCACCCCACCGCAGGGTGGCGGAACCGGTGAGATGGTACCGCCCCAGGCGGCTGATGGAACCCGAGCGGTTCCAGGCAGAGCTTGGGCCAATTCCTGAGGTTCTGACACACGACTCGGTTGGAGAGGTGGTGGCGGCCTGGGACAGGGCGGCTGCCGGTGCCCTGGATCGAGTTGTGCCTTTGCGGCCTCTGATTCGGCGTGGGTCTCGACCGGCCCCGTGGTATAACGAGGGGTTGAGAGAGATGAAACGCCGGAAAAGACGCCTAGAGAGCAGTTGGAGATCGAGCCGTGCCGAATCTGACCGAACATTGGTAAGAGACCATATTAGGTCCTACCTAATGGCGATAAGAGCAGAGAAGTGTTCCTACCTCACTGCTCTTATTGCGTCATCAGATAACCGCCCAGCCTCCTTGTTTAGGGTGACCCGCTCCCTCCTTCATCAGGAGGTGAGGGGAGACCCCTTAGAGGGTAGAGCTGAGGATTTCGGAAAATATCTGTATGATAAAATCGCTCAGATACGGGAAGGCTTCGACTTCAACTGGGTATGTCCAATGGGAGAGGCGGAGGCTGGTCTTGAGACTGTTACCTGGGTTGAGTTTGACCCCGTGACCCCCGAGGACGTGGACAGGTTGCTGGGGGGACTTAGGGCGACCACATGTTTACTGGACCCGTGCCCCTCCTGGTTGGTGCTGGCCTCCCGGGAGGTGGTACGAGGCTGGTTCCGAGCAATTATCAACGCTTCCTTGAGTGAGGGTGTCTTTCCCGCTGCCTTGAAAGAGGCAGTGGTGAGACCCCTCCTCAAGAAGCCTGCCCTGGATCCAGCCGTTTTATCAAACTACCGTCCCGTCTCCAACCTTCGCTTTCTTGCGAAGGTTGTTGAGAGTGTGGTTGCCCGACAGTTCCCGCAGCACCTGGAGGAATCGTCATATCTCGATCCGTTCCAGTCGGGCTTCAGGCCTGGCTACAGCACAGAAACAGCATTGGTCGCGTTGGTGGATGATCTCTGGCGGGCCCAAGACAGGGGTTGCTCCTCTGTTCTGGTGCTATTGGACCTCTCGGCAGCTTTTGATACCATCGATCATGGTATCATGCTGCAACGGTTGGAGGGGCTGGGCATAGGAGGCACTGTCTTGCAGTGGTTCTCCTCCTTCCTCTCTGGCCGGATGCAGTCTGTGTTGACAGGGGGCCAGAGGTCGACCCCGAGACCCCTCGTATGTGGGGTACCTCAGGGGTCGGTCCTCTCGCCTCTACTGTTCAACATTTATGTAAAGCCGCTGGGTGAGATCATCCGTGGTTTTGGCGTGGAGTACCACCAGTACGCTGATGATACCCAGCTGTACATTTCCACGCCAAACCACCCCAACGATGCCCTTGCCGTGCTGACCCAGTACCTGGAGGCCGTGCGGGTATGGATGGGGAGAAACGGACTCAAGCTCAACCCCTCCAAGACCGAGTGGCTGTGGTTACCGTCATCCCGGTATAGCCAGCTGATTCCATCGCTGTGTATTGGGGGCGAAACAGTGGCTCCCACAGGAAGGGTTCGCAACTTGGGAATCCTCCTGGACTCACGGCTGTCCTTAGAGGACCATCTGACGGCCGTGGCCGGGAGGATGTTCCACCAGGTTCGCCTGGTGCGCCAGTTGCGTCCCTTCCTAGACCGGGACTCGCTACGCACAGTCACTCATGCCCTCGTGACCTCCAGGCTGGACTACTGTAATGCTCTCTACATGGGGCTCCCCTTGAGGTGCATCCGGAAGCTCCAACTTGCCCAGAATGCAGCCGCGCGGGTAGTGATGGGAGCGTCGTGGCGCTCCCACGTAACACCGCTCCTGCGTGAGTTGCACTGGTTGCCGGTGGTCTTTCGGGTGCGGTTCAAGGTGTTAGTGACCACTTTTAAAGCGCTCCATGGCATCGGACCCGGATACTTACAGGACCGTCTACTGCCAGCAAATACCTCCCGCCGTCCGGTACGCTCCCACAGAGAGGGCCTCCTCAGGGAGCCGTCGGCCAGACAGTGCCGGCTGGCGACCCCCAGGGGGAGAGCCTTCTCTGTGGGAGCTCCCACGTTATGGAACGAGCTCCCCCCCGAACTCCGTATAATAACAGATTTACGCACCTTCCGTCGGGAACTAAAAACATTCCTTTTCCGACAGGCCGGCCTGGCATAGAAGCTTCTGAGTATTTTTTAAGATTTTAAATTTTGTATGTTTTGGGTTTTAGGATTTTGGCCAAATGATTTAATTTATTTTTAATTATTTTAAATTTTGTATATTTATATGTTTTTTAAAGTTTAGGCTGTACACCGCCCCGAGTCCTTCGGGAGAGGGGCGGTATAGAAATTTAATAAAATAAATAAAATAAAATAAATAAATAAGGAAGGCGCTCCATTTCCTTGATCATTCTTGTTGCCCTTTTTTGCACCTTTTCCAGTTCCGTTATATCCTTCTTGAGGTGTGGTGACCAGAACTGTACACAGTACTCCAAGTGTGGTCTCACCATCGATTTGGACAGAGGCAATACAACACTTGCTGACTTATTTTCGATTCCCTTCCTAATCATGCCAAGCATGGAATTTGCTTTTTTTACTGTTGCTGCGCATTGGGTTGACATCTTCATCGAGCTGTCCACCAAAACCCCAAGATCCCTTTCTTGGGTTGTCTCAGAAAGTTTGGTCCCCATCAGTTGGTGTTGTGAGTGTCCCTGGACCAGCTTGGGAAGTATCAGAGGATGAGGATCAGCAGCCAGGTTCCTCTGAATGTGTTTCCCTCCCGGCAGCCGAGGATCAGCAGCCAGGCCCCTCTGGGTGGTTTCCCCTCCCGGCAGCTGAGGATCAGCAGCCAGGCCCCTCTGGGTGGTTTCCCCTCCCGGCAGCTGAGAGAGATAATGAAGAGATTTGTATGCATTCTGAATCAGATTCTCAAAATGATGAGTCAGATTTAGAACAAGAAGATAAATGGATTAATCCGAGGTTCCGAAGGTTTGATAAGCGAAGGTGTCAGTTAACTGGAAAAAGGAAGTAATTGGGGAAGTGACGTATCGGACACTATATTAGAAGGGAAAAGAAAGACTACGCCTTTGTCACGAGCAACGTTGATCAAAGAGTGGGCTGAAAACTTTGGCAGTGCTTTGGAACTCAGTATTCTGGTGTTTTGAAAACCTACCGAAGGATAATGAGCTCTTGGACAATGTGATAAAGAAGCAAAGTAAGTTAATTGGGATGTAGGAGTAGAAGAGCATGTTTATCTAAATGTAAATAGATTTGATTTGGCCGTTCAGGCCAACATAATGCCAGCAGCTTGCTTTGAAACGAATTCCTTTGAAATGTATTAAATAAACCTCTTAACGACATATTTACGTGGATATTAATGAGTTATGAGAGGCCAGACATAACAGTTGGTAAGTATAATTGGGGTTCTTTGCCCCGATGTGCATAACTTTGCACTTGTTTAGGTTAAAATGCATTTGTCTCTTTGTTGGCCACTCACACAATTTCGAGAGATCCTTCTGGAGCTCCCGACAATCAGTTTCACTTTTCACAACCCGGAACAATTTAGTGTCATCAGCAAACTTGGCTACCTCACTATTAACTTCTACATCCAGATCATTGATGAATAAATTAAAAAGGAAAGGTCCCAAAACTGAACCTTGGGGTACACCACTTCTCACTTCTTTCCATCCGGAGAATTGTCCATTTATTGCCACCCTTTGCTTCCTACAATTTAGCCAGTTACCAATCCAAGACAAGACCTGTCCTCTAATTCCGTGGCTGGAGAGCTTTTTTAGGAGCCTTTGGTGAGGAACTTTGTCAAAAGCCTTTTGAAAGTCAAGATATACAACATCAACTGGGGCCCCTTTATCTATGTATTTATTTACACCCTCAAAGAATTCTAACAAGTTAGTAAGACATGATTTGCCTTTGCAGAAACCATGTTGATTTTCTTTCAGCAATGCCTGTTTTTCTATGTGCCCTGTAATTTTATCTTTAATAATGGTTTCCATCAGTTTGCCTGGAACTGAGGTTAGACTGACTGGTCTATAGTTTCCTGGATCACCTCTGGATCCTTTCTTGAAGATCGGGGTTATATTTGCTTCCCTCCAATCCTCCGGTACAGTGCCTGATCTTAGAGAAAGATTGTATATTTTAGCTAGAAGTTCAGCAATTTCACACTTGAGTTGCTTGAGAATTCTAGGGTGGATGCCATCTGGACCCGGCGATTTGTTGACGTTTAGTTTAGAAAGGCATGCAAGAACATCTTCCTTGTTTATCTCTATCAGGTTTAATTCTTCTATTTCCCTCCCTGGGAAAACTAATTCAGTGGCAGGCAAATGTTCTCTATCCTCTTCGGTGAAAACGGAGGCAAAGAAGTCATTTAGCCTCTCAGCAATCTCCTTGTCTTCTCTGATTATCCCCTTCTGACCATTGTTATCAAGTGGCCCAACTGATTTTCTGGTTGGGTTCCTGCTTCTGATGTACTTAAAAAAGGTTTTGTTATTATTTTTAATATTCTTGGCTTTATGCTCCTCAAAGTCTCTCTTGGCTTTCATGACTATCGCCTTGCATTTGGTCTGCCAGAGTTTGTGATCCCTCCTGTTCTCCTAGGTAGGAACAGCCTTCCATTTCTTAAATGAGTTTTTCTTCTTTCCAATAACCTCCTTTACCTCATTCGTAAGCCATACTGGTATCCTCTTGGACTTTCCAATCCTCTTTCTTCTTTTAGGAATGCATTTTATTTGAGCCTGCTGTAACGTATTTTTAAACAGTTTCCAAGCATTTTGGAGGGATTTGACTTTTTTTACTGTTCCTTTTAGTTTCTTCTTTACTATTTTCCTCATTTTGTCAAAATTTCCTCTGTGAAAGTTTAAGGTCTCTGTGTTAGTTTTCACTGACAATTTGCTATCCATGGTTAAGTTGAAGGTCATTGTGTTGTGATCGCTGGTTCCTATGGGCTCGCTTACAAGGACATCATGAACCAAATCCTGTGCATTAGTTAGAACCAAGTCCAGGATCCCCTTTCCCCTGGTAGGTTCCATGACCATCTGCTCAAGGGAATAATCGGCTAACATGTCGAGGAACCTTGTCTCTCTTTCATGTGTAGAACAAGAATTTACCCAATCTATTTGGGGATAGTTGAAGTCCCCCATTATGACTACCCTATTTCTTTTTGAGGCCTCCTTAAATTCTTTTTCCAAATAGCAATCTGCCTCTGGAATTTGGTTGGGAGGGCGATAGCAGATCCCTAACGTCAGATTAGTTTCCTGTCCTGGGATTTTTATCCACAATGTTTCTGTGGGTGAGTTTGAATTTTCTTGAATTTCGAGTTCATGAGATTCTAACTCCTCATTTATGTACAAGGCCACGCCACCACCATTTCTCCCTCTCCTGTCCATCCTATACAATTTGTAACCTGGAATCCTTGTGTCCCATTGGTTTTCATCCGTCCACCAGGTTTCTGTTATGCCGATAATATCAATATTATTTTCCTTCACCAAGCATTCCAATTCCCCTATTTTTGCTCGAATGCTTCTCGCATTTGTGTACAGACATTTATATGTAATTTTCTGGTGCACTTTCAACTTTGACTGTGGATTTTGACTGTAGAATTTGGTTGTAGAATTTGTAGATGGTCTACCATGTCCTTCTGCTTGACTATTACAATTTAGTTTTCCTGTTGACTCACCAATGTGTGCATAACTTCCTCCCTCCATATTAGGCAGTGCGCCTTCTAGAACCGGAAGCTGCCCAGCTCCTGTCGACTTGCCCCTATGAATCAGTTTAAAAGCTGCTCTGAAGCCTTTTTAATATTAATCGCCAACAGTCTGGTTCCATTATGGTTCAAATGTAACCCGTCCCTTCTGTACAGGTGTGGCTTGTCCCAAAATGTTTCCCAGTTCTTAATGAATCTAAACCCTTCCTCCCGGCACCACTGCCTCATCCACGCATTGAAGCTCCTGAGCTCTGCCTGTCTAGCTGGCCCTGCGCGTGGAACAGGTAGCATTTCTGAGAATGCAACCTTGGGGGTCCTGGACTTTAATCTTCTACCTAGCAACCTACATTTGGCTTCCAGGACCTTCCGCTTAGCTTTTCCAATGTCATTGGTACCGACATGTACCACAACAGTTGGCTTCACCCCAGCACTGTCTATCAGCCTGTCTAGATGCCTTGTGATGTCCGCAACCTTTGCACCCGGCAGGCAGTTTACCATGCGGTCAACGCTTCCATCACAAACCCGTCTCTCTATATTTCTAACAATTGAATCACCCACTACAAGAAGCCCCCATCCCACCACCCGCGGAGAAGTATCCTCGGTGCAAGAGGATATGGGCACATCCTCCAGGGAAGGGGTCTCAACTAAGGGAGCCTGTCCCTCTTCCACAGATTGATGTCCTCCCTGCCCAAGATCTCCATTCTCCAAAGCAGCTGGAGAGCTGCTCAGCATGGAGTGGGACGCTCCAGCTGCATCCCTGAAGATCTTCTCCTGCCTCACTATCTCCCTCTGCTTCTCCAGGTCTGCTACCTTGGCTTCAAGGGAAAGAACCTGTTCCCTGAGAGCCAGGAGCTCATTGCACCGATCACACACCCAAGACTTCTGTCCAGCAGACAGATAGTCATACATGTGACACTCAATACAAAACACTGGGAAGCTCCCCTCCATCTGCTGGCTATCTATCTCCATTTCTTGTTATTATATGTTTGCTGTTATTGTTATACTAGTTATTATTTAAAAAAAACACACAACTTTTTTTGGGTTGTTCAAATTTTTTGTTTTGGTCTCAGTTTACTTTTTGGATTTTTTTTTCTTACTTGTTTTAGGATTTTATCACGCGCCGTCAGGGGTGCGATGGCTGCTAAAAAAAAGGTGAATTTGTAATTAAACAAGAAACCCACAAACTTACCAGGGCTCAGCAGGTTCTTTGCCCCACAAGGAAGAGTGAGCTGCTTGCTCCCAGCTACCAGGGATTAGCCAGCAGGGGGGCTGCAGCAGAAAGCTCCACCCCCTCCAAACCTGTGCTGAGGGCAAACTTTAGAAGAAAGGGGAAGGAGAAACCCCTTTTATGGCTTCTAAAAAAAGAAAAAAAGGTGAATTTGTAATTAAACAAGAAACCCCACAAACTTACCAGGGCTCAACAGGTAATTCTTCCCAAGGTTCCTGCCAAGTTCTCTAGTCCCCTTTTATTTCCTGTTTTAATTCCTTATTTGAAAGAGCTCTGCCCAAGCAAAAGCAACTGCCTCTCTGGCCCACAAGGAAGAGTGAGCTGCTTGCTCCCAGCTACCAGGGATTAAACGAACCTCTGCCTTTCGTAAGTCTGAGGCCCTGTTCGTGTCTTACCAACCCTCTTCCATGGGTCAGAAGGTCTCCTCTTCAACCATTGGAAGGTGGATTAAGGCATGCATTGCCCGTGCCTATCTCTCACAGTCTCTTTCGGTTCCTACACACATCACTGCCCACTCCACACGCAGTGCAGCCACGTCAGCGGCAGTTAGCTTTGCATAAAGCAGCAATTCATAAGCTAGTCAAGCATATTTGTAGGAGATGACCAGGCTGAGCCCGAGGGTGGGGTCAAACACATCCTCAGTTTGGAGTCGCTAAGAGACCCCGTAAGAGACCTAAGTCCAGCCACCCTTGAAGTCCATTGACTCTTATCTGGCACCAATTTGCCTTGACTGTTAGTAGATCAGATTCTTGTGTAGAGGTAGCATGGAATAAACTCATAGTGTTTTTGAACTCTATACTGGCTCCTGATTTCTTGCGCCTGACATATTTTAGGTTACTTTGTTTGGTGGAACCACCCTAAACCGGGCGGATTGTTCAGTATATAAGGTCTACAATTTAAATCTGGGTTTGGTAGTCAACTATTATTATTTGCTAGCAAGTGTAAAATGCAGTATTGTAAATTATTAATATTTGATAATAAAGATTAAAACAAATATTAATTTAGCCATATTGACTGAAATTATGTATTAATTTAGATTAATATTCTTGTAATTGGACTTCTGGTTCCGGATTGTGGTGTTTGCAGCCGTGCCAAGAGACTGCTCTCTTCGCCGGCTGATTTCCCTCTGCCGGTAGACCCTTAATCGGGTCGAAAAGCCACCCTGGAGGGGCGGCTACCGTTGAGGTCCTCGTCAACTGTGGGAGAGCAGCAACTTCTTCCGCGGTCCAAGATTGCTCCTTAGGGCTGACGGAGGAAAGATCGGCCAGTAAAATGGCCGATCATTTTGCTGCTGTAACCAGAAGTCAGAAGAACATCTAAGCGCAAAGAACCACCATGGTTGATCTGGGTGAGATTTTTCCTTTCCTCTCTTAGTCCTTTTTTTCTTTTGGTTTCCTGCAAAAAGCATTTTTTGGAACTACTTCCCTGTTTTAAGAGAGTGGCGTGTGCTAGTTTGGGAAGGAAAGTTGTGAAATGGAATGAAAATTGAATCTAATTGACTATCTTTGACTTTCATCTACTCTGGGGTCTTGAAAAGATTCTTACTGTTGAACTTTATCACTGGACTCAGCATATATGCGAAAAAATATTATTTTCTTTTTGTTTTTCTTCCTTTTTCTGACTTTGACAACGTTATCTTTGGTGTCTGGAAAGAGTATTTTACAGTCTACTGAGGACACCTTGTGGAGAAATTTAAAATTGTAACTCTTTGTTTTTTGTCTGGTGATGAGTTTGGCTTTGACCTTCAGATTACCATAAAGGAAAAGACAAAGAAACAACAGCTGTTTTGTGGGGGTGGACACTGGCTAAATGTTTTTGAATACAGCCTCCACTAAAAGATAACAGGTCTGGTCCTAGTTACCATTAAAATGGAGAAATCTTATTTACATTTCAACTGTAAACTTATACTGGAGAAAAGCTATGAAGCCACTGAGCAAATATGTTGCCAAATAAGAGAAAGTACTACAGAAATAATAAACAGAAACTCTATCTTGAACTTACAAACCAATTTTCAGATCTCATCTGAATATTCTACAGACCAAAAAACAATAGAAGAGGAATTAATCATCTATTCTATTTCATCTGATATACAACCTTTTGAGATTTTTGATGATCAAAGAATGATTGTAATTAAATCATCTATACCTTCAAAATTAGCAGAAATGGACTTGCAATTACAATTGATTAAGAACTATGACAGTGTTGTTAACCAACTACTAACTACAAAATTGGTCAGGAGTGAGTCTCCTATTCAGCAGAGTTAAATGTCGAGGCTTGAATCTTTAAAACAACAAGGGACTACCTACAAAGGACTCAGTTCTCTAAAACAGAAGAGGGGACTCTCTTCCCTGATTCAAATGCTACCACAAGGAATAAAAAGAGATTTATTTGTTGACATAGAGGCTTTGTTATGGAAACCGGCTTGGCACAAAAAGAAAGCTAGAATAAGATTAAAGAGTAATCTAAAATGGTACATAATGGGTTAAAGGCTTTTTAGACACGGATTAACTTAAAATTTAAGATTGGCAAATAAGATACCAGAGATCCTGACTGAAGAAAGACTAATTAAATGTGAAGTTAGTGAAAAGATGTTTGCTTTTGTACTAATATGTGCATGGGGGATATAATAATAATTTGGATTGGATTTAAATGTTATTGAATGGGTTAAAAGACTTATTATATAGATTTTGATTGATTGATAGATTATAGATTTAAAATAGATTAGAAATGTATTGTTTGGAGCAATATTTTTGTTTTCTAGGAAGGAAAGCTATTTTGTAAAGCAAGGGGAATAAGAGGGATTTTTGATAAAAGAAGAAGTGAAATTAATAAATGAGTTACTGATTATGTCAAGGAAAAGGGAAAGGAAAGACACCTGAAGTGTTAATAATATGGTTATTTAAGCTAAATGGGAATATGGTAATTGTAAATTGTAAAGCTTAATACAGGATTTTGATCTATATAAATGAAATGTTATTGATGATTGTTTGGATTGATTGAATCATATTGAAAAATATATTAATTTGAATATACTATAATATTTGAGGGAACAGAGAGGGAGTCTTTAATGATTTAATTTGAATTATATATGTATGATTTTGTTTTGGCATAATTGATTACCCTGTCACCACGTTGTTTCTCAAGCATTTGGTTGTAAAAAGAAAAACTAATAAAACTTGTATTATAAAAAATATTCTTGTAATTGATTCATGCCATCGTTTTAACATTTTTAATGTTTTTAATGTACAATATTAAATTGGATGTATTGTATTGTTTTTGTATAAATGAAGAGAAATGAATGGCTTGAGTTTCTTTTATCAGAATGTAGCATTAGCTGTTGCACTTACACTTATATACTGCTTCATAGTGCTTTATAGGCCTCTCTAAGCGGTTTACAGAGTCAGCATATTGCCCACAACACTCTGGGTTCTAATTGAAATTGAAAGACAAAAAGTCAAGCTATTCTCCAAGGCGCCTGAAGGCAGGACAAGAAGCAATGTATGGAAACTAATCAAAGAGAGAAGCAACCTAGAACTAAGGAGAAATTTCCTGACAGTTAGAACAATTAACCAGTGGAACAACCTGCCTCCAGAAGCGGTGAATGCTAGAATGACATTCTACCTAATGTTACAGAACATTTCTATATTTCAATACAGATTTTTCAAAGGTCTAATGTTAATTTACTGAATAGGTATTTAATAAAGGCTAGAATGCTTAGGAGAAACAAAGTATGTCCTTTGTTTACTATCTGTCATGTTTTATCAATTTATTACCATTTGGAGAATGCAGTCTAAGGATGACTTATATAACAGATAATAAAATAGTTTATGAAAGCTGTTTCATAATAAAATTAGTATGGATTCTTGCTTATCTAGGTTGGTTTCTTTAGAAACCCCCCAAATTTATAGGCAAAAGGTAGATAAGAAAATGAGTTGAAACCTTAATGGGAAGAAACAAAAAATAATTAAAAGGTAATCTAAGCTGTCAGCTCATTTGTTTGCATCTATGAATCTATGCATTGAAGGTGAAAGAGAGAGAGAGAAGACAATATGTTCCTCCCTAGGAAACATTAGCCAGAGTTGATCTAAGTTGAGACTTCATTCTAACATCAGTCAAATAAACATCTAGGCTAGAGATAAGCAATTCATAGTTCTGGGACAGCATAGCTCAGGGGTCTTCAAACCTGGCCCTTTTATGACTTGTGGACTTCAACTCCTAGAATTCCTCAGCCAGGCATGCTGGCTGAGGAATTCTGGGAGTTGAAGTCCACAAGTCATAAAAGAGCCAAGTTTGAAGACCCCTGGCATAGCTTTTCCGCTGACAATACTAGTGAATTTCAGCAGTGCTTATAAAAAAAATCAGTGTAGTTTTCCATTAGCGGTGTGGTGGCTTGTGGTGAAGATGCTCGCCTCTGACTCAGAAGGTTGAGAGTTCAATCTTAGGTAGTGACAGATGTTTCTCTCCTAGGGCGCAAAGAAAACTGCAAACACTGTGTGGCATCAGGAAGGGCATCTGGTCAGAAAATGGTCAGCTCCATCCAGTCACTCTGACTCTACCCTGAATTAAGGGATTACAGGGTCATAAAAAGGGAGGGGTTTTTTTTTAGTGTAGTTTTCCATTATCTTGGTGAGATCTTGATGAGAAAAGGGTCATTCCATGTCAAGTGGTCTGGGGGTCCCTGCTCGACCATCACAGATTTTGATGAAATTTTGTGTGTACATGCACACATGTCCCCAATGAACATTGGTAAAGTGTTACGTTTGCCGATGCAATACTTGCGGAGATATAGTCATTTGTTTGACCCCATACCGCAGCCTTCTACAGTATGACTCTGAGATTCCAGCAACTTTGAGACATAATATCTCCGGCAATATTTTGTTGAGAGAAACAAAACTTGGCCATCTTGTACAACTTTTTGTGCTCTATTAAACAAAATAATAAACACATTCTCATGAGCAATCTCCATCTAGATAATTTGGAGCAAAGTTGGCTGAAAATATTGCGGCTCAAAAAAAAAAGTTTAAAGTTTGGCTTTTTATATCTCTGGAAGGAAAGGTATGATAAACGTGAAACTTTGCGTGTAATAACCTAGCAACACAAGGTTTTCAAATATAAAATTTCATTCTCCTACTGCTTTCCAATAGTTTACAAATTGAGTGTAAATTTGACATTTTTTGTAAAAACACCAAAATAGGGTATTTTCAGTCTGCTTTTACAAAAAAAGACCTTCTGGAAACTCTGTTAAATCATTCTCGTTAGAAAGAGCATGTTTCAAACCCCCCCAAAAAGTAGGGTTGGTTTTTCATCGCTGACGTATAAAGCCCTAAAAATAGGAACAAAGTTGAGGACATTGCTATGGCAATGTCACATGTATTCTATTATATTTTGGTCTTGTTTGTTTTATATAGACATCATTACTACTATTATATTGCGTTGGTCCATGGTGACATTGTCACTACCAGTTCAGGCACTTGAACCAGTAACCCCATCGCCATAGGGGGCACACCCAATAGCCATGCAACACCAGCCACGGGTGGGTTTCTTGGTTCAGGATCCCAAGCCTGCACAGGTAGAGTATAGGTGGTACCTTGCTCAATAGTAGTAACTGTGAGAGGGACCTCGGAGTCCTAGTGGATAATCACCTAAATATGAGCCAGCAGTGTGCTGCAGCTGCCAAAAAGGCCAACACAGTGCTAGGCTGCATTAACAGAGGGATAGAATCAAGATCACGTGAAGTGTTAATACCACTTTACAGTGCCTTGGTAAGGCCGCACTTGGAATACTGCATACAGTTTTGGTCACCATGATGTAAAAAAGATGTTGAGACTCTAGAAAGTACAGAGAAGAGCAACAGAGATGATTAGGTGACTGGAGGCTAAAGCATATAAGCAACGGCTGCTGGAATTGGGTATGTCTAGTTTAATGAAGAGAAGGACGAGAGGGGACATGATAGCAGTGTTCCAATATCTCAGGGGCTGCCACAAAGAAGAGGGAGTCAAGCTATTTTCCAAGGTGCCTGAAGGCAGGACAAGAAGCAAAACTAAGCAAGGAGAGAAGCAACCTAGAACTAAGGAGAAACTTCCTGACAGTTAGAACAATTAACCAGTGGAACAACCTGCCTCCAGAAGTGGTGAATGCTCCAACACTGGAAGTTTTTAAGAAGAAACTGGACAGCCATTTGTCCGAAACGGTATAGGGTTTCCTGCCTGAGCAGGGGGTTGGACTAGATGACCTCCATGGTCCCTTCCAACTTTACTACTACTACTACTACTACTACTACTACTACTACTACTACTACTATTATTATTATTATTATTATTTGATTATATCTCCGCAAGTATTGCATCGGAAAATGTAACACTTTACCAATGTTCTTTGGGGACATGTGTGCATGTACACACAAAATTTCATCAAAATCCGTGATGGTCGAGCAGGGCACTTTTCTGAAATCAGACCACTTGACATGGAATGACCCAAAAGCATGAAAACTATAGTTTATGCAATAATAAACTATAGACCCTGGGTGGCTGATAGTTAAAAACAGAAAAACAATAAAAAGAAAAACTGAAATTATGGATAACCACATTCCATATACAAAAAAAAAAAACAACAACCAGGACTTCACAAGTTCCCTACACCAAGGTCATGGTGAACAACCACATTTTTAAGACTTTCAGAACATCATCAGTGTAGGAGTTACATGGATATCTGAGGGGATATCATGCCATAGGGCAGGGGTCATGGCAGAGAAGACATGCCTGTGTTCTGATGGGTGGTATTGCTTGATTAAAGGGACATATCAACTCTGCCTGATCTTGGTGGGGTGGACAGAAATAATGGGAAATAGTCAGTTCCCTCAAATAACCTGATCCTATGCCACAAAGAGCTTTATGACTGATACTCAGTATTTTGAATTGTACCTGGAACCTCACCAGCAACCAGCGCAGCTTGAGGAGCAGTGGTTTCTCATAGGCATTCCCAATACTGTCAACAGCACTATACTCTGGACCAGCTGTAGCTTCTGAGTGGTCTTTAAGGCAACTCCACATAGAGTGCATTGCAGTAATCCAACCATAAGGTGATTAGAGCATGAGTGACTGTCAAAAGGGCCTCCCAATCCAGGAATGAGTGCAGCTGGTACACCAGATGAAGCTGTGCAAAGGCTTTCTTTGCCACAGCTGTGAGTCCAAGACAACCTCCAGATTACACACTCTTGAATGGGGGAGTATAACCTCATCCAAGACTAAAGATGGAAAATTTCCAGATCTGGGACATCCAAAACTTCACAGCCACTTGGTCTTGACAAGATTGAGCCTGAGTCTGATTTTTGAGTACGTCCAGCCCAGGCGACTTCTCACTGTCACCATTATGTCTTCTGAAGAAGGAAAACTATTTGTTGGGGGACTGAACTTTGATACTGATGAACAAGGCCTCGAACAGCATTTCAGCTCTTTTGGTCCTATTTCTGAAGTTGTTGTGATCAAAGACAAAGAAACACAGCGATCAAGAGGCTTTGGTTTTATCACCTTTTCCAATCCTGATCATGCATCAGATGCCATGAGATCAATGAATGGAGAGTCTATAGATGGGTGCCAGATCAGAGTTGATCATGCTGGGAAATCTTCCCGTGGATCCAGAGGTGGCTACTTTGGAGGCAGGGGACGAGGTCGTGGCTATTCCCGGGGTGGAGACAGAAGCTATGGTGGAGACAGAAGCTATGGTGGAGACAGAAGCTATGGTGGACGTTACGATAGCCGCAGTGGGGGCTACAGTAGTTCACGTGACTACAGCAGAAGTCAAGGAAGCTACAATGATCGATACTCCTCAGGAGGTTCTTATAGAGACAGCTATGACAACTGAGCTCACACCGAGTAAAAATCCTTCCTGACTCGAGATCGTCCTTCCAATGGCTGTATTTATAAAGATTTTTGGAGCTTCGCTGAATCTTGTTTAATTACCTACATGATCTTCCCCTTATATAGCTTTTATCACATGTAGCCTGAAAGCTTCCTCTACAAGATAGCCTGTTAGACTTTACTCAAGGGTTTTTTTTAAGTGGTTTTTAAGCAGTTTTAAAATCCAGTTTTATTTGTCTTGCCTTTGCAATCTAAGTTTTTTTTAACTTGACACATGGGGCCCTACAAAGTAAACCTGTTGGAAGCTGACCAGACTCTTGAAAAAGTACAATCATTTGATGTTCATCTCTTGGCATAACAAGCAAGGGTGGCAAGGCAAAAGAATCTTGATATTATTAAAGATATTGGTATTACTACATTGATCATAGTAAAAGCTATTTTAATGTAAAGTAAACCTATAACTTGAATGCTTTGAGAGGTTCTTGAAAATGTTTGTTTATATTGTCCATTTTTTTACTGGAAGAAATATGCATAATTTCAATTAATTGTATTTGAAGTGGATAAGGAATTTCCTGTACTGAGGTTTTGGCTTTACGAAGCCCATTAAAATCCCATCTGAAACAAAAAAAAAAAAAAAAAGATTGAGCCTGAGTCTGTTCCTCCCATCCAGACCCACACAACCTCCAGGCACTGGGACAGGACATTGAAAGCATCACTTGGCTGGCCTGGAGTCAAGGTATTCAAATGGGTATCATCCCCATATTGATGATACTGGAAACCAAATAGATGGATTATTTATTTATTTATGTATTCATTCAATCATTCATTCATTCAATCAATCAATTTGTATGCCACCCAACTCTTCCCCCTGTGAATTCAAACAGGACAGGATATCCCTGAGACATTTCACAAAATGAGAGGCTTGAGGGTGCCACCTCTCCCTCCTGCATCAAGGCCTATTGCAGTGTTTCTCAACCATGACAATTTTAAGGCATGTGGACTTCAACTCCCAGAATTCCACAGCCAGCATTGCTGGCTGTGGAATTCTGGGAGTTGAAGTCCACATGCCTTAAAATTGTCAAGGTTGAGAAAAACTGGCCACTGACATAAGATCTGAGAAAACATGCAGTCAGATCAGTATAAGGAACAGATTTAGAATGCTTATTTTATGGAAAAGTGAATCAGAGGGGTTATGGGTAAAGAATAAAAAACATGAAAACAACAACAAGAAGCATTCCCAAGATTTGAAAGGAGAAAAGTTTCAGTGAAAAGTGAGTTTCAGAATTAGATATCATGATAGCATGGGAAAAATAAAGAAGCAAAGCCTTGGGCAACCAGAAGGATACATGAAAACTGAATGCAAACTTTCAACATCAAGCTAAAAAGGACGAGGAAAAATACTTCAATAATACCAACAAATGGAAGAATATGAAAGAAAAGGAAGTGATACAGGAAAATTTTACAGCTAAAATAGGAACATTAAAAATAATTGTGGTAATAATCTAGTAAGAGTAAAGAAAGAGAAAAGGATATAGTGAAACACTTTGCAAATGTTTCAATCCTTCCATAATCCCATTTGTAAAGAGAAAATATTCAGGAACCAACTTCTTAGAATCTGAACTATGACAAGCAGAAGATCGGTTGTGAAATCGGAAAGTATCGGATGTGCAGATGAAACCTCTGTTGAGCTGTTTAAATAGTTGAGGCAAGGTGGTAACAGTTCTGTGTCAACAAATATGGAACAAGAGTGTGGCCTACGGATTGGAAAAAAATGGAATGTATGTCTATGAGAAAAAAAGGCAGAAGTTAAAAGGGTACATAAATTACTAAATGTACACTTAATTCATCATGCAAGCAAAAGTTTATTTAAGATCTTAAAAGGAACAACAGAGTTATGCATGGAGAGTCAAGTTAAATTAACTGGCAGGTTTCAGAAAAGATAAATGGACATGAGAACAATTGCCTCATCAACTATAGCAAGATGTGGGAAAATCAGTCTTTAGGTGAAGGGAATTGGCTAAATCAAGTTGATTTATAGAGATATAAGGAATTTGCCTTTTTAACTACAGCCTGTTATCTTACTAAAACAAATCACATAGATTTGTTCTCAAACTGTCAATCGGAGATGTTTTCTTTTTTGCATCTGGCATTCCCAATTTGCCTCCTGATGAATTATGGGAGATGCTTATGGTCACATGACTGCATTTTATGATGGTTTTGCCCCAAACTGGCACTTCTGGTTTTCAGCAAAACTATACCCATAGCTGTATGGAAACAGAAATTGGTTTCTTGGAAACCTTCCACAAGAGCTTCCTACATGGCCAAATGGAAATCTTTTGAGGAACTAGCTACAAACAGCAAATTAATCCCATGCAGCATTAGTTCAATCATGTATTGATCTTTCCTTGTACCTGAAGTGGCAAGTATTGGCTCACTCTTCAGTAAAGATGTAAGCTTTTACTTTTTTCCTTCATCAGGTCATACTTTCTAATCTCCTAATGAAGAGGTTCATGATAGACCTAGCACATCTCTTTCCTCAGAATGGGACAACTCGCTTTGGCCATCTCGCCACGGTACAACTCGCCCTGGCCAACTTGCCACAGGACAATTCAATGTAGGTTTGAACCTTCTCAAGTTAGAAGTCCTCAAGGCTGGGGTGAGCCAGAGAATGGAGTCACTTGTCTTTCTTGTCCCTCTCTTGAGTTATCCCACATTGAATTGTCCTGTGGCAAGTTGTACCAGGGCAAGATGGCCAGGGCAAGATGGCTGGGGCGAGTTGTCCCATTCTGAGGATAGAGATGTGCTTGGTCAGTGGTAGCGAACCTATGGCAAGCATGCCAGAGGGGGCACTCAGAGCCCTCTCTGTGGGCACGTGGGCCATCGCCCCAGTCCTAGGTCTTCAGTCCCATCCATCTGAGCAACCTGCATAGAAATCTCCCTGGGCAAGTGGCTTTTTAAGCTGGGTTTTATAAAACCTTTTTGCTTTAGGCAGCCCATATGCCAAACTTTTCTTGTTTACTCTCACTGCGTTTTTTTTCCCAGACCTGAAAACACAAGTTGCCAAGACCCCACCCCGAGGTGAGCAGCCGAGGTTTTGCCACACCCAGAGCTTCGGGAGTGGATGAGAGCTGCCTTTTAAACGAAGGCGGGGGGAGGGGAGGGGGAAATTCTTTGGACTGTAGCTTTTCTCATACTCACGTTCCCTCCGTTTTTAAACCCATGAAGTTGTTTGGTTATTTTATTAAGCCACTGGTGGTAGCCTTCATAGTGTTGTTAACATCATGGTCTGTTTAATTTACGCGGTTAGCTCCCATCCCCTCACTCCCCCCATCACTTCTGCTGAGGTACATCTTGGTTCATGTTTATTCATGTTTATCCTGCCTTTATAAATAACTCAAGCCTAATACTCTTTCCTCGCTCTGTTTTCCCCACAGCAACGACAACCCTGTGGGATGAGTTTGGTTGTGAGGGAGCAACTGACCTAAAGTCGCTCAGAGTGACTGACCTAAAGTTCATGCCTAAAGTGAGACTAGTACTCGCAATCTCCCTGTTTCTAGCCTAGTGCTTAACCAACAACCCAAATTGTCTTTCATGTTGTCGTCTTGTGACTCCCTTGTTGAAATTTGAGCAATGGAAGTGTTTCTTTATTATTCCTCTGAACAGATCAGCTTAAAAGAGAAGAACTCTTGATTGTGAGACCATTTTAAACTTTCCATTTAGGATTATTATAATCCGCATGAGTTGGAAGTACTGTAGCACTTATCTTCTTCCATCCTTAGCAACACTGAAATGGCCAATATTTTTGGTATTTTTATTGTTCTCAGTAGTCAGATCCAGGAAGGTTAAAATGATCTTAATTATGTGTTTAGTGGTATCCTTCCCAAAGTAATGATGGGTATATCATCAGTGAGGAAGAAGCTGGTGTGTGTACTATATGAGAGGACAGGACAAACATGGCACTCATTGTACTGGGATTGTCAGGGGGAACTTCGTATTGGCTGCTGTCCATAGGAACCAACCTGGGCTCCTGCTAATGGGAAAATGAGACCTTGTATGGATGATAGAGGTCTGCACGCCTCCTGTGTATGGGAAATGTGCGCTACACATTCTGTGACCTGCGTGAAACATTTGAGAAGATAGAAGGGATGACAAAGGACAGCAAAGTTAGTTCTGAAAATGAAATCCTTAAAGTGTGGAATTCTCTGCCAAATAATTTTAAATCAATGAAAGCACTTGGGATTACTTTCCTTACTTTGTTTGGATCATCTTATGCTTGTGAGCAGCTGTTTTCAACTTTGAATTATATCAAATCTGACACCAGAAACAGACTAACAGATGACCTAAGTGCTGCATGTGTTGCTCTCAAACTTACAAAGTATGAGCCAAGGTTAGACAAATTATCAGCATGCATGCAACAGCAAAAATCATATTAATTGTTCAAAAGCATGCCAAATGCAAACTTTTACCTTTCAATAAAAAGTTGTTTGTATCATTGAAAGCTCTGTTATTGTGTTTTTCTTTTAAGACAAAAGATGTTAATGTATGAGTTGTTTTTTCTAAACTAAAACCTCAGTATTCAGATTAAATTGCCATGTTGGCACTTTGCGATAAATAAGTGAGTTTTGGGTTGGAGTTTGGACACTCAGTCTCTAAAAGGTTCGCCATCACTGTTATCATGAACCTCTTCATTAGCAGATTAGAAAGTATGACCTGAACTCTGTTAGCCTACATCTTCACCCTGATTCACCTTCTGTTATGGGAGATAACTTTTACGGTGGCTCATTGAGCTGGAAAACTCAATGCCTTATGAAGAAACATATGTGGAGATTCTTATGAAGAAACCCTTCTGTACTTTTCATAGGAGCAAAGTACTCATGTCCCAGATATTTAATTCCTTCCAAAGTCATTCTTGAACATTCTCTCGAATCCCCATGCCACCTTTTTTCTAACCCAACACCATTGAAAATATTGTTTTATTGACTTCCGGTGGCTCCGCAGGCGTCGCCACAGCCTCCTTTGGAGGCTCCGTTCCCTGGGTTTTGTCAAGCCGCAAAACAGCAAACATCAGCTGTTTTTTGCGGTGAAAAATCCCCCCTTCGGGTGAAGAAGGGGTGAAGAGCATCGGGCACGGGTTGAGCTCCTCTAAAAACCCCCTGAAAAAGTTTTCAGGGGGAAAGAGTGAGAGCTCCCCAGGCGCCTGAAGACGCTCCTGCCCAGGGACGCTTCTGTCTTCAGACAGAAATAGACGCCGCGACCATTCCTGCTTAAACAGATACTTAAGAGAGATCTACATGCAGGCAGAATGAATACAGGAGTTTCATATTGCAAGTAATTTTTTATATTCTATTTTTGATTACAATTATTTTTACAATCCACATAATAGTATTCAAGATGGCGATCGCTTTCACTGTAAAAGGAAAGTGACGGGAAAGCGAAAGTGATTTTTTTTCTTTCTTCTTAGAACAAAGCCAGAGCAATCGTTTTAATTATTTTGATTTGAAAGAAGATAATCTACTGGCCAAAAGCTAATTGTTGACTATTTGGAGATGAGATGACTGGTTTTCAAACTGTTTTTTTTTAAGAGAAAGATAATTTGATCCAGCTGAATATTTTTTAAAATGGAGTCGAACTCATACTTAAATTGTAAACCTATTTTGGATTGCATTTGTGAAGCTAAAGAAGAAATATGTGCTATAATGAAAGAGTTTAAAGAAGAAATATATGCTATAATGAAAGAGTTTACTACAGATTTAATGGCTAGAATTTCTCTTTTAAACTTCAAAATTGATTCACAACCGTTTGCTGATTACTCTATAAAACAAACTACACAAGAAGAGGATTTAACTGAGAATAAAGAGAAACTGATTTTGCCTGATAAGCAGTTCACCTATGGTTTTGAGGACCAGGAAAAGCAAAGACTGAGATTTGAAATGTTCCAGCAACGAAATTTTATGGTTAAGAGAAATAGAGGACTAATGCAAAGGCCAAGATGGTTTATATCGACTCAAATGATATTGCAAGCAATAAAAAGAGACTTATTACTTGGAAGGGAAGCTTTGTTATGGAAATCTACCTGGCAGAAGAAGAAGCCCAGAATTCGACTGAAAAGAAGTGAAATTGAATATTTTATGCAATGAATTAAAGGCAAAGAATTATGGACTGATTTAAGGACTAAGTTTATGAGCAAGAGACATGAGAGGGTGATTAATGGAAGATATATATTAAATTGACTAAGAATGTATTTTTTGAATTGATGTGTTTATTGACATGAAAATTATTATTTTTAATAAGATGATTTGTTTGTTTGATGTCCAATGGATTGAACTGAAAAGAAGTGAAATTTAAAATTTTATGTAATGAATTATGGGCAATTTAGAATTATGGATTGACTTAAGACTTAAGACTTAAGGATTAAGATTATGAGTAAGATGTAAGAGAAATGGGTGATTAATGGAAGATATATATTAAATTGATTAAGAAGGTTTTTTTTAATTGATGGGTTTATCGACATGAAAATTATTATTTTTAATAAGATGATTTGTTGGTTTGATGTCCAATGGATTGAACTGAAAAGAAGTGAAATTTAAAATTTTATGTAATGAATTTTTTTTTATAATATTTTTATTAGTTTTATAGTTATAATAGAACAAAAAATAGTTACTACAATATAATTGTGTATAGTATACATATATCATAAGGCACCTCACCAACCACATCCCCCTCTACCTCCTCCCTTTCAACTTCTATCCCCCCACTTTCTCTACCTCCCTCACTCTCCTCATTCCTCCTACAACTCCCTACTTCCCTTCTCCTTCACTCCTCAAACTCCTCCTCCTCCTCAAATGTGGTTCTGAGCTGCCGCTAAAACAATCCATATCTAAACTTATATAACACAATTAAATATTAGATATTACAAATAATAAAATTATGAATCCCCCCCAACCACACCACCCCGACTTCCCAGAGCGAATACAGGGTAAGAACACAAGAAAACCCACTAAATTACCCCAAAATATTATTTAAAACCTATTGAAAATACTATATTTTACAACCTAACAGATAAATATTTAGTTATATGCTAAGTACAATTTCTTAAAATGATATCTCCCTTGTATATAGTCTATCCATCTTTTCCAATCCATCATATATTTCTCATTTGAATGATCCTTCAAATATGCAGAGATTTTGGCCATTTCTGCCATATTTGTTACTTTCAAAATCCATTCTTCAATAGATGGTAATTCTGGCTTCTTCCAGTATTGTCCCACCAACAATCTTGCTGCTGTAATCAAATTCAAGATTAAGTTTGTCTCTCTGGTGGTACAGTCTTTTATAATACCAAGTAAAAACATCTGTGGTAAAAATTCAATACGTTTTTTCAAGATATTTTGAAGAATCCACCATATTTTTATCCAAAAAGCCTTAATTTTTTTACAAGTCCACCATACAGGAAAATAAGTAGCATCCGTACTATCACACCTCCAACACTTAGCTTGTAAATTAGGATACATACATGATAATTTTTTTGGATCCAGATGCCACCTGTAGAACATTTTATAAAAATTTTCTCTTAAATGAGTCGCTCGTGTAAATTTTACATTTTTCACCCAGATCCTTTCCCAAGTATCCATCATGATTGGTTGTCCAAAATTTTGTCCCCATTTTATCATACAGTCCTTAACCAACTCAGTTTCAGAATCAATTTCTATCAATACATTATACAATCTTTTAATATGCATGGGCCTTTGATCTATAACTTGTTTAATTAAATTTTCATCTGTAGAAGATAGGCCCATCTTAAAGTCTTTTTTCCATCTAGACTCCAATTGTGCATATGGAAACCAAGTATAAACAATTCCTTCGTCCCTTAACATATTCAAAGACTTCAGTACTAGCAAATTCCCTTCTTTAATTAGGAGTTTCTCATAAGGCACCACATCTAAAACTTGTGATCTATTTATATTCTCTACTGCGTGTCTGGGAACTGTCCAAAAAGGAATCTTTGCATTTAATTTATACTGATACTTTTTCCAGACACGCAGCAGAGCGCTTCTCAATATGTGCTCTTTGAAGCTCCTATCCACCTTTTTGTCATAAACCAAATATGCATGCCAACCATATAATAAACCGTACCCTTCAATATTCAATATTCTGTCATTCCAATCACTTATCGCTACTAAAGCAGCAGCATGATAGTACAACTTAAAATTGGGCATTTTCAAACCACCTCTTTCCCTTATATCCTGAATAATTTTTAATTTAATCCTCAGTTTCTTGCCATTCCAGACAAATCTATTAATACCCTTCTGCCACTCCTCCAAATTCGCATCTTTTTTAAGTATAGGTAGCATTTGAAAAAGAAATAAAAATTTTGGCAATACATTCATTTTAACTGCTGCTATCCTACCCAACAAAGATAATTGTAATTTAGCCCATTTATCCAATTCTATTTGTATCTTATTCCACAAAACTTTGTAATTGTTTTTATATAACTTCCCATTAGAAGCTTCAATATCAATCCCTAAATATTTAACTTTCTTAACTATTTCACAACCCGTTATTCTTTCCAAATCTTGTTTTAAGTTACCATCCAAATTTTTTGCTAACATCTTTGTCTTAGATATGTTTAGTTTAAAACCCGATACCTTACCATAATTTTTAATTAACTCCATCAAAATCTGTACTGACTGCTTTGGTTGAGACAATGTCACAAGCAGGTCATCAGCAAAAGCACATAATTTATAATCATGTTGTCTAATCTGTATACCTTTTAAATCATCTACTGTTCTTATCTTATTCAATAAGACCTCTAGCGTTAAAATAAACAACAATGGAGATAAAGGACATCCCTGTCTAGTACCTTTCTCTATCTTAAATGAATCTGTTAAATGCCCATTCACAATAATCTGACCTGTTTGTTTCTGATAAACAGCCAATATGGAATTAATAAACTGATCCCCCATTCCCATCCTAACTATTAACTTTTTCAAAAACAGCCAGTTCAGTCTATCAAAAGCTTTTTCCGCGTCCAAAAACATAAGAACTGCAGGTACCTGGATATGCTTGTCCAAATATTCTAATATATTAATAAGTTGTCTAACATTAGTTTTCATCTGTCTCCCTTGCAAAAAGCCAGTTTGATCTGAATGAATTATTGTTTGTAAAACTTTCATTAGTCTGTTAGCCAAAATTTTAGCAAAAATCTTATAATCCGTATTCAACAATGAAATAGGTCTAAAGTTTTCTGGTTTAGCATTATCTCTTCCCTCTTTGGGAATTAAAGAAACATAAGCCGTTTTCCACGAAGGTGGAACCTGACCACCCTCCTGTATATTGACAAATAACTCTCTAAGAGGTTCCACCATTTCCATTTGAAGATGCTTATAATAAACTGCCGTTAAACCATCCGTCCCAGGAGATTTTCCCATTTTCAATTGTTTAATCACCGAAATTATTTCATCTGATGTAATTAATCTATTTAGTCTATCTCTTTGTTCACTAGTAATTGTCAATACATTCTCATTTTGCAAAAAATACATCTATCTCGTTCCCTTGTATCTTATCTTCAGCATATAACTTGGAGTAAAATTCTAAAAAGGCTTTTTTAATAGTTTCTTGTTGAAATACCACCTTCCCTCTATATTCTATTTTATCAATGATGCGGGATTTTTGTTTTTTCCTTAGTATATAGGCCAACCATCTGCCAGGTTTATTAGAATTAAAAATGTATTATGTTTAACGTATTGCATATTCCTAGCAACTTGGTCGGCCATCAACAAATCAAATTGTTTCTGTAAAATCTTAATCCCCTCTTTAATATTTTTATCATCTGGTCTCTTTACTAAAAGTTGCTCTTTCTTTCTTATTTCCTCCTCTAATTCCTTCCTTTTTTCCTCCCGTTTACGTCTATACCTTTTATTCATATCAATTAAAACCCCACGCATAAAAGCTTTACTAGCATCCCACACCATTTCTATTGTTGTACCCTTATGAAGATTTAACATAAAAAATTCCTTCATGGCACTTTTACATTCAAGCACGTTTGAGTCATATTGAAACAAGTTTTCATTGAGTCTCCAAGATCTTCTAGGAGTCTGGCCCACCATTAACTCCATCAAAACCGGATTATGATCTGATAAAACTTTAGGCAAAATTTTTACCTTCCTTACCCCAGAAATAAAGTCACTTGTAGTTAGTATAAAATCAATTCTAGAAAATGGTTGGTGTCTATCAGAAAAAAAGTAAATTCTTGCTCTTTACCATTTCTTTCTCTCCATATATCTATCAAATCAAAATCATCCTTAATATCAAAAAAAGATTTAGGCAGCAAAGAACGTGTTTGAGGGATTGGTGATGTTTTCCTCTTGTCTAAACTAATATCCATAACTCCATTCCAATCTCCCATTAGAATACAAGACCTATAATCAAATTGTGTTAATTTTTTATGTATTAATTTATAAAACTTTCCTTGGTGTTGATTTGGTGCGTAAATACCCATCAGAAGAGCTTTCTTCCCATCTATTAAAATTTCAATTGCTAAAAATCTGCCTTCAACATCTGCTTCTATTAACTTAGCGTTTATGTGATTTTTAACATAAATAACAATTCCATTCTTCTTCTCTTTAGCCGCTGCCACAAAATGTGAACCTAATTTATTATTTATCAAGTATTTCTGATCACTAGATCTAATGTGTGTTTCTTGTAGGCAGATTACATCATTTTTACATTGAGTCAGATAGTGAAATATCTTTTTCCTCTTCTGAGGAGAATTTAGACCGTTAACATTCCATGTCAAATATTTATTTGACATGGCCAGATTGAGAAAGCTTTTGCAAGACCAAATCAATTTTCGCCATTTTCTTCTTTGGTCTAGCTCCCATGGTGTTGTATCTGGCCCTTCTCAGCTGAGTGAAATCCACATAAATATTTCTTTAAGAGTTTTATTTAACACATTTCAAAAGATTCACTTCAAAGCAAGCTGCTGGCAGTTTGTTGGCCGGAACGGCCAATTCTGATTTATTTACATTTAGATTAAACATTCTCCCACCTTCCAATTAACTCACTCTTTATCTCTTACATTGTCCAAGACTTCATTAATCTTCCGTAGATTTCAAAAACACCAGAAAACTGATTTCTAACGAACTCGGTGATGCATCAGACTGCCTCTTGATATTAACGTTGCTCGTGACAAAGACTTAGTTCCTTCTTCCTCTTCTAATATAGTTTTCAATACGTCACTTCCTTTTTCCACTTAACTGACTCCTCCGCCTATCAAACCTTCGGAATCTCGGATCAAGCCATCTAGCTTCCTGATCCGAATCTGACTCATCACTTTGAGAGTCTGACTCATCCTGCATACAAATCTCCTCATTGTCTAGCTCGGCTGATGGGAGGGGAAAATACCCAGAGGGGCCTGGTTGTGCTTCGTCATCCTCTGATATGTACCCAGCCTGTCTAGAGACACTCACAACACATGGCTTCCAAACTTGCAGATGTGCGTAATTGTTGTTCTTTTTCTTGTTCTTCCATACGCTTGGTAGCTGATCTAGTTTGCCTTTGATCTTTAGATTTCTCTATTTCCAGGGGTTGGAAAATGTCAATACTCTGTACGGGCAACTCCATCGAAGCTCCTCCAGCTGCTGGGGGGGGTTGTGAGTCTGAAGATTGTAGTTGTAATAGTTCCATCCCTTCTTCTTTTGACAAATCTGCATTTTTTGGTATCGGGGATGGGGGTCTACCAGCCTTCAGCACGTTCTCAGCAAAATCTTTCACTTTTGCAACAGAATTCAAATAATATCTTTTACCCTGATATGATAATGAAAGTCCAGCTGGAACCTCCCATCTATATTGTAAAGCACGTATTTTAAGCTCAGCAACCAAAAATGCATAGTCCTTTCTAGCTCTCAACATCTTTGGAGGAATCTCCTTCAGAACCACAACTTCCTGACCAGCAACATTTAATATCTTATTATAAGATATTGTAAGAACATGATTTCTAAATCTCCTTGTTACAAAATAAATAACAACGTCTCTAGGTAAATTTCTTTGTCTTGCAATCCGTGAATTAATTCTGTATATTCTATCAATTTGCCAGGAAAAATTCTTGACAGCATCGTTTAAAATTTTTTCGAAAGCTTCCTCAAAGATTCTTCTCAAATCATCCTGAGTCTCATTTAGTACCTCCCTCAGGCCCCTAATTCTAATAGCAGACATCATCTGATTGTATTGCACCATCAAAGCATGATCATATAATTCACTTTTCATTTGTTGCTCGACCTCCTCAACCTTTTCTTCAATACCCTCCCAGACCCCCTTAACAGCTTCCACAATATCCTCTCTTATTTCCATATTATGGGTCTGGATTGTTGCCTTAATTTTTTCCAGTTCATCAGATACACCTTTGCCTTGGTTCTCAATCTTATTCTCCAAATCCTCAATCTTACTCTCCAACTTTTTCTCCATTTTATCAAACCTTTTTTCAAATCTTCTCTCCAAATCCTCAGTCAAATTAAGAGTCATTGTTGACAATGCAGCCTGTAGATCTTTCACA
Organism: Bothrops alternatus; assembly: GCA_034064705.1. NCBI lineage: Eukaryota > Metazoa > Chordata > Lepidosauria > Squamata > Viperidae > Bothrops > Bothrops alternatus. The sequence goes on along the minus strand of JARGCV010000257.1, from coordinate 3,471,761 downwards.
GTAAGCATTTCTGAAGAAGCTTGTATAGGCAAAGGGTGAGATTCTATAGTTGCTGAAGAAGGAGGGGGAGCAAAAGAGCTGGTCACTGCTTTAGAGGGCTGAGCTGGAGAAGATACCACCTTTGAGGAAACTAACTTAGTTTGTCTAGAAGTCATTTTGTTCAAACCAACATTTTTACCAAAATATATCCTCTTATCTTCTTGAATTACAATTTATAAGATTTTAAAATGTAAATCTGAGCCATCTCATAGCGATCGCTCTAAACGCTTGAGAAAAAAAGAAAAAAAATCACTTTCGCTTTCCGGTAACTTTCTCTTTACAGTAAAAGCGATCGCCATCTTGGATACATTATGTTGATTGTAGAAATACGTGGTCAGAAGTAAAATATAAAGAAATACTTGAAGTACTAGACTCCTGTATTCACTCCGCCTGCATGTAGGTCTCTTTAAAAAAGTTTTCCTCGAGCAGGAGCTGGTCGCGGCGTCTGAGCCTGTTTACAAACAGGAACGTCTCTGGGTAGGAGCTTCTTCAAGCTTCTTCCTAGGGAGTTCTCACTCTTCCCCCCTGATAGCTTTACCAGGGGGATTTCAGAGGAACTCAACCTTAGCCTGATGCTCTTCACCCCTTCTTTGCCCGAAGGGGGGGGTTTATCACCGCAATAAAACAGCTGGTGTTCGCTGTTTATGCGGCTTAACAAACCCAGAAGAACGGAGCCTCCAAAGAGGCTATAGCGACGCCAGCGGAGCCACCCGGAAGTCCCCAATTTTATGTAATGAATTATGGGCAATTTAGAATTATGGATTGACTTAAGACTTAAGGATTAAGATTATGAGTAAGATGTAAGTGAAATGGGTGATTAATGGAAGATATATATTAAATTGACTAAGAAGGTTTTTTTTTAATTGATAGGTTTATCGACATGAAAATTATTATTTTTAATAAGATGATTTGTTGGTTTGATGGATTAAGATTATGAGTAAGATGTAAGAGAAATGGGTGATTAATGGAAGATATATATTAAATTGACTAAGAATGTATTTTTTTGAACTGATGGGTTTATCGATATGAAAATTATTATTTTTTACAAGATGATTTGTTTGTTTGATGTCCAATGAATTGAAATGATTTAAGGTTTGATATTAGATTGATTGATTGATGGATTAGATATGTATAGGATAGATTAATATTTTATTCTAAATAAGGGATATTTGTATAAGAAGATATAAATAAGTTCTATGATAAAATTAAGGAATTAGAATACTCGAACTGAAAAGGTTGAATAAATTTAAGTTAGAATCGGATTAAAGAGACTGTTTTTAGCATATAGTTTAAATATTTTTTTGTTAGGATTATATAATAACTTTGTTTGATGTACTGGGTTTTCTTTGTTTTACCCTGTATTCATTTTGGGAAGTCCGGGGGGGGGGGGCTAGGATAGGGAAAAATTTTTTTTTCTTCTTTTCTTTGTTTTTCAAATTTTAAATTATAAAATTAATTAAATATTTTGGAATAAGGTATGTTATCTAAGGGATTAAGAGAGGGAATACTAGATGTATTGATTGAAATATGTACAAATATATTGGTTTTGGATATTTGTTTACCCTAATACCACGGTGTGCCTTGAGCTTTTTTTTCTGTAAAAATTAAAAAACCAATAAAATTTATTTTTTAAAAAAAGAAAATATTGTTTTATTCTATGAATTTTCATTGTGTTCTCACTAAAGAGCATGATGCCTACCACTCCCCCAAGGTTGGCCAAACTGCCATGCCCGTTTCTGATCTGCTTCCCATATTGGAGTTAGGCTGAGCAACCATATAAGGTCAGCACTGTATGTTCATCCAACACTATAGACTAGACGTTTGCTTCCAGAAAGATACTGCTCTCTCTTCAGTCAACTTATGATGACTAGATCATTCCTCAGGTAAGGCGCTTTTAACAAGCTTCATTCATTTATATGAATTATTAAGACCACAAAGAAAAAGAACTGGTTATTATCCTGTAATGCAGTTATTTCAGTGGTAATCTGCCTTTATGTAACCTGCCTTTCTTCTCTGCATAGCTTCATTTTTCCTTTAGGTATGTGGTATTGGTCTTAAGAACTAATTACTGAGCAGCATTCCCACTAAACTATTTTGTGAGCTCTAAAAGACTCCAAACAGGTCTCTATAAAAAGCATGAAACTTATGTGTGTGAATTTGTAGTTAAGTATTCAAGGAATTGTAATTAAAATAATTAGTTTCTTTTCATGAATCTTTCAAATCTCCTATCATTTACTCATTTATTGTTCCTTGATCCTCATTTTGTTCTTCTTTTGTACACCCCTTATCAGTCCTCTATTATTCAAGCTAATATTCGGAGCCCCAGAGTCTGCATACTTTCGGAATTTGCCATATTCTTACTTTACTTTTGCTTAAATATGCTGGGTTTAGCATCTTTTCAGTAAGACATCATAATACATATGCTTGTGTACTTTTTTTAAATCACACAGGGATGGGAACATTAAAGATAGATTTTGTTGGAGAACTGAATGACAAAATGAAAGGATTTTATCGAAGTAAATACATCACCCCTTCTGGAGATATGCGGTTTGCTGCTGTTACCCAATTTGAGGTATGAAATCCTTTGATTTGTAAATTTCCTGGCCTGTTAATATTAATTGGATGTAGCAACCTGGGTTTCTTAAAAATTCTCTTCAATTTTGCAGTTCTGCTTCTGATTTTCTTTTTTACAAAGCTAAAAATATGCTTTCCCCACCTTTTGATTGTTTATGTATATGTATCCTTTTGAATATTGAATATGATAGTTCTTATATGGGTCTGTCAGAATGTCTCAGTTAGCCTGTTTTGGCTTTTTAATGCTGCTCTTTTCTTTCTTGCAGGCCACTGATGCTCGCAGGGCCTTTCCTTGCTGGGATGAGCCGGCCATCAAGGCAACTTTTGATATTTCATTGGTGGTTCCCAAAGACAGGGTAGCTTTGTCAAATATGGTAAATAGTTTAATAACTTAAAGTCATATCACAGTGGCTTGACAAACAGAAAAAAGTTACTGCAAGGCATGACCTGAGGTTTGGATGGCATGGCTTTCTATGGTTCAATAATGTTGGGGTTTTTTTGTATTATATTTTGTATTATTTTTTTACACAAGCATAAGTCACTCAATAATTGGTAAACAGTGTGTTGTCTGGGTTACATTTGTAAAAACACTCCTTAACGATTGATTTCTATAGTCTGTATTCCATATATTAATTTTGGTTGATTTCCTCTTTCCCCAAAACATCCTTTTTTTCCAAACATTGAGTTAATACAATTCTTATTGTTTTAATAAATGACAATTTAGTATATATTTTTTCCAATATTCCTAAAAAATAATCATCATATTAATACATTTCTTTTCTTTTCAGTCATTTGGATTGCCTTATCATTGATCCTGTTATAATCCTTATTTTAGTTTATTTCTTCCGCCAAATTCTAAATATTCTTACTGGTAAAGGTTTTCTCAGTGATTAGTTACATTTACATTGACAGACTTAATTCTATTTTTTCCATATAAGCCATCTCACATTTTTACGTTTCTTAAGTAATGGATATAAGAGTAAAAAGAAAGGGGAAAAGAAGAAGAATGAAAAAGAAATAAAAAAATAAAAAATAAGTGAGGCAAGCAGTAATAACGGAACATAAGAAATAACATAGTACTTAGAATATATATCCCTCCTAGATTAATAGTATTTATTTTCTCAAATTTCTTATTCTTTTTAATCATAGCTAAGAATATATTTAATCTTTAGACATTCTATTCAATAGATCTAGTTATCTAATCCCTTAACTCTAATTCAAAGCATTATATATATGAATTCAGTCACATTTAAGTATCTAAAACATTTCATCCCTCTTAGAGTGGTGTGTTTCAAATTTTTTCTATTTCTTTAACCATATACAAACACATGTTTCTTTTTTAAGTATTCTCTCTGATATGTCCCATCATCTATTTTCTTAGTTTCCATCTTAATCTTTTCTCCAGCATGAGAGGATGTAGAATCCACCGGTGGGTAATCATAGCCTTCCTGCTCAGCTTAGACTAAGTCAGAACTTTAGCCACGCCTCCTTCAGGGAGTGCCTTCTGCTCCCAGTTTTGACTTAGTCTACAGCTCAGCAGTACCTAAATTTTGGAGGCTCCTTAGCTAATAGGCCTAGTCAGGATTTGAATTGTAGGATTTTAGCTATTTCACTCAATTGATGATTCAAAAATTTTTCCATTAGTTTTAATTTGGTCTGATTGAATTTCTGTTTCTAAAAGAGTTTTAAATTGAGGATTGGCTGCAGTAGGTGAGGGCCTTTGGACTCAAAGGCCTGAGAGGCTTGGGCCTAGAGGCTTGGGGTTTTTTTCCCTCACTAGTGGAGCTACCGCCAACGCAGGATCGGCATACGCTCCCTCACAGGAGCGTCCCTGGGGAGATTCCTTCCCCTCGCTTCTCGATCGGAGGACGACACGGCTTTTCTTCTGCCGGATAGCAGCGCGGCTGCTACAGCCAACAGCAAGTGATTCTCGGAGTGGGGGAAAGCGATCCTCGATACCCACAGAGGGTGGGGAGGGCTCCGTGACCATTCCTTCTTGTTTGTGGCCGTTTTTTCAAAGTTTCTGATTGCCAGCCGTTTGCGGAGCCGCGTGTGTGAGTCAGGGCCGCCATTTTGGTTTCAGGCGCGGCCGCCATTTTGAGGACAGGTCCGGAGGCTTTCTGGCTGATGCGGCCGCCATCTTAGGAGGCGCGGCGCCCTTTGTTGTCCGAGAGGCCAGGCCGCCTTTTTGTTTTTGGGTGCGACCATAATTTAAGGTGGCTGGTTAAAGGCTTGGTTGCAGGGCTTGCACCTGCTTGCCGTTTTTAGTGCCTGCGGAGTCAGGCCTTACCGGGGGGAGTGTAAGAGAGAGTGAACGGATTAATCTTCCGGAGAGTAAAATTCCTTTCTCGTTTTCAAGGGTTATTGCTAGTATTAGTATAGAACTTTAGCGGACGTTATTGCAGTTTATTGCTGTCCAAAGGGGATTTATTACCACCTGTTGTACCTAGTTGTGACCTTTAGTCACTTGGCCTAGCAGGAGAATTTAGTGATTCTACTGACTGTGACTGCCATTGCTTCAGTGCAGAATTAGGGTAGGTCTCCCTTCTCTGCCAGTAGGATCTGCGTCCTTGGGTTCTCCCCCCTTCGTCTGGATACCTTTACCGGACCATCCAGACAGCATGGCAGACAGTGCTTCGCCCCAGGCATACCAAGGCTCAGGCACCCCCCCTACAACGCAAAAGCGCAGATCTACTGATTTGGAAGCGGGGGGGGGAGAAGAAGGCTAAAACTAAGCACCTGGTTATGAAGGAGCCGTCGAAGGCAGCCGAGCGAGAGGCCACGAGGAGGCACCAGGCGCTGGAGAGAGAGTTCTCCAATGCCCAGAGGCTCAGAGCCAGTGGGGCTGAAGTGGTTTCCCCCACCCCATTGGACACTCCTATTCCATTTGATCCACAATTGGAATCTGGGCAGCGTTCTAGACCATGGTCTCCTCCGGGGGAAACTGAACAGGTTGGTTCCCCTCATTCGATTCCATCCTCTCCTGAACACCTTGGTTCTGCAGCCACCCATGTTGAGGCGGGGTCTAGTGCCAGGGATCAGCGTAGTCAGTGGTCAGACCAATTCCACTCGTTTATGCAACAGGCATTTGATCAGTTCATGTCTTCCTCCAGGGGTCCTCCTCTCCCTCAAGGTTCCTTGCCTTCATCTGTGCTCCCTCCCCATACGGGGTGGGCCGCAACCCAGGCTTCTGGTGTCTCAGAGACTTCTTCACAGGTAGCAGAGGAGGGATCTGTGGACCTGGAGATGACTGACATCCCGATGTCGGAGGATGAGGACGCTGCCCCGGAACAGGCATCTACCTCAGGTTTATTCGACCCCGCTTCCTTTCGTTCTTTCCTTCTCAAGGCCTGTGCTACGGTAAACCTTTCAGCTGCCAAGGTGGCTAAGCCCGCCTCCTCTGATGAGGAGGATGAGTCCAACCCTCTTTTTATCACTCCGGTGACTGAAGAGAAGCAGATTCCTTGTCCCAAGGTTTTTCGCTCCACGGTACAGTCACAGTGGGCGTCACTAGCGACTGTCCCCTCTCCCAACAATATGGAGAAAAAGTTCTTTAATGTTTCCTCCCCCTTTGCCTCCATCTTGGAGGTACCGTTGGTAGACGAGCCACTAATATCTCTCTTTTCCACTTCCGCCATTCCAGGGGACATGGCTGAGGCCCTGAAAGCTGAGGACAAAAAGTTTGAGTTCTCACTCCGTCGGGCTCATCAATCCTCGGCCTGGTCAATCAGGGCTGCCACCTCGGTCTCCTTCTTTGCCAGGGCCTCTATCATGTGGCTTCGGGAGCTACAATCGAGTGTCCCACCTGAACAGGTACGCACACACCAGACATTGACCAAGCTGCTCACTACGGCGGAGTACATGGCGGATTCATCTTTATTCGCCACAAGGTACTCAGCCAGATCAATTGGGGCAACAGTGGCCTCACGGAGGCTTCTATGGCTGAAACAGTGGAGGACAGATTTGAAATCTAAGTGGCGGCTGTTCACCTCTAAGTATTCAGGTTCAAAGTTGTTTGGGTCCATTCTTGAACCATATATTATTGAGAGCAAGGATAAGCGGGAAATCCTAGCTCATCCTTCTAAAAAATCGGACAAACGTCCACAGCAGGAGTTCCGTAGACAGGGTTTCCGCCAGGGCGGTTCCTGGGAATGGAGGCAGCCCTTTCGTGGAGGGCAGTCCTGAGATTGGCCCAGAAGCTCGCGATCCTTTCCCTCCAGGCAGGATCGTTACCAGGACCGCCCTACCTCAGGCAGGGGCCAGTTTCAATCAAAACGACCCTTTAGGAGTGCGGTGGGTTGCCTGTACAGGCGGTCCAAGTGACGCCAGGGACAGTCCCATTGGAGGTCGCCTGGCGCTGTTCAGCGACGTGTGGCAGGCAACTACGACCGACTCTTGGGTAAGAGAGACAATAACACACGGCCTAGCCATAGAATTTTACTTCCCTCCGCCAAGTCACTTCATAAAATGCCCTGTCTCACGCAATCCAGCCAAAGCGCGGCTGCTAATATTGGCCATAGACCACCTTGTAGAAATAAAGGCTATAGAACAGGTTCCTCCAGGACAGGAAAAACAGGGGTTTTACTCCATTCTGTTTGTTGTACCCAAGGCATCGGGGGGTTGGAGAGCAATTCTCGACCTCAAAAGGCTAAATTACTTTGTGGTCTACAAAAGGTTCAAGATGCAGTCCCTCAAATCCATCTTGGCCAGCATCCGAAAGGGGGACTTGCTTTCATCCATAGATCTGACAGAGGCATACTTACACATACCAATCAGGCAGGAGCATCAGCAGTTTCTCCGATTCTGCCACACAAATCGACACTTCCAATACAGGGCCCTCCCATTCGGCTTGTCCTCGGCCCCTCGAGTATTCACAAAGGTGCTGGCTGTATTGGGGGCCCACCTTCGCACATTGCCTGTGCGCGTCCAATGTTATCTGGACGATATCTTGATCCTATCCAGCTCCCTTCCGTCCGCCCAAGCGGATCTACAGGTCACGCTACGCACCCTTCAGGATCACGGCTTTTCCGTGAATTACAAAAAAAGTCACCTCGTTCCCACAAAGTGTCTGTTACACCTAGGGGCGATCATAGACTCAGACGCATGCACGGTTTATCTTTCCCAGGAGCGTCAGACGAGCATCCGAAAGCTCACGCAACTCATTCGGAGGCAGGGATTGGTCACTAGTGCAGCTATCCCAGCTCCTGGGGAAGATGGTCTCGTGCATGGGGATCGTTCCCTGGGCCAGGCTTCACTCCAGAAGTCTCCAATGGTTTCTTCTTCCCTTCCAACGGCAAAATCTAAGTGCGTCTTTAAGAAGGGTCAAGGTTCCACAACAGGTCCTCTCATCTCTCCTGTGGTGCACTTCGTCCGCCATGTCCAAGGGGACACTCTTCAGGGAACCATCCAGACTTACGGTGACCACCGACACCAGCCTGTTCGGTTGGGGGGCTCACTTTCAGACACATCTTGCCCAGGGCAGGTGGTCACAACAGGACTTGGAACACAACATCAATTGGCTCGAGCTCAGGGCCGTTCATCTAGCTCTTCTTCGCTTCTCCTCTCTTCTGGCAGGTCGTCACGTTCTGGTCCTAACGGACAACGTAGCAGCCAAGGCCCACGTAAACAAGCAGGGAGGGACCAGATCGGCGGCTCTCATGCAGGAGGCCCGGGAACTAGGCCTGTGGGCAGAGTCACATCTAGGTTCCATCAAGGCGGAACATATCTCGGGGGAGGCGAATTGCCAGGCGGATTCGCTCAGCAGAGTCACAGTGGATCACTCAGAGTGGAAACTGGATCCGGCTCTGTTCGAGGAAATCTCGGACAGGTTCGGCCGCCCCCTCCTGGATCTATTCGCGTCTCCGGCGAACACTCAGCTTCCCTGGTTCCTTTCCAGGTTTCCAGCAAGGGGAGCGGAGGGAATGGACGCCCTCAGGTGCAGGTGGCCACAGGGGCTGCTTTATGTCTTCCCTCCCCTTCCGTTGCTACAAGCAACGATCCGCAAGTTACTTCTGGAGAGAGCGGAGGTGATCTTAATTGCTCCGTACTGGCCAAGGCGTCCGTGGTTTGCAGACCTTGTAGACCTGTCGCTCTCGCCAGTGTGGAGACTCCCTCCGCATCGGGTGTCTCTCAGTCAGGGGAACCTTCAGCATCCGGACCCTTCGTGGCTACAACTAGCCGCTTGGCACTTGAGCGGGAAGGGTTAATTAGGCAATCCTTTTCGGAAGGAGTTATTTCGGTTATCCAGGCTTCACGATGCCCTTCCACTAACAGGATATATGATGCCACGTGGAGGAATTTTTCCACCTGGTGCAGTAAGCACAATTTAGATCCTCTTTCTGTTACTATTCCCAACATCCTAGAATACCTCTTAGAGGGCATGAATAAGGGTCTGGCGCTTAACACCATCCGTAGGCAGGTGGCAGCCTTACAAACGGTTCTTTCCTGCAAAAACCTTGCTCCCTTGTCACAACATCTGGCTGTATGTGCCTTTTTAAAAGGGCCTGTCGCGGTACGGGCACCTGTTGTTGACTTCATCGCCGTTTGAACCCCTGGGGTCTTGTTCACTCCGCTATCTTTCGCTGAAGGTAGCCTTTCTTGTGGCTATTACTTCAGCCAGGAGGATTTCGGAGTTGGCGGCTCTTTCGGTACGCAAGGACTTGTGCATCTTTTCAGACGACAGAGTCACCCTGCGTTTGGATCCCTCCTTTGTGCCAAAGGTTAATTCCTGGTTTCATAGGTCGCAAGACCTTGTACTCCCCAATTTTTGTCCGCATCCTTCCCATCGTCTGGAGAGACGATGGCATACTTTGGACGTTCGTCGGGCCCTGCTCCATTACGTCAAGAGGACTTTGGTTTTCTGTAAATCGGAGGCGTTATTCGTCTCATTTCAGCCATCGTCCATGGGTCAGAAGGTTTCTTCCTTGACCATTGGCAGGTGGATCAGGGCCTGTATAGCTAAGGCTTATGTTTCCTTGTCACTCCCGGTCCCATCAAACATTACAGCCCACTCCACACGGAGTGCAGCCACTTTGGCGGCCTGGCTCACTCAGGCCTCTGTGAAGGAGATTTGTAGGGCGGTGACCTGGTCTGCTCCCTCTTCTTTTGTCAAGCATTATAAAATTGACAGGTTTGCCGCAGCAGATGCCTCGTTTGGCAGGAGGGTGCTGCAGCAGGTTGTTTCTTCTCGGGAGACACTAGCCTAGACTCCCACCCGTAGGGACATGTAGGGCTTTGGTATGTCCCACCGGTGGATTCTACATCCTCTCATGCTGGAGAAGGGGCATTGTCTTACCTGAACACCTTTTCTCAGCATGAGGATGTAGAATCCACGCCCTCCTCTTACAGTCTAGGCAGGTTTCTTTGTTTGTTTGTTTTTTGTTTGGAGTCATTGGGTCAGACTTTCGTCAGGGAAGCTTCGCCTCGTCAAAACTGGAAGCAGAAGGCACTCCCTGAAGGAGGCGTGGCTAAAGTTCTGACTTAGTCTAAGCTGAGCAGGAAGGCTATGATTACCCACCGGTGGATTCTACATCCTCATGCTGAGAAAAGGCGTTCAGGTAAGACAACACCCCTTTTCTTTGCCCAGAATCTTTCTCAATCAATGTACTTTGCTGAATCCAAAGGTTTTCCCATACGATCGTAGGTGTTACTGTAGATGTAGAAAGTAAATCAATGTCTCTGTCCTACGCATTTGTCCTCTTCTTTCCATTAGATGATGTTAAAATGTAAGTTGTCTTTTCTTCCACTTGAATTAAATCATACTCTTTTATTTTGTGAAAGTCCATCTTTAAGTCTTTTTCCTCTAATTTATATTCAATCATCTCTGCTGCATTCTCCTGAGGATTTTTTTGAATTGAAATTAAATTGGAGATAAGTTGGTTTATACTTTCAAAGTTATTTTGTATTTCTTTGTGGTTTGAGATCATTGTCCTTTGAATGGATTGCAGTGTATCATATATTTCCTCTTGTAAAACATCCATTGTTTCTGTAAATATCACTTTATCTAAGCAGCTGTGTTTACTGAGACTTTGAAGGCCACAGACAGAAGTTTTATAATTTTTATAGTCCTCATCCACCAGTAGGTGTCAGCGTTGGATCATTTTTCAGTTCTTTCTAATCTTTTTCCTCCTTAAAGACTTAGATTTGCCGCTTCCAATAGCCAAAAGGGATCCCTCCCTTTTTTCACTCTCGGAGGTATTTTTGCTTCTTGGGAGTTCTTTTTTTCAGGAAAATAAGTAGGATAGAGAAAATTAGTTCTTACCCAGCTTCAAACACACTGTTTACAATCAGCTTAAGTAGAGCTTCTTGACTTCCGTTTGCTTGCAGCTGGGGCTAGACAATGGAGTTAGCTAGCCTTTCTCCTGTTGGTTTCTGGGAGGCTTCTCCTGGACCGATCAGGGAGACCGCCATCTCTCCTAGGTCCCTGGGACTACCTTCCTTCATTGCCACCTCTCCGGGGCGACTTCTGGCCCATTTAGGGTCCCCAAACAGGAAGAAACTCAGCTGAACAGCTTGGCATCCTGAATCTCTCAGCTGATAGCACTGCTTGCCGGAACAGGAAGTCTATGGTTCAATAATGTTAAGGTTAATGTAGCTTTTAAAAATCACTATATTAGAAATGCTATATTGAAAATATGGACTAGATATTAACCCAGATTGTGCCCCAAAATAACTTTATGGGTCTCAGCACAAAAAACATTTTAAAGAAAAGAAACATCAGGCAAAGAGAGATGGTTAACATATAGAGAGCTGTTACAACAAGAGCATAGAGAATGTAAAATGAAATCAAGAGATAAACTGACAATGGAGGGATTTAGTTTTCAATGGTTTTCATGTGCACAGTTAAGAGAATGATTTGAAGTAGATATCTGGACATTTGGAATTAAAACAGCACAAGACATAATTTGAAATTGAACTGCGTACAAATGATGAACATATAATATATATACTGTTCTGTCTGGCCCCTCTCAGCTCATTAAAATCCACATAAATATGTCTTTAAGAGGTTTATTTAACACATTTCAAAAGAATTCACTTCAAAGCACGCTGCTGGCATTTTGCTGGCAGAAACAGCCAAGTCTCATTTATTTACATTTAGATTAAAACATGCTCCTTCCACACCTTCCAATTAACTCACTCTTTCTTTATCACATTGTCCAAGACCTCATTATTCTCCCGTAGATTTCCAAAACATCAGAAGACTGAATTCAAATGCACGGCTCCAGATATCAGGCTACTCCTTGATTAACGTTGCTCGTGACAAAGGCGTAGTCTCTCTGTCCCCTTCTAATATAGTGTCCGATACATTACTTCCCCCCATTACTTCCTTTTTCCACTTAACTGACACCTTCGTTTATCAAACCTTCGGAATCTCGGATCAAGCCATCTATCTTCTTGATCCAAATCTGACCCCTCACTTTGTGAATCTGACCCAGACTGCCTGTAAATCTCCTCCCTGTCTGGTTCAGCTGCCGGGAGGGGAAAATACCCAGAGGGGCCTGGCTGCTCTTCCTCGGCTGCCGGGAGGGGAAAACACCCAGAGGGGCCTGGCTGCTGATCCTCATCCTCTGATACTTCCCAAGCTGGTCTAGGGACACTCACAACACTATCCCCCCCGCAGGCCCCTCCCCTCGGGGCCGTCGCAGGGGATGTGGTTTGTAGGGAAACGCAGAATGAAAATCCCAAATTAACCGAGGAGCCTCAATATCACGAGCATCGACCCAACAGCCAGCGGCTGGCCCACCCCCGGTCCAATCAACCAAATATTGGAAGCGGTCGTTGAGCCATCGGGAATCTCGGATGCCGGACACATCCAACCGGGAAACGGGAACGTGAGCACGGCGAGCTGTCGGGCCCGGATCAGGAGGTCGAAGCGGAGAATCAGGGTTAACAGGAACAAGCAAGGAGCGATGAAACACGGGATGTACACGAAGAGACCTAGGTAAAGTCAAACGATAGGTCACCGGATTGATGACCGTCTCCACAGGAAAAGGACCCAGGAAACGTTGATCAAGCTTGCGGTGAATTCGCCCTGGAAACAAGTACTTGGTGGAGAGCCAAACCCGATCTCCAACAGCTAACGGCGGCGTGTCGCGACGAGAGCGGTCTGCAACCCTCTTGTAGTCTTCCTTGGCCTTAGTCAAATGGTGCTTAACCATCTCTTGAACAGACTGGAGTTCGGTTAAATAGTCCTCTGCAACTGGAACTGGAGAATCAAGGAGCGTGAGCGGGAAAAATCTGGGATGATAGCCGTAGTTGGCAAAAAACGGAGTGGTCTGAGTGGAAGTGTGCTGAGAGTTGTTGAAAGCGAATTCGGCCACGGAGAGATATTTGGACCAATCGTTCTGTTGGTCGTTGATGAAACAACGCAAATACTGCTCCAGGATGCCAATCACTTTCTCTGTACCCCCATCAGTCTCTGGGTGATGTGTGGAGGCTAGATTGAGTTGGACTTGAAGCGCAGACATGAGTTCTCTCCAGAACTCCGAGGTGAACTGGGTTCCTCGGTCGGACACTATTTTGTCAGGCAGACTGTGTAGCCGGAAGATATGTTGAATGAACAGCTGAGCAGTGACCTTGGCTGTCGGTATTCTTCGGCAAGGAATGAAATGTGCCATCTTGGTCAGCATGTCCACCACTACAAAGACAACGGTGTAGCCGGCAGAAACAGGTAGACAAGTCAAGAAGACCATGGAAATAGCCCCCCAGGGTCTCTCCGGCGTGGGCAAAGGCTGTAATAATCCCGGAGGGGCTCCTGTGGCATGTTTTGCCTGACGGCACCGTACACAGGAATTCACATAAGACTGAACATCATGGCGAAATCTGGGCCACCAAAAAGTCCGAGACACTAAGTGGAGAGTCTTAAAGAACCCAAAATGACCTGCCGCAGGGTTATCATGGCATTGATTCAGGATGAGACCACGGAGTGGGCCTGCTGGAATATATAACAGGTTGCGGAAGCGTAATAGACCCTCGGACAAGGTCCAAGGTGAGTCGGGACCCACCTCTTGCCTCTTCTGTGCCGCAAAGTCATCTAGTTCTTGCGCTTCCCGAATCTGTCGTCGTAGATCTACCGGATCGCGCACGGCTGCGATCGATTCGATAGGCAGAATGGTTCGAAGCGGCAAGGGTTCCTTGATCTGTAGATACTCAGGTTTACGGGACAAGGCATCTGCTCTTTTGTTGTACCCTTTCGGAATGTAGGTGACTTTGAAGTTGAATCGAGCGAAGAACAAAGACCAACGGATCTGACGTTGATTCAATTTCCTGGCAGATTGCAGATATTCCAAGTTTTTATGGTCAGTCCGAACTTCAACTTGGTAACGGGCTCCTTCCAGGTGGTGTCTCCAGGTCTCAAAAGCAGTCTTGATGGCCAATAGTTCCTTTTCCCAAATGGTATAATGGCGTTCGGAGGGACTCAGTTTCCTAGAATAATAAGCACACGGGAACAGGGTGCCGCCATCTTGGCGTGTTTGAAGAAGCACGGCCCCTACAGCAACATCTGAGGCGTCGGCCTCTACTACAAAGGGACGACAAGGATCTGGATACTTGAGAATGGGTTCCTGAACAAACGCCTTCTTGAGGGTCTGAAACGCCTGTTGCTCGGCATCGCCCCACCGGAACTTAATGCCTTTCCGTAACAGTCTAGTAAGGGGCACAGTCAAGGCAGAAAATCTCGGAATGAATATCCTGTAATAGTTCGCAAATCCCAAAAGTCTTTGGACATCTTTTGCTTTACACGGTGGTTGCCAGGTTTGCAAGGCCTCAACCTTGCCAGGATCCATGGCGATGCCTTGTGGAGAAATCACATGTCCCAGAAACTCAATGGTGGTTTGATAGAATTGACATTTCTCTAACTTGGCGTAAAGGTGATGCTCTCTCAAGCGTTGCAGAACTTGACGGAGATGCTGGAGTTGAGTTGCTCGTGACGGGGAGTAAATCAGGATGTCATCGAGGTAAACCACCACAAATTGATCTAATAAATCCCGGAAGATGTCATTCATAAAATGTTGAAAGACGGCCGGAGCATTGGTGAGTCCAAAGGGCATGACGGTATACTCAAAATGACCATACCTGGTCCCAAACGCGGTTTTCCACTCGTCCCCCTCTCTGATGCGAACCAGGTTGTAAGCACCCCGTAGATCTATCTTGGTGAAGATGGTCGCTGAATCTGCTGTTGCAAATCGCCAATTTGTTGCTGGAGAGCTTGAACTAATTGATACAAAACAGGATTATCTGCGAGCAGCTGCTCCATGACGTCACTGAAAGCTCGGACTAATTTTCCGTCTTTTCTGCTTTTGGGTCACGAGCAATCTGTTCTGTCTGGCCCCTCTCAGCTCATTAAAATCCACATAAATATGTCTTTAAGAGGTTTATTTAACACATTTCAAAAGAATTCACTTCAAAGCACGCTGCTGGCATTTTGCTGGCAGAAACAGCCAAGTCTCATTTATTTACATTTAGATTAAAACATGCTCCTTCCACACCTTCCAATTAACTCACTCTTTCTTTATCACATTGTCCAAGACCTCATTATTCTCCCGTAGATTTCCAAAACATCAGAAGACTGAATTCAAACGCACGGCTCCAGATATCAGGCTACTCCTTGATTAACGTTGCTCGTGACAAAGGTGTAGTCTCTCTGTCCCCTTCTAATATAGTGTCCGATACGTCACTTCCCCCCATTACTTCCTTTTTCCACTTAACTGACACCTTCGTTTATCAAACCTTCGGAATCTCGGATCAAGCCATCTATCTTCTTGATCCAAATCTGACCCCTCACTTTGTGAATCTGACCCAGACTGCCTGTAAATCTCCTCCCTGTCTGGCTCAGCTGCCGGGAGGGGAAAATACCCAGAGGGGCCTGGCTGCTCTTCCTTGGCTGCCGGGAGGGGAAAACACCCAGAGGGGCCTGGCTGCTGATCCTCATCCTCTGATACTTCCCAAGCTGGTCTAGGGACACTCACAACACATACTTTTTTTGAAATTTGAAATGGAAGGACAAGTGAATGTGCATGATAAAATGGGCTAAGAATTTTGGACATAATACATTAATGGAATAATGGGAAAATATGTGGCCGAAAGGACTGAAATTTACATTATGCTACAATTTGAAAGAGAACTTTTGTAAAGTGGTATGCCGTTGGTATATATTGCCAGAAAAATTATTTAGAATGTATAAAGGTACTTCAAGTTTATGTTAGAAATGTGGAAAACGTGAAGGGTCATTTTATCAAGCCTGGTGAACTTGCAAAAAAGCCAGAAAATTTTGGATTCAAATATATCAATGCACAAATTAACACACACAGTATGAAGAATAAACAGGGTGAACTAGAAATTCAAGTAATGAGGGTAGATATGATATTGTTGCCATTACGGAAACTTGGTGGGATGAAACCCACAAATGGAACACTCAGCTAGAGGGATTTAAATTATTTAAAAGAAACAGACCAAATAAAAGAGGAGGTGGAGTTGCTCTCTATATAAGAAATAATTACATTTCTACAGAAATAGAGCAGAACAATGATGAAAACCATTTTGAATGCATTTGGGTCAATATAAAAGGGGAAAAATGACATTGCCATAGGTGTATATTATAGGCCACTCAACCAAATAGAGGAAATAGATGAAGTTTTTGCTAGTCAGTTAACTAAGGTATGTAGAAAGCACACCACAATAGTAATGGGGGACTTTAATTACCCTGACATCAACTGGGAGACAAACTCTGCACCAAGTAGAAGATCAAACAGGTTCCTGACAAACCGAGCAGACAACTTTGTCTCCCAAAAAGTAGAGAAGGGAATTAGGGGGTCAGCCATATTGGAATTAATGCTTACTAAAAGAGATCAAATTATAGAAGGTGTTGAGGTTACAGGAACCTTGGGAGAGAGAGTGATCATGCAGTATTGGAATTCAACATTATGCAAACACAAGCAATAGAACATAGTCAAACTAGAGTCTTGGACTTTAAGAGAGCTGATTTCAATAAAAATAGAGAGAACTTGGGAAGGATTCCATGGATGAGAATCCTCAAGGGGAAAACAACCCAGGAAGCTTGGGAAATTTTGAAAAGTGAGATTATAAAAGCCCAGTTTAGCACAATTCCAATGAAGAAGAAAAATAACAGCTCTCAAAAGAAACCAGCATGGCTGCACAAAGAACTCTCTGATAAATCGAAAGACAAAAAGGACAAGTATAAAAAGTGGAAAGAGGGGCACATAACTAAGGCAGAATATCAGCAAATAGCCCGAGCCTGCAATGAAGTCAGGAAAGCTAAGGCTCAAAATGAACTAAGGCTTGCAACAAAAGTAAAAAAAATCAAAAAACGCTTCTTTCAACATGTAAAAAACAAGAAAAAGTCAAGGAAATGATTGGTTCATTAATGGGAGAAAATGGCAACAAGATGACAAGCAACAGGGAGAAAGCAGAACTACTTAACTCGTTTTTTGCATCTGTCTTTACACAAAAGGAGAAAACAGTCCAACCTATAAAAAAACAGATCTGTGAACATCTATAAACAAATAAAGTTATAACTAGTAGCCAGCACGGATTTGTCAAAAACATACCATGCCAGACAAATCTTATTGCAATCTTTGACAAAGTGACAAAATTAGACCAGAGAAATGCTGTGGATATAATTTATTTGGACTCCAGTAAAGTAGACCACAACCTACTACTTTCTAAGATAGAAAAATGTGGGTTAGACAGACCAACCACACTCAACGTGTAGTCCTCAATGGAACTGAATCTACATGGAGGGAAGCGTGCAGTGGGGTACCCCAAGGGTCTGTCTAGGCCTAGTACTCTTCAACATCTTCATCAATGATTTGGATGAGGGGATAGATGGGAAACTCATCAAATTTGCAGATGACACCAAGCTGGCAGGAATAGCCAACACTCCTGAAGATAGGCTTATAAGATACAGAAGGATCTTGACAGACATGAACATTGGGCCCTATCTAACACAATGAAATTCTCTGGTGAAAAAAGTAAGGTTCTACATTTAGGCAAGAAAAACCAAATGCACAGGTAGAGTATAGGTGGTACCTTGCTCAATAGTAGCAATCGTGAGAGGGATCTTGGAGTCCTAGTAGACAATCACTTAAATTTAAGCCAGCAGTGTGCTGCAGCTGCCAAAAAAGCCAATGCAATCCTAGGCTGCATTAATAGAGAGATAGAATCAAGATCACATGAAATATTAGTACCGCTTTACAAAGCCTTAGTAATACCACACTTGGAATACTGCATCCAGTTTTGGTCACCACAATATAAAAAAGATGTTGAGACTCTGGAAAGAGTGCAGAGAAGAACAACAAAGATGATTAGGGGACTGGAGGCTAAAACACATAAAGAACGGTTGCTGGAATTGGGTATATCTAGTTTAATGAAAAGAAGGACTAGGGGTGACATGATAGCAGTGTTCCAATATCTCAGGGGTTGCCACAAAGAAGAGGCAGTCAAGCTATTCTCCAAAGCACCTTGAAGGCAGGGCAAGAAGCAATGGATGGAAACTAACCAAGGAGAGAAGCAACCTAGAACTAAGGAGAAATTTCCTGACAGTTAGAACAATTAATCAGTGGAACAACCTGCCTCCAAAAGTTTTGAATGCTCCAGCACTGGAAGTTTTTAAGAAGAGATTGGACAACAATTTGTCTGAAACGGTATAGGGCTTCCTGCCTGAGCAGGGGGTTGGACTAGAAGACCTCCAAGGTCCCTCCCAACTCTGTTATTCTGTTATATACAATGATACAAAGTATTTTAAAGATTAATATGCAGTTGAAACCTGAACTTTTCTGGTTGGGACTAATGGTCAGAGAAGTACAAAAGAGTTATGGAAGATTATTTCCATATTTGGTAACTGCTTCTAGATTACTATATGCACAAAAATGGAAAGACTTTAAAATACCCACAACATAGGAATGGCTGGTGAAGATGACAGAATTTAGCAGAGATGGAAAAATTGACCTGTTTGATGATAGAAAGTTCAATAATTACATTTATTAGTGACTGGAAACCCCTTATGGACTTTTTGCTGAAAAAAGAAAAAACAAACTTGTGGTTTATGGGTTTGATGACTTATGACCACAGTTGTGACTGGAATCTCAGTCACTGAGCAAAGTGATCATAAGTGAGATGTCCACATGACTACTTTGCTCAACAACCACAATCCCAGTTGTAGCCATTAAGCAATCTCGTAGGTTGAACAGATGGTATGAAATAGCTGCTTGCTGAGTTCAGCTCCCCTCTGTGTACAGAAGGGAACTGTTCTGGTGGGCTGCAGCAATGGAGCTGGGATCTTCAGGATCCGAACTGTTTCTCCACCCCACCAGAGGAGTTAGTCTCCCCTCCGTGCATGGAAGAGAACTACTGAAGAACCCAAGTCTGTTCCTGCAGCCCTTCGGAGGAGTTTCCCCTCCCCTCTGTGCATGGAGGGGAACTCTTTCAAAGGACTGCAGAAACTTTTTCTGCAGCCTGCCAGATAAGTTTCCTTCCCCTCAGCAGGCGGCTCATTTGTTCTCAAAGGGCTGCCTGTGTGGACAGGAGAATCTCAGTTCCATGCGGAGCTGAGATTTCCTCCTGGCTGAGATTACCTCCTGGTGGACAGCCCTTTCACACTCAAAGAGTTGCCTGCCAGGAGGTGTCATGACCCGATCGGAGCCCAGTTTGGAGGAGGAGTTGGAACCAGGACTGTCCGATGGGAATGGCACATCTCCCTTGGAATCTTTGGATATGGTCCCAGGCCCTTCAGGCATTGGGGGAGGTGGCTGACTGGACGGACAGCTGCCTGCCCTCACAGACATGGGGGAGGATTGGCTGCAGACAGGCAGTAGTGTTGAGAGGCAACAGATTCCCCTCTGATAAGGAACAGCTGCCTCCCCCACTCAATCTGAGGGCACAGAGAGTAGAGCGGAGGCAAACACAATGGAGGTCTGCTCTGCTGCTCAGGAGAAGGTCACCCTGCCCCTCCTCGCAAGAAACACCTGGTGAGGGTTGAATTAAGCAGAAGCCAGAGGAGATTGTCTTTCTCTGGAATAATTGATTGCTTTGGCATACACTCCTCCAGCTTTGGAAAAACTCAGCCTTGACTCGGGTTTCTGCCTGTGCCTTGCCTTTTGCCTCATGGACTTGCTTTGCCTCGTGGACTTGCCTTTTGCCTTGTCGACCTGCCTTACCCTGTGGACTTGCCTTGCCCTTTGTACCTGGACTCTGGACCTTGCCCTGTGAGCTTGCACCTTCTCTTTGGACTTCCTTTGTTGTTTACTGGTTTTGGTTTGGGAGACTGAGGGTGACTGCCTTCTGGGTAGTGTAGGGTGGAGCCTTACCGGCCATTGTAGGGCCGGTTGTTGTGGCATTTAATCAGAGCAATAAAGGACTCCATTGATGCCTGCCTCTGCCCAGGCTACCTGGGTCATAACAGGAGGTGTCATGGAGGCTTTGGATTCTGAGTCTGACGATGATGGGGAGCCAGCTCCTGAGATGTCCTTGGAAGATAAGCACTCGGCGCCAGTTGAGCAGCCAATTGAGCAGGCAGAGGAGGTAGGGCTGGCTGGCAGGCAGAGGAAACAGTTGCTGCCATTATGTAATGAGGAAGATGAACAGCTGCCACTGTTATGCAATGAGGAAGATGAAATGCTACCCCCTTCTGATGCAAGGGCACATAGAGCAGAGCATAGGGAACAGCAACTGAGGTCAGCCAGGCTACTTGCGAGGAAGCAGCCCCACCTTCCCAAATGAGACACACTGGGCTGTTCTTACTTCAAAGGAGCTTAGAGTTAGGACTGATGTCAGAAACAACTGTTTGATATAAACTAATTTTAGAGTCAGCTGAGGAACTGGATGGAGACAAGAAATCTGCGGCAGAGTAATGCCAAGAGGGTAGTATGGAGACAGTGGTACAGGAATCTGTTACTTTGTGCAAAGATGGAGATTAAGGTTATCACCTGGAAAATTAATGGGGCAAATGCCCCATCCAAACGTAAACAATTATTTCATTATTTGAGGAAACTTAATGTTGATATAATTTGCCTTCAACAAACACATATTAAGAAACAGGATAAGAAATATTTAATAAATAAACGACTGGGGAGGAATTTATTTCTGCTGGCTTAAAAAAGATTAATAGAGTTATTCTATATATAAAACCCCAACTTAAACCTAACCTACTTTTAGTAGATTACTATGGTAGGTTTGTAGTAGTGGAAATTGAGCTCAATGGAATAAAAACAGTAGTAGTAGTCCTATATAGGCCAAATGCTGATAAATGCAATTTTTTAAAATTTCTTATGAACCAGTTAATAGCATTTTCATATATAAATTGGTTCATGCTGGGGGACTGGAACGGAGTGACCTTACCAGCTTTAGATAGATCATCATCTAAGGCACGGGTGTCAAACTCGCTGCATCACGTGATGAGTCGTGACGCATCGTGACTTTTTTTGCATTGCTGATGCAACCAGCCCGTGGGCCGGCAGTTTGACACCCCTGATCTAAGAGGATTAAACCCACCCATGGTAAATTACCGAAGATTTTCTCCGACAAGATGGATAACCTAGTATTAATAGACTCATGGAGATATAAAAACGGTTCGGCTAGAGAATATACTTTTTTTTCAGAAAGACATAAATCCTTTTCAAGGATTGACATGATTTGGATTTCTAAAAATCTTGCAAATAAAATTTTAAAAGTTGATATTTTACCTAAATCTTTCTCTGATCATAACCCAGTGTGTTTGGTACTTAGAGGAAAGAGGTTGAGTTATAGATGGAGACTAAATGAAGTTATTTTGCAAAAGGAGGTGATTGTGAAAGACTGTAAAAAGAAATTAAAAGAGTATTTTGATAGCTTTAACAACTGTGTGGGATGCAAGCAAGGCTGTTATGAGGGGTTATTTTATACAATGGAATGGAACGGAACAGAACAGAACCTTGGAGGTCTTCTACTCCAGCCCCCCGCTCAAGCAGGAGAACCTATATCATCTCAGATAAGTGACTGTCCAGTCTCTTCTTAAAAACCTCCAGTGATCAAGCACTCATGATTTCTGAAGGCAAGCTGTTCCACTGGCTAATTGTCCTCACTGTTAGGAACTTTCTTCTTAATTCCAGGCTGCTTCTCTCTCTGATCAGTTTCCAACCATTGTTTCTTGTCCTGCCCTCTGGTGCTTTGGAGAATAATTTGACCCCCTCTTCTTTGTGGCAGCCTCTCAAATACTGGAATACTGCTATCACGTCACCTCTATTTCTTCTTTTCTTTAGACTAGCCAAACCCAAGTCCTGCAGCCGTTCTTCATATGTTTTAGTCTCCAGGCCTTGGATCATCTTAGTTGCTCTTCTCTGAACTTTTTCCAAGGTCTCAACATCTTTTTTGTAGTATGGTGACCAAAATTGGTTGCAGTATTCCAGGTGTTGTCTCACTAGGGTTTTATAAAGCGGTACTAATACTTCATGTGATCTTGATTATATGCCTCTGTTTATACAACCCAGGATTGTATTAGCTTTTTTGGCTGCTGCTGCACAGAGAAGAAGAAATCCGTGGAAAAGATGCAAAAAATATTAGATGAGATTAGACAGAAAGAAATTGAGTTGCAAAAGACACCTACGGATGTAAAATTTTCACATCAAATTAAATTGTCTATGTTAACAGTTCAAGAAATAGAAACAAAAAAGAAGTATGTGAAACAAAGACATTTTGAATTTGCAAATAAACCAGAGGGATGGTTGGCATATAAATTAAGGAAGGAAAGGGAAAAGTGAATGATTGAGAAAATTTGTGAAGGGGACAAGGTAATAACCGACAATGAACTTGTTAAAAAGACTTTTCATAATTTTTATTCTAATTTGTATAAAAAACAGGAGTTAGGTCTAAAATAGATGAATATATTTTAAGACAAAGGTTACCTAAGTTATCACAATCCTAGAGGCAACTTATGAATGACCCAATAACAGTCTTTGAAATATCAGAAGTTATTAAAAAATGAAACCAGGTAAAGCTCCAGGACCAGATGGTCTTACAAGTCAATACTATAAGTCCGTGGTGGCGAACCTATGGCACACGTGCCACAGGTGGCATGCAGAGCCCTCTCTGTGGGCACGTGCACTGTCACCCCAGTCCTAGGCCTTCAGCTGGGTTTTATAAAACTTTTTCGCTTTAGGCCTCCACTGCCGTGTGCAAAAAAAAAGGAAAAGTTTCAATCAATCTCAACTTCTCACGGGGAAAAAAAAGATCTCGCAAAGTTTGATTGATTGATTGAACTTTTCAGTCCCACCTAGTCTGCCGTTACCACCGCAGCCACACCCACCCAATGGGCCACACCCACCCGGCACCCAATGATACATAAGTGGGTTTTGGGTTGCAGTTTGGGCACTCGGTCTTTAAAAGGTTCGCCATCACTGCTATAAGTGCTTCGAGGAGGAACTTCTACAGCCACTAAAGGATATAAAGGAGGGAAGGATATCCCAAACATGGAAGGAAGCCAATATTGTGTTATCCTACAAAGACAAAGAATTACAGACCAATTTCACTACTGAACAATGACTATAAACTCTTTGCTGCAATTTTGGCAGAAAGACTAAAGAAGATTTTACAGGTATATATTCATGCAGACCAATCTGGCTTTCTGCCAAAAAGACAGTTAAGGGACAATGTGAGGAATGTTCTGAATATCATTGAATACTTACAATACCACAATGAGAAACAGGCAGTTTTAATAGACGGCTCTATACATGGACATCACCAGACGGTCAACACAGAAATCAGATTGACCATGTGCTCTGCAGCCAAAGATGGAGAAGCTCTATACAGTCAGTAAAAACAAGAAGACCAGGAGCTGACTGTGGCTCAGATCATGAGTTTCTCGTTGCAAAATTTAGGCTTAAATTGAAGAAAGTAGGGGAAAACATTAGGCCACTCAGGTATGAACTAAATCATATCCCTGATGAATATACAGTAGAGGTGACAAATAGATTTAAGGAATTAGATCTGATAGACAGAGTGCCTGAAGAACTATGGATGGTGGTTCACAACATTGTACAAGAGGTAGCAACTAAAACCATCCCAAAGAAAAAGAAATGCAAGAAAGAAAAATGGCTGTCTGAGGTGGTCACTGACCTCGAGCCAGACATCCTAGAATGTGAAGTGAAATGGGCCTTAGGAAAGCTGACTAACAACAAAGCTAGTGGAGGTGACAGTATTCCAGCTGAACTATTCAAAATCTTAAAAGACGATGTGGTAAAAGTGCTACACTCAATTTCCCAGCAAATTTGGAAAACTCAACAGTGGCCGCAGGATTGGAAAAGGTCAGTTTACATTCCAATTCCAAAGAAA
Organism: Bothrops alternatus; assembly: GCA_034064705.1. NCBI lineage: Eukaryota > Metazoa > Chordata > Lepidosauria > Squamata > Viperidae > Bothrops > Bothrops alternatus. The sequence continues at coordinate 3,447,830 of JARGCV010000257.1, read as the reverse complement.
GGCAATGCCAAAGAATGTTCAAACTATCGCACCATTGCACTCATTTCACATGCAAGTAAAGTTATGCTTAAAATCCTACAAGCTAGACTCCAGCAGTATGTGGATCGAGAACTTCCAGAAGTACAGGCAGGATTTCGAAGAGGCAGAGGAACTAGAGATCAAATTGCCAACATACGCTGGATCATGGAGAAAGCTAGGGAGTTCCAGAAAAAATCTACTTCTGCTTCATTGACTATGCTAAAGCCTTTGATTGTGTGGATCACAACAAATTGCGACAAGTTGTTAAAGAGATGGGAGTATCAGACCATCTTATTTGTCTCTTGAGAAACCTATATGCGGGTCAAGAAGCAACAGTGAGAACTGGACACGGAACCACTGATTGGTTCAAAATTGGGAAAGGAGTCCAGCAAGGCTGTATACTGTCCCCCTGCCTATTTAACTTATATGCAGAGCACATCATGAGAAAGGCAGGGCTAGATGAATCAAAAGTTGGATTTAAGATTGTCGGGAGAAATATCAACAACCTAAGATATGCAGATGATACCACTCTAATGGCAGAAAGTGAAGAGGAACTAAAGAGCCCCTTGATGCGTGTGATGACCCAGGGACCCGAACGGAGGCAAAGCAATTAACTGGTCAGAATAATTGTCTTTGTAAACACTGCCAACGTTCACCCAACAGCCCCCACATATGCTGGCACAAGTTCAATAAAACAGTCAACGGAGTTAAACAGTTCTTTAAAGTAAAACAGATAACAAACAAAGTATGATCTTTCCACGCCACAAGATACTGAAACTGGCCCCGCAACCGACAGGAATCCTGAATACTGTCCACTTCATACTCCATATCTCCATGGGGGGTGGCTGGACCTGGCGGTTGTGGAGCTGGCCGATGTAGATCGTCGGCTGCAACTGGAACCAGCAAAGACCTGTGGAAAACCGGGTGAATCTGCATGGTCCGGGGCAATGACAAGCAAAACGCCACTGGATTGATCATCGCTTCAACCGGAAATGGACCCAAGTAACGATGATCAGGTTTTTTCGATGGCCATGCTGTAGGCAGGTGCCGCATGGAAAGCCAAACCCGATCGCCCACAGATAACGGAGGGACATCTCGATGACGGTCAGCGAATCGTTTGTAATCCTCCTTGGCTTTCTCCAGCTGGTGCCGAACTACTTGATGCACCGCCTTCAGCTCCTGGAGGAACTTGTCCACAGCCGGAACTGGGGGGTCCGATGGAACCAATGGAAAGAGCCGTGGATGAAATCCGTAACTGGCAAAGAACGGTGACACACGGGTAGATGCATGCTGGGCATTGTTGTAGGTGAACTCCGCCACAGCCAGCAGCTCTGCCCAATTGTCCTGTTGGGTGTTGCTGAAACAGCAGAGTTACTGTTCCAAGATTGCATTCACCCTCTCTGTGCCCCTGTCGGTTTCAGGGTGATGGGCAGAGGACAGACACACCTGTACCTGCAGTTCCGTGAGTAGGGTCTGCCAGAAGCGTGCCGTAAATAGCACCCCCCGATCTGACACGACTCGGTCCGGTAACCCATGCAGCCGAAATACATGGGCAATAAACAACTGGGCCGTCATCCGTGCCGTTGGGAGACCCACACACGGGATAAAATGAGCCATTTTGGTGAGCATGTCCACCACCACCAAGATGGTTGTGGCACCCTTGGAAGGGGGCAACTCGGTAATAAAGTTCAACGAGACTGCCCCCCAGGGTCTTTCCGGTGTGGGTATCGGCTGCAAGAGACCAGGGGGCACACCAATAGCATACTTGGCCTGTCGACAAATGCTGCACGATGCCACATAACTAGACACATCGTGCCGGAGCCGCGGCCACCAAAACATTCTGGAGACAAGGTGCAGTGTTTTGAAGACCCCGAAGTGACCCGCTGATGGACTATCGTGGCATTGTTTCAGAATGATGCCACGGAGGGGTCTCCCAGGAACATAGATGCAGTCTCGGAAATGCAACAGGTCATCCGTGTACATCTAAGGGGTCTTACCTCCCTCATCGCCAGTCAACTCACGACATCGAGCTGCCACGAACGGATCCTGCCGCTGCGCATCACGAATTCTGCCCCGTAGGTCCACGGGCTCTTCTGTGGCCGACAACCGTTCCAAGGGGATAACCGTTCTAGGCATGATCTTGTCCTCCTTTCGGGTGATGAGACAGCGCGTCCGCACGCTGGTTCCGCCCGCTAGGGACATAGGTCACCCGAAAGTCAAACCTCGCAAAAAACAGTGACCATCGCACCTGTCGCTGATTTAGTGTTCTGGCAGTCCGTAGGTGCTCTAGGTTCCGATGGTCTGTTCGAACTCGACTTGGTGACGGGCCCCCTCTAAGTGGTGCCGCCATGTCTCAAAAGCGACTTTGACCGCCAACAATTCTTCGTCCCAGATCGTGTAATTCCGTTTGGGGGCTGACAGCTTCTGTGAATAATAGGCACATGGGAACAAGCTACCTGCGGGAGCATAGGCTTGCAGAAGCACCGCGCCGATGGCCACATCCGATGCATCCGTCTCCACTACGAACGGCCTTAAGGGATCAGGATGTTTGAGGATAGGCTCGGAGGCAAACGCGGCCTTAAGGACATCCAAGGCCCCCTGCTACTCTGCGCCCCAGTGGAACTTCACCCCTTTCCTTAACAGATTGGAAAGGGGAGCGGTCAGGGTTGCAAAATGAGGAATGAACGTGCGGTAATAATTCGCAAACCCCAACAGACGCTGCACGTCCTTGACCCTCCGCAGAGGCTGCCATTCCTGCAGCGACTTTACTTTCTCTGGATCCATCTCCACACCCTCGGGCGAGATGCGATGGCCCAGAAAGTCGATTGTGGTTTGCGCAAACTGGCACTTCTCACGCTTGGCAAAGAGATGGTTATCCCGCAATCATTGCAACACAAGCCGAACATGGTTCCAATGCTCTCATGGGGAGGACAAGTAAATCAGGATGTCGTCAAGATAGATGACCACAAACCTATCCAACAGGTCCCTGAACACGTCGTGCATAAAGTGCATGAACACTCCCGGCACGTTGGTCAGGCCAAAGGGCATAACCGTGTACTCAAAATGTCCATAACGCGTTCGGAAGGCCATCTTCCACTCATCTCCTGCTCGAACTCGGACTAAGTTATACGTTCCCCATAAGTCCAACTTAGTAAATATTTTGGCCTGGCGGAGCCTCTCGATGAGTTCGGGGATGAGAGCGGGAGTGGGTACCGATTACGGATCGTGATGGCATTCAGTTTCCGGTAATCACAGCACACTCTAAGGTCCCCTGACTTTTTCTTCACGAAGAGCACTGGCGCAGCCAACGGGGAGGTGGAAGGCCGTATAAACCCCTTCTGGAGATTCTTGTCAATAAAGTCCCTCAAAGCTGCCAACTCCGGTTCCGACAGAGAGTAAATCTGGCCAACCGGCAATTTGGCATCGGGCACTAAATCAACTGGGCAGTCATAAGACCGATGCGGGGGCAATTGATCTGCCTCTTTTTCCCCAAAGACATCGGCATAATCCCCCAACTATGCCAGTAGGTCCAGGTCCACAGGGGTAGCCACCTTCCCTGCGCAGACATGCAGGTGATGGGTGGCACACTTCTTGCCGGGGAACCACACTGTCCCAGACGACCAAATAATCTGCAGATCATGAGCCCTCAACCATTCCAAACCCAACACCACAGGAAAGTGAGGAATGGTAGCCACATAGAACACGGCTTCTTCCATATGTGGCCCAATACGCATGTGAAGGGGTCTGGTTGCAGCAACCACTGGGCCGGAACGAAGGGGCTGCCCATCAATCATCTCCACCAAGACTGGCGGTGACAACTGCTGCTGGGGAATGGACCATTGCGCGACAAAATCCGAGTCCATGAAATTAGCAGTAGCCCCGGAGTCCACCAAGGCCTGGACCTCCACTGCTCCCTGACCAGGCACGAACACAGTCGCTGGTAACACAAGGTGTTTAACAAGAGTCTGCTGAGGTGGAGGTACTGGACCCGTGTCCAAGCGAGCCCGGCCTACGGAGCCCTTTAGGCCAGGCCCGGCCCGTTTCCCGCCACTGCTTTGGGTGCCTTCACCAGACACTTGGCCGCCATATGGCCTGGACAGCCACAATACAGGCAAAGGCCTTCATGGCGGCGGCGATCTTTTTCAGCTTGGGTCAGATGGGGTCGTGCAGCCCCCAACTGCATTGGCTCCTCCGGAGGCAGTGCCAACGGTGCCACTGTCTTAACAGGTGCGGGCAAGGCCTCCATCTGTCATCGTGCCTGTCGCTGCTGGAGTCTTGCATCGATACGGAGACACAGGTGCATGAGCTCCTGCAAGGAGCGAGGGCATTCAGTGCGTGCCAGCTCATCTAGGAGTTCGGACAAAAGTCCCTCCTGAAACTGGTCCATAAGCGCCGCCTCGTTCCACTGCAGCTCCTGACAAACCAACTGAAACGTAGCAATGTAGTCTGTCAGTGAACCACGCCCCTGTCACAACTCTCTCACCCGACGGTTTGCAGTCTGGGCCATAACTGGGTCCTCAAACATGGCCTTGAGTTGCTGGCAAAACTCGGCATAATTGTTCAGCAGCTGATTGGGCTGGGTCAGCAGGGGTGTTGCCCAACGTGCTGCCGTTCCTGTCAACAGGCTTAGCACAAACCCCACCTTATCCCGGTAAGTGGGGAAATCCTCCGGCCGAAGGCTCATACATAACTGACACTGCCCAAAGAACGATGGGAATCGTGCCTGTGAGCCATCAAACTTGTCTGGCACTGGAACAGGGTTTCTGCGGCGTGGCCGAGCTGCTTGCATCTGTGCCATCTGTGCAGTCAGGAGGGCCACCTGCTGTTTTAGCTGATCATTTTCTGCACGGAGCTGATCCATGGTCGCCCTACTTGGTCTGGAGGAGCAATTGGGAGTGGGCCGGGAACAAAATGTGATGACCCAGGTCCCCGAATCTCCTTGATTTCAAAATGCTGTTCACCCTCTACCATGATTGGAGGAGGGGGAGGAGCTGCAGCTGGCCTTAAGGGAGATTGCAGTTCACGTTTCAGAAGGCTGCAGTGAAAAATTGGGTGAACCTGTCTGAGTAACTTAGGGAGCTCCAATTCTACTGTGACAGGATTTATTCTTTTAATGGAAAATGGTCCCACAAATTTTGGCCCTAGCTTCTTTGAGGGCTGCAGGGATTTTAGGTATTTTGTTGACAGATAAACTATCCCACTTAAAATGGTTTTGGTTCACTTCGTTTCTTATCTGCCTGGAATTTATAAGCTTCCCTAGCCTTGTCTAAAGCATTTCTTACAACTGGCCAGGTATTTTGTAATTGTGCAATCCATTCCTTCAGGGAAGGGATGGTCGGTTCGCTAGATGGTAATTCAGGCATTGGGTTGAAACTTTGTTCCATTGCAACTTGGAAAGGAGTGTAGCCTGTGCTGGAATGTACTGTGTTGTTGTAAGCGACTTCTGCGAATGGGAGTAGGTCGGTCCAATTGTCTTGCTGGTAATTAATGAAACACCTTAAGTACTGCTCCAGTACTGAGTTTGACCGTTCAGTCCCACCATTCATTTGCGGATGATGACTAGATGACAACCCCTGAGTGGTCCCCAAAAGTCCCAGGAATGCTTTCCAAAACTCTGATGTGAATTGTACTCCCCTGTCTGATATGATTCATTGTGGAGCCCCATGAAGCCGATAAATATGTTGAATGAATAACTTTGCTAGTGTCTTTGCATTGGGGATTTTTGGGCTTGGGATAAAATGCACTTGTTTAGAACAGGGCTTTTCAACCTTTTTACCGATTGTAAGAATGAGGTCCAGTATTGCTGTCCCTCTAGTTCCCTCATCTACCTTTTGGATAACCAAGTTGTTAACTAAATTGGTTAGGAACCTGTTCAACCTACCGCTTGTTGCAGAGTTGGTCTCCCAGTTGATGTCAGGATAGTTAAAATCCTCCATTACTACTGTGGTATGTTTCCTACGTAGATTTGTTAACCGGTTAGCAAGCAGTCCATCTATTCTGCTTGGTTGTGTGGCCTGTAGTATGCACCTTTTTTCCTTTTATGTTGAGCCATATGCATTCTGGCAGGCTGTCATTCTTGGTTTTGTGCATCTCTGTAGAGAGGAAGTAATAATAATAATAATAATAATAATAATAATAATAATAATAATAATAATAATAATAATAATAATAATAATAATAATAATAATAATAATAATAATAATAAAGTTGGAAGGGACCTTGGAGGTCATCGAGTCCAACCCCCTGCTCAGGCAGGAAACCCTATACCATTTCGGACAAATGGCTGTCCAGTCTCTTCTTAAAAACTTCCAGTGTTGGAGAATTCACCGCTTCTGGAGGCAGGTTGTTCCACTGATTAATTGATCTACCTGTCAGGAAGTTTCTCCTTAGTTCTAGGTTGCTTCTCTCCTTGATCAGTTTCCATCCATTGCTTCTTGTCCTGCCTTCAGGCGCCTTGGAGAATAGCTTGACTCCCTCTTCTTTGTTGCAGCCCCTGAGATATTGGAACACTGCTATCATGTCCCCCTTCGTCCTTCTCTTCATTAAACTAGACATACCCAGTTCCAGCAACTCTTCCTTGTGGGGCAGAGAGGCAGCTGCTTTTGCTTGGGCTGAGCTTTTTCAAATAAGGAATTAAAACAGGAAATAAAAGGGGAAAAGGGAACTTGGCAGGAACCTTGGGAAGAATTACCTGCTGAGCCCTGGTAGGTTTGTGGGGTTTCTTGTTTAATTACAAATTCACCTTTTTTTTATTTTTTTAGCAGCCATAAAAGGGGTTTCTCCTTCCCCTTTCTTCTAAAGTTTGCCCTCAGCACAGGTTTGGAGGGGGTGGAGCTTTCTGCTGCAGCCCCCCTGCTGGCTAATCCCTGGTAGTTGGGGGGAAGCAGCTCACTCTTCCTTGTGGGGCAGAGAGGCAGCTGATTTTGCTTGGGCTGAGCTTTTTCAAATAAGGAATTAAAACAGGAAATAAAAGGGGAAAAGGGAACCTGGCAGGAACCTTGGGAAGAATTACCTGCTGAGCCCTGGTAAGTTTGTGGGGTTTCTTGTTTAATTACAAATTCACCTTTTTTTTAGCAGCCATCGCGCCCCTGACGGCACGCGATAAAATCCTAAAACAAGTAAGAAAAAAAAATCCAAAAAGTAAACTGAGACCAAAACAAAAAATTTGAACAACCCAAAAAAGCTGTGTTTTTTTAAATAATAACTTGTATAATAATAACAGCAAACATATAATAACAAGAAATGGAGATAGATAGCCAGCAGACGGAGGGGAGCTTCCCAGTGTTTTGTATTGAGTGTCACATGTATGACTATCTGTCTGCTGGACAGAAGTCTTGGGTGTGTGATCGGTGCAATGAGCTCCTGGCTCTCAGGGAACAGGTTCTTTCCCTTGAAGCCAAGGTAGCAGACCTGGAGAAGCAGAGAGAGATAGCGAGGCAGGAGAAGATCTTCAGGGATGCAGCAGGAGCGTCCCACTCCATGCTGGGCAGCTCTCCAGCTGCTTTGGAGAATGGAGATCTTGGGCAGGGAGGACATCAATCTGTGGAAGAGGGACAGGCTCCCTTAGTTGAAACCCCTTCCCTGGAGGATGTGCCCATATCTTCTTGCACCGAGGATACTTCTCCGCGGGTGGTGGGAGGGGGGCTTCTTGTAGTGGGTGATTCAATTGTTAGAAATATAGAGAGACGGGTTTGTGATGGAAGCGTTGACCGCATGGTAAACTGCCTGCCGGATGCAAAGGTTGCGGACATCACGAGGCATCTAGACAGGCTGATAGACAGTGCTGGGGTGGAGCCAACTGTTGTGGTACATGTCGGTACCAATGACATTGGGAAAGCTAAGCGGAAGGTCCTGGAAGCCAAATTTAGGTTGCTAGGTAGAAGATTAAAGTCCAGGACCCCCAAGGTTGCATTCTCAGAAATGCTACCTGTTCCACGCGCAGGGCCAGCTAGACAGGCAGAGCTCAGGAGCTTCAATGCGTGGATGAGGCAGTGGTGCCGGGAGGAAGGGTTTAGATTCATTAGGAACTGGGAAACATTTTGGGACAAGCCACACCTGTACAGAAGGGACGGGTTACATTTGAACCATAATGGAACCAGACTGTTGGCGATTAATATTAAAAAGGTTTCAGAGCAGCTTTTAAACTGATTCATAGGGGCAAGTCGACAGGAGCTGGGCAGCTTCCGGTTCGAGAAGGCGCACTGCCTAATATGGAGGGTGGAAGTTATGCACACATTGGTGAGTCAACAGGAAAACTAAATTGTAATAGTCAAGCAGAAGGACATGGTAGACCATCTACAAATTCTACAACCAAATTCTACAGTCAAAATCCACAGTCAAAGTTGAAAGTGCACCAGAAAATTACATATAAATGTCTGTACACGAATGCTAGAAGCATTCGAGCAAAAATAGGGGAATTGGAATGCTTGGTGAAGGAAAATAATATTGATATTATCGGCATAACAGAAACCTGGTGGACGGATGAAAACCAATGGGACACAAGGATTCCAGGTTACAAATTGTATAGGATGGACAGGAGAGGGAGAAATGGTGGTGGCGTGGCCTTGTACATAAATGAGGAGTTAGAATCTCATGAACTCGAAATTCAAGAAAATTCAAACTCACCCACAGAAACATTGTGGATAAAAATCCCAGGACAGGAAACTAATCTGACGTTAGGGATCTGCTATCGCCCTCCCAACCAAATTCCAGAGGCAGATTGCTGTTTGGAAAATGAATTTAAGGAGGCCTCAAAAAGAAATAGGGTAGTCATAATGGGGGACTTCAACTATCCCCAAATAGATTGGGTAAATTCTTGTTCTACACATGAAAGAGAGACAAGGTTCCTCGACATCTTAGCCGATTATTCCCTTGAGCAGATGGTCATGGAACCTACCAGGGGAAAGGGGATCCTGGACTTGGTTCTAACTAACGCACAGGATTTGGTTCATGATGTCCTTGTAACCGAGCCCATAGGAACCAGCGATCACAACACAATAACCTTCAACTTAACCATGGATAGCAAATTGTCAGTGAAAACTAACACAGAGACCTTAAACTTTCACAGAGGGAATTTTGACAAAATGAGGAAAATAGTAAAGAAGAAACTAAAAGGAACAGTAAAAAAAGTCAAATCCCTCCAAAATGCTTGGAAACTGTTTAAAAATACGTTACAGCAGGCTCAAATAAAATGCATTCCTAAAAGAAGAAAGAGGATTGGAAAGTCCAAGAGGATACCAGTATGGCTTACAAATGAGGTAAAGGAGGTTATTGGAAAGAAGAAAAACTCATTTAAGAAATGGAAGGCTCTTCCTACCGAGGAGAACAGGAGGGATCACAAACTCTGGCAGACCAAATGCAAGGCGATAGTCATGAAAGCCAAGAGAGACTTTGAGGAGCATATAGCCAAGAATATTAAAAGTAATAACAAAACCTTTTTTAAGCACATCAGAAGCAGGAACCCAACCAGAAAATCAGTTGGGCCACTTGATAACAATGGTCAGAAGGGGATAATCAGAGAAGACAAGGAGATTGCTGAGAGGCTAAATGACTTCTTTGCCTCCATTTTAACCGAAGAGGATAGAGAACATTTGCCTGCCACTGAATTAGTTTTCCCAGGGAGGGAAATAGAAGAATTAAACCTGATAGAGATAAACAAGGAAGATGTTCTTGCATGCCTTTCTAAACTAAACGTCAACAAATCGCCGGGTCCAGATGGCATCCACCCTAGAATTCTCAAGCAACTCAAGTGTGAAATTGCTGAACTTCTAGCTAAAATATACAATCTTTCTCTAAGATCAGGCACTGTACCGGAGGATTGGAGGGAAGCAAATATAACCCCGATCTTCAAGAAAGGATCCAGAGGTGATCCAGGAAACTATAGACCAGTCAGTCTAACCTCAGTTCCAGGCAAACTGATGGAAACCATTATTAAAGATAAAATTACAGGGCACATAGAAAAACAGGCATTGCTGAAAGAAAATCAACATGGTTTCTGCAAAGGCAAATCATGTCTTACTAACTTGTTAGAATTCTTTGAGGGTGTAAATAAATACATAGATAAAGGGGCCCCAGTTGATGTTGTATATCTTGACTTTCAAAAGGCTTTTGACAAAGTTCCTCACCAAAGGCTCCTAAAAAAGCTCTCCAGCCACGGAATTAGAGGACAGGTCTTGTCCTGGATTGGTAACTGGCTAAATTGTAGGAAGCAAAGGGTGGCAATAAATGGACAATTCTCCGGATGGAAAGAAGTGAGAAGTGGTGTACCCCAAGGTTCAGTTTTGGGACCTTTACTTTTTAATTTATTCATCAATGATCTGGATGTAGAAGTTAATAGTGAGGTAGCCAAGTTTGCTGATGACACTAAATTGTTCCGGGTTGTGAAAAGTGAAACTGATTGTCGGGAGCTCCAGAAGGATCTCTCGAAATTGTGTGAGTGGCCAACAAAGTGGCAAATGCATTTTAACCTAAACAAGTGCAAAGTTATGCACATCGGGGCAAAGAACCCCAATTATACTTACCAACTGATGGGGACCAAACTTTCTGAGACAACCCAAGAAAGGGATCTTGGAGTTTTGGTGGACAGCTCGATGAAGATGTCAACCCAATGCGCAGCAGCAGTAAAAAAAAGCAAATTCCATGATTGGCATGATTAGGAAGGGAATTGAAAATAAGTCAGCAAGTGTTGTATTGCCTCTGTCCAAATCGATGGTGAGACCACACTTGGAGTACTGTGTACAGTTTTGGTCACCGCACCTCAAGAAGGATATAATGGAACTGGAAAAGGTGCAAAAAAGGGCAACAAGAATGATCAAGGAAATGGAGCGCCTCCCTTATGAAACCAGATTGCAACGCCTTGGTCTCTTCAGCCTTGAAAGACGGCGTTTAAGGGGTGACTTGATCGAAGTGTATAAAATCATGCATGGGATAGAAAAGGTGGATAGAGAAAAATTCTTTTCTCTATCACACAATACCAGGACAAGGGGGCACTCCCTAAAGCTCATAGCTAAGAAAGTGAGGACAAATAAAGGGAAATATTTCTTCACCCAGAGGGTCGTTGATTTATGGAATTCACTTCCAGAAGGGGTCGTGACAGCTGTCAGCCTTGACAGCTTCAAGGCAGGGCTAGATAGATTCATGGATGCAAAGTGTATCGGTGGTTATTAAAACGGATGTCCATGTGCCGCCTCTATGTTGGTTGAGGCAGGCAGGATTCCCTTGAGTACCATTTGTTGGGGGTCAAGGGAAAGGGAGGGTTTTGCCTTCTCTTTCTGCTCAAGATCCCCATGTACAATTGGTGGGCCACTGTGTGACACAGAATGCTGGACTCGATGGGCTTTGGCCTGATTCAGCATGGCTCTTCTTATGTTCTTATGTTCCTTATATGTTTTAGCCTCCAGTCCCTTAATCATCTTTGTTGCTCTTCTCTGTACTCTTTCTAGAGTCTCAGCCTCTTTTTTACATCGTGGTGACCAAAACTGTATGCAGTATTCCAAGTGTGGCCTTACCAAGGCATTGTAAAGTGGTATTAATACTTCACCTGATCTTGATTCTATCCCTCTGTTAATGCAGCCCAGCACTGTGTTGGCTTTTTTGGCAGCTGCAGCACAGTGCTGGCTCATATTTAAGTGATTGTCCACTAGAACTCGGAGATCCCTCTCACAGTTACTACTATTGAGCAAGGTACCCCCTATACCAGTGCTTCTCAACCTTTTTACCAATTGTACCACTTTTAGGATATGGCAATATTTGGGTACCACCTAGCAAGGTGTCAAAAACTTGATGACCAAAAAAAAAACCTGTTCAAAGTTGCAATTGTACTGAAATGACTTATGACCATTTTTCACACTTATGACCATTGCAGCATGCCCAGGGTCATGTGATTTATATTTGGATGCTTGGCAACTGATTCATATTTATAATGGTCACAGTGTTCCAGGGTCATGTGATCCCCTTCTGCAACCTTTTGACAAGCAAAGTCAATGGCAGAGCTGCTGGTGGCCAAGTGCTAAGGCGGGATTTCCTTTCCTCCCTCCCTTCCCTGCCTCCCTTTTTCTCATTCCCATCTCCTTCTGAAGGAAGAATTTGAACCCCGCCCCCCATATTTTCCCTCTTCCATATATTGATCAAACAAGGAAAGGCCTCCAGAAACAGAAAAGACAAGCTGCTGAGTAAACTAGCTTAAAAAGGCACATTCCCCTTTAAGAATTAGCTACTGGCTTGAAAGGAAGGTAAGAAGTGCAGCCGGCACTTAAGGAAGAAAAAAAAAGGAAGAAAAAAGTACTGGCTGCCAGCTAAGGAAGAAAAAAAAGGAAGAAAAAAGTACTGGCTGCCAGCTAAGGCAACCTCCCCAAATGGCTCCATTCATAAGTAAAGGAATGCTATAGGCAAAATCCATTCAGGAGAAAAATACTTCAAAATCCCTTGCAGCAAAACTTACAGCTAACAACAGCAGAGCAATAGAAGCTAACATGAGACATCATCCACAAGCCAAATAGAAATTGCCAAACACTCCTTAAGAACACAAAGCCCTCATTGCACAAATCCCAGAACTTCAAAGTCACAAAAGCACATAAGAATCCTTCCACTCTCCATCTCCTTCCCTCCTCCGTGCCTCACCTCCAGCCATTGCTGCCTTTTTTCATTCCTCTTGGAGGGTGACCCCTCCCACCTGCATTTCTTGCCTGTTTGCTGCTGCCAGCACAGGTGGCTGTCACAGCAGTTGTAGATCGGCTCATGGCCAGCCTGCTTGATAAATATTGAATTTATCAGTGGCCTTATTATGATCTGGACTTTTTGTTCAGAGTATATTGCGGTTATCACATTTAAATTTTTTTCCAACATCCATTAATTGGATGGCCAGCCTGCTTGATCTCCTCTCCTCTCCTCTCCCCGCACCCTCACCCTCCCCTCCTTCGGTGCAGCTGACTCTGCCTCCTCCCAAGGCTGCTGCTTTTTTTCTCTCTCCCTCTCCTGTCCAAACTGCCTCCTTTTATAGGCTCTCCTGTCTCCACCCCCCTCCTCCTTTCTTATGGGGGAGGGTGAGCCAGAAGTGAGCCTGGCTCCTTTGCAACTCCAGAGGATTCTCTCACTGTAAGTCCTTGCCTGTGCTGGCTCTTTCCCTCCCCCACTACACTTGGCTAGGCAGGGCTGTGTACCACCTGCCACTCATTAATCTACCACAAGTGGTTACTCCACTATCCTGGTGCTTCTTGACCTCTCAGCGGCATTCGATACCATCGACCATGGTATCCTTCTGCACCGGCTGGAGGGGCTTGGAGTGCAGGGCACCGTTTTACGGTGGTTCACCTCCTACTTCTCTGGCCGGTTGCAGTCGGTGTTTGCAGGAGGTCAGAGATCGGCTCCGAGGCCTCTTCCACGTGGAGTTCCTCAGGGGTCTGTTCTCTCACCTCTGCTTTTTAACATCTACATGAAGCCGTTGGGTGAGATCATCCGTTGACACGGGGTGAGTTATCATCAATATGCTGATTATACCCAGCTTTATATCTCCACCCCGCATCACTACAGCGAAGCAGTGGAAGTGATGAACCGGTGCCTGGAGGCTGTTGAGGTCTGGATGGGTGCCAACAGACTCAGACTCAATCCCGACAAGACGGAGTGGCTATGGGCTCTGCCTCCCAAGGACAATTCTAACTGTCCGTCCATTACCCTGGGGGGAGAAGTTTTGTCCCCCTCGGAGAGGGTTTGCAACTTAGGTGTCCTCCTCGATCCACAGCTAAGTTTAGAATATCATTTTTCGGCTGTGGCAAGGGGGGCGTTCACCTGGTGCGCCAGTTGCGGCCCTATTTGGACCGGGAGTCACTCCTCACAGTCACCCATGCCCTTGTCACCTCGAGATTCGACTACTGTAATGCTCTCTACATGGGGCAACCTTTGAAGAATGTCCGGAGACTACAAGTAGTCCAGAATGCGGCCGCGCGAGCTGTCTTGGGTCTCCCAAGACATGCTCATATCACTCCAGCTCTCCGCGAGCTGCACTGGCTACCTATTGGTCTCCGAACACAATTCAAAGTGTTGGTTATGACCTATAAAGCCCTTTATGGCAATGGACCAGGATACTTGTGGGACCGTCTTCTGCCTCATAAATCCCAGCGACCGGTTAGGGCGCATAAGGTTGGCTTCCTACGGGTCCTGTCTGTTAGACAATGTCATCTGGCGGGGCCTAGGGCAAGACCCTTCTCTGTTGCTGCCCTCTGGAACCAGCTTCTCTCAGAGGTTCGTACTGCTCCCTCCCTCCTAGCTTTCCGGAAACTCCTGAAGACGCATCTATGCCGACAGGCTTGGGGCGTATGAGCTGTGCTCTGCCCCTGGGCCCTAGGAGTGTCCCGCCATCAGTGACTGTCAACTGATTGTGTTTGTATGTGGTGTGAATGAAATTAATTTTTAAATTTTTATTGTATTGTTGTATTGTTGTTGTGAGCCGCCCTGGGTCTGAGGAGAAGGGCGGCATATAAATTCGATTAAACTTGAAACTTGAAACCGGTTGAAAAGCCCTGGTTTAGAAAACAAATCCCTCACGACCCAAATGACTGTGTTCCCCCCACTTTCTGGTAGTTCCACAATAAAGTCCATAGAAATTTCTTTCCAAGGCACTGATGGGGTCGCTACTGTTTGCAACAAGCCTGGGGTCTTCCCCTGTCTCCCCTTAGCTGCAGCACATATCGGGCAACTAACCATGTAGCTTTCAATGCCCTTTTTATCGATGGCCACCAAAATTGCCGTTTCACTAGGTATAGAATTTTTACAAACCCGAAATTTCCAGCTGATTTTGAGTCATGGCATAGCTGCATAAAAATCAGTCTCTGGCTTTTTGGAATGTAGTTTCCCTCCCACCCATGGCAGTTCATCAGTCATGGTGCAGAGGTTCTTGTGGCTAACCATTCATCAGTCTCTAGCGCTTTTTTGAATTCAATCCCTGCTTGACTCGCTAAAGGCTTCTGGATTTTGACTTGCACTTGGGTGGTGACTTGCGCTGCCAACTGTTTTGATGGCGTGAGTGGATCTGTTATCTCTGTCCTATTGCTGTTGTATTGTGGCAGCCTGGACAATGCATCGGCTAGGAAATTCTTTCCTCCTGGTAAGTTCTTTAGGGTGAAATTGAACCGGTGGAAGTGCTGTGACTACCTTGCTTGTTTAGGGGTTAGTTTTCTGGGCATCTTTAAGGCTTCTAGGTTCTTGTGGTCGGTCCATACCTGGAAGGGGATTTTGTTTCCTTCCAGGAAATGCCGCCAGGTTAGGAAGGCCCATCAGACAGCATAAGCCTCCTTCTCCCAGACTGCCTACCTTTGCTCTGTCTCTGTGAGTTTCCTCAATGTGTACAGGCAAGGCTGTAATTCATTTTTTGAATATCTTATGGACCAGTTAATAGCATTTTCATATATAAATTGGTTCATGTTGGGGGACTGGAACGGAGTGACCTTACCAGCTTTAGATAGATCACTCGCTGCATCACGTGACATCATTCTCCTGCATTAGTACTGCCCCCATGGCTACATCGCTGGCATCAGCTTGAATCATGAATGGTTTATCAGTATCAGGGTGTCTTAGAATTGGTTCTGCAGAAAATAGTCTTTTCAGTCTTTCAAATGCGGTTTGACATTCTGCCATCCATTTCAAAGGCTGGCTTGGTTTCGGCTTCCCCTCCCCTTTGGCTTTTAGTAAGTGAGTAATTGGCAATGCGTTCTGTGTGAAAGAGGGAATGAATTTCCGGTAAAAATTAGCAAATCCAAGGAAGCTTTGCAATTGCTTCCTGGTGCGGGGTGGAGCCCACTCTAATACAGCTTGGACCTTTTCAGGGTCCATCTCTATGCCATTTGGCGAGATACGATACCCCAGGTAGTCAATTTTTTCCTTATGAAACTCACACTTAGATAGCTTGGCATACAAGTGGACTGCTCATTTTGTCAGTACTGCTCTGACTAGTTTTACGTGCTCCTCTTTTGTTTCAGTAAATATCAGGATATCACCAGGTAAACAAGCACCCCTTTATATAGGTGCTCCTGGAGCACGTCATTTATTAATTGTATGAACACTGCAGATGCCCCTTGAAGCCTGAAAGGCAGAACCCTGAATTGGTAACACCCTAAGGGGCAATTGAATGCTGTTTTCCATTCGTCTTCCTCTTTAATTCTGATTCTGTAATATGCTTCCCTTAAGTCCAGTTTCAAAAAGATTTTTTCTCTTTGACAGGTGTGGTAGCATGTCTTTCATCAGAGGGAGGGGGTAAAGGTTACTCTCACTGTGTTGAAAGACCTATAATCCATACAGAGGCAAGAGTCCCATCTTTCTTTTCATAAAATAACATAGGGGCTGCGGTTTTGGGCTTCGCTGGTTGGATAAATCCCCTTTCTAGATTTTTGTCTATGAACTTTTGCATTTCCTCTAGCTCCCGTGGGGTCATGGAATACAGTTTTGGCTTAGGTAATTTCGCCCCCAGGAGTATTTCAATAGTGCAGTCTGTGGGTTGGTGGGGGGGCAGTTCGTTGGATCTCTGCTCGCTGAACACTTCAGCTAGATCCCGGTATTCTTCTGGTATGCCCTGCAACTCCTTTTCCCCCACCACCGCTGCACTTTCAGGGGAGCTCCCCCGTTTCCGGATTTGAGTTGGGGCTCCCGCTTCTATTTTCCCTTTGGAGAATCTCAGTTCTCCTGTCCTCCAGTCCACCCGCGGGTTCCACTTGGTCAGCCATGCCATACCCAAGATGAGTGGGTATTCCATGCCAGAGGTCACTACAAATGTTAGAGTCTCTATGTGATCCCCTATGGTGAGTTGGACAGGCAACGTGGCAAGAGTAGCTGGTGTCCCCCCTGCAATGGACCCATATAATTGACCAAACAAAATTGGTTTCTTCAGCCTCCTCACCGGAATCCCTAAGTTCCCCACCAGAGTTGGGCTTATGAGGCAGCAAGTGCAGCTGGAGTCTGTTAGGGCTCTAAGCGCAACCTTTTCCGGCATTCCGGGACTAAACAGTTCTACAGTTCTGGTGAGGGATGTGATGGGTCCACTTACCAGGGGTTCGTCCTCCGAGTTGTCCTCTGAGGAATCGGGTGGCCCTCCTGGTGGTGTCGGAGTTCCTCCTGCCTGCCTCAACGGAGTTGGGAACTCACTTTTCATAGCCGTCTCCTTCGGTTTTGATGGGGTCTTTCCGGGCTTCCCTCCAGTGGCTCGGTCAGTTTTCTAGACAGGGGTCTTCGAGCGGCACTCGGCGTGGTGCCCCTCCTTCCCACATTTGAAACAGCCCATTGCCCTTGGGGTGGCAGGGGCTTGTTTTGCTGGTTCTCGGGGTGGCTCCACTGGTGACTTTCCCCAGGATCTCCCTCAGCATCGTTGCCTTCTGGCGCGATCAATCTCTGCTTCCTCAGCCAGGATGTACCAGTCATGGAGCCGGTCCGGGTCTCCCCGACGGATGCAGGCATAATACAGGTCATCGTTCAGGCCGTCCTTGAAATGACCCACCAGGATATCCTCTGGCCAGTTCAGCTTGCTGGCCAGGGCTCGGAATTTTTGTGTGTATTCCTCTACAGGTCATCGCCCTTGTCTGACAGTTTTGATGTGCTCACACGCTTTCCGGTCAGCCAAGAGAACTTCAAACTGGCGCCTGAGAGCTGCCATGAACTGACTGAATTTTTGCAGTTCTGGGGCATCGGCGTCATGGAGATCTACCACCCAATCTGCTGCGTCGCCATCTAGGGCCGTTTGCACAATCCTTAT
The DNA here is from genome assembly GCA_034064705.1 of Bothrops alternatus. Classification (NCBI taxonomy): domain Eukaryota; kingdom Metazoa; phylum Chordata; class Lepidosauria; order Squamata; family Viperidae; genus Bothrops; species Bothrops alternatus. The sequence goes on along the minus strand of JARGCV010000257.1, from coordinate 3,430,081 downwards.
TCGACCACGGTCGCTAGGTATTTCACAAATATATTCTTCCATGTAGTTTAATACTTGAGTCAGGAAAAACCCCAGTCGGCATGGCTCTCCACTGTATCTCACCCCCAATGGCAGGAACTTTCAGATGGCTTGATGTCCTCTCCATCTCCTGGGTTGGTGTCCATCGCCGTCTGCTGGTGCAGCTTGCCCGGGGGTGTGGCCAGTTGTCTTCATCTTTGCTCAGGCGAAGCAACCTCTCCATCTTGACTTTCCAACCCGGTTGGTGACTGCCGCGTTTAAGTGTCACTTTCCTGGATTTCTTCTCCCAGTCCTCCTTTCCGACACCCATCGACCACCTTGGCTTGTTACGGCGTTCAGCGACCACCACCTCATCTGATGAGCTCAAGGATTGAGAACTGTATCTGCCGAGCTCTGCCTGGTGGGAGAACTCCCCCCCATGGCGGGTTCTTCTCTTTCCGTTCCAATTTCAGACATTGTTTGCTTAGTCCCCCGGTAAGGGTCTTCCTTCCGGGTTGACTATTACTGCAGATCCTGCCTAATGTAAGGACCCGCTTCAAAACCTCATCCCAAGAAAGCAGGACTCTTGGAACAGTTTCATTCCAAAAGGAACTTTTATTAGGAAAAGCTGATAACAGGCATAGCAGGCAGGATCTGAGGGTTTCCCGCTCAGATCAATAGGTTAAAAGAGTCCCAAGCAAACCCCCACCCCAATAATTCATCCCGTCAGTTCAAAAGAGCCAATCCCCAGGTGTTAAGTCCGCTGTGGGAACGGAGCTGATAACGGAGTCTGTTCCCATGCCTGTGAAGATGTTGTTGGGTCTTCGCACCTTTTTCTTCCGCAGCGAGAGATAAGCCAGATGTCCGGAGGCACATTCCTTTCTCACCCCAGGTTGACCTCAAGGGAGAAACAGTTCAAAGACTAAGCATATAGAGACAGCAGAGAGGATACATTGTAGCAAAGCGAAAGGGCATCCCATAGAGCCTTCCCACCTCCCCCTCAAGAGAATGGCAGAACCCACAGAAAGAAATGAAATGAATTAGACTCCCCCTAGGAAGGAAATGGGTTCTGACACCTAAAAGAAAATTTCTACAAAATGATGTATTGCTGGTATTTAACACCAGGTACGTTATCTAGAATGTATACAGGTATTTCAAATGAATGTTGGAAATGTAAATGTAAATAAGGGACTTTTTATCATTTATGGTGGACATGTGATAAGGCAAAGAAATATTGGAGTAGGATTCATATATTAATGGAGAAAATTCTTAAAGTGAACATAAAAATTAAACCAGAAACTTTCCTTCTGGGCCTAATGGAAAGAGAACTGGAAAAAAAATTTGGAACTCTGATTTTATATATGGTGACGGCGACAAGACTGCTCTATGCACAAAAGTGGAAGGATGCTTTGATTCCTACCATGGATGAATGGTTACAAAAACTGATGGAATTAGCAGAGATGGCCAAATTGACTGTTTTGATAAAAGAAAAGAACATATATACTTTTGTTTCTACTTGGAAACCACTTCTGGACTTTGCGCTTGCAGTGGAAAAAAATGATATCGTGATTTTGGGTTTTACCGATTAGACTGATTTGCCAATACAGAAATGGCTAGTGCATACTACTATAGAAATGTAAAAAGTTGAGATTTGATTTTAATGTCTGATTTTACTGCAACAGAGAGAGTCGGAAGTCAATGTCTTTTGTTTCTCCCCCCCTTTCTTCACACCTTTTTTGTTTTCCCTTTTTCTACTGTTGTCCCCTACTATTTGCTTTTGTATTTTCATATTTTATGTTATAAACGAATAAAACTTAATAAAAAAATAGAAACAACTGTTTGTAACTCTGACTTTGTGTGCCTTGCCTCGTCTTGCATTGCCTTGTCTTGCCTCCTCTTGCCTCACCCCTTTGCTTCATGCTTTTGGGAACTGATGGTTTGACAACCTCTTCCATGTCTTGGACTCCAGGACCATTTGTGCCTGACTCCATGGACTTGGAACACTTCATGGAAGTTGCTAGACTGGTGGAAAACAGGGTTACTTTGCATGGCACATGGCTTTTTGCTGAATGTTATAAGTGAAAGTTTGCAACGGCCTCTTGGATGTGTGCATGTGCTTGGCCTGAGACAGGACAGGAGGAAACCTCAGCTTTGTGGCAAGTGGCAGCAGCTTGCAACTTTTGCTGCCATTACCAGTGACTTTCTGGGAAAGCTAGCAGAGAAGATTGCAAATGGCCAACACATGATTGCAGAATACTTGGCAACTGGCCATAAGTGTAGTTGTTAAATGACTGTTTTTATGTCAAGGACTATGGAAAGAAGGAAATTATGTTGCAACGTTAGAGAAAGAGGGTAAAATATAAATAAACATGTAACTGCTGTTAAGATTGAAAACTGCTTCTTTATCACTTTTCCTTTCCCCTTCCTTTCCTTGCACCTTTTTTCATTTACTGTTTACCTTCTTTACTTTTTTCTTTCAGAATTTGTATTGTTATTAATATATACATAATAATAAAATAAAAAGTTACTGTAAGTGGAACTATAGCCTAGAATGAGATTGGAGATGAAGCGTGTAGTAGATGAACGTAAGGGAGAGAGTTAAGACCAAGATATTGTAATTTGGCACTAGAATGTACCATTTCTACTTTACAAAATCTAGTGTTGCTTCACATACAATATAATGAGCCTCTTCATTTGTTGGACAGAATATCACTGACCGGAGGCCCTATCCTGATGATGAAAATCTGGTAGAAGTGAAGTTTTCCCGTACTCCTGTGATGTCAACATATCTTGTTGCTTTTGTGGTTGGAGAATATGACTTTCTTGAGACCAGGACCACTGATGGTGTGTTAATCCGTGTTTATACTCCTGTTGGCAAAGCAGAACAAGGGAAGTTTGCATTAGAGGTAAGATAGGCTTAAAGATCTTTATATCTATTGCTGTATGGCAGTTGCTGGAAAACAAAACCAAAGTGTTAAAAAATACTTTAATTTCATTTAACTTGCAACTTCAAATGCATGTTTATATGTAAAATATTGGGAATTTTAACAATCTCAAACATTACTATGGACTGTAGAATATTATAGATGACATATACAGTAGATGGACCAAAACATAATCTCTGGGATCTTAGGGTAAACCTGGGGCAAAAATTGATTTGAAGAGATGAGTATTGTCACTAAGCAGTGCCAAAAGCATTGAGTTAAACAGACCGCATAAATGGACAGTTTCCAGTGTGTTTCATGGTGGAATGTTCCTCAGAATGTAGGGTATATTTTGCAATAGAAATTAATCTCACAGAGGTCAGGTTTTATTTATTTATTAAACTTGTATGCTGCCCATCTCTCTAACGAGCAATTCATTTATAATAAAATGATTCCCATAACTCTGAAATTAAGGACTTCATTGTTACAGGTTTCAAGTGCTTAGGTAGAACTGGGATCTAGAAAACAAAAATTCAAAGAGACAGGATATTAGATCGTGAACTTCTTATATCAAGAATTCCCCCCACTTATAAAAAGATACCTTTTTATAAAATGGCCTTCGATACCATTCACCATGGTTTCCTTCTGGAGTGGCTTCAGTGGTTGGGAGTGGGGGACTCTGTGTTGTCCTGGTTCACTTCCTTCCTCTGTGGCCACTCTCGGTGTTGATAGGAAGCGAGAGGTCCAGCCCTTGTCCACTGCTTTGTGGGGTTCCGCAGGACTCCGTACTCTCTCCGCTTCTGTTTAACATCTACATGAAACCACTGGGTGAGATAATCTGCCACCATGGACTGAGATATCATCAATATGCTGATGATACTCAGCTATATGTCTTGGCCCATGGTAAGTTAAATGATGCCATGACCTCCCTCTCACAGTTCTTGGAGGCTGTTAAGGACTGGATGGGGAGCAGCAGGCTAAAACTGAACCCTGGCAAGACTGAGTGGCTCTGAGTTTGGGGTTCCTTGGTCCATGGAGAATTTGGTTGCGGATGGGGTGGCACTGCCCCAAACAGACCCAGTGCGTAATCTGGGGGTTCTCCTGGACTCACGACGCCTGCTCAAGGAGCAGGTGGCAGTCGTGGCCAGGAGGGCCTTTGTGCAACTCTGGGTTGTATGCCAGTTATGCCCTTTCCTGGACCAACAATCCTTGCTCAGTCACTCATGCCCTAGTCACCTCCCATCTTCACTATTGCAACGTACTGTACATGGGGCTGTCCTTGAAAAGCATCCAGAAGCTCCAATTGGTTCAAAATGCAGCAGCCTGCATGGTTTTGTGCACATGTGTCACCTCTCCTGTGGGAGCTGCATTGGCTGCCAATTTGTTTCCAGGTGCAATTCAAGGTGCTGGTTGTCACCTTTAATGCCCTACATGTCTTGGGGCCAGGTTATCTGAAGGACTGTCTCTTCCCTTTTACATCCACCTGACCCACCAGAGCGGGGAGGCAGGGAATGTTGTGAGTCCTGTCTCCAAAGGAGGTACGTCTGGCGGGACCCAGAACAAGGACCTTCTCCATGGTGTCTCCCTTCCTTTGGAACATCATCCCCGCAGAGATTAGTCCGACCCTTACTTTGACACTCTTTCACACAGGGCCCTGAAGACCTGGTTCTGCCAATGGGCCTGGGGAACCCAGAGTGGGATGGAGCCCATTAAGTGGCTCATTTGATTACTTGCTGTCGCCAGGGGGATGGGGGGTTATTGTTTTTATTCTTTTTATATTGTTTTTTTTCTTGTTTGTAAGCCTTCCAGAATCACTGAGAGTGAGTGGGCGGCCATATAAATTAATTAATTAAATACATACATACCATAGAAATACATTTTATGATGCCTTATATTTTGGTAAATCATGAAGTTATGGTATCTTTATTTAGTGATCAGTTTAAAAATGCTTCAAGCTATCTAGAAGTAAAGATTGAATTACAATATCATGGTCAGTTACTAAAAGATGGGTAATATAAAGTTAAACAGGCCATATTATAATTTTTCATATTTTTATTTCTGTAGGCTGCTGCTAAAACCTTGCCTTTTTATAAAGACTACTTCAGTGTTCCTTACCCTCTCCCAAAAATTGATCTCATAGCTATTGCAGACTTTGCAGCAGGTAAAATACTTTATATTTTTCTGAAGTCCTGAGCTTTCTTTACATTATAATACAGTTCAGAAGAATGTTGTGTGCATCGATATCAATAAAACTTTTTATTTATTTTGAAAGGTGCCATGGAGAACTGGGGCCTTGTTACTTATAGGTATGATTTTAAAATACTATATTCTTTCCATAGTCTTATGTTCATGTTTCCATGTTCATTAATTTCCCCAAATATATTAAGTGAGTTCTAAAGAGTTGGAATGAATTAGGTTTTGTACTGATTAGCATAAAGTAGCTTCCTTGAACTTGGACTGTGTTCCATCTTGAATAGCATGAACTTTCTGTAAAGTATGTTCTTTGGAAGATCGTTGCAGAAATAAATATGAATAATGGTTCAAGAATCATAATACTTTTGCATTTTAATAACATCTGCCTGGACATACAGTGAGGGAAAAAATTATTTGATCCCCTGCTGATTTTGTATATTTGCCCATTGACAAAGAAATGATCAGTCTATAATTTTAATGGTAGGTTTATTTTAACACTGACAGAATAACAACAACAAAAAATAAAAAAGCATTTCAAAAATTATAAATTGATATGCATTTTAATGAGTGAAATAAGTATTTGATCCCCTATCCATCACCAAGATTTCTGGCTCCCAGGTGTCTTTTATACAGGTAACGAGCTGAGATTAGGAGCACTCTCTTAAAGGGAGTGCTCCTAATCTCAGCTTGTTACCTGTATAAAAGACACCTGTCCACAGAAGCAATCAATCAATCAGATTCCAAACTCTCCACCATGGCCAAGACCAAAGAGCTGTCCAAGGATGTCAAGGACAACATTGTAGACCTACACAAGGCTGGAATGGGCTACAAGACTTATCACCAAGCAGCTTGGTGAGAAGGTGACAACAGTTGGTGCAATTATTGGCAAATGGAAGAAACACAAAATAACTGTCAGTCTCCCTCGGTCTGGGGCTCCATGCAAGATCTCACCTTGTGGAGTTTCAATGATCATGAGAACGGTGAGGAATCAGCCCAGAACTACACAGGAGGATCTTGTCAATGATCTCAAGGCAGCTGGGACCATAGTCACCAAGAAAACAATTGGTAACACACAATGCTGTGAAGGACTGAAATCCTGCAGCACCCGCAAGGTCCCCCTGCTCAAGAAAGCACAAGTACAGGCCCGTCTGAAGTTTGCCAATGAACATCTGAGGAGAACTGGGTGAAAGTGTTGTGGTCAGATGAGACCAAAATCGAGCTCTTTGGCATCAACTCAACTCTTCGTGTTTGGAGGAGGAGAAATGCTGCCTATGACCCCAAGAACACTATCCCCACCATCAAACATGGAGGTGGAAACATTATGCTTTGGGGTGTTTTTCTGCTAAGGGGACAGGACAACTTCACCACATCAAAGGGACGATGGAGGGGGCCATGTACCATCAAATCTTGGGTGAGAACCTCCTTCCCTCAGCCAGGGCATTGAAAATGGGTCATGGATGGGTATTCCAGCATGGCAATGACCCAAAACACACGGCCGAGGCAACAAAGGAATGGCTCAAGAAGAAGTACATTAAGGTCCTGGAGTGGCCTAGCCAGTCTCCATACCTTAATCCCATAGAAAATCTGTGGAGGGAGCTGAAGGTTTGAACTGCCAAATCCTTAATGACTTGGAGAAGATCTGCAAAGAGGAGTGGGACAAAATCCCTCCTGAGCTGTGTGCAAACCTGGTGGCCAACTACAAGAAACGTCTGACCTATGTGATTGCCAACAAGGGTTTTGCCACCAAGTACTAAGTCATGTTTTGCAAAGGGGTCAAATATTTATTTCACTCATTAAAATGCAAATCAATTTAACTTTTTTGAAATGTGTTTTTCTGTTGTTTTTTTGTTGTTATTCTGTCTCTCACTGTTAAAATAAACCTACCATTAAAATTATAGACTGATCATTTTTTTGTCAGTGGGCAAATGTACAAAATCAATAGGGGATTAAATAATGTTTTCCCTCACTGTAACTAAACTACCTTCACATCCATTGCTACACCATAGTATTACAACTATAAACATGAGACCCATGTACTTTTGTTTTTTTCCTCCTTATTCTTGACCCCAGCTTATTGAATTTTTATATCATTCTACAGGTAGTCTTCGATTTATGACCATTTGTTCAGTGACCATTGGAAGTTACGATGGTGCTAAATGAAGGGGCTTACGACCTGTGACTGAGCAGAGAGTCAAGTCTCCATCTGCTTAATGACCTATGATATTGCTTAATGAATGCAACATGAGTGCCAGGATTGCAGTGGTTGAATGAAGCAATCACTCAATGTCTCAATAATCACTCTGCTCAACAATCGAGGTTCCGGTCCCAGTTGTGGTCATAAGTCGATGACTTCCTGTAATTCAGAAATGTAAGTTAAGGCAAGATCAGTGGAAGTATGCTCATGTGCACATCATTTTTGAGCAATCTGTGACTTGTGTGTGAAGATTAGTGTAATATATAAACATAAGTCCCTGGCACCATCCATTCACTAGCACCAAAGTCTGACACCATGGTTTACTTTTAGTTAATAGCTTTATTTTTTGGTCTTTTCTGGGCAGATAGAGCCAGGGCATAATATTTACATATTAAACTGAGCAAACCAAAGCATAGCTGGCTTAGGTGTATTTGCATGTGTTTGCTGCTAAACCAGCCTTTACCATAGCATGGCAAACTATCCTACTGTGTTTACATCTAATGATTTACTGAAGTAGCCAAGCATTAAGCTGTCCTTAAAAATTCTGACTTCTAGTAATAAAATGGTTTCTGTTGATGTAGGAGGAAGAGTGACAGAACCTGGAGGCAGAGTTAAAAGAGGGATCAGCCTAGAATCCCTACATTGCCACAAGGGAACTAACTCCAACCAACCTTGAATCTGTTGACCCTTATCTAACCCCAAGCAGGTTTTAACTGTTAGTTGAGAAGATATCTTGTGCATAGGCTTGAGTAGCAATACATCAGGGGTCTTCAAACTTGGCCCTTTTATGACTTGTGGACTTCAACTCCCAGAATTCCTCAGCCAGGCATGCTGGCTGGGGAATTCTGGGAGTTGAAGTCCACAAGTCATAAAAGGGCCAAGTTTGAAGACCCCTGCAATACATTAATTTAATTGGACCTTCACATGTGGTCCTGATCTTTTGCACCTGACAGTTGAGCCTTTAGCAACTTGGTTACTGTTCTGTCTAGCCCCTCTCAGCTCCCAGGAATACACTTAACAAGTTCGTTAAGACTTGGTCAATTAGCACAGTTCACAGGAAGGCAGTTCAAGGCAAACTGCTTTATTCAACAATTTAAACAGACACACTAGGAGACTCAGTTACAACTCACTGCGAACTCCCCCAGGCCACTCCTTGGGTAAACGTTGCTCGTGACTAAGGCTGAGGCTTCCGTTTCCCTGCTAATATAGCCTCCCACACGTCACGTCCGTCTTCCACCCAACTGACCCCTTCGCCTATCAGACCGTCTGTATCGTGGATCAATCCAATTAGCTTCCTGTTCCACATCTGAGTCATCCTCCTCTGACTCAGCATGCATACCAAGCTCCTCGTTATCTGGCTCAGCTGCCAGGAGGGGAAAACACCCAGAAGGGCCTGCCGGTGCTGTGTCATCATCTGAGAAGTAACCAGCCTGGCCAGAGACACTCACAACACTATCCCCCCCGCAGGCCCCTCCTCCGGGGTCCGTCGTATGGGATGTGGTTTGGAGGGAAACGCGGTATGGAAATCCCACATTAACTCAGGAGCCTCAATATCCTGAGCATCTACCCACGTGCCAGCGGCTGGCCCACCCCCGGTCCAATCAACTAAATATTGGAAGCAGTCATCGAGCCATCGGGAATCTCGGATGCCGGACACCTCCAACCGGGAAACAGGAACGTGAGCACGGCGAGCTGTCGGGCCCGGATCAGGAGGTCGACACGGAGAATCAGGGTTGACAGGAACAAGCAAGGAGCGATGAAACACGGGATGTACACGAAGAGACCTAAGCAAAGTCAAACGATAGGTCACCAGATTGATGACCGTCTCCACAGGAAAAGGACCCATGAAACGTTGATCAAGCTTGCGGTGAATTCTCCCTGGAAACAAGTACTTGGTGGAGAGCCAAACCCGATCTCCAACAGCTAACGGCGGCGTGTCGCGACGCGAGCGGTCTGCAACCCTTTTGTAGTCTTCCTTGGCCTTAGTCAAGTGCTGCTTCACCATCTCGTGGACTGACTGGAGTTCGGTTAAATAGTCCTCGGCAACTGGAACGGGAGAATCAAGGAGCGTGAGCGGAAAAAATCTGGGATGATAGCCGTAGTTGGCAAAAAACGGAGTGGTCTGAGTGGAAGTGTGCTGAGAGTTGTTGAAAGCGAATTCGGCCACGGAGAGATATTTGGACCAATCGTTCTGTTGGTCGTTGATGAAACAACGCAAATACTGCTCCAGGATGCCAATCATTTTCTCTGTACCCCCATCAGTCTCTGGGTGATGCGTGGAGGCTAGATTGAGTTGGACTTGAAGCGCAGACATGAGTTCTCTCCAGAACTCCGAGGTGAACTGGGTTCCTCGGTCGGACACTATTTTGTCAGGCAAACCGTGTAGCCGAAAGATATGTTGAATGAACAGCTGAGCAGTGACCTTGGCTGTCGGTATTCTTCGGCAAGGAATGAAATGTGCCATTTTGGTCAGCATGTCCACCACGACAAAGACAACGGTGTAGCCGGCAGAAACAGGTAGACAAGTCAAGAAGTCCATGGAAATAGCTCCCCAGGGTCTCTCCGGCGTGGGCAAAGGCTGTAATAATCCCGGAGGGGCTCCTGTGGCATGTTTTGCCTGACGGCACCGTACACAGGAATTCACATAGGACTGAACATCATGGCGAAGTCTGGGCCACCAGAAAGTCCGAGACACTAAGTGGAGAGTCTTAAAGAAACCAAAATGACCTGCCGCAGGGTTATCATGGCATTGAGTCAGGATGAGACCCCGGAGTGGGCCTGCTGGAACATATAACAGGTTGCGGCAGCGTAATAGTCCCTCGGACAAGGTCCAAGGTGAGTCGGGACCCACCTCTTGTCTCTTTCGTATCGCAAAGTCATCTAGTTGTTGCGCTTCCCGAATCTGTCGTCGTAGATCTACCGGATCATGCACGGCTGCTATCGATTCGACAGGCAGAATGGTTCGAGGAGGCAAGGGGTCCTTGATCTGTAGATACTCAGGTTTACGGGACAAGGCATCTGCTCTTTTGTTGTACCCTTTCGGAATGTAGGTGACTTTGAAGTTGAATCGAGCGAAGAACAAAGACCAACGGATCTGACGTTGATTCAATTTCCTGGCAGATTGCAAGAATTCCAAGTTTTTATGGTCAGTCCGAACTTCAACTTGGTAGCGAGCTCCTTCTAGGTGGTGTCTCCAGGTCTCAAAAGCAGTCTTGATGGCCAATAGTTCCTTTTCCCAAATGGTATAATGGCGTTCGGAGGGACTCAATTTCCTGGAGTAATAAGCACACGGGAACAGGGGGCCGCCATCTTGGCGTGTTTGAAGTAGCACAGCCCCTACTGCCACATCTGAGGCGTCGGCCTCCACTACAAAGGGACGACAAGGATCTGGATACTTGAGAATGGGTTCCTGAACAAAAGCCTTTTTGAGGGTCTGAAACGCCTGTTGCTCGGCATCGCCCCACTGGAACTTAATGCCTTTCCGTAACAGTCGAGTAAGGGGCGCAGTCAAAGCAGAAAATCTCGGAATAAATATCCTGTAATAGTTCGCAAATCCCAAAAGTCTTTGGACATCTTTTGCTTTGCATGGGGGTTGCCAGGTTTGCAAGGCTTCAACCTTGCCAGGATCCATGGCGATGCCTTGTGGAGAAATCACACGTCCCAGAAACTCAATGGTGGTTTGATAGAGTTGACATTTCTCTAACTTGGCATAAAGGTGATGCTTTCGTAAGCGTTGCAAAACTCGCCGGAGATGCTGAAGATGAGTTGCTCGTGACGGGGAGTAAATCAGGATGTCATCGAGGTAAACCACCACAAATTGATCCAATAAATCCCGGAAGATGTCATTCATGAAATGTTGAAAGACGGCCGGAGCATTGGTGAGTCCAAAGGGCATGACTGTATATTCAAAATGACCGTACCTGGTCCCAAACGCGGTCTTCCACTCGTCCCCCTCTCGGATGCGAACCAGATTGTAAGCACCCCGTAGATCTATCTTGGTGAAGATGGTCGCTGATCGGAGACGGTCCATGAGATCAGGAATCAAAGGCAGAGGGTACCGATTGCGCACCGTGATGGCATTGAGCTTGCGATAGTCACAGCATAGGCGTAAATCTCCGGTTTTCTTCTTCACGAATAACACAGGAGCTGACAAAGGCGAGGAAGAGGGACGAATGAAACCCCTGGCCAGGTTTTTGTCCACAAAGTCTTTTAATGCGGCCAACTCGGGTTCAGACATGGAGTAAAGGCGTCCCCCTGGAAGTTTGGCATTTGGCAGCAAATCAATGGCACAGTCATATGGTCTATGCGGAGGCAATTGGTCTGCCTCTTTCTCACTGAATATATCCGCAAAGTCCGCTAGGTCGGCCGGCAAGGTGATGTCAGGGTGAGATGGTAGTTGGGCTGCGCAAACGTGGCGTACGTGGTCAACACATTGCAAACTGGGAAAGGAAACAAAGTTCTGGGACCACACCACACAAGGATCATGGGTTCTCAACCAGGCTAAGCCGAGAACTAAGGGGACATGAAGTCCCTTGGCAATATAGAATTGGATGGCTTCTTCATGTTGTCCTATGACCAGGCGTATGGGCTGGGTCATAAACTTGATTGGTCCAGACAACAACTCACGACCATCGATTGTCTCAACCGACATAGGCGGCTTCACGGAGCACAAAGGTATGGCATGGTGACGAGCGAAAGCTTCATCCATGAAATTAGTGGTGGCTCCAGAATCCAACAAGGCGTGTGCCGGAATGCCCTGGGCATGGTTTCCCAGACATATATTGGTTGCTAGGATCAAATGTCTCGGAGGACCGGGGTCTTCGTCTGCGGAACGGGGACTGGGTTTGACGCCTGCCCGACCCAATGTTTCCATTAGGCCGGGCTCTGGCCATTTCCCAGCAAGGTGGCTTGAAACTGCTGAGTGGGAGGTCGAGCTGGAACAGGAGTAGGACCTGCCGTGCCACGTCGTTTCTGGGGGCAGGCCATAACGAAGTGACCCATCTCTCCACAGTACAGGCACAATCCCTCAGCTCTCCGTCTTGCCTTCTCAGCCTCGGTCAAGCGAGATCTAGCTGCACCGAGATCCATGGGTTCCTCACTGGCCATGGGTACAGGACGCCTCTCGGTGTAAGCCGGCAACGATTGGAGAAGACGTCTGGGTGCCGGGATGGGTGGGGTGATAGGTAGGGTCTGTAATCCTCTGTGTGGTGCAGGAACTGGCTTGGCATTGCCGGTGACTGGAACCATCTGTTTGGCCAGGCGGGCATCCATGGCTTGCGTTTGCGATTCAAGAGCCAAACAATGTTGGTATAATGCAGCCAGGGTTGTGGGTATTACAGTCACTTTCAACCCATTCAGGATTTGGGCAGACAGACCATCTAGAAAGATTTCTATGAGAGCTTCATCATTCCACTTAATTTCTTGAGCTAGGCGGCGAAACTCTGATATATAGTCCGCTACGCAGCGCGATCCTTGACGTAGCTCTCGTATCCGCCGGGTGGCATTTTGCCGACGAAGGGGGTCAGCAAACTCTCTTTCCATCAGCTGGCAGAATCCTGCATAATTACGCAAGACAGGATCTTGTCCGTCTATCAAAGGAGACGACCACTCAGCAGCGGGGCCAGAGAGTAGACTTAAAATGAACGCTACCTTCGTTTCATCCAGCTGAAAGTCTGCTGGGGTGGAGGCAATGAATATTTTACATTGATTCAAAAAAGCTGGAAATTTACTACGTTCTCCAGTGAACTTATCAGGCAAGGCTAAATAACATCTGCTTTGTCTGGGAGGGGTGGCTGGAGCTTGGGCTCCTGCAGCTTGAAGTTGCTGTTGCAATTGTCCAATTTGTTGCTGGAGAGTTTGCACTAATTGAGACAGAGCCGGGTTATCAGCAAGTAATTGTTCCATGATGTCACTGAAAGCTCGGACTAATGTTCGTCCTTTCTGTTATCTTTTTTGTGCGGAGTCACGAGCAATCTGTTCTGTCTAGCCCCTCTCAGCTCCCAGGAATACACTTAACGAGGTCGTTAAGACTTGGTCAATTAGCACAGTTCACAGGAAGGCAGTTCAAGGCAAACTGCTTTATTCAACAATTTAAACAGACACACTAGGAGACTCAGTTACAACTCACTGCGAACTCCCCCAGGCCACTCCTTGGGTAAACGTTGCTCGTGACTAAGGCTGAGGCTTCCGTTTCCCTGCTAATATAGCCTCCCACACGTCACGTCCGTCTTCCACCCAACTGACCCCTTCGCCTATCAGACCGTCTGTATCGTGGATCAATCCAATTAGCTTCCTGTTCCACATCTGAGTCATCCTCCTCTGACTCAGCATGCATACCAAGCTCCTCGTTATCTGGCTCAGCTGCCGGGAGGGGAAAACACCCAGAAGGGCCTGCCGGTGCTGTGTCATCATCTGAGAAGTAACCAGCCTGGCCAGAGACACTCACAACAGTTACATATGAGCCTTGTTCCAAAAACAACTTTAACCAATCTGCAGAGCCAGTCATATCACTTATCAATAGTAGGCAATCACATAAACTTTGTCCAAATTCACAATTTGGGGAACAGAGACAACTTTGACACAAAATTTCCCAGGTATGCTTAATATCTCTAGTCCTTGGGCCAGGAGAGTACAGAGAAGCTTTCATTACATTGCTAGCCTCTTCCCAATTGTCCTGGTAGGCAGCAGTAATTGTGGCTTGGCTGCTACATAATTTCTTGGAAGTATATTGTGTTGCCAGGCTTCCACAGTGATTTCTATTATGGAGAATCTTGTTTTTTTGCCTCCCTTTCCTTTTAGCCCATTATCTTGGAAAATGTTATGGCCTAGGTGGTCAAGGCAAGCCTCTAGAGAGTTCTTTATTTCTCTTAAGAAATGTTCCAGCCAATAAAAGAAGGACAAGTGTGATGACCCAAGGCACGGCACAGAGGCAAAACAGTCAACTGGCAGTTCAACCCACCCTTTATTTGCTCCAATTTTCCCCAAATGCTCCCATGTTTCTGGCAAGCTGCAGAACAAAGTAAGGCACACACACCTTCAGCAGCCTCTGGCTGCAAGTAGTTTCACAAGTTTTTAACTCATCAGGCAGGGAAAGTGTGTGTATGGAACAAGCCATCCTCCTTCAGGTTTCAACTCACAGATTAGAAGAGTAATTTACTCAAGGCCACATAGATAACAAGGAAAGAAACAAACATCCAAAATCTAATGAGTCTGTGGAAATGCAAGCTTGCCTGAGCAGTTTCAGAAGAGAAGCCAAAATTCAATCCTAGGTCTTTGAACACCAAATCAAGTTTGTCAGCCAGTCCAATGGTCAGAGTTTCAGGGTTTCCAAGCAGAAATCACAACACAGAACAAGAGATCAGAGAGTTGTTTCCAAGATCAGCAACAGCACACAAAACTCCAAGAAATCAGTGTTTGTTCCCGACAAATGCCCCTCCCCACAGTGTCTCCTTAAGTCTCAGTCTCCAGGTGTTGCCTTGTGGAGAGGGGCAGGGCACTCTCCTCCTGAGTAGTTGAGCCTGCCTGCCTTGTTCTAGGATCAGGAGGGGGTGGCCCTTGCTCATTGCCTGAGCTTTGTCTCTCATGTTCATCCTGTCCCAATCCTGAAAGTCCCTGGCCTGCCTCGGCCTGCTCTTCCCCACATTCCTCTGAAGCCACAGACACCTCTCCCCTGACCTCCATAGGGTCCGGTTCCAGCTCATTTTCCTCAGCAGATTCAGGCTCCGACGGGGGCATGACAACAAGGTCCAAAACAAAATGCAAAGAGTAATCTTCCAAGCGAGGCAAGGCAAACAGCAACAGACACAAGCAAAAGCAAACAATTGTTCCTGGCAAAGACTAACTCCCCACGGCTTCTCCTTAAGTTACTCCCCTCCAGGTGTTCCTTGTGAGAAGGGGTGGGGCCACCTCCTCCCAAGTAGCCTTGCAGCCCTTCTCTGGGCTTATGCTCCACTCTCCTTGCCCTTGGATCAGTGGAGTAGGCAGCTGTTCCTCATCAGAGGGAATCTACTGCCTATCAGTACCACTGCCTGTCAGCAGCCGATCCTCCCCTGTGTCTATGAAGGCAGGCAGCTCTCCATCTGGTCAACCACCTCCCCCAATGCCTGAGGACCCCCAGACAACATCGTCCTCGGCCCCTGGCATGCCTTCCCTGTCAGATGGTCCCAGCTCCAACTCTTCTGCCTCCTCCAAACCGGCCTCTGAGGGGGCCATGACATAAGCAAGCAAAATGGATCAATTGACTAGACTTAGGTATTCCTATAGCATAACTGATTGGGTGATGTTAATTGAGCTTAGTAAATGATATGGTCTCTTCTGACTTAATTTCACACCTTTGGCTAATTGATTAGGTCAGTTCATTCCATATTAGTTTTTCTCCAACATATAACCCCCCCTCATAATCTAGTTAAGTGTACAGGTAGTCCTTGATTTACAATCACAATTGGGACCAGAACTTACATTGCTAAGTGATGCAATTGTTAAATGAGCCATGCCTGATTTTATGACCATTTTGCTTCAGTTGTTAAGTGAATCACATCATCATTAAGCAAATCTGGCTTCACCCATTGACTTTGCTTGTTGGAAGCCCTCTAGGAACGGAATGGGAGAACTCACAGTGGCCAGGTTGGCGTGGATAGGTGGGCACGGCTTGGTGGGCGTGCCCAGGTGGCCGCCGCTGAGTCAGCATGGTCAGGTGAGCACACAGGCTTGGCCCAGCTGTGACAGCGCTGAACAAGTCGCACCAGCTAACTTGACATGGGGACAACTCGGCGCCCCACCAGCTCACCTCCCCAAACTGCCAGCAGCCAAGTGTGCGCACACACACACACCATTCCGCATTTGGGGACTTCTATCCACATCCATGCTGGGAAGCTGCCAATTAAGCCCGGGCCTTGTCAGAAGGGCCTCTCCTTCGATGATTTAGGCGCTCATGCACGCGCACACACACCATTCTGAGTTTGGGGACCTTTTTTTTAATAAAGATTTTATTGGGGTTTTTTTTTCATCAACATATGTTAATTTTTCCAATCAATAAGTTGTCTGGAGTTTGCTATGCTAATATATGTTCAATTCCTAATCCTTCATTCTTTCCTCTAGCCAAGAATAAAATAGGTTCCAAATTTGATAGTAGTCTGTATCTTCTTTATCTTTCAACCTCATAGTTAATCTGTCCATCTCTGCACATTCCAATATTTTCCTGATTATTTCTTCTTCTGATGGCAATCCTTCATTCTTCCAGTATTGTGCAAAAATGTATTCTCGCTGCTGTAGTAATGTGTAAGATTAAATATAATTTCTGCTTATTAGTCTTTTCAGGCATAATACCTAGTAAAAAAAGTTCAGGTTTAAAATTGACTTGTTCACCCAATATTTTTTCTAACTACATATGTATCTTTCTCCAATAGGCCTTTGCCTTACCACATGTCCACCAAATGTGATAGTACGTGCCTATGTTATGTTTACATTTCCAACATCTATCTGACATATTTTTAAACATTTTTGCTAATCTTGCTGGTGGCAGGTGCCATCTATAAAACATTTTATACAGATTTTCTTTGTATGTTGACATTGTTAATTTGTAATTTCTCTCCCATAACATTTTCCATTTTTCTAATTCTATATTATAGCCAAACTTTTTTGCCCATCTTGTCATTGTTTCTTTCAATTGTTCACTTTCCATATCCAAAATTAACAAAAAGTTATACATTTTCTTAATTAATTTCTCATCTGAGGTTAACAAAATCTTATCAAACACAGTTTGATCCTTATAAAATCCATACATTTTTACATCTTTTTCATATCTACTTTGTATCTGTAAATGTGCCCACCAGGACAAGTTAATTCCCTTATTTTCCAGTTCTTGTTTAGATTTTAATTTCCCATCATTATCTAGAATATCTTTATATGTCCATATTTTTTCAAAGTCTACCAAGTTCGGATGTATAAATGCCTCCATCGTTGATAACCACCCTGGAATTTTTAAATATATTTTAGCTTTAATTTTTTCCCATACTGTTGACAAGGCATTTCTTATAAAATGCTTTTGAAAGTACTTATGGACTCTGTTTTTCCCGTACCATAAGAAAGCGTGCCACCCCAATTGTAAATCATGTCCCTCTAGATACAATAACCTTTTATTTCTGAGTGTTATCCACTCTTTCACCCATGTTAACACAGATGCTTGGTAATACAACTTCCATTCCGGCAACCCAAAACCTCCATTTCCCTTAGCATCTTGTAATGTTTTCATCTTAATTCTAGCTTTTTTCCCGAGTTTGGGGACTTTCATCCACAGAGGAAGGAGAGGTCCTTCTCCCCAAGTTCAGGCATGATTGGCAGCTTGCCAGCTCGGATGTGGATAAAAGTCCCCAAGCTTGGAATGGTGTGTGTATGTGCGTGTGTGTGTGTGCAGCATGCTGAAGAAGGCATCCTTCTCTCCAAGCCTGGACTGTCAAGGTTCCAACTAATGAACCCAAACAAATCAGAACTCCGAGGCTTGAAGTTTCCTCAAAGAACATGTTTATTGGATACATAATATCAACATGATCAAAAGTGAAACCAACTCTAAAATTCTCATACAGATTCAATGTAATTAAATGTAGTACTTCCCTCCCCCCTACCATGCCATTGATCACGCTACCCAATGAGGGCAATTGGCGGGCTCCTTGACACTCCTTCTCTCCAACTTCCAGCACCTGTGAGGCTGACCTTGGTTCCCAGGGGATCGCTTCATGTTATGTCTAGCAAATCCTTTGTTTTCTCCCCCCCCGCCCAACCTGTGTGGCAACTGAGAATGACAAAAAAAGGCTTCAGCGAGGTTCGTTTCAAAAGTTGACAGTGGGACTCCCCTAGAGAGAAAGAAGTTCCTGGAAAATAATAAGCATAAATGCACATTAGCGTTTCACTAATCATCTACTTCATCACCCGGAGGCTTTCTAGACTTTTGGGGAATGTTTATTGTGAAATTTCTGTACTAGTCTATCTGCCTTCACATCTTTACCCTTTACTCAAGTAACTTCTAACAAAGGATAGCCTTTCCATTGAACTAGATACTGTAATTTCCCTTTATACAGCCTAGAATCAAGAATCCATTTTATTTCATAATGGGTCTTACCTTCCACTATAATGGAACCTAGGGCTGCTCAAGAGGTACTGGTCTCAACGTCAATTCTATGACTGGTTTTAATAAACTGCAATGAAAAACTGGATATATTTTCCCTAATAGTCGTGGGAGTTTCAGCTCCACAGTAATGGGGTTTATGATCCTTTTGATGGGGAAAGGACCGATGAATTTAGGTCCCAGTTTTTTGCATGGTAACTGTAATCGTAGGTATTTGGTTGAGAGATAGACTTTCTCCCCTACATGAAATGGTTTCTGGGGGGGGACCGCCTTTTATCTGCTTGCTCCTTTTGACTTTTAGTGGCTTTGGCTAAGGCACGTTTTACGTTTGCCCAAGTGCTCTGCAGTGAGCTTACCCACTCTGTCAGCGTTAGTGAGGAAGCGGGTTCTTGGGGATATTAAGTCATGGGAACGAATTCCCTGCCAGTAGCTACTTTAAAAGGAGTAAGTCCAGTACTGCTGTGCACAGTGTTGTTGTATGCCACTTTAGCAAAAGGCAGGAGGTCTGCCCAGTTAGTTAACATAGCATCTCAGGTATTGTTCCACCATTGCGTTCACTCATTCAGCAGCTCCATTCGTACGTGGATGAAAAGCCGAGCTGAGGCCCTGGGTGGATCCAATCAATTTTACAAACTCCTTCTGTAATTTAGCTGTGAACTGGACCCCTCGGTCCGATATGATCCTTCTCGGTACTCCATGGAGTCAGTAGATGTGTTTTAAGAACAGTGTCGCCAGTTTCTGGGTGGAGGGAAGACCAGGGCAGGCTATAAAGTGAGCTTGCTTAAAGAAAAGGTCAATAACAGTCCAACCATTTTCAGGAAGCTCTACGATGAAGTCCATTGCGATTTCCTCCCATGGTTGGGATGGCTCCGCTACCTGTTGTAAGAGGTTTGTTTCAAAAGTTGACACAGACATCTGAGTGTTGGTGTTTCCCTGTCCTGTGTCTCCCCCAGAGGCAAAAGAGGAGGCAGAGGGTGACGCTGCTGCACATGGAACTGTGGAGGAAAAATTTTGCAGGAAGCATTTTCCTCTGAGTCCAACTTCTGCCTTGACAGATCACTGGAGAGGAGGAGTAGGAGGAGGCGGGGTGTCACGCTCCAGCATATAATTTGTATATCTATATTGTTGTTGCTTTCTAGCCCCATCTAGTGGCCGGGGGGAGGGGGCAAATACCAATCTGTATTGTTTGGAAGCTGACCCAGCCCATTTTAAGAGTCATCTACCCATGAACCCTCACTCCCAGAACAAGTGCACGCTGGGAAGCCAGACTCCCATTTCCTTTAGCATTTGGAAGGAAGCAGAAGCATCAGGAACAATCCAGCCTAATCTGTGGCACATGGTCATCTGAGGACAAAACCCACATCCCATACACACAGCATCGCTGGTGAGATTTAGATTTATCTGTATTTGTTAATTGTTATGTTCACCAGCAACTCTATACTGCTTATTTTGTATGTGGATTCTTATTATATGTATTTCTATTTTTTCCCAGTTTCACCCATCCTGTTCCTTTAATAAAGCATTCAGATCTATGCACATGGTCTGTTTTATTGGAGGATAGATGGGTTTAGCTGCATGTGAAACTGCACACAGAGTAATGTGTAGTAAGGACAGAACAGTGAAACAGTGGCTACCCAGCAAGTGGGATCCAGGGTAATGACTATATAGACGCCTGCTACTCTGCCAATGCAGTTACCTGCATACGGCCATACAGCAGTCTCTACACAGTTGAGCACCTCCAGAAGACACCATGTCATAGAGCCGGGCATCTTCATACAAGACAAGGTCCCAAGACTCTAGTTCTTCCAAACAGTCATCATCAAGTAATGCACTAGCCATTGCCAGTGTAAAGGCTGAAGCAGCAAAAGCATGAGCAGCCTTTGCTGAACAAGAAATGGAAATGAAAAAGGAGAGAGCACGATTAGAGGCATCCCTGAAAATGCAGAAAGCCCTGTTAGAAGCGAACCTAGAGCGGCTTGCCATAGAGAAGGAAGTAGCAGCAGCCATAGCTGAAGTTGAAGCCCTAGAGAGAGATGTATATCCTGACAACTAATGCAGTAAACGCAGCAATGTGCTTGGGCCAGAAGCTGAACCCCAAGATCCTCTGCAACGCACTTTAGAGTACGTCTATCAGCACTCCAGGCCAAGCAGCAATGCTCACCTCAATGAAAAAGCAAGCCAGAGATGCTACTCAGCACCACTACAGGCCAATGACAAGCCTCAAGCCTACAAAAAAGAAAGCTCCAAGCAAAGCTGCACCTTCGATAGCAGACCCCCCTCACCCAAGGTACCTTAACCTGCAAATTATTCTACAGGATCATCCTTCATGCCAGAGCAGCATAGAAAGGACCAGCTGAAACCAGAGACTCCTAAAAGTTATGACTACACAACACCCTTTCACCACAGCAATGCACAGTCAGCTAATCAAGCCACCATAGACCTTGCAAAGTTCCTTGCATGATGTGAGTTAGTCACACAAGGACTTCAAAAGTGTAATGATCGTCCTGAAAGCTATAGAGCCTGACGATCTTCTTTCCAAAATGCTATCAGAGGCTTAGATTTGTCATGTAGTGAAGAAATAGACTTCATAGTTAAATGGCTTGGAATCGAATCTTCTGAGCATGCAAAATGAATCAGGACAATAAACATAAACTACCCTGAAACAGGCCTTAAAATGATCTGGGACAGACTTGATGAGTGTTATGGCTCAGTAGAAGCAGTGGAAAATGCACTGTTCAAAAGACTTGACAGCTTCCCCAAAATACCTAACAGAGCCTATCAGAAACTTGGGGAACTTAGTGACTTACTAATGGAACTTCAAGTAGCTAAGTCAGAAGGGGACTTGCAAGGACTTGCATTCCTTGACACAGCCAGAGTTGTCAACCCCATTGTACAAAAGCTACCCTATAACTTACAAGAGCAGTGGATCACACATGGCTCTAAATACAAAAGAAAGTACAATGTTCCATTTCCCCCCTTCTCTATTTTTGTGGACTTTGTGTGCCAACAAGCTAAAATAAATGATCCTAGCTTTGACTTCACATTGTCATGTGCTGCTCCTTCAGAACAGAATCCTTGTAAGCCTCCAGTAGCAGTCCACAAAATTAACGTGGCTCCTCCAGATTCCTTTCACAGGTCTGCCAGCTCCTCTCACACAGAAACTGAGATCAGAGATCCTGGTAAGCAGTGTCCTTTACATCAGAAGCCACATCCTCTCTTATAATGCAGAGCCTTCAGAGAGAAGCCCATAGAAGATTGCAAGGCTTTCCTGAAAGAAAACAGCATTTGCTACAAATGCTGCTCCTCAGTCCCTAATTTTGCCAATGACTGCAAGGTCAGTGTAAAATGCACAGACTGTGGCAGCACAGGCCACAAGACAGCTTTACACCCAGGGCCAACTCCATGGACTTTACAGCACACTTACAGTGCCAGTGAGCATGGCAGGGAGGAAGATCACACTGCTACAACCACAGCAGAAATCAATGCAAAATGCACAGAAGTCTGCAAGGGGACTGCAGGCGGCAAGTCCTGCTCCAAAATCTGTTTAGTCAGAGTCTACCCAGCAGGTCAAAAGGACAAAGCCATTAAGCTTTATGCTATTCTAGATCAGGGGTCCCCAACCCCCGGTCCGTGGACCGGTACTGAGCCGCAGCATGCAAGCAACTGGGCCACACAGACAAGCAAAACCCCATCCGTGGGATGCAGGCAGCACAGAAAACCATGCCCCCTCCGGTCCGCGGAAAAACCTCTCTCCACGTAACCGGTGTTCTGTCCCAGCCTACATCTGTCCTTGTTGCATCACAAGAACAAACCCCTCTTTAACAGTAGGCTGGAAAAACCAACCCCTTGTTATTTCAAAAACAGTCCTGATAAGTTTTCTCCAAAACAAAAACAACAGAATACTTTTCCAACAGATAATTGGTTAAAAAAGCAAACACAGCAGGAGTTAAACAAGAAATTCATTGGTAAAACAAACAGACCATGATCCCTGGAAATTCTTTACAAACGGTTGCCTTCAGCAACCAGCACCGCCCACACATTCCCCTTTTGTAATTCAGTCCTCAAGTCATGGCTTCTCAGTGCCTTCTATGGAGTCGTCCCATTGCCTCTCTCTGGTTTACTCTCCTAGCTTGTCTTCATTTGTGGGCATCTCTCATTTCTGCCAGCTATGCATCCTCCGAGTCCGACCCAGCTTCCCCACCCAGCTGCATCTCATCCTGAACACGAGCGGAAGGGCCAGACTCCTCACTGGAATCTGAGTCTTAGAGCTCATCAGAGCCTTCCCCCGACTCCGATGGCTCCCCAGGCCCCCCCTCCTCCTCCTCCGCAGATTCCCCGGACTCAGCTGTTGGGAACACAGGCTGTCACAGAATCACGACACTATCCCGCACCGCAGGGCCCTTCCCCCGGGTCTGTTGATCCGGATGCGGTCGGGATGGGAATTGTTCATGAAAGGCGGTTACCAAGGCAGGAGCATGAACGGTGGTCGCATCCTCCCAGGTGAACTACTCCGGTCCGTAGCCTTTCCATTCGATCAGGTACTGAAAGCGACCTTTCACCCAATGGGAGTCCTGAATGCTGGCGACCTCGTACTCGGGAGCACTGTCTCCATCATGTTGTTCCGGTGGGGGAGGTTCGACTTGGCGGAGTGGACACGCCGGTTGCTCAGGGACCAACAGAGATCGGTGAAAGACCGGATGTACCCGTAGGGAACGTGGCAGAGTTAAGCGATAGGCGACCAGATTGATGACAGCCTCGATTGGGAATGGTCCTAAATATCAGTGATCTACGTTCTTGGCTGGCCGGGTTGACGGTAGGTTCCTGGTGGACAGCCATACCCGATCTCCCACCATTAGTGGAGGCATATCCCACCTTGACCGATCAGCAAACCTTTTGTAGTCGGCCTTGGCCTTCTCTAACTGTCACCGCACCAATCGATGGATCGCCTGTAACTCTGCCATGTAGTCGTTCGCTGCCGGTACTGGTGCGTCTAGCGGGGAAAGAGGGAAAAACCGGGGGTGATATCCTACATTGGCCAAGAACGGTGTCATCTGCATGGAGGTGTGCTGCAAGTTGTTGAACGCAAACTCAGCTACCGCCAATAGTCCGCCCAATTGTTCTGCTGCTGATTGACATAGCAGCGCAGATATTGCTAGAGCATCCCGATGACCTTCTCGGTCCCTCTGTCAGTTTGGGGATGATGTGCAGACGAGAGGCAGATCTTGACGTCCAACGCCTGCATCAACTCCTGCCAGAAACGGGCTGTAAATTGGGCCCCTCTATCGGACACGACCCTATCAGGGAGGCCGTTCAGCTGGAACACCTGCTGGATGAATATACAACAAGTGACGCGGGTGGACGGCAAGCCACGGCATGGGATGAAATGCGCCATCTTGGTCAGCATGTCCACCACCACGAACACCGTTGTGAATCCAGAAGACGGGGGTAAGTCCGTCAGGAAGTCCATGGACACAGCTCCCCCAGGGTCTTTTGGGTGTCGGCAAGGGCTGTAGTAGTCCAGGTGGGCCCCCCGTTGCTGACTTGGCCTGCCTACGCGGGATACAGGACGTGACGTAGGCCTGGACGTTGTGTTGGACTCGGGGCCACCAGAAGGTATGGGAGACCAAGTTCAGGATCTTGAACAGGCCAAAATACCCCACCGCTGGATTGTTTTGATACTGGCTGAGGATGAGGCCCCTGAGCGGCCCTCCCAGAACATAGAGCCAATCACGATAGTGGAGGAGTTCATCCGTGACTTTCCAGGGGGAATCTGGCCCCAGCTCCTCCTTTCGCTGAGCTACCCACACATCGTGCTGCTGGGCCTCCCAAATCCGAGCCCGTACATCTATCGGCTCCCGCACCACAGCAAAAGACTTGATGGGGAGTACTGTCCTGGGTAGAACCTTGTCTTCTGCTTGGGAATATTTGGGCTTCCTGGACAGAGCATCCGCTCTTTGGTTGTGACCGCTGGGTATGTACGTTACACGGAAATTGAACCTCACAAAGAAGAGAGACCACTGAATCTGGCGTTGGTTCAATTTCCGAGTGGTCTGCAGGCTTTCCAAATTCTTATGGTCTGTCCGGACCTCGATTTGATGTCGTGCCCCTTCCAGACGATGCCTCCAGGCCTCAAACGCCACTTTAATGGCCACTAGCTGCTTCTCCCAGATGGTATAGTTGCGCTCCGCCGGATTCAGTTTCCACAAGTAGTACATGCAAGGGAAGAGGGCACCACTGGGCGTCATCGCCTGGAGTAACACCGCCTCAATGGCAATGTCAGAGGCATCTGCCTCCACGACAAACAGCCATTGCGGGTCAGGATGCTTCAAGATGGGCTCCTTCATGAAGGCTTCCTTCAAAGCCTGGAAAGCCCATTGGTCTGGAGTGTCCCACTGAAACCGAGTCTTTTTCTGCAGGAGCCGAGTAGGGGGCTCTCATGGTAGCAAACCCGGGGATGAAAGGCCGATAGTAGTTGGCGAACCTCAGAAGTCGCTGGACATCTTTAACACGACATGGGGGTTGCCAACTCTGCATAGACTCGACCTTACTCGACTCCATGGCGATGCCCTCAGGAGAAATGCAGTGACCCAGGAAGTCGATGGTCCTCTGGTAGAACTAGCACTTCTCCAGTTTGGCGTACAGCCGATGTTCTTGGAGCCACTGCAGGACCTGATGGAGATGCTGATGGTGCACCTCTCGTGACGGGGAGTAGATCAGGATGTCGTCCAAGTAGATCACGACAAACTGATCTAACAAGTCTCAGAAGATGTCATTCATAAAATGCTGAAACACTGCAGGGGCGTTGGTCAGTCCAAATGGCATCACAGTGTACTCGAAGTGCCCGTACCGGGTACCAAATGTCGTCTTTCACTCATCACCCGACCGAACCCTGACGAGGTTGTAGGCTCCTCTCAGGTCCAACTTTGTGAAGATCTTTGCCTCACGGAGCTGATTCAGGAGTTCGGGGATGAGGGGCAGCGGGTATTGATTATGCACTGTGATGGCATTTAGTTTCCGGTAGTCACAACAAAGCCTCAATTTGCCGGACTTCTTTTTTACAAAGAGTACGGGTGTAGACACTGGTGAGGATGAGGGACGAATAAAACTCCGAGCCAAATTCTTGTCCAGAAAGTCTCGCAACACAGCCAACTCTGGGTCCGACATGGAATACAAACGCCCCACTGGGAGAGGTGCGTCAGGGACTAAATCAATGGGGCAGTCATAGGGCCTGTGCAGGGGCAATTGATCCGATTCAGTCTCGCTGAACACATCAGCGTAATCTGCCAGTTTGGAGGGTAAGGAGACCCCCATGGGACCCTCTAACTGGCCAGCACAGATTTGGCAGGTGTGGTCCACGCACTGCAAGCTTGGGAAGGTGACCAAGTTCTGTGACCAACAAATCTGTGGGTCATGCGTCCAGAGCCACGCCAATCCCAAGACCACGGGGAAATGCAGGTCTGATGTGATATAGAACTGGGTGGCCTCCTCATGTGAACTGATGGCCATACATAACGGTTGCGTGGCGGCCTGAATTGGCCCAGACAGGAGCACTCAACCATAATAGTAGGGGGTGGGTGGCTGAAGGCAAACTGTTCTGTCCCAGCCTACGTCCGTCGTTGTTGCGTCACAAGAACAAACCCCTCTTTAACAGGCTGGAAAAACCGTTTTTTATTTCAAAAACAGTCCTGATAAGTTTTCTCCAAAACAAAAACAACAGAATACTTTCCCAACAGATAATGGTTAAAAAAGCAAACACAGCAGGAGTTAAACAAGAAATTCATTGGTAAAACAAACAGACCATGATCCCTGGAAGTTCTTTACAAACGGTTGCCTTCAGCAACCAGCACCGCCCACACATTCCCCTTTTTGTAATTCAGTCCTCAAGGCGTGGCTTCTCAGTGCCTTCTCCGGAGTCGTCCCATTGCCTCTTTCTGGTTTACTCTCCTAGCTTGTCTTCGTTTGCGGGCGTCTCTCATTTCCGCAAGCTGTGCATCCTCCGAGTCCGACCCAGCTTCCCTACCCAGCTGCATCTCATCCTGAACACGAGCGGAAGGGCCAGACTCCTCACTGGAATGTGAGTCTTGGAGCTCATCAGAGCCTTTCCCTGACTCCGATGGCTCCCCAGGCCCCTCCTCCTCCTCCTCTTCAGATTTCCCGGACTCAGCTGTTGGGAACACAGGCTGGCACAGAATCACGACAACCGGTCCCTTGTGCCCAAAAGGTTGGGAACCTCTGTTCTAGATGACCAAAGTAACAGCTCAACCTTCTTCGATACCTTTGGTATTAAAGGCCCTAACACTCCATATTCCTTAAAAACTTGTGCAGGAATTGTGGCGACAGCAGGAAGAAGAGCATCTGGTTACCAAGTCAAGTTGGTAGATGGGAAAACATGCCTGACTTTACCAACTCTTATTGAATGCAACCAGATTCCTGACCATAGATCTGAAATCCCTACACCACATGCAGCGATTCATCACCCACATTTGAACCGCATAACGCATCTTATACCAGAGCTCGATCCTTAGGCTCAGATGGTCTTGCTCCTAGGGAGAGATATCTTACGAGTCCACAAAGCAAGAGCTCAGATCAATGGTCCCCACAATGCTCCATAAGCTCAGAAATTAGACCTAGTTTGGGTCATTATAGGAGATGTCTGTCTAGGCAGCATGCATAAACCAACCTCTGTTAACAGCATGCTTACATTCACAAAAGATGATACTGACAACTGGGTCATCCCTCTTCCCTTCAGATCACAGAGGTGATGCCTTCCGAACAATAAAGAACAAGCTGTAGCCTGCTCCTTGCCACAGTCTCCAGAGTCTATCTATGCCATTCATACCACAGAACTTGTGGAGAACATCATAGCTCAAATGGTGCAGCAGCCTATAACCAGACCACAAACATCAGCAAAGTTCAAAAGCTCTTCTGCAATGTCTTTCATAGTATCTGTTCAACATAATGGTGCTGGATATATATCAGATGACCTCAGCAATTTTTTAAAACAAATTTTATTGGTTTTTTAACTTTTACAACAGAATGCTCAAGACACACCGTGGTGGTTAGGTGATCAATCATCCAAAAACAAAATCATATAATAGCTCAAGTAAATACATTAAATGTTCCCTCTCTACTTCCCTCAAATAATATAACCTATTTAACACAATCCATTTCTACATTACATATCTATAAATCCTAATCCTGTTTTGAGCTTTATTAATTTACAATTACCATAGTCCAATTTAACCTTAGATAAATGTATTATCACTTCGGGTATCCCTTTTAAAATACTAATCCAGATATATTCTAATTCATAATCTCATAAATCATTGATTTTATCACAGATCTCTCTTATTACTTCAAATAGCATTTAAATCTCATTGAAATAATTATATCTAAAAAAAGAACACCTATTATTACACAAAACATCGTCTTGCTAACTTAACACACTCAGTTAGTTGTTAAAGCTATCCAAATTTCTAAACGCCTCTTTCATATTCTTATTCTCATTCCATTACAAAATAATTTTCATACAAATAAACATATTATTCAAGAAAATACATTCTTACTCTGTTTAACATATATATTCTAATAATCACAAATTTTCAACTCTAAATCTTAATCCTTAAATCAATCCATATTTCTCAAAACCTTTTTAATCCATTACATATAATTTTAAATTTCTCTTTTTAGTCTTATTCTGGCTTTCTTCTGTAGCGTTACCTCCTCAGAGGCCGCCAAAAACCAGGCCCTCCCAGCCCCAGCCCCCTTTGTCAAGCCCTGTAGTAGTGTTCTCAAAGGGTGGATAAGATGTCTCTTCCAGGCGGAGTCCATGCAGAATTAGTAGATAGCAGGCTCTTGTCATCAAGGGGGGGGGCTTCCAGGAACGAAAGTAACCAGTCACAATAGTCAATGCTATGATGATATCCAAGAGCCCAAGGCCGATAAAGCAGCAGAAATAAGAGATTCCTCAGCGGTCATTCAGAATCAAGTGGGAGGAAGGAAAAACCCCGGATCCAGACAGTAGTAGAAACAACAGTCAGTGTGCTGTAGCAATAGCTCGTCCCCCAGGGCAACTCCCCCACAATGTCTTAAAACCTGTACCAGCAGTGATAGTCAGTCCAAATAGTTTCCTGGCTTCGCAGCACCAGTCTCTCCTCTCTCTTCTGTTGCTTCTCCTTCAGTCAGGTTTCAGCGTCAAACCCTCCCCTCCCCTTTATCTTTATTATTAAAATCTGAGGCTAAAAGCCTCTGCCAACTCCTCTCCACACAATCTCTCTCTTGCCTCCGTTTGAGATATCCTCCTTACGAAGGAAGCAATAAAACGACACTCCCTCTCTCCCACTCTAGCCTCTGTTTAAAATATCCTCGTTGCGAAGGAAACAAATAAAACTTCCAGTCCCTTTACCTTCACCTGATGAACTGCAACAGCCACACCCAGTCTCTCCTCTCTTTCTCTTTTCTATCTTCTCCACCCACGCCGGCCACACCCAAAGCCAGCAGCAGCTGTCCCAATCTCTCCCTTCCCAACCAAGCTCCTGCAAACACTCTCAGACAGCTTCGCTACACACTCCCCCCACCTAACAATTTCTTTGGTCCTCCAAAGAATAGGTAACTTTCCTACTCAGCGTCTATATTATCAGGAGTGGGCGTCACTCTTTCTCTACACTGTGTCCTAGTGCATCATATGTTAACCTCTTCACCGGGCGTATCACCCGCCTTGATCTCTGCACCTTAGGTTCAACAGTATCATGGGCGCCGTCCTCTGGTTACTCCCCACCCCCGGAGGTACCCGGGACTGACAACTCCGCCTCTGACACTGGTGATTGCTGACCCCGTAGAGTAGCTGGATCCACCTCCAGCCATTCCTCTGACTCTACAATATCTGGGGGTAACACTCCATCCTGTTCTGGCCATTCCCCAGACGGATCTCTAACCTCAACTCTCTGAGGGGTCCCCTCCTGTTCGCAAATTCTAGGCGCGGATTCCAAACCGTCGGACCCTGGCTGTTCTAACTCCACCTCGCCACCCACAGCCTGGGGCATACTCCCCATGTCCCCTGATAACCATAACCAATCCATACCCCCCTCTTCTTCTTCAGAATCTTCTACTTCCTTCTCTAGAGACAGGACAGGTTTCGCCCTGATTCCGACTCCCCTTCCCACTACACAGGGCTCATCTATGGGAACTGGCTGGGTAGCTCATACTGCCTCGTGCAAAGGCAATAGATGGTTCCGGTGCCATGCTTTTGAAGGTCCTGTGCTCCCCTCCCGTTGTATTTGGTATACTGGCAACCCCGGCAGTTTCTCACTAACCACATATGACTGGGAGCCCCACCGGTCGGCCAATTTGTGCCTCCCAGCGGGGCCCAAATTTCTTAACTGCACTCGGTCCCCAAACTGTAAATCCTGGACCCTTACTCTCAGGTCATAATTCCTCTTGTTATGCTGCTCCCGGACCCCTGCGGCCTCTGCGGCTTTTTCATAGCCCCATTTAAGCTCCTCCTCAACCTGTCCACATAATTACGGTGAGACTTAAAAGAGGTCTCGTCCATTGAGGTACCAAAAGCCAGGTCCACCGGCAGGCGAGCTTCCCTGCCAAACATTAGCCGGTACGGGGAATACCCGGTAACGTCACTTCTTGTGCTGTTATAGGCATGAACCACGGTGGAGACATGTTGGGTCCAATGCTGTTTCTGCACTTCGGTGAGGGTTCCCAACATGTCCAAAAGAGTGCAATTAAATCTCTCAGGCTGCAAATCGCCTTGCGGGTGGTACGGGGTGGTGCAGGACTTCTGAATACCCAACAAGATCAGCAGTTGCTTGGCCAGCCTACTTTCAAAATCCCTCCCCTGGTCAGAATGTATGCGCTGAGGTAGCCCATAGTGTATGAAGAATTTCTCCACTAATACTTTGGCCACCGTAACAGCGCACTGATCTTTCGTTGGGAAGGCCTGGGCATAACGAGTAAAGTGATCGGTCACGACCAACACATTTCCTTGTCCGCTGGCATCCGGTTCTAAGGAAAGGAAATGCAGACCAAGTCCAAGGGCCCATGACTGTGTAAATGGCCCATTGGCGCAGTTCTAGATGGCAAAGTTTTTCTCTGGATACAATGCAGACAAGATCTACAATAATCCCCAACTTCCTTCTTCACGCCAGGTCAGTAAAACCGATCCACTACTAAATTAAAAGTCTTTTCTGGCCCCAAGTGCCCATGCTCGTCATGGAGTGCCGTCAGCACTGCTCCTCTATGTTTCTCTGGGAGCAAGAGTTGCCACTTTTCTTCGAGCCCATCCGAAAAGCCCCTTCAATAGATTACTCCATCTCGAAACTGCAGGCGGTCCCACTCCTTGTGCAACACTCGTGCTCCCCTGGGTACATCGGTGAGTAGAACCTCCAGCTGACCACCTCTTAATGCTCTTCTGACCAAACCACAGAGGGGATCTTCTACCTGGTCCTTCCACAGATCTTTCTTAGTCAGGGCAAACCTACTCTCCCCTCTGATCTGAATAGGATTGCAGTATAATTTGGGGACACCTGCGATGGTAACCCCCACTGATTCAGCCCCAATTGCTCCCCTAGCTCGATGCTCAACCCCTCGATAGAGCACTTGGATACCATCAGGGGGCAATTGTACCCACTCCCTAGTGCCTGCACCTGGACCCTGGGGCCTCCTTGACAAAGCGTCTGCATCGATGTTCCCCACACCTGGACGATATTTTAAACCAAACCTAAACCCAGATAGGGCAGCCAACCACCGATGCCCCGTGGCATCAAGTTTAGCAGTGGTTAGTAAATACGTGGATTATTGTCCGTTTTAACTTCAAACTTGGCCCCATACAAATAATCCCTCAACTTATCCACAACCGCCCACTTGAGTGCCAAAAACTCCAGTTTATGGGTGGGATAATTCTTTTCCCCGGGGGTTAAACCCCTACTGATATATGCAATGGGCTTTAAACGTTGATCATGCTCCTGATATAACACCCCCCCAAGGCCATCCCGACTGGCATCTACATGTAATTCGTACGGCCAATTGGGGTCGGCATAAGCTAAAACTGGGGTGTTTGTAAGCCTGTGCTTCAGCTGATCAAAAGCCTGTTCACAACGCTCAGTCCATTCTACCTGAATAGATTCTCGGAACTTCCTGGGCCCCCTAGTGTTATGGATTTGATTCGAGTGACCCACTGTGTTATCTACCTCCTCATTTTTAAACAACTCATTAAGCGGGCGAGCTATCTTAGCAAACCCCTCCACAAATCTCCGATAATATGAACAAAACCCCAAAAATGACCGCAGTTCAGCAACACTCTGGGGCCTAGGCCAAGAAATCACAGCCTCAAGTTTAGCAGGGTCCATTGCCACTCCCTCAGCCGAGACGACATGCCCGAGGTAGGTGACAGATGGCTGATAAAATTGGCATTTTTCTAACGACAATTTCAACCCCTCCTCCTGGAGCCTTGTCAATACCTTCTCTAAACGCTCCTCATGCTGCTCAAGTGTCTCCCCAAAGACAATGATGTCGTCTAAATAGACCAACACCTCTATCAGGTTCACGTCCCCCACTGTCCGTTTCATAAGCCTTTGAAAGGTCGCTGGGGCCCCTGACAACCCTTGTGGCATTCGATTGAATTCATAAAATCCCAATGGGCAGATGAATGCAGTTTTCTCCCTATCCTCTGGGTGCATGGGGATCTGATGGTAACCACTCCTTAAATTTAACACACTGAACCGCTTTGCCCCCGACAAACACTGCAGAGCATCCTCTATCCGAGGAGTTGTATACTGGTCAGGGATGGTCCTCCGGTTAAGGGTACGATAATCTATACACATCCTTAAGGTCCCGTTCTTCTTTCGGACTACCACTATAGGGGAAGTATAAGGACTTCGAGACTCCCTAATGACCCCAGTCCTTTTTAACTCTGCTAGGTGCGCCCGAAGATCATCTAGGTCGCTCAAAGGGATCCGCCGGGAGCTTTCCCTAAAGGGTTTTTCCTCCTTCAGTCCCTTTACCTTCACCTGATGAACTGCAACAGCCACACCCAGTCTCTCTCTCTTTTCTATCTTCTCCTCCACCCACGCCGGCCACACCCAAAGCCAGCAGCAGCTGTCCCAATCTCTCCCTTCCCAACCAAGCTCCTGCAAACACTCTCAGACAGCTTCGCTACACTTCCTACGCCAAGCAGGCTTCCATAACAAAGCCTCTATTTCAGTAAATAGATCTCCCATTATTGCTTGTAATATCATTTGGGTCAGTAAAAGACCTCCCATCCTCTGTTTTTGATGCCTGGTTCCTGTCTGCTGGATCAAACAATCATGTCCAGTTTTATAATTAATAGTTGATTATTAAAGTTGTCATAATTCTCCAACAGTTGTAATTTCAAGTCCATTTCTGTTAGTTTTGCAATTGTAGATAGTTTAGTTACAATCATTTTTTGGTCATCCAAAGTCTCCATAGGTTGTATGTAAATTAATTCCTCTTCTGTTGCTTTTTGGTCTGTAGAATGATCAAATAGAATCTGAAGGTCAGTTTGTAAATTCACAGTAGAATTTCTGTTTATTATTTCTGCAGTTCTCTCTCTTGTTTGGGAACATATTTCCTCAGTAGCTTCATAAATTTTTTCCAGTATGAGTTTACAGTTGAGTTGTGAATATGGTTTCTCCATTTCAATAGTAACACAAACAAGAAACGGTTGCAGTTAAATTTCTCCACAAGATGTCCTCAGTAAACTATGAAAGTCTCTTCCAGACATCAAGAATGAGATTAGCAAAGTCAAAGAGCTATGGAGTCTCTTTTCCGGCTTCTCATAGAGTTGTTGTTGTTGTTTTCAAACAATAAAGATTTGTCCCTTTAAAAAAGTAAGTCCAAGACATAGGAAGACACTATTCTCCAGCTTAGAAGATATAATAATAAAGTTTTATGATAAGGATTTTTCCAGGGCCCCTAAGTAACCAAAAATAAAAATAGTCAATAAGAAGTTTTTTCCTTTGTTATCGAAAGCTCTTTTCCCCAGATAAACAAAGGCAGCTCTTTCAAAGCAGGGAAGTAATTCCAAAAGGCTTTTGACAGGAGAGTAGTTAGGCAGAAAGAGAGAGGGAAAAGTCTCACCAGGATCACCCACGATGGTTTCTTAACGCTTAGATGTTCTTTTGACTTTCAGCTGGAGCAGCTAAATAATCGGCCATGTTACTGGCCGATCTTTCTCTCCGTCAGCCCTGAGGAGCTGCCTCGGACCACGGAAGGAGCTGCCTCCTCCCCCCGCAATCAACAAGAGTCCTCCTCATCAGTAGTCACCCCTCCATGGTGACATTTCGACCCGATTGAGGGTCTACCAGCAGAGGAAAAGCAGGTAACGAAGAGAGAGAGAGCCTCTTCGTGTGCCTGCACCCACTGCAACCCAAACAGGAAGTCTGACCTCAGCAATTCTAAGAGAGAAGCTAGCAATAAGATATTATATTCTGTACTTAGATCACTGTCAAGTTCCCAGAAGCCTCATTGGAAACTGCAGTCAAACCACCCTATTGACAACCTTATCAGCAAAAAAGCAATGGCAGCTTACCTAATGCTACCATCCCAGGACTCAAATAATGGTATCAGTTCATACCAGGCAGGGAGTGTCATGCTCCAGCATATAATTTGTACATATACATATTACATATATGTACATGTACACACAGTGAGGGAAAAAATTATTTGATACCCTGCTGATTTTGTACGTTTGCCCACTGACAAGGAAATGTTCAGTCTATAATTTTAATGGTTTATTTTAACAGTGAGATTTAGAATAACAACCAAAAAATCTAGAAAAACACATTTCAAAAAAGTTATAAATTGATTTGCATTTTAATGAATGAAATAAGTATTTGACCCCTTCACAAAACAAGACTTAGTACTTGGTGACAAAACCCTTGTTGGCAATCACATAGGTC
This sequence comes from Bothrops alternatus, assembly GCA_034064705.1. NCBI lineage: Eukaryota > Metazoa > Chordata > Lepidosauria > Squamata > Viperidae > Bothrops > Bothrops alternatus. The sequence goes on along the minus strand of JARGCV010000257.1, from coordinate 3,395,725 downwards.
AGATGTTTCTTGTAGTTGGCCACCAGGTTTGCACACATCTCAGGAAGGATTTTGTCCCACTCCTCTTTGCTGATCCTCTCCAAGTCATTAAGCTTTCGAGGCTGACGTTTGGCAGCTCGAACCTTCAGCTCCCTCCACAGATTTTCTATTGGATTAAGGTCTGGAGACTGGCTAGGCCACTCCAGGACCTTAATGTGCTTCTTCTTGAGCCACTCCTTTGTTGCCTTGGCCGTGTGTTTTGGTTCATTGTCATGCTGGAATACCCATCCACGACCCATTTTCAATGCCCTGGCTGAGGGAATGAGGTTCTCACCCAAGATTTGACCGTACATGGCCCCCTCCATCGTCCCTTTGATGTGGTGAAGTTGTCCTGTCTCCTTAGCAGAAAAACACCCCCAAAGCATAATGTTTCCACCTCCATGTTTGACGGTGGGGATGGTGTTCCTTAGGGTCATAGGCAGCATTCCTCCTCCTCCAAACATGGGGAGTTGAGTTGATGCCAAAAAGCTCGATTTTGGTCTCATCTGACCACAACACTTTCACCCAGTTCTCCTCTGAATCATTCAGATGTTCATTGGCAAACTTTAAACAGGTCTGTACCAGTGCTTTCTTGAGCAAGGGAACCTTGCGGGCGCTGCAGGATTTCAGTCTTTCACGGCATAGTGTGTTACCAATTGTTTTCTTGGTGACTATGGTCCCAGCTGCCTTGAGATCATTGACAAGATCCTCCTGTGTAGTTCTGGGCTGATTCCTCACCTTTCTCATGATCATTGAAGCTCCACAAGGTGAGATCTTGCATGGAGCCCCAGACTGAGGGAGATTGACAGTTATTTTGTGTTTCTTCCTCTTGCAAATAATCGCACCAACTGTTGTCACCTTCTCACCAAGCTGCTTGGTGATGGTCTTGTAGCCCATTTCAGCCTTGTGTAGGTCTACAGTCTTGTCCCTGACATCCTTGGACAGCTCTTTGGTCTTGGCCATGGTGGAGAGTTTGGAATCTGATTGATTGATTGCTTCTGTGGACAGGTGTCTTTTATACAGGTAACAAGCTGAGATTAGGAGCACTCCCTTTAAGAGAGTGCTCCTAATCTCAGCTCGTTACCTGTATAAAAGACACCTGGGAGCCAGAAATCTTGGTGATGGATAGGGGATCAAATACTTATTTCACTCATTAAAATGCAAATCAATTTATAACTTTTTGGAAATGTGTTTTTCTGGATTTTTTGTTGTTGTTATTCTGTCTCTCACTGTTAAAATAAGCCTACCATTGAAATTATAGACTGATTGTTTCTTTGTCAGTGGGCAAACATACAAAATCAGCAAGGGATCAAATAATTTTTTCCCTCACTGTGTGTGTGTGTGTGTGTGTGTGTGTATGTGTGTTTATGTGTCTGTTTTTTACGATGCACCCTGTCAGCCCAAATATGGGAAGAAGAACTCTTTTGCCTGTATCAGCCCAATCTAGGGCTATCCCCAGGCAGCACTCAAGACATATCTTCTCCCCTGGTCTCTTCCCTCCCTGATACAGATGACAAAGTGAGAAAGAGCCTGTGGCCTAGAGGTCAACACAGCTGCCTAACGTGCAAGCAGCCCAGGTTCGAATCTCAGAAGGGTATGGCTGGCTGATGAGAGCTAAGTAGCTCGAAATAGCTATACCAGTCTCCCTTTAACTCTTCGTTAGCAATCCAAATTTAACACACACAAATTTATATGTATTTCTATTTTTTCCCAGTTTCACCGATCCTGTTCCTTTAATAAAGCATTCAGATCTACGCACACGGTCTGTTTTATTGGAGGATAGATGGGTTTAGCTGCATGTCAAGCTGCACACAGAGTAATTTGTAGTAAGGACAGAACGGGGAGCTGCGTTAAGGAGGCTGGCCAGGCAAAGCAGGAAGCAGAGGGCAATGCTGCTGCGCATGGAAGCATGGAGGAAAAAGTTTGCAGGAAGCAGTTTCCTCCAAGTCCAACTTCTGCCTTGACAGATGTCTGGAGAGGAGGCGGGGGAGCACTGCATCCTGGTTTTGTGCGAGGGAGGTTTGTTTGGGCAGGAGTCACTCTGGGACCATCCCTTCGGTTCTCTCCTGCCCGCTCAGGAACAGCTTACAGCACGCGAGTCTTCCGAGTCGCCTCTGCCCACGCGCAGACCCGTGTTTTGGTCTATTGACAGGTTAGAATGCTGCCCCAACAAGCCAGCATCGTTACCACACATGCTTGGAGACAGGGATTCCCTTTCGAGAAGCCTGGCCAGCACCCTTGTGCAGGACCGGGGGGCACCGGATAAGGAAACACCAATGCTTGGATATCCGGATTTGGGGAGAAGGACACCTCCTTTGTTGTGCTGTGCACACCCATGTATGTAACACACAATTCCAAGGTTGGGGAGTTTTATCCACATCCGAGCTAGCAAGCTGCCAATCCTCCTCTCCAGAGATCTGACAAGGCAGAAGTTGGACTCGGAGGAAACTGCTTCTTGCAAAAAATTTTCCTCCATGCTTCCATGCGCAGCAGCGTTGCCATCCGCTTCCTGCTTTTCCTCCAGTGGGGGGCACCAGACAGGGAAACACCGATGCTCAGATGTCTGGGCTTTGGCAGAAGGACGTCTGCTTCTGCGTGCTGCACATGCACACATGCACATACACCATTCCAAGGTTGGGAACTTCTATCCACATCTGAGCTGGCAAGCTGCCAATCATGCCTGGGATTGGGGAGAAGGACCTTTCCTTTGGCTCTCATTTGACCTCTCCTTCCTCTGTGGATAAAAGTCCCCAAACTTGGAATGGTGTGTGTGTGTGCATGCGCTTGGCTGCTGGCAGTTCAGGGAGGCAAGTTGGTAGGACACCGAGTTGTCCCCACATCGAGTTAGCCTTTGCGACTTGTCGCACACTGAGCCAGCTACGCCGAGTCAGCGGGGCTGAGCCAGTTGCTCTCACCTGGCCATGTCCACCCTGTTGTGCCCACTCAGCCACGCCAACTTGGCCACTGTGAGTCATCCTAGACCCCTTTAGGAAGGTTGCAAATGGTGAACACATGACCCTGGGATGGCGCAACTGCTGTAATTACATGCCAGTTGCCAAGTGCCCAAATTTTGATTGTGTGACTGTGGGAAATTGCAACAGTCATAAATGTGAGGACCAGTCATAAGTCATTTTTTTCAGCACTGTCATAACTTTTTTTTAATATAAAAAAATTTCTTTATTAAAACAATCAACATTAAACATACCTTTATTGGATTTACAGAGTCATTGTGTTTAGCTGGAGTAGGCAACCTTTTGTGAGAGCTTAAGAGCTGCAGTTGATACAAGTTGGTGAGGAGGAAGGGATGATTTTGGTTTTTCTGGGAGGGGGGGAAGTTTGAGGATTTTTTTTAAAAAAACTTTAAGTATATTTCAAAGGTTGCATTACAGTTTTCTATTTCCTGTCCCCAAATGCATGAAAATTGTGCTACTGATATATGGCAGTTTTTGTTGGAGGTGAAATTCCAGGGACCACGTATAGTGAAATTGCACTATCCGCCATGATTTGTTGAATAAATCACAGTTGACTGGATTCAACTATGCCAGCTGTAAATCATGGTTTACAAACTATAGTACCAGAACATACTAAGTCACAAGGTTTTTTGCTTGGTTTTGTCTTAAAAGAGTGTTCTGTTTTCTAGCATTGGAGAAGCTAGAACAGTTCCACTCTAAGTGAAAGCTTTCAGTCTTGTCATGGCGTTATCAAAGGAGATGAGGGAGCACACAAGCATGAATTCAATAAAATGTAAATATATTGCTCTGTTAACAACAGTTAAGAATGTATATATAAGATGTGAAAATTGACATTTTCTTCCATAAGTTTTCTTAGGAATGAATTCATTCTTTAATGAAAGTGTATACAGCTTTAAGTGTAATCACAGTTCCAGTTTCAAATCTTGCCTAATTATAATTGCAATCCCTTTTAGGGCGAATTCTCTCAGAAAAGATAAGAGAAAGAGAAAATATTTGATCTTCCTTTGGCATGCTGCCTTACTAGATAAAAGTCATGGTTTTTAACTACAAGCAAATAATTATATTTTAGTTCTACTTATTTCCATATTTTTTAAAATGATGAACTCTTTGCAACACTAGGATTGTCCAATAATTTTGTGGGCTGTTTTCCCTTTTCTCTGCATTTTGTTACACTTTACAAAGGTACATGAATTAGACTCTACATAATGGTTCACACTTGGCTATCTGTCCAGTACATTGCCCATTCACATTTAATATTGTTGGTAAGCCACATTTGGTCCCCATGCCTTTTAAAAAAATGGCCCAAAAGAGTTCACATTGCAGATACTAAAATTATTGAGCTGCAAGTTCCTGCCTTTTCAACCAAAAAAGAATAAATGGCTTGTAGAGTGTGTGTGTGTGTGTGTGTGTGTGTGTAAAACAAACTCCGCCCTGCCTTCTTAGGAAATATGACATTTTCCTATATCACATGTCTCTCAGCTGCCACAAAGTTACCTTCCCCACCTTTAAAGGCAAGTATAGTCTGGCACCTGTCTGCATTGATACAGTGGTGGTAATAATACCACTGTTTTTTATTTACTAGTTCCAAAACAACACAAAATTAGAACAATTTTTTCTAGTCTTCTTACCAAAATAAGTGTCATCATGCACATCGTGTCATGGCCCCATTGGAGCCCAGTTCGGAGGAGGAGGAGGAGGAGGAGTTGGAACCAGGACTGTCTGACAGGGATAGCACATCTCCCTTGGCATATTTGGAGAGGCCAGGGGCTGAGGACAATGTCTCAGGCCCCTCAGGCATTGCTGGAGGTCATCGATCAGACGGAGAGCTGCCTGCCTTCATAGACACAGAGGAGGATCAGCTGCTGACAGGCAGTGGTGCTGATAGGCAGTAGATCCCCTCTGATGAGGAACAGCTGCCTCCTCTGCTGTGCAGGTTCTGAGGTTTTGCTTGATGAAAAAATACAGGAAACCAGAAGTTGCCTTTAAGCTTTACATTTTTATTCAGCTGGAATGACAAGAAATCCTTGTATTTATTCTTTCTGATTACATAAGCAATCCACCCAGCAAAGCTGACACACATAAGACAAAGATTTCACCCAGTAAGTCTGGCACATTGTAGATAAGGGAGAAAGCAGAAGTAGCTAAAAATGTTCCCTTTTGGGTGTTTCACTAAAGACATTGTACGTTCCCGGGTGGTTTAGGACATTGGGCGTTTTCCTTGCTGTTCTTTCATGACCTTGCATCCATGACTGCAAGTGCCCAAAGACCGTAGGGCCATCTGCACATATTCACAATTGATACTTCCTATACTGTCTCCTATTTCCGGGACAACATAATCCCCACTTTCATACTTTGAGCAGTGCGCAGAAGTATGATCATCAAACTGGAGACACAGGATAAGCTTCTGCAGTATGTGGGCCACATTGTTGAGGACAGGCAGAGGTGAGTAGGGGCAAGTAGTGAAAGATAACAAAGAACACCACAAAGTGAAGACCAATAAATAGTTCCCTAAACCATCCCCATACCGGGAGCCAGCTGGTAAGGAACGAGAATTTACTACTCCATACAGTATCAGTTAAAATCTCCAGATCCTCAGGGCTCCTCCTTCCATGAGATGGATGGTGTGACTAATATTAACTTGATAATCAGTGAAAAAAATCTGAGTGGACCAAAGCACACACCACTCCTTTGCTCCTAGTACCATATCTAGTGTTTGGCGATTCTGTAACACTACTTCCCTTATTTCTCCCTGTTCCTTGTTGAATTGTGTAAATGCCTGTATGGTGTGGTTAAACATTTCCTCTGTCCAGTCACCTAATTCTATAAAAGATTTACAATTCAAACCAACCCCCATAGCTGGGATTACTGCTCGTGCAATGGCATTTCCTAGGCCATGAGGTACAGGATGGTGTTCAGTATGTTCTTTATGCTCAAGGTGGTCCTCGTCCTGTCGATTGTGGATGCGGCAGTTCCAGTCATTATGTCAGATGATACAAACTGAGGAAAAGATCATTCCTACAGTACATGTACCTGACCAGTAAGCTGGCAAAGACTTGTAAGCAAACAGACCACAAAAGAACCACCAGTCTGGGTGGTTAGCCAGATAAATGCCTTGTTTGCCTTCTAACCCCTCAGGCATAGAAGCTCGAACACCAGACATATAAGCTATAAGTCCCATTGCTGCAAACAGGCTACAAACAGCAGAGGGGTCCTTTTTGTAGTCAAGACCAAAGATCTGATGGCATTTATGCCATCCATCCCACATGCTAGTACTCACCTTCCATGTGACCATGCAAGGTGCATAAATCCCTAACTTATCTGGAAGAAGAATTAAAATGACTAAGGCAAGCTGCTGCAGGGTGCTGTATAGTTGAGCAATTTGCAGCTTTCTGTAGCTCGTTAGGCTTTTCAGGCACGAACTTAGATCCAGCACCAGTGTTTTGGGGAGCATCTGGCTGAAATCCTAGAGCTATCTTTTCAGGTTGGAATACTCGAGAAGGGACTTTTGGGTTTTCCTGTCCAGTGTTCAGACTCACCCAACCATGGGTAAGAAGAAACCATCCTTGCCGAGATATGGGGGGGCACCAGTTATGGCAAAGCAACAGGAGAGTTCATGCTTGGAGGGTGTGTCAGATTGTACAATCTGACCCATCCCAGTCCACAGCAGATGTCCCCATAGTCATGTCACATACCTTGACCATGACCAGAACCTGACCTCGAACTTGACCATCCTTCCCATAATCCCCCCCGGAAGGGCAGAGCAAGCTCCACAGAAGAAAGAAGGAAGAAAGAGAAACCTAGAGTATGAAGAGGAAAATAACATAGAGTAACAGAAAAGAAATGAACAATTCAAACAAAGTACAAGATGGAAACCAAGGCAGAGAGGAGCAACATCCACAACATAAGTAAACAGGGAGTTGGTGAGAGAAAATAGCCGGAGAAGAAGTTCCAAAGGCACAGGGATCGCAGCAACCAAAATGCCCAGGCATCCAGGTCAACGTAGTCCGTGAAACAAATGCTCCAGCCCAAGGTCATCCTCAGCACCAGGGGCAACAGTCCAAGCAACTCAGTGGTCCTCAGCATTGGGCGGTGGGGAAGAAGAGCGAAGGCTGGCGTGATGAATCCCAGTACGAAGCCCAGTAATCTCGACCGCTGTGTGAGTAGCGAGAAGAACAATGAAGGAGCCTCTTCAGCATTCAGCCAAAGGGCCAGAATCAGACCAGGACGTGACAAGCACCCAATCACCAGGAAGGAAAGGATGGAGTGGATGATCCAATCCTGGATAATGAAGGGCCTGAACAGCTCGAGAAATGGAAGAAACATCATAAGCAAGAGAGTGCATATATTCCCTGAGGGCCTGGTCCCCCCCCCCCCAAAAAAAAACCAAAAAAAAAAAACCAGGGAAGTGGATAAGGAAAAATAGTAAAGAAAGGGCCGACCATACATGATCTCAAAGGGGGACAGGCCTTTTCCACATTTGCTGATGACTGGGGCCTGTAGGCCAAATGAAGCTGCCAAACTGAGGCACCGCACTGTGCCTCAATCCGTGGAGGGTCAATCATAATAGCCGAATGAAGGAACGTATGCGGGCATGCAGATTTCCTTGGGGTGAAGCGACCAAGACAAAAGGCTGCCTCCCCCTTTTATTACCTTTCACAGTGGGTGGTTACACAAGGCATCGAATACACATTTAGCCAATAGCTTAGTTACATACCTCTCACAATGGGTGGTTACCTAAAGCATCGAATACACATTTAGCCAATAGCATAAGTACACTTGTAGCCAGTAGTTTCAAACTGTGGCACAACTTTCCTCCACCTATCAACCCCTCCTTCTTTCTCTTATCTTGTCACCTCCTCTTTTCCTCGAAACTCCATTATCCTTTGTTTCACAAGCCTGGTTCCTCGTGGCAGTTTCCTTTTCTCCGCCTACGCTCCGTTCAGCTCGTACACGATCCTAGGGCGTAGGCCATCATATCAACACCAAACAATACCCAGGGCCCGAGATACCTGCTGGGTATTGTCAGAGATAAAGTGGGGCCATCATCAGAGCCAAAGCCTTGGTATGGGAAGGGAAAAAGCGGAATAATTTCCTTCAGGAGGACCTCAGCCACCTCACATGCCTTGTTAGTACAACAGGGAAAGGCCTCATTCTATCCAGAGAAAGCACCCACAAAAACTTGCAATTACCTAAAACCCCGTGTCCATGGCAACTCAGTAAAATCAACTTCCCAAAAACCAGCAGGATTGTGGCCAGCCCCAAGCCTCCCCAAGGGGAACTTAATAATTTCCACAGGATCATTACAACGACAAATCACACTTCGCTTGATCATTGTGAGGGCCTTGTTATAGATCCTAGGACAAATATAGTCATTTATAAGAAACTCAGCCATGGCCTTGTAACCCCAATGAGTGCTGGCATGCAATTTTCATAAGAGGGCCCATAATTCATGTTTTGGGAGAAGGCATGTCCCGTCCTTCTCCAACCTACATCCACGATAAACAGCACCCAGTCTATAAGCTCTGTGCCCATCCTGTGAAATATATGTTGGAGCCAGCACAGGCAAATGTGAGGGTACAAGCACACCCATATACCAAGGGGACAGGGGACCTGAAGCGGCAGACTTTTGCGGTGTGGTTGGCCAAGACATTTCCCTTTCCATGTTTAGTATCAACCCTAACATGGGCCCTCACATTCATGACAGCCACCTTATGCGGGAGCAAAACAGCATCCAATAGCCTTAAAATGTCCTGTCCATATTTAATAGGAGTGGTGAGCAAACCACACTCCATCCACAACCCCCCCCCAATTTACTGTCTGTAAATATATTAACCGCACCGTCTGACTTTTCCAAAGCCCTTGTCAAGACAATGAGTTCAGCTTTCTGAGCTGAAGTACCTGCAGGGAGAGCTGCTGCTTCCACTACCTGATGCTAACAAGTCCTGGATGGAATGAGGGGTTTCCACTGTGATAGGAGCCCCAAAAGTTAATTGTTCAGCAGCCTCCAAAAGGGCTGAGGGCAGCAACTTCTGAGTGGTCAGCCAGGACGTCCAGTGGAATGCAGCTGCTTTGATGGACCAGTTCCAGGAAGTCCTCTCCTCAGAGCTGCTGGACGAGTTGGCCCGCACCAACTGCTCCCTGATACTCCAGGACCTGTTACATCTGTGCTTGCACATAGATGCTCTGTTGCAGCAGTGCAGGGTAAGGTGACAGACCCCTGGTTCGCCAGTGCAGCCTAAGAAGCCAGAGGCTCCTGATACTCCGGAGGAGCCCATGCAGCTTGTGGCCGCTCGTCTGCACCTCACCCAGGCCGAGAAGGAGAGCAGTAAAGGACTCTCTAAAGGCCTGCCTTGCCTTGACCACCTGGGTCATAACACATATCTTTAAAATTTAGCAAAGTAATGAGGATTATGAGGACCACATTGTTAGGTTTGGGTAATAAGATACTATTGTATACAGCAGTGAAGATAACATTTCAAATGAAAATTGAGAAAAAAGTTTGCATTTTGAATAGTATGGAATTATCATGGAACCACATAAAACATCCTTTTATTCTTGATTTATGTTGGTTTATAAAATGTGCTGAAATCATATTGTGGACTTTTTAATAGAAGTACTGTATTTTGGAGTGAATTCTTAAATCACTGGAAAAAATGTAGTTGCTTTATTATAATTAAAACTGGACTGGTCATTGACCATAATAAAGATCCTTGTATAACAATTCAAATAACCATACCAACCTATTATCTGCATAGAGACACACACTTACTCAATTGGGAGCTTTCTACCTAGTCATTTAATAGACTAATTGGCTTTTGAGGAGTGCATGCATTCTTCTTATGAGTGCTCTGAAAAATGTGTCTCCTTGTTGCATCTTGGTAGATATGGAAGAACAATTTTACCATTTCCACATGAGTTTGGGTTAGATGAGTTCTCAAACTTGACTGTTTTTAAATTTCACTTTTCTGATGTCACACTGTTCCATCTTTGTTCTTTCTCCTATGCAGGGAAACTGCGCTGCTGATTGATCCCAAAAACTCTTGTTCTTCATCTCGCCAGTGGGTAGCCCTTGTTGTGGGCCATGAACTTGCTCACCAGTGGTTTGGAAACCTTGTAACTATGGTATTTAAGTATATTTAAGTCAAAATTACTCAAATTATAGCTAAATCCACTTCTATAGTCCTGGGTATCATTAATCATTATTGTTGGCGGCTCCCTATATTTGCTACTGAGGGTGGGCATATTTGCATTTGTACAGATCACAGGTCGGCAACCTGCGGCTCCAAAGCTGCATGCGGCTCTTTGAGCCTTCCCCTATGGCTCCCAGCCTCCTCTGCCATTTGCAGAGAGAGACATAGACAGAGAGAGGCAATTGCACTTCCTTGCTTTTCTCTCTCTCTCTCTCTCTCTCTCTCTCTCTCTCTCTCTCTCTCTCTCTCTCTCTCTCTCTCTCTCTCTCTCTGTTTGTGTGTGTGTGTGTGTGTGTGTGTGTGTGTAAAAGAGAGTGCACTCAGTGTTCTCTGAGGAGCTGAAAAGCTTATTGGGCGGAGCTCCTCCCTTTGCTGCGTCTCTGCAGGAAGCAGGAAGCAGGAAGGGCAGGAGAGAGCTAGCTAGCCCAGCTATGCTGACTCAGGAATTCTGGGAGTTGAAGTCCATGAGTCATAAAAGAGCCGAGGTTGTCTACCCCTGAGCTTGTTGGAGAACAGCTTGAAGCCAGCTTGCCAGGTGAGCAGCAGATGGGAGAGAGGGGGGAGAGAAAGAGAGAGAGAGGGGGAGGGAGAGAGAGCGAGAGAGAGAGGAAAGAGAGCGAGAGAAAGAAAGAAAGAGTGGGGGAAGAGGACTGGCAGACCAAGGGCAGATAGAGAAAGAGGGAGGGAGAGAGAGAGAGACAGAGAGAGAGAGACCCTTTTGACATCTAAAATGAAGATAACACTGCATACATCCTTTTTTACCTTTTTATACATACACACACACGCACACACACATACATACATACACCTATAATAAAGGTAAAAAAAAGGATATATGCAGTGTTATCTTCATTTTAGACATCAAAAGGGTTTTGCGGCTCCCGGTGTTTTGTTTTCGGTGGGAAACGGGTCCAAGTGGCTCTTTGAGTGTTTTGGGTTGCCTACCCCTGGTATAGATAGTATTGTAGGCAGACACATGTCATGTTATGTCAGCTGAAAAACCAGGACTGAAGAGATGGAGACATTAGGGTAGATTAGATGGTGACTGTTACATAGAGTATCCCCTGTAAAATCAGGATGAAATCTGAGGTCAGTATTAATTTGTCTGGATGTATCAACTTTAGTGTTTATTTTGTATTCATCCTGGCTGCTGTGGGGAGGCTGGGAGTTATTCACCCCAGCTAAATCCAAGTATCCACTCAGGATAATTTTCTATTTGTGATAGCTATCCCAGTAATGTATTACTAATCAGCTGGGCATTTTTAATACATCTGATCTGTTTTAATAGACATACCTCTGTTTGTGGCCAAATTTGCTACAGGCGTTGGATTGACTTGTACTTCTTTTATAGTTGGAGCGAGTCATTTTTTATTCCTTATGGAGGAGACTAGTTTGGTGCAACTCAAAGCACTCCTTCACATTGTTCCATCAAAATAAAAATATTTGTACAAATAAAGTTGCAGATTAGTACGAGTCAGTTTTTAATCCCATTTGTGTATATTTTTTATACTTGTATTTCAGTCATCTGGAGAAGAGGGGTTATGCAGGAAACTGATGCTTTATCCAGCTTCTGTGGTGATCCACTCTTCACTGCCCACACGGGCTTTATTGCTGTATCTGTAAAGTGGTTTTGTGGGGGAAACTAAGTTACAGGTAATCCCCGAGATACTCACTTAATGCTCATTCAAAGTTACGTGATGAGCGCCCCCTAGTGCTTAGGAGCAAGTCCCGAAGTTACGAATATTGCACGGCAGTTATTCGCCCTTATGAGCGACCACAGTGGCTCTGCAACATTCACCCTGGTTATTCCATCCCTCCCCACCCCCGCCCCGGGTGTCCCTAGGCACCAGGCCTTCAATACTCACCCTGCGAAGATCGAGTTCCTTCACTTTCCTGGCTGCTCCAGGCCTTCAGTGCATTTGCAGAGAATGGAGAACTAAAGTAACGCAAGATCACGTGAGATCAGTGGGGCGAGATTTCATGCTACTGATCTTGCGTGATCTCATGGTACTTTAGGCCTCTGTTCTCTGCAACAGAGAATGGAACTGAAGCTGGTGGATGCTTCCACATGCCTCTGGAGGCTGGATTGGGGCCTCAGAGGCCTTTTCCAGGCTGCTGTCGCCCGGAATTGAGGCCGGGGAATGCTTCTGTGCCCCCTTTGTGGCCTGATCCAGGCTCCAGAGGCCTTTTCCAGGCTGCTGCCGCCCAGAGGCCAGGGAACACTTGTGCATCCCCCCACGGTCCAATCAGGGCTCTGGAGGCCTTTTCCAGGCCCAATCAGGCTGTGGGGGGGGCTGCAGAAGCCTTCGCCGGCCTCAGATCCAGGCAGCAGCAGCAGCCTGGAAAAGGCCTCTGGAGCCCGGATTGGGCCGCGGTGGGGCGTGGAAGCGTTCCCCGGCCTTAGATATGGGCGGCAGCAAGAACCACAGCAGAGAGGAGACAGATCTTTTCCAGGTGAGTCCGGTGCGGCAGGAAGGGAAGGGGAAGCATGTGGTATCTTAGTGGGTCAGGGAGGCCTTGGGGGCCTGTTCCATCACTAGGCCCTCCATGGCCTTCTCCACCCTGAGATACCTTATGTTCGCTTAATGAGCCGCGTGCGTTTTAACGAGCAAGAGAGTAATCTCATTCGATGTACAAGATTCACTCTACGAGTTTTCAAGTTACGAGTGTAATGGGTAGGCTCCATTACACTCGTAACTCAAGGACTACCTGTACTTTTCCTTTATGGTATTCAGATGAAATCACTGATGCAGGACTGATTATAGATAATTCAATAAATACTAGTAACTTGTGAAATAGATGCTTATTGATAAATTTCATAGTGCTTTGGGGATGCTCACTGTGTACTGCTTAAGAGATTTAATGTTTTACTTGAGCTTCCTCAGTCCCACAGTCCCTTTGACACATACAAGATTGGAAATAATTTGTGAAAATAGAATAGACATCTTTCCATAGCATTTGTTTTTCGGGGATTTTGCCTGCTCTATTGCCTGCTGTTACTGATAAGGCCAACTTTCCTAAGCTGTCACATACTTTCCAGGTACTACAGTAGTGTAGTCATTGTTGGAATGGAAAAGTATTGGGGGGATTTCCTCTGAGATCTGCTGAAGCTAGACCCAGGGAAACGATTCTCCATCCCCTGGGTCCAATATTCTTCTGCTGGTGGGTCCGTTTGGGCCGAATGCCACCCTGGAGAGGTGGCTACTGAAGGGTGAACCTTTGAGGAACGCGGGCCGGTGGGAGCCGGCCTGCTGAACTCAAAGCAGCCCCTGGAATCAACTGAAGAAAGGTGGACTGCATTCATGCAAGCCGCCATTAACAGCTGATTGTCAGAGACGAAGAAACAGCTGAATCTGACAGCAAGCAGCTGAGCCGGGTGAGAAAATACTTGTGATGACCCAGGGCCCCGAACGGAGGCAAAGCAATTAGCTGGTCAGAATAATTGTCTTTGTAAGCACTGCCAACGTCCACCCAACAGCCCCCACATATGCTGGCACAAGTTCAATAAAACAGTGAACGGAGTTAAACAGTTCTTTAAAGTAAAACAGATAACAAACAAAGTATGATCTTTTCAACGCCCAGCTTGCCTGTAACCTGCAAACTGCAAAACTGAAGACAGCAAGGAAAACTCAGCAGGAAACAAACTTGATCCAAAATACAAAAGAGTCCAGGTACAAGAGCTCACATCACAAGAGTTCACGTCACAAGAGTTCACGTTTGTTCCCGGCAAATGCCCCACCCCACAGCATCTCCTTAAATACCTATTCCCCAGGTGTGACTTGTGAAGTGGGATGTGACAGCTCTCCTCCCGAGCAAGTGAGCCTGCCTCCATTGTTCCCTCCTCCTCTCTGCTTTCCTTGCTCTGGGATCTGGTGGGGAGGGGCCTTGCTCCTCGCCTGAGCTCTGCCTTCCCTGTTCCAAACTTGAAGGGCCCTGGCCTGCTTCAGCCTGTTCCTCCCCACAGTCCTCCGAAGCCACAGACACCCCCTCCTGGGCCTCAACAGGGAACTCCATGTCATCCTCAGAGTCAGGCTCCCACTGAGGCATGACAATACTCTCCTGCTGATGGTGGATTTGAATTGAGATAGCCTGTCTTTACTTGGAGCGTGAAGCTAAGGGAGGAGGTGGAGCCCCTCCCTCCCGTACAAGTGGCTGTTTAAGCTGTTTCTTAAAAAGTAAAAATAAACTTTTACTACAGTAAAGCCTTTTAAGCTCTAATCGATTTGGGAAGCTTGCTCTTTTTTTTTTTGAAGATACTTTTTTCTAACTTGGAAAAGCCATTCTAACTATGCATTTGCTATTAAAACTTTAGATTTTTTTTCTTTCTTCACTTTGAATAGTCTTTTTTTTTCACTTAAGTGGCTGGAAAAGTTACATTGTATCTCCTGTGGTCACATGGGAAAACTTTTTTTCCTCTTTCCTTTGTCTGATGTTTATTCAGACTAGGAACTTGGCTCCATGCCCAGACATTTGTCTGAACGCCCAGACATTCTTATCTGACCTTGAGACTAGCTTAAAGAGATTTTTGTTTTTGGTTTTTTTTCTTTTGTTTTGCTCTGGCTGTGGCTGTACAACATAGACTTTTCCCAAGAAGAACTGAATAATAAGAAACTGTTGGGGTTTTTTTTGCCTTCTTCCCTGTTGTTGAACAAAATTTGGTGGATTACAAATTGGATACTTTCCTACAGTTTTTTTTTCTTCTGGCCTTCTGCCCTTTTCTCCTTTTTTGCTTTTTTGCTTCCTTTTTTTTTTCCTTTTGGGACTTTTTTTTTAATACCTTGCTAGTGGGAGTGTTTTTTGCCTCTCCCTATTTTTTCTACTACTACTGATTTTGTTCTCCTCTGGTTGGCCTTTATTTTTCTTGGATGTTTTTTCATGTTTTTTTTTATCCCCCTATTGGAATTATTTTTTTATTTTTACATTTTGTCTAGCAATAGGAGTTTTTTTTCCTTTGGATTACAACTGGCCATCGGGCCACCTGGTGGATTATAATATAACACAGCAATTGGAAGATGAGTGCCTCAAATTTGTCCAAGTCGGGGAGGAAAGGATCCTCTGCTCCTGCTTCGACCTCAGCGAGCCCAGTGCCTCAAAAATCTATTACTACACTCCTACAACAAGAAAAAGTGGAAGTTCAACAAAAGGCTATCCAGGCGATATTACAAGCAATTGCAGCCCAGGCGGCATCTTCGAATAAAAACCATGAAGACCTGAAAAAGGACCTTGATAAAAACTACAAAGATTTGAAAAATGATCTCGTTAAAATGAATCAAAAAATGGAAACCTTCCAACAGGTTATTATAGACAACCAACAAAGAATACAAAAAATAGAAGACAAGTCATTGGAAGTTGACCAGAAATTAGAATCCTTATAAGACGAGAATCAAAGATTGGCGCAAGCAAACGTGGAACAGGAAGATAGTTTGGCCGTGACTGAGATGGAAAGAGCATCATATTTCTTTTTTTTTTTTTTTTTAGATTTCCTTGGGGTGAAGCGAACCCAGAAAGAAGGCTGCTTTCCCTATTTATTGAATGTTACAGTGGGCGGTTACATAAGGCATCACATGGATACAAATAGCCAATGACAATGTTATAGTTGTGGCCAATAGCAAGGTTACATTGCAAAGCTACACCTGTGGCCAATGGCAAAGCTTATACCTGTGGCCGGTAGATTCAAATCTTGGTACAACTGCCCTCCACCTGTTGGCTCCTCCCTCATTTCCTGTTTACTCCAAAATCTCAGTCAAGCCACATGGGTCTTTGTTCCTTTGTCTTTGTTCCAAGCACATGGCATGGCAGTCTCTTTGTCCCAGGCTTCATGATTTCTTCATCCCACCTATGCTCCATCCAGTTCTTACAGATCCTAGGGGCACAGGCCATCAATCATAGCAACATCTCCTCCTTTTTTCTTTTAATAAGAGTCCGGGGAGAAAACGGGACATGGTTTTGTCTTCTGCCAGTCAATGTGAATTTTTTCTGTCATCAGAGGCTGTAGTTGGTTCTTGTCCAGGAAATGAACAGAGGAGGGAGGCCTACACTGTTTCAACAGGGAAGGAATGCATTGCACGAAGCAGCAGATTGTTACACATAATACTACAAACATTATAATACCAAAAATCAATTTTCTGAGCCATTCACCATTAGGTAACCAGGAAAATAAAGTGTCCCAATCAAACAAAGCACCATCTCCTTTTGATAGAGGATTGCTTTGTACCATACTTTCCATGTGAACAATTGTGGCAGCAATGTTGTGTGTGTTCAGAAATGTACCAGACCAATTCTGGGGTGTTGACCAATGTGCATTTTTTCCACATAAGATCTAATCTTTGTCAGATGTGAGTGCATTGTCTTTTGAGAAGTTGTACAAAGTTTCAAAGTTTTCACCAAAAATCAAACAAGGGAACAGAATCAGCACATGCTTTCTTGTTGTCAATGTCAATGTTATTATACTTATCTAGCTTTATAATCTAGCTGCCAAGGGATAGTTATGTTACAAGATACTAACTGATGAAGCTGTGTGATTAATGCATACTTGAGCAGGGTAACACAAAAGAGAACTGTAAGGAAGGATTCAATTTGAAAGAGAGAGATTTCATTCATAGGCACACGTTTGCTTCTGTGCTGGAATATTATCATTAACAATTGAATGCATTCAGCAACTTAGCATGAGAGACATAAAATGCAAAACAGCAATGATTTGTCACAAAAATTAAATCATTAACAAGAAATAAGAAAGAGATAATATGAAAATCATTAACAAACTAAGAAACATAAAATTCAAAATAGGCAAAGAGAAATGAGAAAGACACAAAATTGGCAGGGAAATCATAAGAAAGAGAAAAAGCCATGGCTTATTAAGCAACACAACCTGGAGGGAAGGTATAAGAGAGAGAAGGTAACACAGATTCATATGTAAATTAGAAACAGAACAAAATGCAGTCATATGTAGATTTGAGTCTCCGTCCTTTTACAGCCATCCTTTTGTTACTTGGAAAGAGAAAAGAAGCTGGTTTTACTGGTTTTAAACTGGCTTTAGTTGATGATCTTCAGGCAATTGCAACAATTGCAACAAATAAGGTCTTCAGATAAACCTGCAGAGAAGAGGGGGGAGAGAGAAAAAGGGGGGGAAGGGGGAAATGGCTCTCCTGCAGGGGAAAAAAGTTTTTTTTTTAAACAGTGAACAAAGCATTATCAAGGCAATTTTTGAATCAATGGAAGGCCAGGAGATATTTTCTCCCCTTTTCCAATTATAAGAAATAGAAACACAGACTTCAGATTTTTTTTTTTTTAGAGAGAAGACTGAATTAGCATAGGAAAGCATGTTCTGAGTTTTAAAAGGCTCAGGATTCTCTTTCTGTTTCCTCTGCCTTTTAAAATAGACATGCAAACAATTCTTCCACGTAAGCCAATTTTTAATCCAATTAGCAATTTTTAGTGGTCCCTTTAAGGAGTGAGAGGGACATTGCCAAATAAACATTAACTCCTTAAGTGAAGGCAATTTGTGAGATTTTTTTAGTTGCATTTTTGAGGCCCTAACAATTACACCAAGTTCGTCAAGATGAGCCCTCTGGTCCTTGGTGAATTCTGCCCACATACTCACGGGGGGTAGGTCCTTGCTGAAGACGCTACGGAGGTGAGTCCTCGCTGGAGAGGACGCCACGGATGCGCGAGATGAGTAAGAGGGTGTCAGGGATGTTGTAGAATACAACACCGGTCCAGATCACGTCTGGGTCACCATTTGTGGCACTCTTGAATGTGCCCCAATGGCGGGTTCCTTCACGATAGCCGAATTGAAGGAGACAGCATGGATGCAGATTTCCTTGGGGTGAAGCGAACCCGAGCATCATATTTCTTAAGATTCCAAAATGTAATAGAAGATAAGGATGAGAATTTGTGAGATTTGATGACTGAGCTACTTGCAGAGCTACTTGGAATGGAAAAGCCCCAAATGAATGGAGAAATAGATCAGGTCTTTAGAGTCAATTCAAGCTATGCCAGAAGAAACAGAGTTCCTAGGGAAGTCCGCGTAAGATTCCTTAAAAGATCTACACGAGACGAGATTTTGAGAATAATAAGAGACCAACCACTAAAATACAAAGAAAAAGAATTAGTAGTGCTTAAACAAATTCCTAGAAGGATAAGAGAAGCTCGAAGAGATTACCAATTCTTAACAAGGAAATTGTTCAACAAAGGAGTGAATTTTAGATGGTTGGTTCCAGAAGGGTTATTAATTTTTTGGGATTCCAAAAGATATAGATTGGATACCCCACTCAAAGCACAGGAATTTTTCAACAACCACAGAGCTTTTTTGGAAAAAGGCGATTCCGAACCTAAGAAATAAGAGGAAGCGAGCACTGTATGAACATCTAAACAAGTGGAGGAGGAAGAACTTAAAAAGACCTATCCAGAGGAAGGAGCAAGACCAAGAGACCAGAGGCATATAACTTCCCCTAGAAGACTGAGGTCCAGATATAATTGAAGCCATGGAGGAGGTTGGAATTTTTTCAATAAGTATAAATGGTTTGAATTCTCCCTCAAAGAGGAGAAAAACTTTTACTAGACTACAGAAGTTAAAAATGGACATAATTTGTCTCCAAGAGACACACATCAAGAGACAACGTTCTAGAATCTTAGAACAACCAAAAATGGGTAAGCTTTACTTCTCCCTGGCACTTCAAAAGAAAAGAGGTATAGCTCTTTATATAAAAGAAAAGATGAACCCAAAACAAGTTTACACAGATGAGGAAGGGAGAATATTAATGGTGGAAATTATGTTGAATCAAAAACAGATATTGATGGTTGCAATATATGCACTTAATGATAAGCAAGACCAGTTTTATCATCAATTACATAATAAAATAGTAGATTTAAACTACCAAAACCTTTGTATATTGGGAGACTTTAATGCAGCGATTCTTAACCTGTGGGTCGCGACCCCATTCAGGGTCAAACGACCGTTTCACGGGGGTCGCCAACCACCGCAGTCCACCATTTTTTCCCCCATTTCCCCTTGGCTGTTGCGCGCGCGGCGTGCATGCACGGTTCGGCCCGCCGTGCCGCGCATGCGTGGCGCAGGTCGGGGTCATGCCGTGCATGGGCGGCACAGGTGGGGTCTCGGCCTGAAAAAGGTTGAGAACCGCTGCTTTAATGCAATAGTTGATGTAACCCAGGACTATAAAAGCCATAAACAAGGCAAAAAAGGGGGAAACACTTTACCCAAGGCCTTTTAAAAAAATGAAAGAAGAACAGTCCATTCAAGATACATGGCGAGAGATGAACCCAGGAAAATCACAATATACGTTTTATTCAGATAGGCACAAATCTTGGTCAAGAATTGACATGATATAAACATCTTATGATTTGAAAACTATAATACATGAGGTTGAAATAGAAACTAATATTTGGGCAGACTACAATCCAATTAAAATGATCTGGAAAGGAACTAGGAAAAACTTACGATGGTCGCTGAATAAATCTATACTGAAAGAAAAAGAATTTCTACAACTAGCAACAAAGGAAATGGAATTTTTTAAAAAAAATAAATAAGAAAGGAGAAACCTCCCTTCAAAATGTGTGGGATACAGCCAAAGCATATTTTAGAGGTTTGGCCATAACCTATGTTGCTAAAATGAATAAACAAAAGAAACAATTACAGCTACAGTTGAAAGAAGAACTTAATAAATTAGAATCTGAATTACAAATTGACCCACAAAAAAAGACTTTGAAGACACAAATGGAATTAATAAAACATAAACTAAACCTAACTGAGATGGACATAATGGCACAGCAGATTAAATGATCTAAACAGAATTTTTTTGAAAATGCTAATAAACCGGGAAGATGGTTAGCATATAGACTGAAGAAAGAAAAAGGAATGATAAATAAGCTACAAGATTCAAAAGGCGAGCTACACTTCCACAATGACACAATGAAAAAAATTACCAAGGCTTATTACGACACACTTTATAAGGCAGAGGTGGTTCCCAAAGAGGGAATACAGGACCTTCCAAAAGTCCCAGAGAACATTCAAAATATATTAAATGAGAAGATATCAATGATGAAGATTACAGAAGCTATAAAAAGGCAAAAGAAGTATAAGACCCCGGGTCCTGATGGACTTGCTGCAGAATTTTATGTAGCTTTACAAGATACAATAAGTCCACTTTTGAAGGAATTGTGCAATGACATTTTTTCAGAGATAAAAATACCAAACTTGTGGACTGAAGCTAATATCAACTTGATACCTAAAGAAGATACTGATTCCACACAAATAAAAAAATATAGACCAATATCGTTATTATGATTCTGGTGATGGGTGTAGCTCGGGCCCTGGGCTCAGGCTGTTGCTACTTAACGCCAGGTCGGTTAATAATAAGGCTCCCCTCATTCATGACCTTTTCATGGACGAGGAGACCGACTTGGTGTGTGTGACTGAGACCTGGTTGGGCCCTGAGGGGGGAGTTCCCCTCTCGGATATGTGCCCACCAGGTTATCAGGTATGGCACCAGCCACGACCCCAGGGAAGGGGGGGATGAGTGGCTGTCTTGGCCCGGGAGAACTTCAGTCTACGCAGGCTCACTGTTTCCGAAATTCCGGGTTGCGAGTCCATCTTTATGACATTGGACCTAGGGGTTCAGGTGGGTTTATTGCTTGCATACCTGCCTCCCAGCTGCGTGACATCAGCCCTGCCTGTGCTTCTGGAGGAGGTTGCTGGGCTGGCAGTGGAGTTCCCCAGGCTTATGGTCTTGGGGGACTTTAATCTGCCGTCACTTGGCGAATCCTCAGGGTTGGCACAGGAGTTCATGGCCGCCATGACAACCATGGACCTGACCCAAGTAGTATCGGGTCCGACACATAAGGGTGGACACGCCCCGGATATGATTTTTCTTTCGGAACAGTTGGGTAATGATCTGGTTTTAAGGGGCTTAGATATTCTGCCTTTGTCATGGACCGATCATTTCCTGCTTCGACTGAATTTTACAGCCCCAATCCTTCCCCGCAGGGAGGCGGAACCGATTAGGTGGTTCCGCCCCAGACGCCTGATGGATCCAGTTGGTTTCCAGACGGCGCTTGGGGAATTACCAAGCTCTCTCATTCACAATTCAGCGGAGTCCCTGGTAGCGGCATGGAATATGGCCGCGAAGGGGGCTATTGACCGGATTGCGCCTTTGCGACCTCTCCGTGGTGCTGGCCCCAGGAGGTCTCCTTGGTTTACCGAGGAGCTCAGGGGGATGAAGTGCCATAAGAGACGTCTAGAGAAGTGATGTGGATGAAGTAAGTCCGGATCTGATCGAACCAGACTGAGCTCATTCATTAGAGCCTATCTGAAGGCGATTAAAGCGGCAAGATCTTTGTATCTTTCTGCTTTGATCGCGTCTGCGGAATCTTGCCCAGCTGCCCTGTTTAGGGTGACCCGGTCCCTCCTTAACCCGAGGGGTCCGGGGCCTCCCTTGCAGGGTAGTGCTGAGGACTTTAACAACTGTTTCGCAGACAAAGTAGCTCAGATCCGGGCCGACCTAGACTCCAATTGTGTAGCAGAGTTGACTGATAATGATTCAGTCGAGGGGACAGGGGCATTTTCTTGTCAGATCATCTGGGACGAGTTTGAGGCTGTTGTGGACAGGGCCATTGGCACAGTGAGTTCCGCCACCTGTTTGTTGGACCCGTGTCCCTCCTGGCTGGTTTCTGCCAGTAGGGAGGTGACACGTACCTGGATCCAGGAGATTGTCAACGCTTCTTTGAGGGAGGGGTCCTTCCCGGCTCCTTTAAAGGAGGCACTTGTGCGCCCCCTCCTCAAGAAGCCTTCCCTGGATCCAGCAATTTTGACCAACTATCGTCCAGTCTCCAACCTCCCCTTTGTGGGGAAAGTTGTTGAGAAGGTGGTGGCACTCCAGCTCCAGTGGTCTCTGGAGGAAGCCGATTATCTGGGCCCTCTGCAGTCTGGGTTCAGGCCCGGCTACTCCACCAAAACTGCTTTGGTTGCTCTGATGGATGATCTCTGGCGGGCCCGGGATAGAGGCCAGTCCTCTTTCCTGGTGCTTCTTGACCTCTCAGCAGTGTTTGATACCATCGACCATGATATCCTTCTGCGCCGGCTGGGGGGTTTGGGAGTGGGGGGCACCGTGTTGCGGTGGTTCTCCTCCTATCTCTCCGGTCGGTCGCAGTCGGTGTTAGTTGGGGGTCAGAGGTCCACCTCTAGGTTACTCCCGTGTGGGGTGCCTCAGGGTTCGGTTCTCTCCCCCCTACTTTTTAACATTTACATGAAGCCACTGGGAGAGATCATCCACCGGCATGGAGTGAGATACCACCAGTACGCTGATGATACTGAGCTGTACATTTCCACTCCTGGCCATATCAGTGAAGCGGTTGAGGTGATGTGCCGGTGTCTGGAGGCTGTGAGGGTCTGGATGGGCGCTAACAGATTAAGGCTCAACCCTGACAAGACAGAGTGGCTGTGGGTGATGCCTCCCAAGGACATTTCAATCTGTCCTTCCATTACTCTGGGGGGTGAATCTATAGTCCCCTCGGAGAAGGTCCGCAACTTGGGAGTCCTCCTCGATCCACAGCTGACATTGGATCATCACTTGTCAGCTGTGGCGGCCTGGTGCACCAGTTGCGCCCTTACTTGGATCGGGAGTCTCTCCTCACAGTCACACATGCCCTTGTCACCTTGAGGATCGACTACTGCAACGCTCTCTACATGGGGCTACCCTTGAAGAGTGTTCAGATACTTCAACTAGTGCAGAATGCAGCTGCGCGAGCAGTTGTGGGCCTGCCCCATCGTGCCCACATTTTGTCAACTCTCCACATGCTGCATTGGCTGCCTATTGGTCTCCGAGCGCAATTCAAAGTGTTGGTTATTACCTATAAAGCCCTTTATGGCATGGAACCAGGATACTTGCGGGACCGTCTTCTGCCACATACTTCCCTACGACCGGTGAGAGCACACAGGGTCGGCCTCCTCCTGGTCCCGTCAGTGAAACTATGTTGGCTGGCGGGCCCTAGGGGGAGGGCTTTCTCTGTTGTGGCGCCCACCCTCTGGAACCAACTGCCTCCTGAAGTCCGCGTTTCTGCCACGCTCCTGGCCTTCCGTAAAAACCTTAAAACTTACCTCTGCCGGCAAGCCTGGGGATGATTGTAGATTGAATGGTGAACATGAGTGGGTGTTAGTTTGTTTTTAGAGATTTTGTTTGGACTTGTATTAAAATTGATGTTTTATATACATGTTGTTAGCCGCTCCGAGTCTCCGGAGAGGAGCGGCATACAAGCCCGAATAATAAATAATAATAATAAAAAATAAATAAATGTGGATTATAAAATCTTTGCTTCAATAATGGCAGAAAGAATGAAGAAATTTTTGATTGAA
This sequence comes from Bothrops alternatus, assembly GCA_034064705.1. NCBI lineage: Eukaryota > Metazoa > Chordata > Lepidosauria > Squamata > Viperidae > Bothrops > Bothrops alternatus. The sequence goes on along the minus strand of JARGCV010000257.1, from coordinate 3,372,179 downwards.
TTTATCCATATAGATCAAAACGGCTTTTTGCCTAAAAGACAGATAAAGAACAATGTAAGGATTATTCTAAATGTTTTGGAATACTATGAAAATCACCCAGGGAAACAGATGGCACTGATATTTCTTGATGCACAAAAAGCTTTTTATAACTTAAATTGGCAATTTATGTTCCAACAGTTGACGGAAATGGATTTCGGTGAAAACTTCATAAATGCAATCCAAGCAATCTATAATAAACAAACAGCAAGGATACTTTTGAATGGAGACTATACAGAAAGTTTTGATAATAAAAAAGGCACAAGACAGGGATGTCCACTATCTCCCCTGTTATTTATCCTCACATTGGAAGTTCTGGCTAGAAATATCAGGCAGGATATGGAAATCAAAGGACTGGAGATAAAAGATCAGAAATACAAACTACAAGCCTTTGCAGATGAGCTGGTTTTCATTTTGGAGGAGCCACTAGAAACATCTACTAAACTTCTCCAGAAAATAGAGAAATTTGGAGAAGTGGACAGTCTGAAAATAAACAGGGAAAAGACTAAGTTATTAACAAAAAACCTAACAGATAAACAGAAAACCCAATTTGTAAAAAAAGACAAATCTCCAAATAGTTAAAAAAGTCAAATACCTAGGTATCCACTTAACAGCAAAATGCACAACATTAAAAGAAGTAATTATGAAAGATTATTGAAACAAATCAAAATAGACTTGGAAAAGTGGAAAAATCTTCAATTGTCATTGTTAGGAAGAATAGCGACAGTGAAGATGAGTATTCTACCAAAGCTACTCTTTCTATTTCAAACAGTTCCTGTAAAAGGGTGTGGAAGTGGGAAGTAAGAGGGAAGTGTGTAGTGGGGTGCCCCAGGGCTCTGTTCTGGGCCCAGTGCTCTTCAACATCTTCATCAACGATTTGGACGAGGGGATAGATGAGGAACTCATCAAATTTGCAGACAACACCAAGCTGGCAGGAATAGCCAACACTCCAGAAGACAGGCTTAAGATACAGAAGGATCTGGACAGACTTGAACATTGGGCGCTATCTAACAAAATGAAATTCAATGGTGAAAAAAGCAAGGTTCTACATTTAGGCAAGAAAAACCAAATGTACAGGTATAGTATAGGGGGTACCTTGCTCAATAGTAGTAACTGTGAGAGGGACCTCGGAGTCCTAGTGGACAATCACTTAAATATGAACCAGCAGTGTGCTGCAGCTGCCAAAAAGGCCAACACAGTGCTAGGCTGCATTAACAGAGGGATAGAATCAAGATCACGTGAAGTGTTAATACCACTTTACAATGCCTTGGTAAGGCCGCACTTGGAATACTGCATCCAGTTTTGGTCACCGTGATATAAAAAAGATGTTGAGACTCTAGAAAGAGTACAGAGAAGAGCAACAAAGATGATTAGGGGACTGGAGGCTAAAGCATATAAGGAACGGTTGCTGGAATTGGGTATGTCTAGTTTAATGAAGAGAAGGACGAGGGGGGACATGATAGCAGTGTTCCAATATCTCAGGGGCTGCCACAAAGAAGAGGGAGTCAAGCTATTTTCCAAAGCGCCTGAGGGTAGGACAAGAAGCAACGGATGGAAACTGACCAAGCAGAGAAGCAACCTAGAACTAAGGAGAAATTTCCTGACAGCTAGAACAATTAACCAGTGGAACAACCTGCCTCCAGAAGCGGTGAATGCTCCAACACTGGAAGTTTTTAAGAAGAGACTGGACAGCCATTTGTCCAAAATGGTATAGGGTTTCCTGCCTGAGCAGGGGGTTGGACTTGATGATCTCCAAGGTCTCTTCCACCATTATTATTAATTTATTTATTTATTTATTCGATTTATTTATTTATTCGATTTCTATGCCGCCCTATTCCGGAGAACTCAGGGCGGCTCACAACACAGTAGAAATCAACATAAAAATACATATAAATATAAAACCTCTTAATTTTTTTTTTTTAAAAAAACCCAATCATTCAGCATACACACAGACATACACTGGCTTGGGGCAAGATGTTAACTACCCCAGGCCTGCCGGCAGAGGTGTGTTTTGAGTAATTTACGAAAGGCGGAGAGGGTGGGGGCGACACGGATCTCCGTGGGAAGTTGGTTCCAGAGGGCTGGGGCCGCAACAGAGAAGGCTCTTCCCCTAGGCCCTGCCAGGCGACACTGTCTGGCTGACGGGACCTGGAGAAGGCCGACTCTGTGGGCCCTAACTGGCCGCTGGGATTCATGGGGCAGCAGACGGTCCCGTAAGTAACCTGGTCCGATGCCATGTAGGGCTTTATAGGTGATAACCAACACTTTGAATTGGGTTCGGAGACCAATTGGCAGCCAATGCAGCTCGCGGAGTGATGCCGAAATGTGGGCATTTCTGGGCAAGCCCAACACTGCTCGCGCGGCTGCATTCTGCATTACCTGAAGTCTCCGAACATTTTTCAAAGGTAGCCCCATGTAGAGAGCATTGCAGTAGTCGAGCCTCGAGGTGATAAGGGCATGAGTGACTGTGAGAAGAGACTCCCGGTCCAAATAGGGCCGCAACTGGTGCACCAGGCGAACCTGGGCAAATGTCCTCCTCGCCACAGCCGAAAAATGATGTTCCAAATTTAGCTGTGGATCGAGGAGGACGCCCAAGTTGCGGACCTTCTCCGAGGGGGTCAAAAGCTCCCCCCCCAGGCTGATGGACAGATAGATTGAATTATCCTTGGGAGGCAGAACCCATAGCCACTCCGTCTTGTCGGGGTTGAGCTTGAGCCTGTTGGCACCCATCCAAACCCTAACAGCCTCCAGACATCGGCACATCACTTCCGCTGCTTCACTGAAATGACACGGGGTGGAGATGTAAAGCTGGGTATCATCAGCATACTGATGATATCTCACCCCGTGTCGTCGGATGATCTCACCCAGCGGTTTCATGTAGATATTAAACAGCAGAGGGGAGAGGACCGATCCCTGAGGGACCCCACAAGGGAGGAACCTAGGGGTCGACCTCTGACCTCCCGCCAACACCGACTGTGACCGACCAGTGAGGTAGGAGGTGAACCACTGCAAAACAGTGCCTCCAACCCCCAACCCCTCCAGTCGATGCAGAAGGATACCATGGTCAATGGTATCGAAAGCCGCTGAGAGGTCAAGTAGCACCAGGATAGTGGAAAATCCCTTATCCCGGGCCCGCCAGAGATCATCCGTCAGCGCGACCAAAGCAGTTTCCGTGGAGTAGCCGAGCCTGAATCCTGACTGTTGAGGGCCCAGATAATCAGCCTCATCCAAGGACCGTTGGAGCTGGAGTGACACCACCTTCTCAACAACCTTCCCTATAAAGGGAAGATTGGAGACAGGACGGTAGTTGTTTAATACAGCTGGGTCCAGGGAAGGCTTCTTGAGGAGGGGGCGCACAATTGCCTCCTTGCAGGGAGCCGGAAAGGACCCCTCCCTCAAAGAAGCGTTGACAATCTCCTGAACCCAGCCCCGCGTCACCTCCCTGCTGGCTGAAACCAGCCAGGAGGGGCACGGGTCCAATAAACAGGTGGCGGAACTCACAGCTCCAATGGCCTTGTCCACTTCATCGGGTGCCACAGGGTCAAAGTCCTCCCACACAACAGGATCAAGACGAGTCCCTGTCATCTCGACTGAATCATTATCAGCCGACACTGCATTCCAATTGGAGTCATGGTCCATCCGAATCTGGGCGATTTTATCCGCGAAAAACTTATTAAAGTCCTCAGCACTACCCTGCAAGGGTGCATCAACCCCCCCCCCCCCAATTAAGGAGGGAGCGAGTTACCCTAAACAGGGCGGCTGGGCGGGATTCCGCAGATGCAATCAAGGCGGAATGATACGCGCATCTTGCCGCCTTGAGCGCCACCTGATAAGTCTTGATATAAGATCTTAAAAGTGTTCGGTCAGATATGGATTTACTTTTCCTCCATTGCTTCTCTAGACGTCTCTTCTGGCGCTTCATCCGCCTGAGTTCCTCAGTGAACCAAGGAGATCTCCTGGGTCTGCTACCACAGAGAGGTCGCAGCGGCGCGATCCGGTCAAGAGCCCCCTTCGCAGCCATATTCCAGGCCGTAACCAGGGACTCTGCCGAACCGAGAATGAGAGAATCCGGTATTTCCCCAAGCGTCCTCTGAAAGCTCTCTGGGTCCATCATACGTCTGGGGCGGAACCACCTAATCGGTTCCGCCTCCCTGCGGGGGAGGATTGGAGCCTTGAAAACAAGCCGCAACAGAAAATGGTCTGACCATGACATAGGCAAAATATCTAAGCCCCTTAAATTCAGATCATTGCTCAACTGTTCTGAGAGGAATACCATGTCGGGAGTGTGTCCCCTCTCGTGAGTCGGACCCTGAACTACCTGAGTCAGGTTCATGGTTGCCATGGTGGCCATGAACTCCTGCGCCAACCCAGAGGATTCGCCGAGCGATGGAAGATTTAAGTCCCCCAAGACAATAAGCCTGGGGAACTCAACCGCCAGCCCAGCAACCCCCTCAAGTAGCGCAGGCAGGGCTGTTGACACGCAGCTGGGAGGCAGGTACGCGAGCAACAAGCCCACCTGAACCCCTAGGTCCAACTTCACAAGGAGCAACTCACAACCCGCAATCTCAGAAACAGCGAGCCTGCGTAGGCTAAAAGTCTTCTTGGCTATAATAGCCACTCCTCCCCCCCTTCCCTGGGGTCGTGGCTGGTGCCATACCTGAAACCCGGCTGGACACATCTCAGAGAGAGGAACTCCTCCCTCCGGGCCCAGCCAGGTCTCGGTCACACATGCGAGGTCGGCCTCCTCATCCAGGAGAAGATCATGGATGAGGGGAGCTTTATTTACAACCGACCTGGCATTGAGCAGCAGCAGCCTGAGCCCAGGGTCCAGATTTCGCCCATTACCAGTACTTCGGGTTGAACTCACAGGGTCGGAGCAAGGGATCGCTTTTAGACAGCGAGCTCTTGTTCCCCGAGAATGGCCTACCCTATGGCTCCCACCATATCTGCCTCTCCCCAGCAAGACCGGTATACTTTGGCCCTCTATCACCCAAGAGCCAGCGTCTCCCCTCCCCTCCGCCTCTGCCATGCCAGGCAGGCTAGCCAGTTCATCACATTCATTCCACTCAACCACAACTCCATCCATATCGTTAATTTATCTCTCCCACTCTTTAAACTAAACACATTAAAAACAATAAACTAACCATCCATTCAACCCGATTCTTTCCACTAACATCAGTCCCCCCATCATTCATAGCATCTAACAATCAATTAAAATGGTATTAAACAAATTTAAATATTTAAAATTTAGACAAACAATAGCTAACAAACAATTGCTCTGGATGGATACCCAGTCCAGATCAGGAGCTTTCTAAAACCATTATACTAACCAAAATAATTATACTAACAATAACAATAATTGTGGAACCCAACGTCCCAAAGATAAAGATAAGGCCTTCAGATAAGTTCAACATAATGGTGGCAGCAACAAAGGCCTCACCCACAGGTCTTACAATTTAGGGAAAAACACCCAGCGACGGAGCAGGCCCGTTAGCCACAATAACCGCTTCCACAATTCCACAACAAGTCTGGGCTTGTTGCTGGTTTAGTGGCCTGGCTGCCGCTGCTGCCGCTGCTGCCACTACCGGACTGCTGCCTGTTGTAAGTCAGGGCTTGTTGCTGGTTTCCTAGCCTGGCTGCTGCTGTTGCTGCTGCTGCTGCCTGTTGTAAGTCAGGGCCTGTTGCTGGTTTCCTAGCCCGGCTGCTGCTGCTGCTGCCTGCTGTAAGTCAGGGCTTGCTACTGGTTTCCCAGCCTGGCTGCTGCTGCTGCTGCTGCTGCTGCTGCTGCTGCTGCTGCCTGTTGTAAGTCAGGGCCCGTTGCTGGTTTCCCAGCCCGGCTGCTGCTGCTGCTGCTGCTGCTGCCTGTTGTAAGTCAGGGCCTGTTGCTGGTTTCCTAGCCCGGCTGCTGCTGCTGCTGCTGCTGCTGCTCGCTGTAAGTCAGGGCCTGTTGCTGGCTTCCTAGCCCGGCTGCTGCTGCTGCTGCTGCTGCTGCCTGTTGTAAGTCAGGGCCTGTTGCTGGTTTCCTAGCCCGGCTGCTGCTGCTGCTGCTGCTGCTGCTGCTGCTGCTGCCTGTTGTAAGTCAGGGCCTGTTACTGGTTTCCTAGCCCGGCTGCTGCTGCTGCTGCTGCTGCTGCTGCTGCCTGTTGTAAGTCAGGGCTTGTTACTGGTTTCCTAGCCCGGCTGCTGCTGCTGCTGCTGCCTGTTGTAAGTCAGGGCCTGTTGCTGGTTTCCTAGCCCGGCTGCTGCTGCTGCTGCTGCTGCTGCCCGCTGTAAGTCAGGGCCTGTTGCTGGCTTCCTAGCCCGGCTGCTGCTGCTGCTGCTGCTGCTGCTGCCTGTTGTAAGTCAGGGCCTGTTGCTGGTTTCCTTCTTATTGATACAGTTTTGCTGAACCTCAATAGAATTTTTCTTAACCTTTTCATATGTAGTATATTGCACTAATAATAATTTTTCAGCTTGGTACTTGAATATTTTATAGTCCTTGAACATTCAGGCTTGTATTTAGAGGAAATAAATACAGCACAAAGTTTCACTTCATTTCTTAGTCTGTGGGTTGACTTTTTGTTAGGCCACATTTCAGAAGATTTCTTCCTGATCTTTCCTGTGGATCACTTTCAAATACTTTTCCTTCTGGATCTCTTGGGGAGGTGTGGCATATTGAAGGTACTCAATGAAAGCAGAACTGATGACTATGGTAAAGAACAAGGAACCGATGGGTAGACCAGTTCTTGGAACCTCTCTAGATAAGGAGAGGACAGGAGATCATCCATATGTGCTCCAGCTGCTACCTCACACTTGCTTGTGCTTTGCCAGCATGTGGTGACAATCTGCCATGAACTCTGGGGAGGATGGATGGGAGGGGGTGATGCTTGGGGGAAAGCGAAAGTAACAGCTGTATTCTCCCCAAGATGCTGCTTCAAAGTCACCTTGTACTACATGTGCTCTCTCTTTCTTCCAGAGCCATCTTTCTGTCTGGATCTCCTCTTCAATAAACAGCAACTATCTTTCTGAAGCAGTCACCATGTTGTTTATTCCTGGCTTGGACTGGACCCTGATGAAGACTTTTCTTTCAACAGTATGTTCACCTCCTTGTGTTACTCCAGTGTTCTTTCCCCCAGGCCTAATTCCTTCTTTCCTCGTCCCTTATTATTACTACTACTACTACTGCTATTATTATTATTATTAAAACTGGGAAAGAAATTTTTTGATGATTTAAATGCAACAATATTGAGATTTATATGGCAAGGGAAAAAAGCACGAATTAAAACTAAAATGTTACAAGAAGATAAAGATAGTGGAGGATTTGGACTCCCGGACTGGAGACTCTATTACCAAGCAGCCATTTTGCTTTGGCTTAAAGAATGGATAACGTTGAGAAATAAAAGACTTTTCTACCTAGAGGGACATGCCTTACAATTGGGTTGGCATGCTTTTCGGTGGTACGGGAAAAATAAAGTACACAAATGTTTGCAAAACCACGCTATAAGAAATGTACTTTTGCTAGAATGGGAGAGAATTAAACAAAACAATTATACTAAAATACCTGAGTGGCTTTCAACTATGGAAGCGTTCGCTTACCCAAATCTAATTAATTATGATAAACTTGTTACCTATAAAGACATTTTGGATAAGGACGGAAAACTTAAAGACAGGCAAGACCTTCAACAACAAGGTATTGACTTAGCATGGTGGCCTTATTTGCAAATTCAAACAAGATATGAAAAAGATGCAAAGTCAATGGGATTTTATAAAGAACAGATACAACTTGATAAAATACTTTTGAAAACAGACGAAAAAAAATTCCGGACTTCTGGTGGCTCCGCAGGCGTCGCCACAGCCTCCTTTGGAGGCTCCGTTCCCTGGGTTTTGTTAAGCCGCAAAACTGCGAACATCAGCTGTTTTTTTGCGGTGAAAAATCCCCCCTTCGGGCAAAGAAGGGGTGAAGAGCATCGGGCGCGGGTTGAGCTCCTCTAAAAACCCCCTGAAAAAGTTTTCAGGGGGAAAGAGTGAGAGCTCCCCAGGTGCCTGAAGACGCTCCTGCCCAGGGACGCTTCTGTCTTCAGACAGAAATAGACGCCGCGACCATTCCTGCTTAAACAGATACTTAAGAGAGATCTACATGCAGGCGGAATGAATACAGGAGTTTCATATTGCAAGTAATCTTTTATATTTTATTTTAGATTACAATTATTTTTATAATCCACATAATAGTATTCAAGATGGCGATCGCTTTCACTGTAAAAGGAAAGTGACGGGAAAGCGAAAGTGATTTTTTTTCTTCTTAGAACAAAGCCAGAGCGATCGTTTTAATTATCTTGATTTGAAATAAGATAATCTACTGGCCAAAAGCTAATTGTTGACTATTTGGAGATGAGATGACTGGTTTTTAAACTGGTTTTTTTGAGAGAAAGATAATTTGATCCAGCTGAATATTTTTTAAAATGGAGTCGAACTCATACTTAAATTGTAAACCTATTTTGGATTGCATTTGTGAAGCTAAAGAAGAAATATGTGCTATAATGAAAGAGTCTAAAGAAGAAATATGTGCTATAATGAAAGAGTTTACTACAGATTTAATGGCTAGAATTTCTCTTTTAAACTTCAAAATTGATTCACAACCGTTTGCTGATTACTCTATAAAACAAACTACACAAGAAGAGGATTTAACTGAGAATAAAGAGAAACTGATTTTGCCTGATAAGCAGTTCACCTATGGTTTTGAGGACCAGGAAAAGCAAAGACTGAGATTTGAAATGTTCCAGCAATGAAATTTTATGGTTAAGAGAAACAGAGGACTAATGCAAAGGCCAAGATGGTTTATATCGACTCAAATGATATTGCAAGCAATAAAGAGAGACTTGTTACTTGGAAGGGAAGCTTTGTTATGGAAATCTACCTGGCAGAAGAAGAAGCCCAGAATTCGACTGAAAAGAAGTGAAATTGAATATTTTATGCAATGAATTAAAGGCAAAGAATTATGGACTGATTTAAGGACTAAGTTTATGAGCAAGAGACATGAGAGGGTGATTAATGGAAGATATATATTAAATTGACTAAGAATGTATTTTTTGAATTGATGGGTTTATTGACATGAAAATTATTATTTTTAATAAGATGATTTGTTTGTTTGATGTCCAATGGATTGAACTGAAAAGAAGTGAAATTTAAAATTTTATGTAATGAATTATGGGCAATTTAGAATTATGGATTGACTTAAGATTTAAGGATTAAGATTATGAGTAAGATGTAAGAGAAATGGGTGATTAATGGAAGATATATATTAAATTGACTAAGAAGGTTATTTTTTTGAATTGATGGGTTTATCGACATGAAAATTATTATTTTTAATAAGATGATTTGTTGGTTTGATGGATTAAGATTATGAGTAAGATGTAAGAGAAATGGGTGATTAATGGAAGATATATATTAAATTGATTAAGAATGTATTTTTTTGAACTGATGGGTTTATCGATATGAAAATTATTATTTTTAACAAGATGATTTGTTTGTTTGATGTCCAATGAATTGAAATGATTTAAGGTTTGATATTAGATTGATTGATGGATGGATTAGATATGTATAGGATAGATTAATATTTTATTCTAAATAAGGGATATTTGTATAAGAAGATATAAATAAGTTCTATGATAAAATTAAGGAATTAGAATACTCAAACTGAAAAGGTTGAATAAATTTAAGTTAGAATCGGATTAAAGAGACTGTTTTTAGCATATAGTTTAAAAAAAATTTTTTGTTAGGATTATATAATAACTTTGTTTGATGTACTGGGTTTTCTTTGTTTTACCCTGTATTCATTTTGGGAAGTCGGGGGGGGTTAGGATAGGGGAATTTTTTTCTTTTTTTTGTTTTTTAAATTTTAAATTATAAAATTAATTAAATATTTTGGAATAAGGTATGTTATCTAAGGGATTAAGAGAGGGAATACTAGATGTATTGATTGAAATATGTACAAATGTATTGGTTTTGGATATTTGTTTACCCTAATACCACGGTGTGCCTTGAGCTTTTTTTTTCTGTAAAAATTAAAAAACCAATAAAATTTATTTAAAAAAAAAAGAAAACAGACGAAAATTTGATTAAGAAACTCTACAAATTCCTCTTAAACTGGAAGATGGAAGAAGAACAAGTAAAAGAAACAATGATAGTTTGGGCAAGCTTTTTGGATATTCTATGGATTTAGAAGACTGGCAAAAGCTTTGGGATAGAAATATCAAACTTACCAAAGCAGCCTCATATAAAGAAAATTTATATAAAATGTTTTATAGATGGCATATGACACCAGTTAGATGTTTAAAAATGTATTGAATAACTGTTGGAAATGTAAACAAAAACCAGGTACCTACTATCATATCTGGTGGGTATGTCCTAGTGCTAAGAAGTTTTGGTTTAAGATTCATATATGGCTGGAAAAGATGACTAAATTACAGATAGAACTTAACCCAGAATTGTTTTTGTTGGGAATACTAGGACTTAATTATGGAAAAGAGAATGAATATTTAATATTACATGTATTGACAGCAGCGAGAATAGCATTTGCCAAATTTTGGAAAAATGAAAATTTACCATCTGACCAGATTATAATTACAAAAATTTTAGAATGTGCAGAAATGGATAGATTAACTTTAGAGATTAAAGAGAAAGAAGACTCAGTTTATTTTAAAACATGGGAAAATTTTTATCAATGGTTAGCAACACGATCTAGTGAGAAAGGAATATGAAATTTAATAGGATGAATGATATCTACTGACTAGTTATTATTGTTAGGATTATCGCTATTGTTATTGATTATAGTTAGTTACCATTATATTAATTACTATGTCAATGCTGCAAATACTGTATATTCTTGCTTTGACAATATGCAAAACTGTCTGGTATTTATTGGGTTAATACATAGCTTAGAGGGAGGGGGGTAAAAAGCCCGGGAAAGAAAGAGGAAGTAAACCTTTGATCTTCACACTAATTGGATAATGTGACTTGTGACTGCAAGATAAGGGAGGGGTTTAGCAAGAATAGTTAGATGCCAGCAAGAGGAAGTCAGATTCTGGCATAAAACGTCCATGATGTGCCGTCAATTTGTAGCACTGTAATAAAGGCTTTAGGATAAGCATGCCTGAAAGTTCTTTGAAGTGTTTCATTAGTCGGAACCTTGACATACTGTTACTTAATATTTGTATCCAGATGACAGTCTGCTTGCCAAGGCGTGGAATTATCGTTGGAGCCAACCCCATTTTTCTACCGACCCTTACCCTAACCCCACCCTGAACCCTACCCAATACCCATACTGATCCCATCCTTTCCTTACCCTTGTAAAACCTAATAAAATATTTATAAAAAAAAGAAATGGAAAAGTATTAACCATAAACCATGTGTTTTTAGCATTTGATTTATATTAGAACACGGGTGTCAAACTCATGACGTCACATGACGTGTCACAATGTGTCACAACTTTTTTTGCATTGCCGGAGCTGGGGTGGGTGTGGCCTCCGTATGATGCAACCGGCCCATGGGCCGGCAGTTTGACACCCCAGCATTAGAACAGTAAAGAAAATGGGAGAAACAGCTTTGTGTGACCAGTAAGATTGTGCAATGTTTTCTATATAAAAGCAAAAAGTAACTTCTAGCACATGGAGGGGCATATATAGAACCTGTCTACAACTCCTTAACCTAAATTCGTTGTTTTCGTCAAATTTTGCTGTAGCAGTAGAATGCAACTGCATGATCCTGGGGAACATATATAGCTGCAAGAAATTGCAGACAGTTCCTATATGCATGCACTCCAGAGTAGTTTTTCTGTCAACTCCAAAACACCACATAGCATTACCAAATAAATTTTCTATCATGTGGGAGGGGCCCTGGAGAAAGCTGATTTTTTTTATAGTCCTGATTGTACCAAAGCATTTCTTTATTTTTCACATTTATCAGTATGACTTCTTTTTTCCTACATGTTTGCACTTGGTAACTATTGGCACATAGATACCCTGAGCAGGAAGAGCTGGTGTTATCACTCTGCTGTGCTAATGTGAAATGTTAACAGGGAGCACAATCATGAGTTCATCAGCTCATTTCACAGTAGAGGAGAGAAAAGAAATGCCGGCAAAATAATTAAATCTATTCTGAATTCCAAACAAAACTCCTTGATAGTTCTTCCTAGTATTTTTATGGCATAGCTTCTTCATTATATTTTAAGAATGTGGGTGCAACTCTAAATTACACATATTTTATATTACGATTACCACAAATCATGCAGTGCATAATTCATTTTCATTTTTCCATTGTAAATGCAATGTGCACTATTGCATTATATGTCAGGGACAAGATAAGACAAAGTCAGTGTGCTACAGTGATAAGGTGTTGAACCAACACTGAAAAGACCAAAGTTCTAGTCTGCCTTCAGCCATGAAAGGTACTTGGTTGACTTTAGGCCAGTCACTCTTTTACAGCCCAATCTCCTCACAGCATTGTTATTGTAGAGAAAAATGGAACAAAAGAATCCTTATATATGCTACTTTGAGCTGCTGAATGAAAGATGAGACATAAATCTAACAAAATACTAAATTTAACAAATAAATACAGAGAATGCCATAGGGACATGGCAGAAAAAAAATGTTACTGTTAAGTTATGGTGCCATGGTTAGGTGCAAATGGGGAAGGGCCCAATAATGCCACAGGTAAATGGAAGAATGTGTATAACATATTAAAGCAGCAGATTGGTACTATTGTAGGATTGTCTAAACCAGGGAGAAAAATACCAATGTTTTCAGTTTTGGCACTGTTTCTTAGGTAGTTCTATTAAGGCTCAAAGTAAATTTTTCAAGAGCCTGAACCACTACAGCTTACATAGTAAAAGTCAAACTAGTTGATTTGGAGTTCAGTCTTGAGACATATCTGCACCTCTCTTGTTACGTATTGATTATGTTTTTATAATCAAGGGTGTCTCCAGACAAAGCCTTTTATTCTAAACGTGTCCTGCTTTATTTACCAAATTTTATTGGAGACTAGACAATGTGAAGTCCCATTTATAATCCTTGTGTATTTTCCACAACTTTTCCCATCTTTTTCTTAACCACTATGAGAAGCTTGCCTCTTAGACACAACAAAAGGCTTTATTATCTTCCATTCTTACATAGGTTACAGTTACAGAAACTGTGGGTTCCGTTTGCCCTACAGGTCTGTATTTGCTTACCTGCTTGTGTGGCCTAAGCTTCTAGAATTTTAAGAAAGTACAGTATATATAGTGAGGGGAAAAAGTATTTGATCCTCTGTTGATTTTGTATGTTTGCCCACTGACAAAGAAATGATCAGTCTATAATTTTAATGGTAGGTTTATTTTAACAGTGAGAGACAGAATAACAACAACAAAAAATCCAGAAAAACGCATTACAAAAAAGTTATAAATTGATTTGCATTTTAATGAGTGAAATAAGTATTTGATCCCCTATCAATCATCAAGATTTCTGGCTCCCAGGTGTCTTTTATACAGGTAACGAGCTGAGATTAGGAGCACTCTCTTAAAGGGAGTGCTCCTAATCTCAGCTTGTTACCTGTATAAAAGACACCTGTCCACAGAATCAATCAGATTCCAAACTCTCCACCATGACCAAGACCAAAGAGCTGTCCAAGGATGTCAGGGACAAGATTGTAAACCTACACAAGACTGTAATGGGCTACAAGACCATCGCCAAGCAGCTTGGTGAGAAGGTGACAACAGTTGGTGCAATTATTGGCAAATGGAAGAAACACAAAATAACTGTCAATCTCCCTCGGTCTGGGGCTTCATGCAAGATCTCACCTTGTGGAGCTTCAATGATCATGAGAAAGGTGAGGAATCAGCCCAGAACTACATGGGAGGATCTTGTCAATGATATCAAGGCAGTTGGGACCATAGTCACCAAGAAAACAATTGGTAACACACAATGCTGTGAAGGACTGAAATCCTGTAGTGCCCGCAAGGTCCCATTGCTCAAGAAAGCACATGTACAGGCCCGTCTGAAGTATGCCGATGAACATCTGAATGAATCACAGGAGAACTGGGTGAAAGTGTTGTGGTCAGATGAGACCAAAATCGAGCTCTTTTGCATCAGCTCAACTTGCCATGTTTGGAGGAGGAGGATTGCTGCCTATGATCACAAGAACACCATCCCCACCGTCAAACATGGAGGTGGAAACATGCTTTGGGGGTGTTTTTCTGCTAAGGGGACAGGACAACTTCACCGCATCAAAGGGGGCGATGGAGGGGGCCATATACCATCAAATCTTGGGTGGGAACCTCTTTCCCTCAGCCAGGGCATTGAAAATGGGTCGTGGATGGATATTCCAGCATGACAATGACCCAAAACGCACGACCAAGGCAACAAAGGAGTGGCTCAAGAAGAAGCACATTAAGGTCCTGGAGTGGCCTAGCCAGTCTCCAGACCTTAATCCCATAGAAAATCTGTGGAGGGAGCTGAAGGTTCAAACTGCCAAATGTCAGCCTCGAAACCTTAATGACTTGGAGAAGATCTGCAAAGAGGAGTGGGACAAAATCCCTCCTGAGATGTGTGCAAACCTGGTGGCCAACTATAAGAAACGTCTGACCTCTGTGATTGCCCAGAAGGGTTTTGCCACCAAGTACTAAGTCATGTTTTGTGAAGGGGTCAAATACTTATTTCACTCATTAAAATGCAAATCAATTTATAACTTTTTTGAAATGTCTTTTTCTGGATTTTTTTTGTTGTTATTCTGTCTCTCACTGTTAAAATAAACCTACCATTAAAATTATAGACTGAACATTTCCTTGTCAGTGGGCAAATGTACAAAATCAGCAGGGGATCAAATAATTTTTTCCCTCATTGTAAAAAGAACTTTTTCTCTGTGGTCAAGCTATAAAATATGAGAGTGTTATTAGTTTTTTTTTAGAATTGTGCTAATGCTGGCAATGCTTTTTTTCCATTGAAGCCCCAGAGTTTGGGATTGCCTGAAAAAATCCAAACCACAATGAAAATTGTTGTCTGTTTCTTATCATTGTAGCATATATTCAACAATATTTTTATCTGGTGGCAGTTTAATAGTGCTAATGTCAGGTGCAAGAAATCAGGGGCCAGGATAGGGTTCAAAAGTGCTACAGGTTTATTCTATGCTGCCTATATACAAGAATCTTGAACTACTAACAGTCAAAGCAAATTGGCGCCAGATAAGAGTAGACTTCAAGGGGAGCTGGACTTAGGTCTCTTATGGGGGTGTAGAGACTCCAAACTGATGATGTGTTTGACCTCACCCTCAGGCTCAACCTGGTCATCTCCTACAGCTAATATGTTTTCTTTTTCACAAAGAAAACTGACTGTATTTGTATTACAATTTTAATTTTACAATTACAATTTTAAATTTTTACTCACTAAACAAAGCATTACTTCAGTGGTCAAATCACAGAAAGGGAGAAAAGACACAATTTCTTTATGCCTTGTATATATCAGCTGCTTTTTTCTAAGCTGCTTCTAAGAGTCCATTGGCCCCTGTCTGTTTATTTCATGCTGTAGGGTAAAGGTGGGCTACTCAAAGCTCCCTAATACTTCATTTCTTTCTTCTGTTTAGGAATGGTGGACTCATCTGTGGCTCAATGAGGGCTTTGCATCCTGGATTGAGTACCTTTGTGTAGACCATTGCTTTCCAGAATATGATATCTGGTCCCAGTTTGTTTCTGCTGATTACACAAGAGCTCAGGAGCTTGATGCATTAGACAATAGTCATCCTGTTGAAGTGAGTGCCTCCTACAATAATTAGTGGAAGTTTGCAAATTTTCACATGTTTCTTCAGCACAGAAATCTGATCAATGGAGGGACAAAGCAAAGTGTTTGATATCTTAAATTAAGGGATTATATTGTAACTCTGATTTGATATGTATTCAGTTGCAAGCCTAATCTGTTGTATAACTTACTCCTTTTCTCACATCTAGGTCAATGTAGGCCATCCATCTGAAGTGGATGAAATATTTGATGCAATTTCTTACAGCAAGGGAGCATCAGTAATTCGAATGTTACATGATTACATTGGGGATGAGGTAAATACACAAACACAGACATGTAATATAATTTAACTATGGATGTTTTTCTCATGTGTATAGTGGGAGTTGTTCAAACAGCAACTCAGGTGCTAGGAGTTACCAAGCAGAATGTAAAGCAAAGTGCTTTTTTCTTGGTCTTTAGTAAGATAAGCACTGACAAAGTTTGTAGTTGTATCTGTGCCACATTCCCCATTAATGGTAAGGATGCAAAACTTGTCAGGTTTTGGCACATTTTGATTATGCCACATGTTACCCTAGGCATACTTATGCTATTCTCTGCAAGCTATGATCTCTAACCAAGAGATCGCTTTCTAAGCCAGCATACTATTGTCCATGTCTCTCAATCTAGAAGATCTATACCATGTACTTATACACCCAAGATATCAGTATCTGGTTTTAGTTGCATATTGTTGTGAATATGGAGTTGAAATTCTATTCCTTGGTAAAAGAAACTATATATTCAAAATTCTTGGTATACAAATTAAAACTAGAGACAAATAATAGATAATAGCCAAGAAGATTGCAACTCCTAGCAGAGGAATGAAATTCCCTCTTCATCCAAATAAGAAAAAGAATATTCCTAACTGGAATATAGTTATGGCCAGTTATATCAATTGACAGAGTGTTTATGGATACAATTCAAGCATTCTCAGAGAGTGCTGTAAAGCACCATGGAGCCATATATAAGTCTAAGTGCTATTGCTATTCTGAGAATTGCTTAACTACATCTTTGAAAAACCTGAACATGGACTCAAGCTCTGCTCTTGCTACCCTTTCTCATCATTGTCTTGTATAAAGCTAACTTATGAAGTAGGGTCCCTCTTCTGTCTGTCTAAGATCTTTGCATGATGAAGAGCATGGTACTGCTATTTATATGTAATGTTTATGTCATAAAGTCTGTAACGCCATTCACAAGGAGAATCCTAGTCGGGAATGTCATCTGAGATTATTTCTGAATTTTGAGAAGTTGCTAGAGAGTATTCCATTCTTGGGACCAATTTGTATAACCCTGGAGATATGGTGGCCGTTGTAAATTCCTAAATATGTGTGGGATTTTCTCTATAACATGCAAAACTGGTCCAGTTAATGATGACATTGTCAAGTGCTGGGGAAATCAGGAGATTCAGACAGTTCAAATTACTATAAAGACAATCTAATGACTATGAAGGGACTAGCTTCCTTGACAAGTTGATAATTGGATGGTCTCCCTTGATTCAAATGACATATGCAGGAATGAAGGGAGATCCACCAAAGGATTCAAAGGCTCTGCTATGGAAGCCTATTTGGCACAAAAGGAAGGCCAGAGTTAGATTTTAAAAAATGATTTTCTTTATGTGACCTTTAATGGAAGAGCCTAAAATCTCACTTAATGGGCTAAGGAGATTTTCAAAGACATTAATTGATTTAATATTCAGGATTTAGACCTATAAGGGAAATAAATTAGTTACTAGAATAATAGTTTTGAATTATAATATAGAAGATGGATTCAGAGGACAAAGGTTATTTTATTACTAAGTGATGATATCAGAATAAGAAGTAGAATATGATTGTGAAATAAACTAAGAATTTATTTGAATAAATAATAAGTGTATTTTAGATATGATAACTATTTTGTAATGAACTAAGGGAACCGTGGGCTATCCGAAATCTAAATACTATGGACATTAAGCTAATTGGAATACTGTAATTGAAATCAGATAAAAATTAAAAACAGGATCTGGAGATATATAAGTCAAAAGTGATTGATAAATGTTTCAAATGATTGAGTTATAACTAGCAATGTATTAATTTGAATGTGGTATAATAACTAAGGGAAACAGAGGAAATTTTTGATGATGTAAATTGACATATGTATGGAAAAGCTTGTTAGTGGACTATGAATTACCCAACCACCATGTTGCTTCCCTAACACCTGAAGCTCTGTAAAAATGGAAATCTTGGGATCTTGTTGAGGTCATCTGTCCTGGCCCGTGAGAAGTGATCTTGTTGTTGCTGGTCCTTTGTCCTGGTAAGTAGAGGGAAAGTGACTATTCTGGCACACTTTTGAGAGTTAGCCCTGTCCACATATGCTTATCCGTGCACGCTTGCTGATTCTTGAGGATTAGCCCCGCCCACTGATGACATTATGGGAAATCCCCCATGCTCCTCCACACACAAGCACAGATGAGTAGTAGAAATGTGGGGATTTCCCACACCATAAAAGTCTCTGCTATCCACCCATAAGAGAAAAATGAAAATGCATTAAAATCTTTTTCTGTATATAACAAAAGAGACATGTCTACAGTAAAGAAATATTCACTTCCAAAGTTGAAGCAGATAATGAAAGACAACAAGATCAAAGGCGTGAAGACTATGAACAAACCAGAGATCTTGAAACTTGTCGTTGAAAGAGGCTTGTTCCTGCTGAGGCTCTCACAAAGCCACAAAAGATTGTGAACCCAAAGGATGAGTTCCTTAAAAGGAAATATTCGCTTCCTGCCCTGAAGCAGATAATGAAAGACAACAAAATCAAAGGCATAAGGACTATGAACAAACCAGAGATCTTTAAACTTCTCGTTGAAAGAGGGCTTGTTCCTGCTGAGGCCCCCACAACACCACAAAAGATCATGAACCCAAAGTACGTGCACCTTAAATCGATCTGCAATAACCCAATGAAGGTGATAGTTAAAGATAGAGAAACAGGAGTCGAAACTGAATATCCTTCGATTTTCAAGGCTAGACGTGTGCTAAGATGCTCAACAAAAGTCTTCACTGATTACAATGGTAAAATATGGAGAGAAAGATACGAGATAAACATGGTTGATAACTAACAGGTTTTTGGACTCCAAAATTGAATATGCCTTAAACAAAATTTTTCCCTACTATAAAATGGTTAACAAAGTAACTGTGAGTTGTGTGCCATTGCAAAACAACAAGGACTGTGGGCTTACTCAAAGCTCAGAAAGGCTGAGTTGATGGCTCTACTTAGTGGTACTACAAAACTACTACTCAATGAGTCAGTTCCAGATATACAGGTTGCGCCTATTATGCCTACACCCATATCAATTACCAAGAAAGTTTATGACAAGATCAACACATTTGCTGATTGGATTATTAACTATGTGCCCGAAGAACCAAAGTGAGTTGTGAATGAAAAATTTGAAGTGCTCAAAACACAAGTCAATTCTATTTTCAACAAGCTTTACAAAAACAAGGTGCTGGTCAGAGAAAGCAAGACAGCGATCAAAGGATTCGCAAAGCAATACGTTATTGATGATATTGAAGGAGTCGATGCTATTCCATTTCTAAGAAGAGTGAGAAACGAAGTTGTAAAACTGTTGACTAATAATCACATGACAAAATTTAACTTGATTATTGCAAGATGGAACACGTCGATATGAAAAGCGGAGAAGTTATCAGCACCGTCGCTCTGTTTCGTTCAAAGACAGAAGTTGTATTAGAAGTGACCAATATTGGCAAACTATATAGCAAAGCTGTTGACAAGATAATGGAGTCAATGGTGATGTTTCAGATGCAGGGCAGTAACTGGAGGTTCAAGGCCATGCAAAGGTTGGAGATAAACACCGTTGCGTACAAACCATTAAAGGGTAAGTTATATACTCTGCTTCCGCCTGTTTTAGCAAACAAAAAAGCGATTGTCAACGTGAAGAATAAAGATGACCAATGTTTCAAGTGGTGCATGACACAAGCGTTGAATCCAGCAGACCATAATCCTAAAAGAATAACAAAGGAATTGAGGAAACAAGCCAAGAAGCTCAATTGGAGCAGTATTGAATTCTCTGTTGCTGTAGATGAAAATATCATTAGCAGATTCAAAAGAAACATCAGCATTAATGTCTTTGGATACACAACATATGTATACCCCTTGTATGTGTCAAAGCGCCAAAGCAATAAAGTTGTCAATCTGCTGCTTATTTCCAATGGCATCAAGAAGCACTATAGCTGGATAATGAACTTTAACAGACTGATGGTAAAGCGAACAGAAAAATCAATCAATTCAATGCACTATAGCAAAAGATGTTTTGACCGGATACCGAAAGATTGAGGCTCTTAAGAAACACGATGAGTATTGTTCATTGCACGGAGCCCAAAAGATAGAACTCCCAAAAGCCAGCACAACACTATCTTTCATCAAATACGATAAGCTAATGAGAGTGCTGTTTGTAGTGTACGCAGATTTTGAATCGTTCATTAAACTAATGGATATGTGCCAACCAAACCCCAAAGAGTCTTACACAAACAAGTATCAGAAGCACGTTCCATGCTCGTTTTGCTACCTTATAATATGCTTTGATGATACAGTATATAAACAAGACCCTGTTATATTCACTGTCGTGAACGAAGACGATGATGTAGCGCAGATATTCATCAACTCGCTTGTGCAAAACATTAAGGATATATATCAACGGTTCAAGTTTCCAAAGAGGAGGATATTTACAAAATATGATGCAGAGAGATACGCCTCAGCTACTATGTGCCACATATGCGAACGTGAATTGTGTGATGAAGATAAAGTTTGTGATCATTGTCAATTTACCGGAAAGTTTAGAGGCATGGCACACAATAGGTGCAATCTAAATTTCAGAGTACCAAAGTTTTTCCATGTAATGTTCCATAAACTTTCCGGGTATGATAGCCACCTATTCATCAAGAAGCTGCAAGGTGACAATGGCGAAAGAATAAATTGCATACCGAACAATGAGGAAAGGTACATTTCGTTCAGCAGAGATGTTGTTGTTGACAAGTTCATTAAGGAAGGAAAAGAAGTGATTGTTAAGCAAGAATTGCGGTTTGTTGACAGCTTTAGGTTTATGGCCTCATATCTTGATGCTTTGACAAAGAATCTTAATCAGTGTAAAAAGTTGGCAAAGATGTACATAGGCAAGCAGTTTGATCTTTTGAAAAGGAAAGGAGTTTATCTGTACAATTACATGGATTCTATTGAAAGATTAAGTGAGAAAGAGTTGCCACCAAAAAGTCTGCATTTTATTCAAAACTGAATGGTACTGAGATAAGTGACGAAGACTATGCTCACGCGAAGGAGGTATGGAGCGAATTCGATTACCACAATTTGTACAACAAGAGTGACATGTTATTGGCCAACATGTTTGATAACTTTAGAGATGTTTGCACAGAAAACTACAAACTAGATCCCACGTGGTACTATACATTGCCAGGACTTGCTTGGGACGTGGTGCTGAAGCTGAGGAAGGTTAAACTGGAGTTGTTGAGCAATTATTTATGGTGCTCATGATAAAGCAGGAAATACGTGGCGGGGTCAGCACAATCTCAAATTGTTTCACTCATGCAAACAAAAAGTACATGGGTGAAGCATATGATTGCTCCAAACCTTTGTTCATTACTTATCTGGATGCATATAACGTGTACAGATGGGCGATGAGCAGACCGCTTCTGGTTCGTGGGTTTCTATCAATGGACGAAAGAGAACTGAACGACTGGAAAAGCATTTTGGGTCAAGGTGGGACGTGTTGTATTCTCGAAGTCAACTTTGGATACCCAAAATAATTACATGACCTTCATAACGATTATCCGTTGGCCCTGGAAAATATTGTTCCTGAAGGATCAAAGGTGCAAAAGATAATACCAAACTTGAATGACAAGACAAAGTACGTCCTGCATTATGAAAACTTGAAGCTGTACAAGTATCACGCTGTCCGTCGTCGTCCAGTTGAAAGAATTCCAGGAACGCAGGTACGAGGTGCATGTAAGGGTTTTAATCCTTAACAAACAAAGTCAGCACTGGGAGTGGTTTGCTCCCAGTGCTTCATATAACGGTGCCACGCCCAAAACCCCACCCCCCCAGCTGCTAACCACCATTCGCCCAGCTGTCTTAAAAGCCCCGTGTGTCCGGCCCTGCCCTTCTCCCGGTCCAGCCCCTCCCTGCTGTCCCTCTGTCTGTTTGCCCGAGATGGAACCGTCTGCCAGCGCGCTGCTCCTGCTGTCTTCAGGCCCCTCTGGACCTCTGTGGCTCCTTGCCAGCTTTTCCTCAGTTAGTAGCAGGTTTGTGCTGCGCTCTGTGGGGCTTGACAATGAGAGTCTCGGGTTGAAGATCGCAAAAATTCATAGAGGAATAAGATTCGAAGAAGAGGTGTGGTTGAAGAAGTACATCGATCTGAATACCGAATTGAAAACAAGAGCCGACAATGACTTTGACAAACACTTTTTCAAGCTCATGAACAGTGTCTTTGGCAAGACCATGGAAAATATCGAGAATTGTGTCGACGTAAGGTTGGTGATGAGTGAGAAGGAAGCCTTGAAACTGTCTGCCCAACCAAACTATGACAGATGCACGATATTCGATAAGAATCTAATTGCCACTCACATGAATAGAACAAAGTTGACGTACAACAAGCCGATATATCTAGGCGGGAGTATACTAGACTTGAGCAAGACATTGATGTACGAATTCCACCACAACTACATCAAAAACAAGTATGGAGACAGAGCAAAGTTGTTGTTCACCGACACCGACAGTCTGGTGTATGAAATACAGATAGAAGATTTCTACGCAGATATTGCCGACAATATCGAGAAACGATTCAACACGAGTGAATACCCGAAGCATCATCAGTCTAGAATAAAAACCGGAGTTAACAAAAAAGTGCTCGGCATGATCAAGAATGAGGCTGCTGGAAAGCAAATTGAAGAATTTGCCAGGTTGAGGGCCAAGCTTTACTCATACAAGATGTTTGAGGGTGATGAACACAAAAAGTGCAAGGGAGTAAAGAAGAATGTAGTCAAGAAATCTATTACGACGACTACAAAGAAACAGTCAACAAGATAGCTTTGAGCGCCGACAATGACAAAAATGAGTCATATTGGAAGATGGGATACATACCTTGGCTTATGGACACTACATATTACAAAATTGAAAAAATCATTTAAACATTCTTCTGTATAACAAACATGCATAGACAGAAAACAAAACTCATCATCATGCCTTACAATGACATAAAGCAGTATACAGGCCACAGGTTTATAGTAAAAAAAAATGGACAAACCCAAGCTTATGAATTTTGATAAGAGGCTGCTAAAGCAAATACTAATAACAACACACACCCCTAAAGCAAATGCTAATAATTAATTTTCTACAACACCGCTTTCCAAATTATTTATAATTTGGAATAAAATGAATATTGATGTGGAAGGAGTTGTGCTTCCGAATGTTCCATTGACAAACTTTCAGCTGATTGATGCGGCCGGGAAGCTAAAAATTAAAAACTTTAGAGGAGTTTTTGAAAGAGATGAGCTACCAAAAAGACCTCAAAAGATAGAGTGTGGTATTTTGAACCTAGATAGCTCCAATGGAAAAGTGACCCACTGGACTGCTTGATATAAGAAAGGAAGTGAGAAGCTGTACTTTGACAGTTAAGGGTTATCACCACCTAAGGAGCTCGTCAGATACTTGGCTCATCCTGTATACTACAATAGTGAATGAATACAGCCAGATGGTGAGACGTTTTGCTGTCATTTGTGTCTTTTCATACTTAAAATGTTGAGCGACGGCTACAAATTTCAGGAGGTTATAAGCACACTGTATTAAAAACATGTCAAGCCCCTGGGCTTGCCATGGGCCGGGTGACGGGGAGCACGCAGCCAGCAGCCGACAGTCCGTGTGGGAGCCCTGCGCACCGCCCGACTCCCGACAGTCAGCTGGGACTCGGGTTGGCGTCTGATGTTTGGATGTGGACCAGCAAGGCTCCCGATGGCCAGCTGATAGGTGGGAAAGCGCGTGCAAGCCAGCTGGTGGTCAGCAGAAACGCCACGCACCGCCCGACTCCTGAAGGTTGGCTGGGAGCCGGCTCAGCCTTTGCGTGTCATCCCAGCGTCTGGAAGTCAGCTGGGAGTCAGCCCGTCTACCTGCCAACAGCTGAAGCTCGGCATGGCTGCCAGACGCCGCCGGTGCCGCCCCCTGAAGACCGGACTGCTGGGGCTGTTCCTGTCACTGGTTGGACGTTTGGGCCAAGCTAGCCGAACGAAGGGGGGGTGTTTCTTACCTTGGCTGCCTGTCCCTGCCGGATGCAGGGGGGAGGAGGCAGAGTGCTGCTTGGCTGCCAACAAAGACTCCTGGAACTGCAGAGGCTATGTGGGTGCGCCTGAAGGAGGGGAATGCAGACATTGAACTGCGCCTTTTTTCCATATGGACCGGATGCTGGTTTGCTAATTAGGGTGAGGTTGGTGGGAGGGCCACATCTATGTAAAGCACTGGGAGCAGCTCACTCCCAGTGCTGACTTTTCTTTCGCATTAAAGTTTGCTGGTCACCTGTTCTTTTTGTGTCTGGACTTTATCAGCTGACAGTAAGTCAGCACTCCCTTTATTTTCCTGTTCCCCTCCTTTTGCCTGTTGCTGTGGATTGTGACTATGATGGCAGGAGATTTCTACTGGGACAGTTGAGGCCGCTCCAGCTGGAGCCATAGGGCCTGAGCCTGAGGCCCGGGAGGTGCAGCCAGTAGTCAGGCCGAAGGCAGTGGAACCACAGCCTGCAGCCCCTACAGGTGAGACCCAGGGCCCTGGGGTCCCAGCAGCATCTGGGGAGTGGTGGCACAGCCCTGCACTGGACAACGTGGAGCCTGGATGGGTGACAACACCAGGTCCTAGGGCATCTTTGATGGACTGGAGGGAGAGACGGCTGATGGGGGATGATGAGGATGAATGGAGCTATTCCACCGCTCCTGGCCAAGACACCATGGATGTATTGAGGGACCGGTTCGGGGAGGCAGGATACCAAGACGCCTCCTCCTGGCCACAGCGGACGGTTACCAGAGGCGCCGTCCAAACATCCTGACTCAGGCCGGTTCCGGTTGGCCAGTCCGCGGCTGCGACGGCCTCCTGCTCCAGATGTATCCACGGTAGGAGGGTCTTCTGTGGGTGTATCGCAGGTCCGGGCTCAGCCTGCGTGGACAGATCGGCCAGCCCCTGGGTCGTGGGGGTCACCTGCTGGAAGGGGCTCCGGCCAGCGGGATGTGGGTTCTGGTGTCCAGGTCCCACCGCCTACAGCTGACACCTTGCGTGGCACAACCCAACCTGTTGGTCCTTGGGGTCAGGGCCTGATGTGGGGTCCACCACCCATACCGGTCATGTTTGATGGGCATCCGGATCGCCTGGCAATGTTCCTAAGCCATGTGATCAGCCACCTGGATCGATATGCTCGACTCTATCCATCCCAATGGGCCATGGTGGTGGTGGTGTCAGCAGGACTGCAGGGTGAGGCAGCGGCAGTGGACGTGTACAGCGATCATGCTCGGGAGCTGGCTGACGCTGGGTTGTTCCTGGATGCACTGCGCGCCCACTTTGAAGACACCACCCGAGTCCAGTGCACTGAGGCGGAGTTGCTGGCACTGAGACAACGTGGTCGTCGTGCAACTGACTATGTCTGTGAGTTCCGCAGGGTCGCAGGGAGGCTGCGGTCTTGGCCTGAATGCCTACTTGTCCATCATTTCCGGGCAGGGCTGGACTGGGAGCTGCGTCAGGCTTGCGTGTTCCGAGGGGTACCCAGTTGTCTCAAGAACTGGTTCCGGGTGGTTATAGACCTGGACGCGGGTCTCCAGGAGTTCCGGGGCAAGGGAGAGGAACCACCCGTACCAGGAAGACCTCTGGCAAGGTCACGGGAGGACGGGAGACGGGTCCCGCCTGCAGATGTGGGCTCTTCTGCCCCTTCCACCAGGGTGCCGTTCTGCTGTTTCCGGTGTAACCAGCCGTGTCACAGAGCAGCGGACTGTCCAGCTCCGAGTCCGCAGGCTCCTTCCTCGGCTCCTGGAAAACCCACGCCTAGGGCGAACAGAACGCCAGACAGATCACGGGCGGCGCAACAGCCGGAGGCAGGTACATCCTGACGGTTGGTCCCAAAGGAGGAGGAGGAGGCCACAGCAGCCATGAGATATCGACTGGTAGCTGACAACAGTGACGACGACATGGCCAATGATCCGATGGTAAGTGAACCCATAGCGCCCTTCGTTCTCCCTGTGACATTGACAAACCCGCAAACGGGCCAACGGAGGGCCTGCCAGGCCCTTATCGATTCAGGGTGCAGCCGGTGTTTGATAAGCAAACGGGTGGTAGCAGAGAGTGGGATCAGAGTCCAGCGACTAGCCCACCCCATTCGGTTCGAGCAAGTGGACGGGTCTCTCTTGGGAGGGGTATCAGCTACCCTCGTAATGGAACCCGTCCGACTGGACATGGGGTCCCATTGGGAGGTTCTCCGTTTCATAGTCGTCCCATCTATGACTGAGGCGGTGATTTTAGGTTTGGCATGGCTGGACAAGTGGGGTCCTATGATATGGTGGGAAGGGGGTTACCGAAAGCTACGCATTGGGGTGGGTCCCCAGGCCCCTAACCAGGATTTTAAGGAGAAGGGGGTGGGGTGCAAGGAAAAGGAGGTCGGGTTGATGGAGTCCAGGAAAGAAGCCCCCTTTCCAGAGGTATACAGGGATCTAGCTGAGGTCTTCAGCGGGCAAGAGTGCAACGTTCTGCCACCCCACTGCGCTACTGACTGCGCGATTGATATCCTGCCGGGGGCTAAATTGCCCAAACCCCGGATGTACGCCATGACGCCCAACCAGCTCGGTCACGAGTGGCCGCCCCAGTCTTATTCAAAGAGAAAAAGGACGGTTCCGTACGGCTCTGCGTGGACTTCCGCGGGATTAATGTGGTGTGTATGGAGCATCTATACCCACTCCTGTTGATGAAAGACCTCCTGGCCCATCTGGGTACAGGGCGTGTGTTCACGAAGCTGGACCTGCGTGAGGCCTACTACAGAGTCCGGATAAAGAGTGGGGACAAGTGGAAGACGGCGTTTAACTGTCTGCTTGGCAGCTATCAATTCCGCGTAATGCCTTTTGGCTTGCAGGGGGCCCCCACGGTGTTTATACAACTCATCAACCAGGTGTTGCACGGGCATTTGTACCGCGGGGTCCTTGTGTATTTGGATGATATCCTAATATATACAACCACCTTGGAGTAACACGTCCACCTAGTTAGGCAGGTACTGAGGAAACTGTTAGATGCTCGTCTCTTTGTGAAACTCTCTAAGTGCGAGTTTCACCGGACTCGGCTAGACTACCTGGGTTACAGGATCTCAGGGGACGGCGTGGAGATGGACCCACACAAAGTGAGAGCAGTGTTGGAGTGGCAGGCAACCCGCACTCATCGCCAGCTACAAAGCTTCCTGGGCTTTGCCAATTTCTACCGGCAATTCATTCCATCGTTTGCTGCGGTAGCCCTTCCCCTAACTGACTTGTTATGTACGAAGCACACCACAAGTAAGCCACGGCCTGGACAACCGCTGGAGTGGACGATGGCCTGTCAGAGAGCGTTCGAGGACCTGAAAGCCCTGTTTGCCAGGGAACCGGTTATACTCCATCCTGATCCTGAAAACCCTTTCGTAGTCCAGGCTGATGCCAGTGACGTAGCTGTGAGGGCTGTGTTGTTGCAAAGGAACATCCAAGGCATACTGCAGCCATGTGCATACATGTCGCGGAAATTTTCAGCTGCTGAGAGGGCATGGGCAATTTGGGAGAAGGAGGCCTTTGCGGTACGATGGGCTCTTTCAACATGGAGGCATCTGCTGGAGGGGACAACCAAGCCGTTTGAAGTGTGGACTGACCACAAGAACCTTGAGGTTTTGCAAACGCTGAGACGCCTATCACCTAAGCACGTCCAGTGGGCCCAATATTTCCACAGGTTTCAGTTCACTCTGAAGTATGTGCCGGGAGGGAGGAACTTCCTGGCCGATGCGTTGTCTCGCATGCCCCAATACCACAGCAGGCGGGAGGAGGTTGTACAGGCGATTATGCCCCCTTACCAACGGGGTCACTAGAGCGGTTCCACGCCAGCTGGCGGGTGACTTGACCCAACAACTGCTAACGGCCGTTAAGACTGATCCCTGGTTCCCTTTTTTTTTACATTTCCAACATGTAGAAGAGTATCCTTTATACATTTTGGCTAATCTGGCCGGAGAGAGATGCCATCTGTAAATCATCTTATACAAATTTTCTTTATATGATGTCGCTAATGAGATTTTGTTATTTCGTTCCCATACTTGCTGCCATTGATCCATATTTATATTATATCCTAAATCTATTGCCCATTTCACCATTGTTTCTTTAACCTACTCCTCCTATAGTTTATGTTCCAACAGGTGTTTATAGATATTCTTTATTTGTTTTTTATCTGGGCCCAGCAGTATCTTGTCTAACCCCATATCTTGTCTATTAATACCCCATTCTTGCTTATTCTTCATATATTTTGCTTGTATCTGGAGATAAGACCACCACTCCAAGTCTATTCCTTGTTGTTTTAGCTCTTGTTTTTGTTTTAAATAACCTTCTTCTGTCAGAATGTCTTTGTATATAATAGCCTTATCTTTCCTATACAAATTGGGATATGTGACTGCCTCCAATGGCGATAGCCAAACCGGAATCTTTGTGTAATATCGAGATTTAACTATATTCCAGCTTTTTATTAATTCTTGCCGAACCTTATGTCTTAAAAAATATTTGTGGTTTCTACTTTGCCCCATCCATATATGGGCATGCCAGCCCTGCTGGAGATCATAACCCTCTAAATGTAAACATCTTTTATTTTCTAAGGTTATCCAGTCTCTAATCCAAGTTAGGGCCGCTGCTTGGTAATATAGCTCCCAATCTGGGAAACCTAAACCTCCCAGAAGCACAGGTGTATTGGCGTATGGTCTGGGAATGGGTAATAGAAATGACTAGCCAAAACATTCTATACAAACCTGAGGCATTACTATTAGGAATATTAGAGAAAAATGTAAATAAAGAGGACACATATTTAATCATTCATCTGGCTACGGCGGCAAGGATACTATTTGCTCAAAAATGGAAAGCAATGGAAACACAGAGTGAGGAAGATCTAATTAAGAAAATTATGTGATCAGAAATATTTGATTAATAATAAATTAGGCACACATTTTGTTGCAGCGGCTGCTGAGAAGAAGAATGGAATTGTTATCTATGTTAAAAATCATATAAGAACTAAACTAATAGAATCAGATACACAAGGTCGATATTTAGCAATTGAAATTTTAAAAGATGGAAAAAAAGTACTTCTGATAGGAATATATGCACCAAATCAACAGCAAGGAAAATTTTACAAGTTAATATACAAAAAGTTAATACAATTTGACTATAGGTCTTGTATTATAATGGGGGACTGGAACGGTGTGATAGATATTGGTTTAGATAAAAAGAAGATATTATCAATTCCTCATTTGAATAAAAGGCATAGATGTAAACAAGAGAAAAAACGGAAGGAGCTAGAAGAGGAAATAAGAAAGAAGGAACAGTTATTAATAAAGAGACCAGATGATAAAAATATTAAAGAGGGGATTAAGGTTTTACGGAAACAATTTGATTTGTTGATGGCTGACCAAGTTGCTAGGAATATACAATATGCAAAACATAATACGTTTTTTAATTCTAATAAGCCTGGCAGATGGCTGGCCTATATATTAAGGAAAAAACAGAAATCCCGAATAATTGAAAAAATAGAATATAAAGGGAAAGAGGTGTTTCAACAAGAAATTATTAAGAAAGCTTTTTTAGAATTTTATTCTAGGTTATATGCTGAAGAGAAGATACAAGAGAATGATATAGATATTTTTTTGCAAAATGAAAATGTATCAGTACTTAACAATGAACAAAGAGATAGATTAAATACATTGATTACTTCAGAAGAAATAATCTCAGTGATTAAACAATTGAAAACGGGAAAATCTCCTGGGACTGATGGGTTAACGGTGATTTATTATAAGCATCTTCAAATGGAAATGGTGGAACCTCTTAGAGAGTTGTTTGTTAATATACAAAAGGGGGGTCAGGTTCCACCTTCATGGAAAACAGCCTATGTTTCTTTAATTCCCAAAGAGGGAAGAGATAATGTTCAACCAGAAAATTTTAGCCCTATTTCATTGTTGAATACGGATTACAAGATTTTTGCAAAAGTGATGGCTAATAGATTGACAGTTTTACAGCAAACAATTCATACTGATCAAACCGGTTTTTTACAAGGGAGGCAGATGAAAACTAATGTTAGACAACTTATCAATATAATAGAATATTTGGAGAAGCATACTCAAGTGCCCGCAGTTCTTATGTTTTTGGATGCGGAAAAAGCATTTGATAGATTGAATTGGTTGTTTTTGGAAAAACTGATTGTTAGGATAGAAATGGGGGATCAGTTTATTAATTCTATACAGGCAATTTATCAGAATCAAACAGGACAGATTATTGTGAATGGGGATTTAACAGATTCATTTAATATAGAGAAAGGTACTAGACAGGGATGTCCATTATCCCCTTTGTTGTTTGTTTTAACTTTAGAGGTTTTTGTTTTTTTTAAATGGAATTCTTTATTGGCCAAATATGATTGGACATACACAAGGAATTTGTCTCTGGTGCATAAGCTCTCAGTGTACATACGAGCAACAAGGGATAATCATAATCATAATCATAAAATGCAATCATCATAAATCATAGATACAACATCAGGGATAGTCATGGGATATTAAAGCAATCAACATTAATCATAATAGCATACTAAAAAGCAATCAACATAAATCATGAGATACAACAGTAAGTTATAGTCTTTGTATATGTAAACCAGGGGAAAGTTCAAGCTAACTGCTATCCAACTTAATACAATCGATTTAATTTTGTAAACATTCTTCACTCCTTATGTCAAGATTTAACTATAAGCCAGATACATTTTCTTTGATTGGTGTTTCTCTTGTATGTAGTCTATCCACTGTTTCCAGTCTATCATATATTGTTCATTTGAGCGATCCTTCAAATATGCCGATATTTTAGCCATTTCTGCCAAATTTATTACTTTCAAAGTCCATTCTTCTATAGGTGGTATTTCTGGCTTCTTCCAGTATTGTCCCACCAGCAGTCTCGCTGCTGTGATCAAGTTCAGAATTAAGTTCATCTCCGTGGTAGTGCAGTCTTTTATGATCCCTAACAAAAACAACTGAGGTAGAAATTCAATACTCTTTTTCAAAATGGTTTGGAGTGTCCACCATATTTTTCTCCAGAAGGCTTTAATTTTTCTACATGTCCATCATACATGAAAATATGTAGCCTCCATACTATCACACCTCCAACATTTAGGTTGGATGTCTGGATAGATATACGATAATTTTTTCGGATCTAGGTGCCACCTATAGAACATTTTATAAAAGTTCTCCCTTAAATGTTGCGCTTGTGTAAATTTTACATTTCTCACCCAGATTCCCTCCCACGTTTCCATCGTGATAGGTTGCCCAAAATCTTGTTCCCACTTTACCATACAGTCCTTGACTAGTACAGTTTCAGAGTCAATTTCTATCAGTACACTGTACACTCGTTTGATATGCATGGGCCCCTGCTCTCTAACCTGTTCAATTAAATTCTCATCTGTTAGGGATATGCCCTTCTTCAGGTCCTTGTGCCATCTAGACTGCAGTTGCAAATATGAAAGCCAGGTACACACTATTCCTTCATCTGTTAGCGTATTTGATGGCTTTAACAAAAACACATTTCCTTCTTCCATTACAAGCTTACTATAGGGCACCACATCCTGTCCTTGTGTTATATTTATGTCCCCTATTGCGTGTCCGGGGATCGTCCAGATGGGAATCTTTTCGTGTAGTAGGTACTGATATTTCTTCCAGACCCACAACAGCGGGGTTCTTAGTGGGTTCTCCCTGAAGCTCTTGTCGACCTTCTTGTCATACACAAGGTATGCGTGCCAGCCATATAATAAACCATGCCCTTCAACATTCAGTATTCTGTCATTCGTCATGTTAATCCAGTCGCTCAGTGCCACCAGCGCCGCGGCATAGTAATATAACTTCAGATTGGGCATTTTTAAACCACCTCTCTTCCTTATATCCTGGATGATTTTTAATTTAACCCTCGGTTTCTTGCCATCCCAAATAAATCTGTTAATGCCCTTCTGCCATTCGTCCAAGTCCACTTCCTTTTTGAGTATGGGTAGCATTTGAAAGAGAAATAGAAATTTTGGCAATACGTTCATTTTTACTGCCGCTATCCTGCCCAGCAGGGACAATTGTAATGTTTTCCACCTGACCAGATCTGTTTGTATCTTGTTCCACAGCACCTCGTAATTATTTTTGTATAATTTCCCATTTGTAGCTTCTATCTCCACTCCTAGGTATTTAACTTTCTTAACTATTTCACAGCCCGTTATTCTTTCTAAGTCCTGTTTTGAGTTGTTATCTAGATTTTTAACTAGCATCTTCGTCTTAGATATATTTACTTTGAAGCCTGATACCCTACCATAGTCTTTCATTATCTCCATCAATCTCCTAGCTGATTGTGCTGGTTGAGCCATTGTCACCAGCAGGTCGTCCGCGAAGGCACATAGTCTGTAGTCTTGTTGTCTAATCCGTATGCCTTTTATGTCATCTGCCGCTCTTATCTTGTTCAGTAGAATCTCCAGCGTTAAAACAAACAGCAAGGGGGATAGCGGACATCCCTGTCTAGTAACTTTCTCTATGTTAAATGAGTCTGTTAAGTCCCCGTTCACAATGATCTGGCCTGTTTGTTTCTGGTAAATTGCCAGTATGGAATTAATAAACTGTTCTCCCATTTTCATCCCCCCGATCAGTTTTGTCAGAAACGGCCAATTCAGTCCATCGAAGGCTTTTTCTGCATCCACAAACATGAGAGTAGTGGGCACCTGGTTATGCCTTTCCAAATACTCTATTATGTTCAGCAGTTGTCTTACATTAGTTTTCATCTGACGTCCTTGTATAAATCCAGTTTGATCCGGGTGAATTATTTTTTGTAACACTGTCATTAATCTGTTAGCCAAGATTTTTGCGAAGATTTTGTAATCCGTGTTCAGTAGTGAGATGGGTCTGTAATTTTCAGGTTGAGCGTTGTCTTTTCCCTCTTTAGGGATTAGAGAGAGGTAAGCTGTTTTCCATGACGGTGGAACTTGACCACCTTCTTGTATGTTGACAAACAACTCTCTAAGGGGTTCTATCATTTCCTCTCGGAGATACTTGTAGTAGGTCGCTGTTAGCCCATCCGTCCCGGGCGATTTTCCCTTTTTCAGTTGTTTAATCACTGAATGTATTTCCTCTTGTGTGATCAATGCATTCAGGGTATCTCTGTTCATCGGTGATTATCAATAACTTTTCATTTTGCAGAAACTTATCTATCTCCTTGTCTTGTGTCTTCTCTTCAGCGTATAACTTGGAGTAGAACTCTGTAAAAGCTTTCTTGATTACTTCCTGTTGAAACTCTTCCTTTCCTTTGTACTCTATCTTTTCAATTATGTGGGATTTTTGCTTCTTCCTTAATATATAAGCCAGCCACCGACCAGGTTTGTTGGAATTACAGAATGTCCTATGCTTTGCGTATTGTATATTCCTTGCCACTTGGTCTGCCATCAACAAGTCAAATTGTTTCCTTAAAATCTTGATTCCCTCTTTGGTGACTTTGTCCTCCGGTCTTTTTATTAATAGTTGCTCTTTCTTACTTATCTCATCTTCTAACTCCTTTCTTTTTTGTTCTTGTTTGCAACGGTGCCTTTTGTTCATGTCCATGAGAATCCCACGCATGTATGCCTTGCTGGCGTCCCATATCATTTCTATAGGTGTCTCTTTATTCATATTTATGCTAAAGAATTCCTTCATAACATTTTTGCATTCAACCACCTTTTCGTCATATTTAAACAGGTTTTCATTAATTCTCCAGGATCTCCTAGGTTTCTGTCCATGTCTTAATTCCATCCATACTGGGTTATGGTCTGATAGTACTTTGGGTAGGATTTTCACCGTTTTTAGGCTAACAAGCAAGTCGCTGGTTGTTAATATAAAGTCAATTCTAGAGAATGATTGGTGTCTGTCTGAGAAAAAGGTGAATTCTTGCTCCTTGCCATGTCTTTCCCTCCAAATGTCTATCAGTTCAAGGTCATCCTTTATGTCAAAGAAGGATTTAGGCAACTTGGAGTGTTTTTGCGGGTTAGGTGCTGTCTTCTTCTTTTTATCCAGGTCGACCTCTATGACACCGTTCCAGTCTCCCATTATAATACATGATCTGTAGTTGAGTTGTGTTAACTTTTTATGTACCAATTTGTAGAATTTTCCTTGTTGTTGATTTGGTGCATATACGCCCATCACAAGAATTTTCTTATCTTCCTGTACTATTTCGATTGCTAGGTATCTACCTTGAGAGTCTAACTCTATTAGTTTAGCTCTTATATGCTTTTTCACATAGATGACAATGCCATTCTTCTTTACTGCTGCCGCTGCAACAAATTGTGTGCCTAGTTTGTTGTTGGTTAAATATTTCTGGTCCGTAGTTCTGATGTGTGTTTCTTGTAAGCAAATTATATCATTTTTACCTTGATTCAGATAATGAAATATTTTTTTCCTTTTCTGTGGGGAGTTTAACCCGTTAACGTGCCAAGTCAAATATTTACTTGTCATGATCAGCTTCGGGACACTCCTGCCAGACCGCTTCCGCTTTTTCCCCTGCTTTCTTCTTTGGTCTCGCTCCCATGGTATCCAGGTTGGTGTTCATATTGTTTTGTGGGATCTTTTCTTGCTGTTGTGTGCGTTTGGTAGTAGACCTTAACTGCCTTAACTCTTTAATCTGTCCCGCTTCCATGGTTTTATTGACATCCATCCTCTGTGCAGTCGCTTCCCGAGAAGATCCTTTCTCTTCTCCTGCTGCTGCGGCGGTCTGTGCTTCTGGGGAGTTTGATCGTTGTTCTAAGTCCCTTCCTCTTTCACGTGGCCGGTCTACATTATCCCGTGTTTTGGGCTGGGGTCCCCCCGCCTTCAGTTCCTTTTCAAGAAATTCTTTTGCTTTCTGGATTGAGTTCATATGGTATCTTTTGCTTTTATAGAGTAATGACATTCCAGTTGGGGCTTCCCATCTATATTGTAGAGCGCGTGTTTTCAGTTCAGTGACCAGGAACTTGTAATCTTTTCTTTCTCTTAACATCTTGGGGGGGGGATCTCTTTCAATATCACCACCTCTTGCCCCTCTACATACAGTTTCTTGTTATAGGATGTTGTAGAAATAAGATCTCGGAACCCCTTTGTTGCAAAATGGATAACCACGTCTCTTGGTAGATTTTTGTTTGTTGCAATCCATGAGTTAACTCTGTGGATTCTGTCGACTTGCCACGAGATATTTTCCGCTTTCTCTCCCAGAAATTTTTCCAGGGCTTTTACAAAAATTCTTTTCAGGTCCTTTTGGTTTTCATTTGTTGTCTCTCCCAGTCCCCTAATCCTGATTGCTGTCATCATCTGCCAATATTGCATCATAGTTGATTGGTCCTGAACCTCACTTTTCATCTCAGCCATTTGTCCCTCCATTTGACTCTCCACCTCTTCCATCCTTTTTTCAACCCTCTCCCAGGTCTTCTTAAATTTTTTTCCAATTTCTTCTCTCATACTCTTATTGTGTGTTTGCATTGTTTCCTTGATTTGATCTAGGTCTGCAGTCACCGCTTTGCTTTGTTCTTCCCACTTCCTCTCTAATTCTCTGCTTTGTTCCTTCAACTTCTGTTCTAATTCTTTGCTCCGTCTCTCCATCCTCGTGCCCACTTCCTCTAACTTTTTATCCATTCCCTCCACCCTTTTTCCCAATGCCTCCATCATCTTTTTTAGTTCTTTCATCATGTGCATTACTGGAGAGGCCTGGATAGACGGGGGGGGGTCTGGGGTCCTGTAGGTATGGGGGAGGATGGGGGGGAGGTAAATTGTTCCCTGATATTTTAAGTAATTGGGCTGGGGAGGGTGCTGCTACCTTTGGGGGTATTAATTTGGACTGCTTGGTGGCCATCCTGAGTTCAGTCTACTGTTGGCCAGGCTTTTCTTTTAATTTTTAAAAAATAAACCAAATTAATCACAAGACAGTATTCAGATGATGATCCAATATTCTAACCTTTCAGTGATAAGAATCAATATTCAGGCAGTTCCAGGATAAGAGTCAACTAAGATCAGAGGGCCAGTTCAAATTGAATCTCACCAATGTAGGGAACCTCTCTCAGTTTATATTGCCCCTACATTCCTTCTGTAACTCAATTCCACACGTTCTTCGTCCGGTTAGCTTTGCCTTGGCTCCCTCCAAGCTATAGTCCGTCAGCCTTTCCCTTCTCTTCGCACTTTTCAGAATCCTTCTTGCCCTTCTGTTCTTTCTTTCCCAAACCAAGTTCCAATGTGTTCTGTCAGCTTTTAAATCCAAATCCATCCAACCTTGCCTTGAAAGCGTCCCAGGTCGATCTCCAGTCTTCCGTCTCCCCTCCGATGCTCTCCTTTCTCTCCTTCACCCTCCTTACTCCCTAGAGAGTTCTGGCCGCTGCGCTACCCCTGGGGCTCCGATTCCATTAAATCAGGGGCACAACGCGAAGGGCTTCTCTCACCAAGTCCCTCTGCCGTCCGGAATATTTCTCTCTCGGGTCTTCCACCGCCTACTCCCTCCTTACTGCTTCCATGTGTCTTTACCTCTCGCCTCCATTACTCGCGCCAGCTCGTCGAGTCATCGGGCCGGCCACAGCCGGCCTCTCCGTCCTCGGCTTGAGCCCCCTCTGGCTTTCCTGCGGCTTGCCTCGCCTCCTCAGATACGCCAGAGATTTTTGCAAAAGTGATGGCTAATAGATTAATGACAGTTTTACAGCAAACAATTCATACTGATCAAACCAGTTTTTTACAAGGGAGGCAGATGAAAACTAATGTTAGACAACTTATCAATATAATAGAATATTTGGAGAAGCATACTCAAGTGCCCTCAGTTCTTATGTTTTTGGATGCGGAAAAAGCATTTGATAGATTGAATTGGTTGTTTTTGAAAAAACTGATTGTTAGGATGGAAATGGGGGATCAGTTTATTAATTCTATACAGGCAATTTATCAGAAACAAACAGGACAGATTATGATTATTGTAATTTAACAGATTCATTTAATATAGAGAAAGGTACTAGACAGGGATGTCCATTATCCCCTTTGTTGTTTGTTTTAACTTTAGAGGTTTTATTGAATAGGATAAGAGGAGCAGAGGATTTAAAAGGTATAGAGATAAGACAACAAGACTATAGATTACGTGCTTTTGCAGATGATTTGGTTGTGACATTGACTCAACCAATACAGTCAGCCAAGAGATTGATGCAGATAATTAAAAATTATGGTAGGGTATCAGGGTTTAAACTAAATATATCTAAGACAAAGATGTTAGTTAAAAATTTAAATATTAATTCAAAACATGAATTGGAAAGAATAACTGGATGTGAGATAGTTAAGAAAATTAAATATCTAGGAATTGATATTGAAGTCTCTAATGGGAAGTTATATAAAAATAATTATGAAGTTTTGTGGAAGAAGACACAAATAGAACTGGAAAAATGGAAGAAATTACAATTATCTATGTTGGGTAGGATAGCAGCAGTTAAAATGAATGTATTGCCTAAATTTTTGTTTCTTTTTCAAATGTTACCTATACTTAAAAAGGATGCGAATTTGGAGGAGTGGCAGAAGGGTATTAATAGATTTATTTGGAATGGGAAGAAACCGAGGGTCAAATTAAAAATAATTCAGGATACAAGGGAAAGAGGTGGTTTGAAAATGCCTAATTTCAAGTTATACTATCACGCACCTGTTTTAGTAGCGATAAGTGATTGGGTCAATTTAACTAATGATAGAATATTGAATATTGAAGGGTATGATTTACTATATGGTTGGCATGCATATCTTGTTTATGATAAAAAGGTGGATAGGAGTTTCAAAGAGCACCTATTGAGAAATGCTCTGCTGCGTGTCTGGAAAAAATATCAGTATAAATTAAATGATAAGATTCCTGTATGGGCGGTTCCCAGACACGCAATAGAGAATATAAATAGAGAACAATTATATGATGTGGTGCCTTATGAGAAACTCCTATTTAAAGAAGGGAATGTTTTACAATTGAAGTCCTTGAATATTTTAAGGGAAGAAGGAATAATCCTTACCTGGTTTCAATATTTACAATTGCAGAATAGATGGAAAAAAGATTTGAAGGTGGGTTTATCTCAAATAGATGAAAATTTAATTAAACAAATTAGAGATCACAGGTTAATGCACATTAAAAGATTGTATAACGCATTGATAGAAATTGATTCGGAAACTGAATTAGTTAAGGATTGTATGATAAAGTGGGAACAAAATTTTGGACAACCAATCATGATGGAAACTTGGGAGAGGATCTGGGTGAAAAATGTAAAATTTACACAAGCGCAACATTTAAGAGAAAACTTTTATAAAATGTTTTATAGGTGACATTTGGATCCGAAAAAGTTATCATGTATGTACCCTAATTTACAACCTAAGTGTTGGAGATGTGAATGTATGGACGCTACTTATTTTCATGTATGGTGGACTTGTAAAAAAATTAAAGCTTTTTGGATAAAAATTTGGTGGATACTTCAAAATATTTTGAAAAAACGTATTGAATTTTCACCTCAGTTGTTTTTATTAGGTATTACAAAAGACTGTACCACCATAGAGATGAACTTGATTTTGAACTTGATTACAGCAGCGAGATTGTTGGTTGGACAATATTGGAAGAAGGCAGAACTACCATCTATCGAGGAATGGATTTTGAAAGTTATAAACTTGGCAGAAATGGCTAAAATATCTGCATATTTGAAAGACTATTCGAATGAAAAATATATGTTAGAATGGAAAAAATGGATAGAGTATATTCAAGGGAAATATCAATCTAAGAAATTGTATTTAGCATATAGTTAAATTTTTATTAGGATTTATATAATAATTTTGTTGAATATAGTGGGTTTTTTTCTTTTTTCTTTACCCTGTATTCACTCTGGGAAGTGGGGGGGGTAGGTTGGGGGGGTAATAATGTACTCAACTGTAACATTTGCCATATACAAGAAAGAAATACTTAATGTTAGAAGAGGCGTTGCTCGGACAGTACCTCTGTACTACATCTGGAGGGGGTCGTGAGGGAGGAGTGAAAGAGGGGAAGGAAGTAGGATGGTTGGAGGAGAGGAGGGTGGAGAGAGGGAGGGAGAGAGGTGAGGAGGAGTGAAGTAGGAGATAGGGAGGAAGAGAGGGGATGTGGTAGGGGGGGTGCTGCCGAGCAACACCCATAGTTAAAGTATTGTATGCATTTAAAAGAATGTATGTTGTTTTTTTGTTTAGTGTGGGAGAAAAAAGAATGTATTAAGTTGAGTTGTATTTAATTTGGTTTTTTCTTTTTGTTGTTTCAAATTATAAAATCAATAAAATATTTAAAAAAGAAAAAGAAAAAAATGTTTTGCGCAGAACTAGATAGGTTAACTAAAAGATTAAAAAATCAGGAAGATACAGAATTTTATTTGATATGGAACAAATTTTATAGATGGAGGGAAAAAAATAGAGGTCACAAATAAAGAGATAAATTAAAATAGAGATTAGAAATGTATAGTTTGTATATAGATAAGTTATATGTAATTAATGTATAATATGGACTGAGATGTTTGTCAAAGACGATTTACCATGTTCAATGTTTTTAATCCTTTTCTTTTTTTCTGTATTCTATAAAAACTTATAAAAAAAAGACTGATCCCTGGTTGAAGACCCATCCTGGCATTTTGACACAAAGAGACGGTTTGGCTTGGAAAGGCACTAAACTGTACGTACCAGAGGTACTGAGGCAATTGGTTCTCAAGTGGTGCCACGACGCCAAACAGGCGGGCCATTTTGGCTTCCTAAAAACATTACATCTCGTACGGCGTCAATTCTGGTGGCCCCGAATTAAAGTGGACGTGGAGGCCTATGTGAGAAGTTGCCATGTCTGTGCTATGGCTAAGCCCCGTACTGGAAAGCCTTTGGGTTTATTACAGACAGTAGCGGATCCAACCCGACCCTGGGAGGATATAGCCATGGATTTCATTGTAGATTTGCCAGAGAACAGAGGGTACACAGTTATTTGGACCGTAATCAACCTGTTTTCCAAACAGGCCCATTTTGTTCCCTGTAAGGGGCTACCGTCTGCTCGGCATTTGGTCAGGTTGTTTATTGACCATATCTACCGGGCCCATGGTGTTCCTCGACGTATTATATCAGATCGGGGGGGTGCAGTTTACTGCACAGTTCTGGAGGGAGTTTGTTAAATATATAGGGTCATCCCAGGGGCTCAGCTCAGCATACCACCCCAGCACCAATGGAGCAGCCGAGCGAGCGAATGCCATGGTGGAGCGCTACCTACGATGTTACGTGTCATACCAACAAACAGACTGGGTAGACCTGCTCCCGTTCGCCGAAGTGGCCTACAACAACACTGTGCATAATAGCACAGGATTCGCTCCTTTTCAGGTGGTGCATGGGGTGGATTTTGTTCTGATCCCTGAGTGGCACCCTGTATTTCATGGGAGCCTGCTAAAGCCAGTAACGAGTCCCCCCAGGGGCCCAGCAGCCAAACCACCAGGCCCGGTGTCCGGCGACCAGTTTGAAGTACAAGAAATTCTGGACTCCCGTAGCCGCCATGGACGAGTCCAATACTTGGTGAGGTGGAAAGGGTACCCTCTGTTGGAGGCATCGTGGGTGTGGAAGGAAGACGTCCAGGCCCCGCAATTGGT
Source organism: Bothrops alternatus (assembly GCA_034064705.1). Classification (NCBI taxonomy): domain Eukaryota; kingdom Metazoa; phylum Chordata; class Lepidosauria; order Squamata; family Viperidae; genus Bothrops; species Bothrops alternatus. The sequence goes on along the minus strand of JARGCV010000257.1, from coordinate 3,331,470 downwards.
GCGGGCCTTCCATCGCCAGCACCCTGGGAAACCGGGGGGGGGGGTAGAGCCGGGGGGGTGATGGAGTTGTCGCAACCAACCGTACTTTGAAAACACATTGATTACCATCAAGTATTTGACGTTCTTGTTATCTTTAGCAAATGCATATCGATCAAGTCAGTGGCTCAAGTATCATCGACCCCTCTTTGCGCCTTTTAGCGAAACGATGGACAACTGTTTTATGTAATTCTTCGGCTAGTTCACTCATCCAAATTTCTGTTTCGTGTTTATAATTGGTTTCATAATTGCACGTTCCTCTCTTTCCCGCATAGTAGGATCTTTAATAACATCCATCTCTTCAAGCATCAACTTGTTGGCAACATTTCTAGTAGCTGTATTGGGAAAATGCCAATACGTCAAGTCGTGATGATATGCGGCATTATCGACTCTGTGAACAGGCTTTGACCAGTGTTTATATGCCCCAGTCAAGGTTAGCCTCACATCTAAATTAGTACCGGGTCCAGCAAAGTGCATTCCTGGAATATGCATCTCACCTGGGAATTATCTTACTAGTAACGGAGTTCAACGATGAAACCAAGGCACCATCAGTTGTACTCACTTTCACAATCTGTGTCTTTGTCGTGCCACACACAGCGCACTTTCCACAAAGCATAGGTCTTTTGTTTTTGGTAACAACATTTTAAAGGTTGTTTGTTGCAGTCTTGCTTCTACATCTTACACAATGCATTTTAAATATAATTTATTTTATATGTAAAATGGAAGTAATAGATCTGTCATGGAATGCTGGATGGTCGAAAATGTTTAATAGCCCTCTTCTTCCGGGATCGATAAGAGGCCTCATCATTGGAAGGAGAGGCCGTGGAAAAACAACTCTTATGTTGAATCTCCTCTTATACCCCGGATGGTTAGACTACAACAACCTACAAGTATTTGGCACGTCTCTGTTTCAACCAGAGTACAGGATCATCAAGAAAGCATTCGAAGAGAAACTGTCAAAAGAACAAATCATTAGATTGTTTGTTAACCAAGATGAGATCGATAGTCACGTGGGAGCAGCCGCCCAGGTTTGTCGTTATAGATTTATTGAGCAAGAAAGATGGGGGTAAATACAGATCAGGATTTGACAAGTTTTATATCCCCCATTAAAAAAGGGATACATCACTTCTGAAAAGAATTGCATCGAATACAGAAAGAACAGCTTGCAACATCGAACAAAAGTCTTCGTTCTTCATATTGTTGAGTGAAAAAGCACTAAAATTAAAACCAAGTTTAGACCGCTTATCCAGTTGCATGAAAACAAAAAAGTATGAAATGGCTCTAGTGAACCTCGAAACGTATAATTCATTCCCAAACATTGACGCAAGCAACAACAACTTTAAGTACTCGCCGGATAACGGTACAATGTGGTTTGACATAAACTGTCGCAGATGATTATTACATATCCATAGAGCCAAGCAACAACATACTAAAGTTGGTACTCGATACAGTGTCTCAATACAGTCGACTTCATGATGGCAAATTCTATTAGAACCGTCTTAGGCTTCAACTCGCAAGTGTATATGGAAGAGTACAATGAGTCAGAGAACATCATTAACATACTTAATATAAGCAGCGTGAGAGTAACCAATGATATAATTGGATCATCATAGAGTAATGGCACAACAGAATATATACTGTATATAGCTTCCCGAATGTAGGACCTGGGTTCAAGATCATTGAGGAACCGGATAACTTGGTTTACCTTCCGATCACCATGAGCACGATTTCAGCAATGGAAACAAAGCTCATTGAGCAAGACAGGAAACTTATCAACCTACAAGGCGAAGAACTATCCATAAGGTTTCACATAAGAGAGGTTTAATATTTAAAAAATCACATATAAAATGAGTGGATATGTAAACGTGAAAGTAAATGTTAGTGAAGGACAAAAGAACAAGATCAAACGTGCTATTCAATCAGGATCGGCTGTGTCTATTTGCCTTTCGCATTCAGATTTCTCAGGAGAGCACATGCTGGCATTAATTCAAACACAAGTTAACAAAGTGGCAAAGGTGTACCAAAGCGTTGTAGGAATGACGATTAAAATGTCTAAAACACAACTAGAGCACAATGCAAAAGTTGAGGGAGGATATATTGGAGCTATTTTGCCTATGCTATCTACTGCAGGCAAGTTCCTTCTATCAAGCATATTATCATTACTCGCTACTGGAGCATTAACATGTATAGGAGCTGCTGCCAGCAGTAAAGTCGTCAACGGATCTGCTGTTTACATCAAAAGGGAGGTTCTATATGTAAGATTGTCCCGCATGGTTCTGGATGGTATCTTTCACCATACCAGAAAGGATTGGGAATAACGGGCGATGGACTCTTCCTCAAATCTGGAAGCGGTGGTTTTGTTCCAATTACCACGTGTGGATTGATCACCGGTGATTCACAAATTTCAAGAGCTATTTCCAATGTGCCACTGATAGGACCATTGCTTTCAATGATAATCTAATATTAATAAAATGCCAAGACGATATAGAATGCCAATACACAAGTTTATTCACGAATACAAACACCCGACGCCAGCCCCAGTCAGATGGCGACTGCATGAAGGACTCATGCATCCACCAAGTCAATTAAACAGGTGATGGGAGATTTTTACACAGCAACCATTGTCAATTCAACCTAGATTGGTAGTTACTCTATCACTAGGATTTGGTATTGTATTACTGTGGGGTGTTTGCTCAGTTTCACTTAGGCAAGCAATACAAGAGATGCAGTGCAGTTTACAAGATGAGTTTGTTGCCGAGTCCATAGAAAACATAATTATAATGATTCAAAACAACTCAGACGTCACAGTAAACATTGCCGCAGGCGATTCTTTATGTTACGTTTTCACCAATTATTTTAGGTAAATAAAAGCATGGAGTACAAAGAATCAGAACGCATTTACCCAATTCTTCCATCTGCTCTGATCGCTGATGGAGTGGGTCACACATACAGACTTCATAAGATTAATAAAATCCAAAAAGAGATTCTATCAGAGTGAGAAAAGCGTGCGTCGTTGTTGAAAAAGTATCACAGCGGTTAAGGTTATTGACAGACTAGACTCTTGTTGCAGCTTCAGTGTGCCTGGGTGTCACAGGAATTGGATTTTTAAGCACAGCAGTTGGCACAGCAGCAGCAATAGCGGTGGAGGGTGTCGCGTTAGGAACAGGTTTTTTTGTCGATTATAGGAAATCAGGTCAACAAAAAGCTACTACTAAAGGCAGAAAAGCATGAAAAGATCAAAATGCTTGCAGACGCAAAGCTCAATACGATAAGCAACTACATTTCCAAAGCACTAAAGGACGACCGAATTTCAGACAAAAAATACTCTCTCATCCTGAGTGAGCTAGAAACGTTTAACCAAATGAAGGAAGAAATCAGGTCTAAAACCAAGACTAATATCGATGAAGAGACAAAGCAATCGCTCATCGCCCAAGGTGGTGAAGATGCAATCGTGTCATTTCAAAACATGTTTCAAAAGAAGCTAAACACACGTTAAAAATTACGTTGGACTTAAAACCTACGTTGGATGTTAAAACTATATTAAAAATGTTAAACATGACGTTTCAACACATGTTTCAACACGTGTGTTAAAAATTATGTTTACTTAAAAATGTTCTTAGATATATCAGATCACGCAAAGAGAGACTTTATCGTGGAGGAGTTTCTAAAGACAAAGAGGAACATTCAACAAAAAATTTTATCTGAAAAGCTCGGTGATACTGGGTTACAAAGAGAGCTAACAAAGCTTTACAAACCCATAACCGAGTCGCAATTGGCTCAAACAGCGATGCTAATGAATGCTTTAACATTGACGTCACTTCAAGCACTGCCGGTGGTAATATTTCCTAATTATGCTAGCATAAAAGCAGAAACTGATGAAGGTCTACCTGTAGAAGAAAGCCTATTAAAAATAGGACCGACAGGTGTCCATTACCTGAGATCAATGGTGAGCAAAACGTCAACAGATAAAACATTCAGGCTGTACGACAGAAGCGGAAAGTTCTATATCATTGACACTGAAATTGTTATTTTGGGGGATGATATCATTGGATCAAACACCCATCAAGGCACACCAGGATTATGGGAATTAATAACATCAAAGAGTCCAGATAGAGGAGTATAAACTTCAGAAGACTTTGAAAACTAAAAGGACATTTTACTGGAAACAAATGCCATTGTCAATCCGTCAACTGGAAAGGTTAAGTCTAGTTGTGGTGAAAAATACATGCAAATTATCAAGCCAATATACGATGCGTATTTAAAGCCTCATAGAAAAGTGACCGGAAAGGGAATCACACTGATGTCTTTGGATCCAAAGTCGTTAAGCGAAATGCTTAGTTTACGAATGGCAAGTTATAAGGCAGGCAACATGGGAGTAAGAAACGAGATTGTAGACATATCAGACGAGCTGTTGAGACAAGAGATGTTAAACAAGGAGTTGTATAAAAATTAATGTTGGTTCTTTAAAAATGCTGATTGTCACTAAACGAAGATATAAAAAGAAACATGTTATTGGAGGTGCTGGCCTCTTTGACACCATTGCGAGCTTTTTTAAACGATTAGCTACATCGAGTGCTACAACAAAGCTAACAAACACAGCACAGACAGAGCTAGGTAAGAAGGCTATTGAAGCAGGAAAATCAGCAGCAAAGCAGATCGGTTTACACACTATAGACATTGGAAAAGCCCCGGTTATAGCTAAAAGGAAAAGATTAATTGATAGAGCGGTAACACCTAAAAACCTTAAACCAGCAGCACTAACACAAAAATCAAAAGATACACAAAAATCATTAATCAATATGGAGGAGGAGACAATGAATATACATAATCTGCTAGCGGCCATGGGTGTTAATGTTAACACTATTGCTATTCAAGACTTGGTGAAAAGATTAAACACAGGAGCAGGACTTCGAATAGTATAAAAAAAACCCTTTGAAATATAAAATGTTTAGTGAAGCCATAGATAGTTTTGAGTTTCACGAGTATGAACCTGTTGTAAATGATGAAGCCATAGAAAGATACAAGTTTCACAAGTATTGGCCTATTAATGGCACAAACATAAATTCCGCAGACGAGATTCATATCTGAATTGAATTGCAAGATCTCTTTACTCATCCTGCAGAATCCTATCTGCTGTTTGAGGGGCATTTGACCAAAAACAACGATGGATCTGCATATGCAGATGACAATGCTGTAGCTTTGGCAAACAACGGTTTGATGCACCTGTTCTCGCAGATTTCACACTACTTATCAAACTGAGAAATCGAGACCATGTATAGTACTGGGCAGGCCACAACTAGCTTGGAATGCTAAGGTCCCTGGCTCAGGGACTAAACCAGCTTTCGGCAAAAGATACCACTGCAACAGCCACAATTGTAGACAACTCGGGATTTGCCCTTCGTCAGGCATATTTGGTTAAGCCAGCTGACAAAGGAATGATTTTATTCATCATTCCTCTGAAGCACATTTTCGGGTTTTGTGATTGTTGTAATGCATTAGGCCTGGAACAAAGGAACAGGCCATGTGGCTTGTAACAAAGGAACAAAGAAGGTTTGACCATGTGGCTTGACCATATGGCCTTGGAACAGGAAATGGAGGAGGAGCTGGATGGACGTTGTACCAAGATTTGAATCCATTGGCCACAGGGGTGGCTTTGCCAGTGTAGCCTTGTCATTGGCTGCTAGTATAACATTGTCATTGGCTGTTTGTAACCATGTGATGCATTGTGTAACCGCCCACTGTAACAGGTAATAAAAAGGGGAGGCAGCCTGTTTTCTGTTGTTGCTTCACCCAGAGAAAATGTGCCTGGTAGCATGTCTCTCCTTAATCCGGCTATCGTGAAGGACCCGCCATTGATTGGGGTGCAATGAGGTGCCTCAGATCAGAATTGAAGTGGCCTGCGCAGGGCCTGACTTCAGTGATGACTACAACAAGGTTGTCTATGGACTCAGGCACATGCTGATGCTAGTTAGAAAGTCCGACAACGATGCAGTCTTTTGTGCAAATGGTGTTACTGCCAGAAAGGTGGAACTAAATAAAACTTTATGGCTCATGCCGCATGTCCTTCCATTGGATTTAGAGTGAATGCGGTTGTACAAAATGATCGAATCAAAGGCAAAGATACCAGTGGCTTTTCGGGCTAGACACTGTGAAACTATAATGCTACAGCAATTGACCATGTTCAGTTGGAGGTTGAGCGGTCAGTCCCTGTCGGAAAAGCCTAGGTATATACTAGTTGCATTCCAGACTAATCGCAGCAGTAGCCAAGAAGCAAACCTGTCAATCTTTGATCATTGTGACCTCAAGAACATGTACGTTATGCTGAACCAAGACCGATATCTCACCTTTGACTACGACTTATCTTTCCCTAATCATCAGTTTTCAAGAGCTTACCGGGATGCAGCAGCATTTAATGTGTCAAGCAACATCTCCCAGGCAGATTTCAAAGATCTGTTCCCAGTCATGGTGTTCAATGTAAGTAAGCAGAGCGAAAGACTAAAATCGTCAGATGTATACATTCAAATCAAGGTGACATTCAATGCGGAGGTACCAGCTGCAACTGAAGCGTTTGCAGTGGTTATTTCAGACAGGATGCTAAACTTTCAGTCTGATGGGTCAAAGATGACGGTAGTGTACTGACGCGGGACTAGTATAAATAAATAATCTTTGCAATATAAACTGTCTAGCCCTAGTGATTTTCTCAGATTTACAGAACCTGTTCTAATCGATGAAGCCGTAGAGAGTTTTGCGTTTCATGAGTATGAACCTGCTGCTTGGACTAACTTAAACACCGCTGGTGAGATTCATATCAACGTTGAATTGCAAAATCTCTTTACTCTTCCTGCAAAATCTTATCTGCTGTTTGAGGGATGTTTACTCAAAAAGGACAATGGAACATATGGGAACACCGATAATGTAGCTTTGGCAAACAATGGTTTGATGCACCTGTTCTCGCAGATTTCATACTACTTGTCAAATAAAGAAATCGAGACCGTGTTTCATCCTGGGCAGGCCACAATGATGCTTGGAATGCTAACGAACCCCGACGGCTTTGCCAAGGCCCAGGGACCAAACCAGCTTTGGGTAAAAGATACCGCTGCAACAGCTGCAATTGCAAACAACACGGGATTTGCCCTTTGTCAAGCATACTTGATAAAAAAGCCAAACGACAAAGGAATGTTTTTGTTCGTCATTCCTCTGAAACACATTTTCAGGTTTTGCAACAACTACAACAAGATTGTCTATGGGTTCAAGCACACGCTGATGCTAGTTAGAAAGTCCGATGGCAATGCAATCTTTCAAGCAAACAGTATTACTGCCAGAAAGGTGGAACTAAATAAAATTTCGTGTATAGTACTGGGCAGGCCACAACTAGCTTGGAATGCTAAGGTCCCTGGCTCAGGGACTAAACCAGCTTTCGGCAAAAGATACCACTGCAACAGCCACAATTGTAGACAACTCGGGATTTGCCCTTCGTCAGGCATATTTGGTTAAGCCAGCTGACAAAGGAATGATTTTATTCATCATTCCTCTGAAGCACATTTTCGGGTTTTGTGATTGTTGTAATGCATTAGGCCTGGAACAAAGGAACAGGCCATGTGGCTTGTAACAAAGGAACAAAGAAGGCTTGACCATGTGGCTTGACCATATGGCCTTGGAACAGGAAATGGAGGAGGAGCTGGATGGACGTTGTACCAAGATTTGAATCCATTGGCCACAGGGGTGGCTTTGCCAGTGTAGCCTTGTCATTGGCTGCTAGTATAACATTGTCATTGGCTGTTTGTAACCATGTGATGCATTGTGTAACCGCCCACTGTAACAGGTAATAAAAAGGGGAGGCAGCCTATTTTCTGTTGTTGCTTCACCCAGAGAAAATGTGCCTGGTAGCATGTCTCTCCTTAATCCAGCTATCGTGAAGGACCCGCCATTGATTGGGGCGCAATGAGGTGCCTCAAATCAGAATTGAAGTGGCCTGCGCAGGGCCTGACTTCAAGTGGTGACCCCGACGTGATGTTTTGTCACGTCCTTCTGGCACCCCACCACTTACTACGTCTGGAATAGACCATGTGCACGCTTTTGGTAAGTGTGGGACAGAGGCTATGCAAAAATTGGGCTGAGTACCTGAAAGAATTGCTTAGCTTAGTCAGGAGAGCAAATTATATTCAGAAACTTAATAATCAGGCTGTTTTCCCTGTCACTCAGAAAGATTTATATCTTTTATTGGCTTTTTTGGAAAAATTTTATCCTCCTACCTGGAGGAGGAGCAATTAGACCTCGCCACATGGCAATAGGCACCTGGCTCCACACACCACCTAGAGCTCCGCCAGGTGTCCTAGCCCATGGGAGGCTGTAATGTCCATGCTGGCATTACACTATGCAAAAACAGAGCAAGCTAAATTGGCTAATCCTCAGGCTTTAAAAACAAGCCCTGAGACAAAAAAATGTTACAATCTGACTCAAAATTTGCCCCACTGGAGGAACAACCCTCGTGGCGTTTCTTCAACAAGGATCACCCCCCCTTGAGTATGTGGGTGGAATTCTCCAAGGATCAAGGGGAGGGCTTGGTGTAATTGTCAGGACCTTAATTATGCAACTAACAAAGTTCACAAATTGCCTGCACGTAAGGAGTTGAAAGTATTATTAATGTTTGTTTGGCATTTGTCCCTCATACACCTTAAAGGGACCATTAAAAATTGCTGATTGGATTAAAATTGGCTTATGTGAGGAGCTCTGCTCCTTCCCAAATTCTCTTTACGTGGAAGAATTGTTTTGCATGTCTATTTTAAAAGATCTGCCTTCTCCTTTTTTCTTCTCCTGTAGCTATTGGCTTAGAACATAGTCTGTTTCTGTTTCTCCTGCCCTGTCCTTTTAACTTGCAAAAAAAATCTTAAGTCTGTTGATTCTATTCCTAATAATTGGAAAATGAGAAAATATTTCCTGGTAATCCATTGATTCAAAAATGCCTTGTTCGCTTGTTAACTCTTCTTAACTTGTGACAGACTCCCCTGAGAGCCTGCAGCCATTTCCTCCCCCGCAGGGCCATTTTCTCCCCCCCCTTCTTTTGTCCTTTTGCAGGTTTATCTGAAGACTTTGTTTGTTGCGATGAAGACCATAACTAGGCCGGTTTAAAACCAGAAAAACCAGCTACTATTTCTTTCCCGGTTTCCAAGGAAACGGATGGCTGTAAACGGAGACTCAATTTACATTTGAATCTGTGTTCCCTCTTCTCTCTCACACCCCCCTTGTTTTGCTTAATAAACCATGGCCCCCTCTCTTTCTTATTTCTCTGCCAATTTTGCCTTTAATTTTGCCTTTCTTATTTCTCTGCCAATTTTGCCTTTCTTACTTCTCTTTGCCTATTTTGAATTTATGCTTTCTAGTCTTGTTAATGATTTTTATTTTGTCCCTTTCTTATTTCTCTTTAATGATTTAATTTTTGTGACAATCTTTGCTGTTTTGCATTTTTTGTTTCTCACCATGCTACTGTATTTTAATTGTTAATGATACATGCCAGCACAGAAGCAAACGTGTGTGCCTATGAATGAAATCTCTCTCTTTAACTTTGAATCCTTCCTTGCTGTGTGTTATCCTGCTCAAGTATGTATTAATCACACAGCTTAATCAGTTAGTAACAAGACCTTTCTAGGTATTTGGCAATCTTGTAATAAAACAACTATCCCTTGCAGCTAGATTATAAAGCTAGATAATGAGACAATGACAACAAGAAAGCATGTGCTGATTGTGTTCCCTTGTTTGATTTTGGTGAAATCTTTGAAACTTTGTACACCTTTTCTAAAGACAATGTAGATCTTATGTGGAAAAAATGCATATTGGTCAATACCCCAGAATTGGTCTGGTACATATACATTTCTGACAACACACACAACATTTCTGCCACAGTTGCTCACATGGAAAGTATGGTACAAAACAATCCCTTATCACAAGAAACTGGTGCCTTGTTTGATTGACAGTTTATTTTCCTGGCTACCTAATGCTGGGTGACTCAAGAAATTGGTTTTTAGTATTATAATATTTCCAGTATTCTGTGTAACAATCTGTTGCTGTGTGCAATGTATCCCCCCCTGCTGAATCTGTGTAAGCCTCCCTCTTCTAACAATCTCCTGGATAAGAGCCAAGAACCAACTGCAGCCTCTGATGACTGGACAGAGATGATGGCCTATGCCCTAGGATCGTGTACAGAGCTGGACGGCACGTAGGTGGAACAAAGGACAGTTGCTTAAAAAAACAAACAAACAGTGGAGATGTAATGCATTAGGCCTGGAACAAAGGAACAGGTCATGTGGCTTGTAACAAAGGAACAAAGAAGGCTTGACCATGTGGCTTGACCATATGGCCTTGGAACAGGAAATGGAGGAGGAGCTGGATGGACGTTGTACCAAGATTTGAATCCATTGGCCACAGGGGTGGCTTTGCCAGTGTAGCCTTGTCATTGGCTGCTAGTATAACATTGTCATTGGCTGTTTGTAACCATGTGATGCATTGTGTAACCGCCCACTGTAACAGGTAATAAAAAGGGGAGGCAGCCTGTTTTCTGTTGTTGCTTCACCCAGAGAAAATGTGCCTGGTAGCATGTCTCTCCTTAATCCGGCTATCGTGAAGGACCCGCCATTGATTGGGGTGCAATGAGGTGCCTCAGATCAGAATTGAAGTGGCCTGCGCAGGGCCTGACTTCAGTGATGACTACAACAAGGTTGTCTATGGACTCAGGCACATGCTGATGCTAGTTAGAAAGTCCGACAACGATGCAGTCTTTTGTGCAAATGGTGTTACTGCCAGAAAGGTGGAACTAAATAAAACTTTATGGCTCATGCCGCATGTCCTTCCATTGGATTTAGAGTGAATGCGGTTGTACAAAATGATCGAATCAAAGGCAAAGATACCAGTGGCTTTTCGGGCTAGACACTGTGAAACTATAATGCTACAGCAATTGACCATGTTCAGTTGGAGGTTGAGCGGTCAGTCCCTGTCGGAAAAGCCTAGGTATATACTAGTTGCATTCCAGACTAATCGCAGCAGTAGCCAAGAAGCAAACCTGTCAATCTTTGATCATTGTGACCTCAAGAACATGTACGTTATGCTGAACCAAGACCGATATCTCACCTTTGACTACGACTTATCTTTCCCTAATCATCAGTTTTCAAGAGCTTACCGGGATGCAGCAGCATTTAATGTGTCAAGCAACATCTCCCAGGCAGATTTCAAAGATCTGTTCCCAGTCATGGTGTTCAATGTAAGTAAGCAGAGCGAAAGACTAAAATCGTCAGATGTATACATTCAAATCAAGGTGACATTCAATGCGGAGGTACCAGCTGCAACTGAAGCGTTTGCAGTGGTTATTTCAGACAGGATGCTAAACTTTCAGTCTGATGGGTCAAAGATGACGGTAGTGTACTGACGCGGGACTAGTATAAATAAATAATCTTTGCAATATAAACTGTCTAGCCCTAGTGATTTTCTCAGATTTACAGAACCTGTTCTAATCGATGAAGCCGTAGAGAGTTTTGCGTTTCATGAGTATGAACCTGCTGCTTGGACTAACTTAAACACCGCTGGTGAGATTCATATCAACGTTGAATTGCAAAATCTCTTTACTCTTCCTGCAAAATCTTATCTGATGTTTGAGGGATGTTTACTCAAAAAGGACAATGGAACATATGGGAACACCGATAATGTAGCTTTGGCAAACAATGGTTTGATGCACCTGTTCTCGCAGATTTCATACTACTTGTCAAATAAAGAAATCGAGACCGTGTTTCATCCTGGGCAGGCCACAATGATGCTTGGAATGCTAACGAACCCCGACGGCTTTGCCAAGGCCCAGGGACCAAACCAGCTTTGGGTAAAAGATACCGCTGCAACAGCTGCAATTGCAAACAACACGGGATTTGCCCTTTGTCAAGCATACTTGATAAAAAAGCCAAACGACAAAGGAATGTTTTTGTTCGTCATTCCTCTGAAACACATTTTCAGGTTTTGCAACAACTACAACAAGATTGTCTATGGGTTCAAGCACACGCTGATGCTAGTTAGAAAGTCCGATGGCAATGCAATCTTTCAAGCAAACAGTATTACTTCCAGAAAGGTGGAACTAAATAAAATTTCGTGGTTTGTGCCGCACATCGTTCGATCGGATTTAGAGCGAGTGCAGTTGTACAAAAGGATTGAATCAAAGGCGAAGATACCAGTGGGTTTTTGATCCAGACACTGCGATACTATAATAGTACCACAATCAGCCACGTTCAGTTGGAGGTTGGGCATCAATGCCTCGTTGGAAAAGCCTAGTTGCATTCCAGACTAATCGCACCGGTAGCCAAGAAGCAAACCCTTCAATCTTTGATCATTGTGATCTCAAGAACATGTATGTTACGCTGAACCAGAAACGATATCCCTCCATTGACTACAACTTGTCTTTCCCCAATCAACAATTTTCAAGAGCTTACTGGGATGCAGCAACATTCAGTTAGAATTACTATGGGATGGATCAACTAATTATGCAGAGCAACATCTCCCCGGTAGAGTTCAAAGATTTCTTTCCAATCATGGTGTTCGATGTAAGTAAGCAGAGCGAAAGACTAAAATCGTTGGTTGTAGACATTCAAATCAAGGCGACATTCAGTGAGGAGGTACCAGCCACGACAGAAGCTTTTGCGGTGGTTATTTCAGACAGGATGCTAAACTTTCAATCTGATGGGTCAAAGATGTCGGTAGTGTACTGAGATGCGGTAGTTTCCAAACCTAAATAGGGTTTGAAAACATTACAGTTTCTCAATCAATAATGTGACACTCAGGTTCAAATTACCAGCATCATTATGATTCTGCGCCATAACTTTAATGATGGTGTCGTGGGATAGATTTAATGCGTGACTAAACTCGAACTGATTTCTAATAAAACCTGCAATTAAACTCGATACAGTCTCATGAACTATCGCGGCAAGCTAAATTTTGGCCTCTTGGTTTGCTGTTTTACCAAAAAGCAAAAGCCTCCAGAAGCCAGTTAAGATAAATCGTATCAGTAGTGTTTTCGAATGAGCTAACGTGCAGTTTGTGAGCGGCGTTTAGGCTGACCGACTGCCAGGTCGATAGCAGGCTAGAAGATTCAATACTGCCTGTGTAGATGTCATGCATGAGCAAGGTATCTACGTAGCTTTTTGTTGCTGCAACTTGACCGTCACTAGGCTCCGGGAGGAACGTGAGATGGTTGCTGGTCATGCCAATGTCCTTGTGGATTTTTACATTGGTAGTACCGAGCCGGTGGCTCAGACCAGAAATCCATGTGTGGTTTCCAGAGTAACTGGTGTCTGAGTCGTTGGCGGTGCATCCAGTTTTGCAAATTTCCCAGCATAAGGGCAAATCCTTTCCCAGATGTGAGATCTGTACAGCCCAGACACCTGTGTCAGAGCCAATACTCAGGTGCAGGTCGCTGGTCACTTTGTTAGTAGCATCCACATAGTTCTTAGTTGTGACATCTTGTGCATTGGTTGGATCCGCTACATTAACGATCTTGAGAATCCAAATCGATATTGTCGGTTGAGGCGTTACCGCCATCACATCTTAGAAACGTGTTATTAACTTGTGATAAAGTAACTCCTCCAGAAACTATTCTTTGTGAGTCGCTGGTATCTGTTCTTCTGAATTTGTCGATGGGAATTTTTTATATAGAAGAAAAAAATTTAATGCGTTTTCAAGTTTACGTTTTGGGGTTCTACTATTTGCAACAGTTTTTTTTAACTGTAAAGATTGTTTGCTCGAGTTTTTTGTATTCTGACTTACAATCACAAAGAATGTCAACAAGTTTAGTGTGATCTTTCGCGGTGTATTTTTTAGGAATGCAGAACTCGTGTTTGGTTAAAGAGAGATAATACGCGGGTGGATTATCTCGCCCAAATATCAACGCTCCTATCCCAAATGCTAAATTACGCAGTTGCTGCTGCTTTGTGATATCAGTTTCTCAATGGCTACATTCGATAAAGAATGGATAGAATTGCATTTTTGTAGATAGAGGAAAAATGTTTAAAGCGTTTTCAATTTTGCCATGTAGGTGGATGTGGGAATTTCCCACATTTGTAATACTTGTGGGTGGGGATTTCCCATGTTGTCATCAGTGGGTGGGTGGGGTTAATTCTCAAATGACCAATCACCAGCTGGTAGGTAGGGCTAATTCTCAAAAATCAGCAAGCGTGCATGGATAAGCATATGTGGACGGGGCTAATTCTCAAAAGTGTGCCAGAATAGTCACTTTCCCTCTACTCTGGTGATTACGTCTTGGTGCAGTTGGGTAGCTCCCAACCTCTCAGTGGTTGATGGTGATTGGTGAAGCTGGAAATTGGAAGGTTGCGGGATTGTTGTTGGTTCTGGAATCTGTTGAACAAGGGAATGCAGGAGAGCCCATCTGGCATTAGGTTCTTGGTGCCTGGGACGTATTTAATGTAATAATCAAAACGTGAGAAGAAATGGCTCCATCTGACTTGTCTGGGCGAAAGTGGCTTGTTTTGTTGCAGGGTGTGTAGATTTTTGTGGTCAGTGTAGACCTCTATAGGAAAGCCTGCGCCTTCTAGAAAGTGTCTCCAGTGCTGGAATGCTGATTTAACAGCAAGGAGTTCCTTATTAAAGATGTCATAATTGTATTCTGTGGCAGTCAGGACTGTGGAAAGGAAGGCTCATGGCAGAAAGCCGTATCTGCCCTCTCCTGTAAAAGAACAGCTCTGATGGCTGCCGTCTTTCTTTCTTTTCTTTTTTTTTGCCTCTAAAAGAGGCACCAGATCTTAATTTCAGGGGATGTCTTTTAAACTCACCTCTGGCACCAACAGCCCCGCCCAGCCGGCCCACATCTTCTGCGGCTGAGATAGATAGAGAGATGGATGGATGGATGGATACATACGTATATGATAGATACATAGATATATACATTGATAGATGATAGATAGATAGATAGATAGATAGATAGATAGATAGATAGATAGATAGACGGATAGGTAGGTAGATGGATGGATAGATTAGAGAGAGAGATACATACTTACATAAATAGATGATAGATAGATTGGAGAGATGATGGATGGATGGATGGATGGATGGATGGATGGATAGATAGATAGATAGATAGATAGATAGATAGATAGATAGATAGATAGATAGATAGATAGATAGAGTTTCATAAATATTCAAGTATTCATTGTGCATTTTGCAGTCAGGCCTTTCCAGAAGGCCTCTGCAGCCAAGTACTGAGCTATGGATTGAATCCATAGCTCGGTTCTCAGCTGCAGAGGTCTTGCAGAACCGAGCAATGGATTGAATCCATAGCTCGGTTCTCAGCTGCAGTGACCTTCTGGAAAGGCCTATGACTGAGAAACGCAGGCCTGGCTGCAGAAGACGCCGCAGAAGTGGGCCGGCGAGGAGAGGCCTGGCTGCAAGGTAAGTGGGTGCGGGGCGTGTGGGACAGCTCCACACCCCCACCATAGCTTGATTTTTAGGTGTTTAGGTATAAATTTCCTGTAGAAGTTAGCAAAGCCTAGGAAGCATTGGACATCTTTGGTTGTGTGAGGGGCTTGCCAGTCAAGTGCAGCTAGGACCTTCTGGGGGTCCATCTGGATGCCTCTTGCGGAAATATGGTAGCCCAAGAAGTCTAGTTGTTGCAAATCAAAGGCACATTTTTTTCCTGGCTGGGCAAAGAAGTGTTTATACACAGACCAAAAGGCAGCACTGTGTATTCAAATTTGCCACATCTGGTGTGAAAGGTGGTTAAGTATTCATGGCCTTCTTTTATTTGAATAAGGTTATAAACATTGCGGAGGTCTAGTCTTGTAAATATGCTTGCTTTCTAATAGGTCTGGAATTAATGGCAGTGGATAATGGTCTCTTACTATGACTGTGTTTAAAGCCTTGTAATCATGGACCACTCTCAGTGGGGGGGGTCTTACTGTTATTAGGCCCACTGGGGTCTTGCTTCTTAGGTACGAAGAAGGTGGGAGCCGAGGCAGGAGACTGGGAGGGTGTTCTGACCTGGCTCCCCAAACACAACAGACGTGCCAAATAGTCTCTAACGTTCCTTTTATTTCAGAAACGCCAGCAGTTTCACACAACCTCCAAACAATGGAGCTCGCTCCCTTTTCCCTTGTAGGGGTCTCCTAACACCCAGAGTTACTCTCAGTCTCACCACCCTTGCAACCAAAAGTCCTTCAAGCAAGCTGGCTATTTTTCAACATAAGACACGCCCACGCTCAGAAGGCGATCCGACTCCCAGCGCCACAGGATCTGTGGAAAACTACATCAAAATTCCAATTAGAAGTGTCAGGAGTTCCAAATACAAGTGGCTGACCAGCAGGAAGAAGAATAGTTGTCTGCCACACCTATTCATCTCCTCCCCTGCCTTTTATCCACAGCTGAGGCAGGGGTGATGCTTCCGCCCCGAAGACCGGCCCAGCACCTCTCACTGTTCTCCTCTTTTCAGCTTCCACTGCGCCCGTGTATCAATCACTGGCCCCATGTGATCCTCCTCTCCTGACTCACTTGCCTCAATGCATGGGGGTCTCAGCCTTTCCATCTGAGAGCTGGTGGACGGCCCAGGCTCTGCGTCTGTCCCTGGCTGCGACAGCTGCATTCCTTCGTCGGAGCTTTCAGATGGCTCTGATGCTGGGGCCTCTGCTTCCTCCTCTGAGTTGGCTGTGGAGTTCTCCGGCAGCCGACAGGCCACAACAGAGGGTCTTATGAATCCCTTTTTGAAATTAGAATCCAAATATTGTTTTAAAGTTTCTAATTCTGCAGTAGACATCTGGTATTGTCTCTTGGTGGGAATTTTGGCACCAGGGACCAGGTTTATGGCGCAATCGCCATCTCTAGATGGATGGAGGGCTGAGGCTTCCTCCACCACAAACACTTCAGTGAAGTCTGCGTATTTACTTGGCAGATTCAGAATTTCTGTGAACCATGAGGAGGGGCTGGGGGGGACTTCAGAGGGCCCACCGCAGTGAGAAAGGCATTTAGGATTTTCAAAGGCAATAGAACAGTTTTTCCACTTCATAGTGGGGTCGTGGTGTTGTAACCAAGCGGTTCCCAGCACCAGTGGAAGATCTGAAGAGGATTAACTCTTCAGAATGCTGATCTATTATTAACTTCAAAGGCACTGTGGAATAAGTAAGGGCACTGTGCTAGGAATGTTCTTATCTTATCAGACTCACTAGTGAATCTCTGCGGTAGGCAGCCAGGAGACTTGGGAATGAGCATAGCAGGCACAGGCAGTTGTGCCTGGGCTGGTGAAGCAGGTGGTTGTGGTTGCAGAGGAATGCCTTGTTGAGTCAGGATCTGCATTTGCTGCATCATCTGTTGAAAATTGCCTACAACATTTCTGATTTCATCTTCAATGCCATTTTGGCGTCTACTGGTGGAGCAGAGGTCTGGCTTATCTGCTATTGCTGCAGCTGTGGGATCTGAGGTCATGGCTAGAATATTCCAGAGCCTGAGAAAATTTTTGGTGAAGGGAGTAAGTCAGATGTCAAGTGCCGGGGAAATCAGGAGATTCAGGCAGTTCAAATGAGTGTAAAGATTTATTGCAAACTTAAGCTGTCTACAAAAATCTGAGCTAATGGTCAAGGGAAATGAGCGGGTATAAGGCATTCAAGGTGAGCTGGACTTAGATCTCTCGAGGGCATGCAGGGACTCATGACTTATGATACATTTGACCCCTCCCTCAGGCTCAGCCTGGTCATCTCCTATAGACATTCTTCGATAATTGGCTTGTGTGACCAAGAAGTCTTTGTTGCAAAGTTGCATTGTTTCAAATAGCAGCACTCCTTTTGGGAGCATGAATATGGTTGTAGCAAAGTTTTTTTGTGATTTCCAGACTTTTTTGTTGTTGCTATAATAATACTGTTTCCAGGCAATTGGTGTAAGTGACAGTTCTGAGGTAGGTCTGCACATACAGTGGATATAAAACATCTACATACCCTTGTTAATATACCAGGTTTTTCTTATGTCAAAAAAAATCAGACCAAGATAAATCACTTCAGAATTTTTTTCCACCTTTAAATATAACATATAAACTGTACAATTCAATTGCAAATCAAACTGAAATCTTTCAGGGGAGAAAACAACAATAAAAAATTCCAATAACATGGTTGCATAAGTGTGCACACCCTCTTATTAGTAGGGATGTGGCTATGTTCAGAATTAACCAATCACATTCAAACTGATGTTAAATAGTAAGTACACACCTGCCATCAATTAAAGTGACTCTGATCAAGCTGATATAAAGTTCAGCTGTGGTAATAGGATTTTTCTGACATTTACTCAGTTGCCTCTTAAAGCACAAGCCATGGTCTGCAAAGAACTTACAAAGCATCAAAGGGATCTCATTGTTGGAAGATATCAAGAGAAGGGTACAAAAAATTCCTAAGGCATTGGATATACCATGGAACACAATGAAGACAGTCATCAACAAGTGTAGAAAATATGACTTCTGGTTCCAGATTGCGGCGCTTGCAGCTGCGCGAGGAGACTGCTCTCCTCACCAGCTGATTCTCTGCTGCCGGTAGACCCTTAATCGGGTCGAAAAGCCGCCTTGGAGGGGTGGCTACCAGTGAGGAGGTCCTCGTCATCTTTGGGAGAGCGTCAGCTTCTTCCAGGGACCGAGATTGCTCCTTTGGGCCGACGGTGGAAAGAACGGCCAGTAAAATGGCCGTTCACCTTGCCGCTGTAACCAGAAGTTAGAAGAACATCTAAGCACAGGAACCACCGTGGCTGAGCCGGGTGAGACTTTTTCCCTTTCCTCTCATGGCTCTCCATTTTTTGTGTGTGTGTGCCTGTAAAAACCACTTTTAAAATCATTTCCCTGCTCTGAGAAGGCGGCGTTGGTGAGTGTGGGAAAAAGAAGTTTATGGATTGAATTAATTTAAAGTGACTTTTTTTCTAATTTTTTTTTCTCTTCACTTTGGGGTCTTGGAAAACTTTTTAATATTGAATCTGCTATTGGACTTGAATTCTTTTTTTTCCTGTACTTCCTGATCTTGTTTATGAGATTCCTGGTCTATGGGAGAAAATTTTACATTGTACTGAGGACACCTTGTGGAAAAAGTTAAAATTGCAACTTTTTCTTTCTTGCTGATGATCAGACTGACCTTGACTTTCAGATTACCATAAAAGGGAAAATACAAAGAAAATTAACAGCTGTACTGGTGGGGGTGGACATTGATTAAATGTTTTCTGAACATAGCCTCTACTAAATGATACAGACTGTTTCTAATTATTTTTGAAATGGAGCAACCCTTGGTTCAACTTGACTATAAACTTATACTGGAAAAACTTTACGAAGCTACTGATGAAATACGTTCACAAATAAAAGAATTTACTTTGGAAATAAAAACCAGAAATTCTGCTTTGAATTTACAAATTGACTCTCAGACCTTATCTGAGCACTCTATAGACCAAAAAACAACAGAAGCAAGACTAACTAAAGGTAAAGAAGATTCTATCCTATTTCATATGCATGCTGATGAGATCTCCGAGGAACTAAAAAGGATTGCAATTAAACCACTTATTTTATTTATTTATTTATTTAAATTGGATTTTTATGCCGCTCCTCTCCAAAGGACTCGGAGCGGCCAACAACATGAACAAAAAAAACAACATCACAGCATTTAAAAACCAAAAACCAAGTCGACAAAACATTTAAAAGACCCCCCCAAACACATTCATCATACAGACACAATCACAATCATCCCCAGGCCCCACAACCACTTGCGCAGCTGCATTTTGCACTAATTGTAGTCTCTGAACACTCTTCAAGGGTAGCCCCATGCAGAGAGCATTGCAGTAGTCGATCCTCGAGGTGACAAGGGCATGTGTGACTGTGAGTAGAGACTCCTGATCCAAATAAGGGCACAACTAGTGAACCAGGCGAACCTGGGCAAATGCCCCCCTCGCCACGGCCGACAAATGATGTTCCAATGTCAGCCGTGGATCGAGGAGGACTCCCAAGTTGCGCACCTTCTCCGAGGGGTCTATAACTTTACCCCCCAGGGTAATGGAGGGACAGATTGAAATGTCCATGGGAGGCATCACCCACAGCCACTCTGTCTTGTCAGGGTTGAGCCTCAATCTGTTAGCACCCATCCAGACTCTCACAGCCTCCAGACACCGGCACATCACCTCAACCGCTTCACTGATTTGGGCAGGAGTGGAAATGTACAGCTGAGTATTGTCAGCATACTGATGGTATCTCACTCCATGCCGATGAATGATCTCTCCCAGTGGTTTCATGTAGATGTTAAAAAGTAAGGGGGAGAGAACCGACCCCTGAGGCATCCCACAAGGGAGTGACCTAGAGGTGGATCTCTGACCCCCCACTAACACCGACTGCGACCGACCAGAGAGATAGGAGAACCACCGCAACACGGTGCCCCCCACTCCCATTCCCCCCAGCCGTCGCAGAAGGATACCATGGTCGATGGTATCGAACACTGCTGAGAGGTCAAGAAGCACCAGGACAGAGGACTGGCCTCCATCCCGGGCCCGCCAGAGATCATCCATCAGAGCGACCAAAGCAGTTTCGGTGCTGTAGCCGGGCCTGAACCCGGACTGCAGAGGCCCCAGATAATCGGCTTCCTCCAGAGACTGCTGGAGTTGAAGTGCCACCACCTTCTCAATAACCTTCCCCACGAAGGGGAGTTTAGAGACCGGACGATAGTTAGTGAGAATTGCTGAATCCAGGGAAGGCTTCTTGAGGAGGGGGCGCACGAGTGCCTCCTTTAAAGGAGCCGGGAAGGACCCCTCCCTCAAAGAAGTGTTGACAATCTCCTGGATCCAGGTATGTGTCACCTCCCTGCTAGCAGAAACCAGCCAGGAGGGACACAGGTCCAACAAACAGGTGGCGGAACTCACAGCTCTAATGGCCCTGTCCACTTCATCAGGAGTAACAGTCTCAAACTCGCCCCAGATGACCGGACAATGATTCAACTGAATCATTATCAGTCGACTCTGCTATACAATTGGAGTCTAGGTCGGCCCGGATCTGAGCTACTTTGTCTGTGAAACAGTTGTTAAAGTCCTCGGCGCTACCCTGCAAGGGAGGCCCCGGACCACTCGGGTTAAGGAGAGACCGGGTCACCCTAAACAGGGCGGCTGGGCGAGATTCCGCAGGCGCGATCAAAGCGGAAAGATACAAAGATCAATCTGGTTCTTACAACCTTAAAACCAACAGAAATGGACAGACAAGCCCAACGATCTGAGAACTATGGTAGCTTGGATAAACAATTATCACCTACAAAGTTGGACACAATTGAGCCGGCTATTCAGCAGTTTCAAATGTGGAGATTTGACTTCTCAAAACAACAAGGGATCACTTACAAAGGAGCTAGGTCTCTAAAATGGAAAAGAGGACGTCTCTGTTTGATTCAAAGGATACTACAAGGCATAAAGAGTGACTTGTTCATTGATATACAGGCCTTGTTATGGAAACCGGTTTGGCATAAAAGGAAAGCTAGAATAAGATTTAAGAATGTGACTTATGGTTTTATGTAATGGGTTTAAAAGGATTATTAGATATGGATTGATTTATGGCTTAAGACAGTTAAATAAGAGGTTAGATTGAATAAAAATTAACTAAAGGTTTGAATTTAACAATAAGTTGTTTTATTTATGTATTAATATGTTTTGGATATAGTAACTGGGAGGACGTTAAAGAAATGTGATACAGATATTGAGGGAATGATTGTTAGATTATAAAGAATAATAGAAATAGAAAGGTATTTTTTCTCTTTTCTTTTTTTTGTTTTGTTGTTGTTTTTTCTTCTTTGTTATTCTTTTTCCTTTCTGATTTGAACTAATATTTTCTTTTCTTATTAGAACTGATAGTCATTTTGTAATGGAAGAGGAATAGGAAAAAAGAAGAAATGATATTAATAAATATTTATTGAATATGTTAAGGGAAAAGGTTATGGGGAGACTCCCGAAGTGTTAACTAGGCATTTAGATTAGAAATATGGAATATAGCAAATGAACTAGTCAAACTTAACACAGGATCTGGATTTGTGGATATATTTAGATGAAAGATTATTGAGGATTGTTATGATCGATTTAGTTGTATTGAAATATATCAATTTGAATATAATATGTCATTAGAGGGAAAAGAGAGGAGGTTTTTAATGACTTAGTCTGAACTTTATGAGTATGACTTTGTTTTGTGGACAATTGATTGCCCTGCCACCATGTTGTTTCTTAAGCACTTGTTTGTAAAATGGAAAAAACAATAAAATTTGTTTAAAAAAAACAAGTGTAGAAAATATGGCACAACAGTGACATTACCAAGAACTGGATGTCCCTCCAACATTGATGAAAAACAAAAAGAAAACTGGTCTGAGAGGTTGCCAAGAGGCCTACAGCAACTTTAAAGGAGCTGCAGGAATTTCTGGCAAGTACTGTGTCATGTGTCTGACTAATGAAACACTTCAAAGAACTTTCAGGCATTGTTTAACCTAAAAAGCCTTTATTAGTGTAATGGAGTGTCAGCACGGCATGGAGGGATGCCAAGATCTGAATTTCCCTTCCTTTGCACATAACCTTCCAGGCATTTCCCCTCTCCTATTTTGGGGTCATGATTCACATCTTCCAATTAACCTGGAGGGCAAAGATTCACTTCCATTCCTTTCCGTGCGCTTTCCCCTCCTTCTCTGAGACTCATCTGAATTAACTCTAAAAATACCAGACAATTCTGCATATTTTGTCAAAGCAAGAATATTCAATATTAGCAGCGTTTACATCTGGGCCCCCTTACAAAAAGGATAGGTCCTGTATGTGAACAAAAGCATAGGTCAGGGATTATTTCTTGGTTTGTTGGGGTGTTTCGCATGAAACACATGAGTCTGTCAGCTTTCACCTCACTGGATTTCACCCAGGTAGCTTCAGACAATGGGTATCCCTTCCATTGTACTAGGTACTGCAATTTCCCTTTAAAAATTCTAGAGTCAAGAATACGTTTCACTGACTTCCGCTTCCGGATCAAGCAGCTTCAGCCACACGAAGAGCTGTCGCTCTTCGTTGGCTGCCTTTCTCTCTACCGGTAGACTCTTATGCGGGTCCTAAATCGCCCTGGAGGGGCGACCACCGTCGAGGAGGCTTTTGCTCAGCTGCGGTGGAGTGGCGGCTCCCCCTACAGTCCGAGCTAACTCCGTAGGGCCGATGGAGAAGAAGATCGGTCAGTAAAATGGCCGATCACTTTTCTGTGCCAGCTGAAGTCAGAAAATCATCTAAGTATAAAGAACCACCGTGGTGAATCCGGGTGAGACCTTTCCTCCCTCTCTTTTCTTCTACTTTGTTTTCTTTTCTTTTCTTTGCCTGTGAGAGCCCCGTTGGAATTATTTCCCTGGCTTGGAAAGGCAGCTTCTGCTTGTTTTGGAAGAAAGGCGTTGAACAAAAGAATAAAACAAAATTTTAAAGATTACTTCTTTTTTATACATGTTTTGGGGTACCAGAGGAAAAAAAATTTCTCTTAAGAGCTGTATTATCAGTTTATGCTGTTGTTTTTTTTTCTTGCTGAGCACTATTACTAACTTATATTGGAAGAGTATTTCTTCCTCCACTTTTTCCTTAAAAAGTAGAAAGAAAGGGAAAATAAATGACCTTGAAAAAGATTTTTTTAGCTTACTGAGGGCATCTACTGGCCAAAAGCTAATTGTTGACTATTTGGAGATGAGATGACTGGTTTTCAAACTGTTTGGATTTTTTTTTTTTTTGAGAGAGAAAGATAATCTGATCCAGCTGAATAACTTTTAAAATGGAGCTGAATTCACACGTAAATTGTAAACTTATTCTGGAAAAGATTTATGAGGCTAAAGAAGAAATATGTGATACAATGAAAGAGTTTACTACAGAATTAAGAATCAGAATCTCTCCTTTAAACCTCAAAACTGACTCTCAAACTACTTCTGATTACTCTATAAAACAGACTACACAAGAACAGGACTTAACTGAGAATAAAGAGAAATTGTCTTTGCCTGATAAGCAGTTCACCTATGGTTTTGAGGACCAAGAAAAGCAAAGATTGAGATTTGAAATGTCAAAGCAACAAAATTTTATGGTTAAGAGAAACAGAGGACCAATGCAAAGGCCAAGATGGTTTACATGGATTCAAATGATACTGCAAGCAACAAAGAGAGACTTATTAGTTGGAAGGGAAGCTCTGTTATGGAAACCTACTTGGCAGAAGAAGAAGTCCAGAATACGACTGAAAAGAAGTGAAATTTAAAATTTTATGTAATGAATTAAAGGCAATTTAGAATTATGGATTGATTTAAGGACTAAGATTATGAGCAAGATGTAAGAGAAATGGGCGATTAATGGAAGATATATATTAAATTGACTAAGAATGTACTTTTTGAATTGATGGGTTTATCGATATGAAAACTATTATTTTTAATAAGATGATTTGTTTGTTTGATGTCCAATGGATTGAAATGATTTAAGGATTGATATTATCTTTTCAGCTTAAAAAGTAAAAGAAAAGGGGGTGATTAATGAAATATATATATTAAATTGATTAGGAATGTGTTTTTTAAAAAAAAAATTAGGATAGGTTTATTTGTAAGAAAATTATTATGTAATGTTGAGTTAATCTAATAAGATGATCTGTTTGTTTGATAATATGGATGTGATTAGTTATGAAAATTAACTGGATGAAATTTGAATTCTGTCAAATGGATTGAAATGATTTAAGGTTGGACTTTATTTTGTCAGTTTAAAGAAATTGATTGATGGATGGATTAGATACGTATAGGATAGATTAATATTTTATTTTAAATAAGGGATATTAGTGGAAGAAGAAATAAATAAGATCTATGATAAAATTAAGGAATTAGAATATATTTGGAAGGGATACCCAAACTGATAATGTTTGTACTTAAAGTTATTTTGATTATGATAGTATAAATTTATAAAGCTTTAAAAACAGGTTTAGGTTGAATAAATTTAAGCTAGAATTGGATTATTTTAAATAAAATATGATACTTAAGGGAAAAAGAGAGGGAATATTTGATGTATTGATTGAATTATGTATATATGTTTTGTCTGCGGATGTTTGACCACCCTAACACCACAGTGTGTCGTGAGTACTTTGTTTTAAAAATAAAAAAAACAATAAAACTTGTCTTAAAAAAAAAAGAATACGTTTCACTTCATAGTGGGTCTGTCCCACAACTATGAGGGGCCTGGGTGCCTTCTTGGGGGGAGGTCTTAAAGTGGAGCCCCGATAAGGTTTCAACAAGCTGCAATGGAAGACTGGGTGAATTTTCCCTAAAAGTCTAGGGAGTTTTAGTTCTACGGTGACCGGATTACATAAGAACATAAGAACATAAGAAGAGCCATGCTGAATCAGGCCAAAGCCCATCGAGTCCAGCATTCTGTGTCACACAGTGGCCCACCAATTGTACATGGGGATCTTGAGCAGAAAGAGAAGGCAAAACCCTCCCTTTCCCTTGACCCCCAACAAATGGTACTCAAGGGAATCCTGCCTGCCTCAATCAACATAGAGGCGGCACTGCCTCAATCAACATAGAGGCGGCACATGGACATCCGTTTTAATAACCACCGATACACTTGGCATCCATGAATCTATCTAACCCTGCCTTGAAGCTGTCAAGGCTGACAGCTGTCACGACCCCATTTGGAAGTGAATTCCATAAATCAACGACCCTCTGGGTGAAGAAATATTTCCCTTTATTTGTCCTCACTTTCTTAGCTATTTATTTATTTATTTATTTTATGATTTTTATACCGCCCCCCTCCCGAAGGACTCGGGGCAGAGTACAGCCCAATTAAAAACGACAACATGCAAAAATTAAAATTATTAAAAATAAATTAAATAATTTGGCCCAATCATTTAAAAACCCAATACATAATCTAAAAACTCAATCCCCTAAAAACAATTATGGCCATTGTTGGAACCGGAGCTACTATCCCAGGCCGGCTTGTCGGAATAAATATGTTTTTAATTCTCGACAGAAGGAACGCAATTCCGTCATTGTACGGAGTTCGGGGGGAGCTCGTTCCAAAGTGTTGGAGCTCCCACAGAGAAGGCCCTCCCCCTGGGGGTCGCCAGCCGATATTGTCTGGCCGACGGCACCCTGAGGAGACCCACTCTGTGGGAGCGTACCGGACGGCGGGAGGTATTTGCTGGCAGAAGGCGGTCCTGTAAATATCCGGGTCCGATGCCATGGAGCGTTTTAAAGATGATCACTAACACCTTGAAACGCACCCGGAAGGCCACCGGCAGCCAGTGCAGCTCGCGCAGGAGCGATGTTACATGGGAGCGCCATGACGCTCCGGTCACTACCCGCGCGGCTGCATTCTGAGCCAGCTGAAGCCTCCGGGTGCACCTCAAGGGGAGCCCCATGTAGAGAGCATTACAGTAGTCCAGCCTGGAAGTGACGAAGGCATGAGTAACTGTGCATAGCGAGTCCCGGTCTAGGAAGGGACGCAACTGGCGTACCAGGCGAACCTGATAGAACATCCTCCCGGCCACGGCCGTCAAATGGTCCTCTAAAGACAGCCGTGAATCCAGGAGGACTCCCAAATTGCGAACCCTTTCCGCGGGGGCCACTGTTTCGCCCCCAACGGACAACGAAGGAATCAATTGACTAAACCGGGACGACGATAGCCACAGCCACTCGGTCTTGGATGGACTTTGGAGTCCTGAGAGATGGCATGCATCAAATAAGGGGCTTTGCGGTTTTTTAAACCGTTTTTTAACGAAAGTTTTAAGGGAGGGTAGAGGTGGGGAAGGGGTGCTTAGGGCGGGGGAAGGAATCAATGTATCTTATCTGACTGGCTCCCTATCTGAGATCTACTCTTCTTGCATTGCGAGATTTCCCCCTCTCGCAATCATGGCCCTCCGCTCTATCAAGGGCCCATCTCATTATGATACGGCCCCCTGCTCACACCATATCTGCCCCTCCCGCTTACGGTACTAATTGGAACTAAATCAGTCTTAATCAGCTCCCCATCCGAACCCACAGGATTACGTCCCCTTCCGTTGCCAGGCCTATCTTCTAGCTCCAACAATTCCTTCCCCCGCCCTAAGCACCCCTTCCCCACCTCTACCCTCCCTTAAAACTTTCGTTAAAAAACGGTTTAAAAAACCGCAAAGCCCCTTATTTGATGCATGCCATCTCTCAGGACCCCAAAGTCCATCCTCGAGGCAGTTCGATCTAAAGTAAGGACCAAACTTCCAGAGTTCCAAAAGTGATTCCACTTTCCTATTCCGTGTATAAGCAGACAGGACGGGGGAGGCCACTACGATTCTTCCATTTGACCTCATAGTTAATCACGCTCCATCAAGGAGGGGGAAGCATGAAACGCTGTTTCCCTCACCGTAGACCACAGTCCAAGCTCCATGCTGCCCCCCTCCATCACCCACAGCCTCCAGCTGTCTTCCCAGAAACCACCGGCCGGCAAAATGAGGAGGGGGGAGGGAGGCCGCCGAGCTGTTCCCTTTTTATGGTGGCCACCAACACCTCTCGGCTGCTCCACCAAAGTCGCACATTCACATGGTGGTAGAAGGGAGGGGAAGGAACCAAGCCAAGGGGATGGGAAGGGGAGGGGAAGGAACCAAGCCATTTCCCATTTCCCATCTCCGATAGTCTTCCGAAAAACAGAAGCCTCCCAGCAGGAGACACAAAGCCTCTCAAACAGTCCTCTCACCCCTCCGCAGATCACTCGCTCACACAATAGGAGGAAGGGGGGAGGGGAGCCGCCGCCAAACTCTTCTCCCTTGCAACAGACTCTCATTCAAGCCGGCTCCACACTCCACACTCCATCAAAGCCGAGAGGGGTGGAGCACGCCGTCACAATCCCCTGACTTCATTTTGCTTCCTTTGCTCATTCCGGAAGGAGGAAAATCAACAGATATATCTCTGGAAAGCCAAGATGTTCCGCCGCCAGAATCCCCGGGGTCCTAGATGGTTCTCGACCTCCAGGGGAAGTCTCTAGCCATCCCCCATCAGACACCGGCTACTCCTACAGAGATACGTCCGCCATCTTGCACATGCTCAATGAGCTTTAGGGAGTGCCCTCTTGTCCTGGTATTGTGTGATAGAGAAAAGAATTTTTCTCTATCCACCTTTTCTATCCCATGCATGATTTTATACACTTCGATCAAGTCACCCCTTAAACGCCATCTTTCAAGGCTGAAGAGACCAAGGCGTTGCAATCTGGTTTCATAAGGGAGGCGCTCCATTTCCTTGATCATTCTTGTTGCCCTTTTTTGCACCTTTTCCAGTTCCATTATATCCTTCTTGAGGTGCAGTGACCAGAACTGTACACAGTACTCCCAAGTGTGGTCTCACCATTGATTTGGACAGAGGCAATACAACACTTGCTGACTTATTTTCGATTCCCTTCCTAATCATGCCAAGCATGGAATTTGCTTTTTTTTTTACTGCTGCTGCGCATTCGGTTGACATCTTCATCGAGCTGTCCACCAAAACCCCAAGATCCCTTTCTTGGGTTGTCTCAGAAAGTTTGGTCCCCATCAGTTGGTAAGTATAATTGGGGTTCTTTGCCCCGATGTGCATAACTTTGCACTTGTTTAGGTTAAAATGCATTTGCCACTTTGTTGCCCACTCACACAATTTCGAGAGATCCTTCTGGAGCTCTCGACAATCAGTTTCACTTTTCACAACCCGGAACAATTTAGTGTCATCAGCAAACTTGGCTACCTCACTATTAACTTCTACATCCAGATCATTGATGAATAAATTAAAAAGTAAAGGTCCCAAAACTGAACCTTGGGGTACACCACTTCTCACTTCTTTCCATCCAGAGAATTGTCCATTTATTGCCATCCTTTGCTTCCTACAATTTAGCCAGTTACCAATCCAGGACAAGACCTGTCCTCTAATTCCGTGGCTGGAGAGCTTTTTTAGGAGCCTTTGGTGAGGGACTTTGTCAAAAGCCTTTTGAAAGTCAAGATATACAATATCAACTGGGGCCCCTTTATCTATGTATTTATTTACACCCTCAAAGAATTCTAACAAGTTAGTAAGACATGATTTGAATTGCAGAAACCATGTTGATTTTCTTTCAGCAATGCCTGTTTTTCTATGTGCCCTGTAATTTTATCTTTAATAATGGATGAACCCCCTCGCTAGGTTTTTGTTCACGTATCGCTGCATCTTCTCCATTTCGAGGAGGGACATAGCATACATTCTCGGGCGTGGGAGTTTGGCTCCTGGCACCAGTTCGATAGAGCAGTCATTGGGTCTGTGAGGGGGCAGGGCATCGCATTCTTTTTCACTAAATGCCTCCGCCAGGTCCCAGTATTCATTGGGGATGAGTGGTTCGCCTAGCAGTGGTGAGGCAGCCAAGGTGTCCGGCAACATCGGTTTAATCAGTGGGAGGTTTAGGCCCTATAGGTAGTCTCACAGTTCTCCCACCAGATAAACGGCTTCCATTTGTCCAACCAGGCTAGCCCTAGGATCACAGTCTCAGTGATTTTTGGAGCCACTAGGAAGTGAATAAACTCCCAGTGCATACCTATTTCTAGGCGTAAGGGCTCAGTTAATTGTGTGACAAGAGTCCCTCTCATCAGGGAGCCATCGGCTTGCTCAAACCTCACAGGTTTGGAAAGCTGTTTTGCCCGTATGCCCATTTTCATGGCAAACGGCAGACTAATAATGCAGCGGGTGCATGCAGAATCAATTAGCACGTTTAAGTCCATGTGTGCCCCAGACTTAGGGATTATAAATTTGGCGGCCAGTGAAAAAGGCGGGATTTGTCGACTCACCATCGGGTCATTCTCTCCTTCATCGTCGCTGTCAAAGGAGGGTAGAGCAGGGGCGGGTCCACCCGGAGTCTCAGCGTTGTCCTGCATGGGGGGGTATAATCTGGGAAACAGGTTCCTGTGTGACCCGGTTGGATTTCTCTCGTCAGCCGCTGGGCAGGTTTCCTTCTTGCTGCTGGTTCTGGTCTGCTCTGTAGTCGAGGGTAGGGGACTGGCCAGTTTGCTGCTTGATGTCCTTCCTGTCTGCACCAGAAACACTTAATTGATGGGCCTGTAGGTGGCCTGGGTCTCTCAGCCATTTCAGTAGTTGGAGGCTTCTGTGGGGGTGATTGCTGTTCGGGTTGCTCTGGTTGCTGCTCGGATTCAGGTGGAGGAGGCTTCTTATAGCGGGCGAGCTGAACGTCTAGCTTCACCGCTGCCTGGTACCATTCTTGCAGCTGATCAGGTACGCCTCGATGGATGCAGGCTTGAGAGAGGTGATTGTCTAATCCCTCTATGAAGTGATGGATTAGGGATTGCTCTGGCCACCCCTCTATTCGACCTGCTAACTTGCGAAATTCTTGCACGTACTCCAGGGCAGGCCTGCTGGGTTGTTTTATTTTATGGATTTTTTATCTTGCCTTTAGGTCAAGTGATGGGTCCTCAAATCTTTCTCTCAGCCCTAGGAGGAAGAGGTGGGGGTCCTCCAATTCGGGGGCTTGATCATTGTATAAATTGCTCAGCCATTTGGATGCTTCTTCCTCTAGGTTGGATGCTATCACATCGACCATGGCACCTGGGTCTGGGTAGAGATAAGCCCAGCTGTTCAAATGAGAGCGTACTTGGTTGAGGAAGAAAATCAGTTTCTCCGGGTCCCCATCGAAAGTTGCTCTGAAAGGGGGTGAAATTATAGCCTGTTGGGGTCCCCACTGTGGCTGTTGCTGCTGGCCCCATCCTGGTTGCTGGTCATGCCCAGGGGTTGCACGTTCAGGGGCTGTGGCAACGCCCCCTGTTGCTGTAAGTCCCTCAGCGGTTGCTGTACATTCGGGGGCGGTGACCAATCTCCTTGCTGTGGTCGTCCTCCCACCAGCTGCTGATCTCCTAGCTTCTGCACCACCCCAAGCTGTTGTAAGGCCTCTATTAGCTGTGGTAAGCTCAGATGCTGCTGATCATCTACCTGTGGGGGGTGCCAATCTCCCCATTGCTGCAGAGGCCTCAGACTAGGATTCCCTCTCTCTTCAGGGCTGGA
Source organism: Bothrops alternatus (assembly GCA_034064705.1). Classification (NCBI taxonomy): domain Eukaryota; kingdom Metazoa; phylum Chordata; class Lepidosauria; order Squamata; family Viperidae; genus Bothrops; species Bothrops alternatus. The sequence continues at coordinate 3,300,427 of JARGCV010000257.1, read as the reverse complement.
GTCCCTGGCAGGGGAAGACAGGATCTGAAAGTGTTAGAGAATTTTAATTTCTCTGTTGGTGAAAAAATAAATCAGAAGCTCTCACAGCATTTAGCTGATTCAAAATAACTTCTTTATATTTATATCAAAATATTTACAATACCATACATTCTTCTTTACAGCAACATAGCTTAATGAAGACTTCTTACAGAGAGATACAGAGACAAACCTGAGACTGAAAATTCAGCTTCTAACTCAATACCTTTTGCACAGACTCAGTAGCAGTTTCTGCATATTGGCTGACTGAGTTACCACATGACTCTTCCTGCTCATGAATATTCCAACACTTCTCCCTTCATGACAGGAAGAGACATAAGACCTATTGACTTAATACATTCTCCATAGTGAACACCACCCAATGGTTTAGTCATCATGTCTGCCAAATTATCCTCAGAAGAACAATGATGTAAACTAATCAATTTTCCTTTTACAGCTTTGCAACTCTTAAATCCAAGACCCTTTAAAGCAGTATCTAAACAGATATTCCAGTTTCTGGCTGACTGCTTCAGCCCATAAATAGCCTAGTTTAATTTATACACCATGTTAGGTTTTGCAATTTCATATCCTGGTGCTTGGATCATATAAATTTCTTCCTCTAACTCAGCATTGAGGAATGCAGTTGTGATATCAAAGAGCCAGATTTTGTGTTTATATGCTGCTGTCAACGCCAGTGCTAAACTTATACTCTCACTTTTCACAGTTGGCGCAAATACTTCATCGTAGTGCACATTCTTTAATTGTGAAAAACCTTGTGCCACTAACCTGGCCTTATACTGTACATCATTATTTGGCAATACCTTTTTCTTATATACCCACTTACAACCCACAGCTTTGGTTCCCTGTGGCAAAGTCACTGATTTAAATACTTCATTTCATCTTTTTATCCATGGCCTCCTTCCATCTTTCTTGTTCAGCTTTTGGTAATGCCAACACCTCTTTATAACTTCTTGGCTCATACCACACATTGCAAACCTTTACCTTGCTGGCAGAATACCCGTCAGGCAGAATTCCTTTGTTACATCGCTCTGACCTACGTGGTATTAACCGCTCCTGTGTCTCAAGTCTTTCTGGTTTCATGTCTTGTTCAGCCTCTCCTCCCTGAACATTGACATCTTCAATAATCATTTTTTATCATTAGATGAGTTATTGTCGTTAAATAGATCACCGTCATTAAGTGAGACATACCCAGAATTTGCATTAATTCTGTCCCAATTTTGTTCTGCAAAATTAGCAGACCTTGAAATTACAATTCTTTTACTTCAATCGCTAAAGCGATATCCTTTTGACCCTGGCTCATAGCCCACAAACCTGAGCTTTCTTGCCTTTTGCTGTCCCTTTCTTCTGATTGCTTTCGGAATATGTACCCATGCAGTACTTCCAAAAATTCTCAAATGTGCCAGTGATGGCTTTCTCCCATATAGAATGGCATATGGAGTATTATTAATGGAGGAACTCCACAGCCTGTTAACTATATCGATTTTCTACGATATACCACAGCTCTTTTGCTTTGAGCAAACATTCCATTTTAGCAGCCCATATAATGTAATTCTTCTGGCCTAAACGAGGCACAGAGCTTTCCTTAAATTCCATTGCAGCCATTCTGCTTATTCTGCCTTGTTCTTATACTTTCTAAACACAGGCAATTTCTTCCAGCTTTAAATTACAATGCAGTCCTTAGTAAGCTCTGGGCCCATAACCAGTTAGAGAATTTTAATTTCTCTGTTGGTGAAAAAATAAATCAGAAGCTCTCACAGTTGACTGCATTTAGCTGATTCAAAATAACTTCTTTATATTTATATCAAAATATTTACAATACCATACATTCTTCTTTACAGCAACATAGCTTAATGAAGACTTCTTACAGAGAGATACAGAGACAAACCTGAGACTGAAAATTCAGCTTCTAACTCAATACTTTTTGCACAGACTCAGTAGCACTTTCTTCACATCGGCTGACTGAGTTACCACATGACTCTTCCTGCTCATGAATATTCCAACAGAAAGGCTTTCTGATTTGCAATGGAAGGGCTGTTGGCTCCTCTCTGCAGGAATTGATTTCTGCTTTTCACATCTGGGTTTTGAAATCTTTCCAGTGACTCACCCAAAGCTTGAGTAACAGGTGATTCGTTTGCTCCCAGCTGGGAGATCTGCCAGAATTCATCTTCCCACAGCATGCTATCTGTTGCTTCCCCCTCTGGGTTATCAGCAGCTGCTGGGTCTTCAAGCAAACTCACTTTTTTCATGATAGATTTTCCTTCCCTGAATCTTTACCAGCTCCTCTCAAGCCTAGAGACAGCAGATGGAGTTCAGGACCCCAGGTCATTTGAAAAGGATTTTAGATCTTGGCATGATGTCATGTGTCTGACTAATGAAACACTTCAAAGAACTTTCAGGCATTGTTTAACCTAAAAAGCCTTTATTAGTGTAATGGAGTGTCAGCACGGTATGGAGGGATACCAAGATCTGAATTTCCCTTCCTTTGCACATAACCTTCCAGGCATTCCCCCTCTCCTATTTTGGGGTCATGATTCACATCTTCCAATTAACCTGGAGGGCAAAGATTCACTTCCGTTCCTTTCCGCGCGCTTTTCCCTCCTTCTCTCAGACTCATCTGAATTAACTCTAAAAATACCAGACAGTTCTGCATATTTTGTCAAAGCAAGAATATTCAATATTAGCAGCGTTGGCATACTGGTTGTATACTACATGTGACAACAATCTCCTGTATTCTTCATATGTCTGGGCTGTGGGGTAGGGTGGCGAGATGGAAGTCTTTTCTTACAAAGAAAAACACCCAAGCCTAGCTACATTGTCCAAAACCTACATCAAGTCTGACAAAAGCATGTTGGGAAAATGTGTTATGGTCTGGTGAAACCAAGGTTGAACGTTTTGGCCATAATTCCCAAAAATATGTTCGGTGCAAAAACAACACTGTGCATCACAAAAAGTACTATGCTTTGGGGCTGTTTTTTGCAGCTGGAACTGGGGCTTTAGGTCAAGGTGGAGGGAATTTAGAAACAGTTCCAGATATCAGTCAATTTTGGCACAAAACCTTCAGGCCTCTGCTAAAATGCCAAAGATGAAGATGAATTTCACCTTTCAACACAACAACAACCCAAACCGTACCATACCTCAAAATCAAGAAAATAATGGCTTATCCAGAAGAGGATGAAAGTTTTGGAATGGCCCAGCTAGAACCTGGACCTGAATCCAATTGAAAATCCATGAGGTGGCTTTAAGAGGGCTGTGGATAGGACGTGCCCTCCTAATCTGACAGATTTGCAAGGAAGAGTAGGCAAAGATTCCCAAGGCAAGATGTGCCATGCTGATAGGCCCCAAAAGACTGAATGCTTTCATAAAATCAAAAGGTGCTTCAACAAAGTATTAGTTTAAGGTTGTGTACACTTATGCAACCATGTTATTGTAAGTTTTTTATTTCCCCCCCTGAAAGGTTTCCGTTTGTTTTTCAATTGAATTCTACAGTTTATATGCTATATTAAAAGTGGAAAAAATTCTGAAGTGGTTTATCTTGGTTTGATTTTTTTTACATCTCAAAAACCTGGCATTTTATTTAACAGGGGTGTGTAGACTTTTTATATCTACTATATTTATGAGCCTTTAAAGATAAGCAGAATCAGCTTCCAGTGAAGATGTCCAATTGACCATTCCAAGGGAAAGCTCTGGGAAAGGGATCCTTTTCCGGACTGAAGCTTTTTCAATTTACAAACAAGGGAACTGAGTTCCCTAAGTTTATATGACTCTCCTGGTTTAGAGAGAGCCCCAGAATAACTCCACAAGGTCCTCCATACAGTGGCGGTCTGCAAGGAGACTTGGGGAACAGTGCTCTGAAGTAGCTAGGTCAGCCAATTAGCTGGGGGACGGGGCTGCAAACACTTCATTGTTGAAAAAGCAGCCATTTTGGAATTCTGTTTTTCAAATGGACAATAAGCCATTCCTTTCACTTCCTAAACACTTAATTTTATTATTCTTTTTACTGAGCTAAAAGAGGCTCTTTTCAGTCACTTTTCATTTATTCCTTTTTGAAGATCTGCATCATTTTGGGAACATTGTTATTGTTGAATGATGAGGAGGGTTGCCAGAGGTCAGCTAAAATAAGGAAGCATAGAGTACTTTTTCTTCTTTAATTTTGATGGAGGAACATAAGGATTTAAAAAGTTGTGGTTTTTGAAGGGGGCGTGGCTGCCTCAGGGTCGAAATAGCCTTGTTCGGAGGCTCTGCGACACGGGACCTGTAAAGCCGCCAAAACAGCGCAAAACAGCTGTTTTTCGCGGTGAAAACCCCCTCCTTGGTAGGAGAAGGGGCGAAGAGCTGTGAGTGTTGGTTGAGATCCTCTGAAAACCCCCCGAAAAAACACTCGGGGGGGGAGAAAGAGGACTCCCCATGCGCTCACAGTAGCTCCAGCCTGGGACAGCATCTGTCAGCTGACAGACCAAGACGCTGAGACCAGCCACCACCCGAGGAACACACCTCAAAGAAGCACAGAGATTGACAGACTGAACGCAGGAGCTTAAAAAGCAAGTATTTCTTATATTTTACCTCGGATCACTTACGTTCACAATGAACAAAAGGCACCCAAGATGGCGACCGCTCTTAATTTAAAGTGATAGCTACTGGAAGAGAAAGGCGGAAGAGAAACTGTAATGCGATAGAGACCTCTAGAGGGCAGCAGAGACGCATAACTTAAAAACTTTGCAAAATAAACCTAAGGAAGAGAAACTGTAATGCGAAAGAGACCTCTAGAGGGCAGCAGAGACACATAACTTAAAAACTTTGCAAAATAAACCTAAGGATGCATATAAGCTCTCCAGAAATCACGATGAAAGAATTAAAAGATGCAATGTCAACAACTTTTGAAAAAATAAGGAGAAAGATGGACATGATAATAGACATGTATGAAAAAAGATGGGAAGGGCGAGATACATTGAGGAGTTGAGGAGGCCGGTTGGGATTGATGCGTCCGGAGTTGGGGACGCCTTTGCAAACAGCGGACAGGCCGGCCAACTCGAGGGCAAGCAGCAGAGGAGCGTGAGAAGGCAGAGAGCGGAGCGGACGCCGCAGCCAGGGCTGCTTTTGTTCCGTCGAGCGGACTCCTGCTTCGCGCCTTGTGCAGCCACCCCTTCAAATCGCCACCTTTGGGTGCTCTGTTTGTGATGGCTGATCACATGATGATGTCAATGAGCCATGGCATGAATGGGATGCAGAAAAACCGGATAGGCATGAATGGGATGCAAGCCCCACCGCAACACGGACAGCAGCATGTGCTAAGGACGCTTCCTCCCAACCATCAGATGATGCAGTATGGAGGCCCTGCTATGGATGGAGGAATGAGGCAGAGGCCGGGCATTAACGGACAGATGGGTCACCACCAGATGCCAAACACAGTGATGTTCAACAATCCAAGTCAACAGCAACAGTACATGGGACCTGTGGGTACCCAGCAACTTATGGCAAGTATGCACTTGCAGAAACTCAACACGCAATATCAGGGCCATCCTCTCCTAGGCATGACTGCTGGCCCCGTTGGACCGGGTGCACAGCAATACAGGATGGGCCCGGGACAGCACCCAGGCATGCAGCATCTGCCCTCCCCTGCTTTGACCTTGAATGTTATGGACACGGATCTTATTGATGAGGTCTTGACTTCTTTGGTTATGGAGCTGGGCTTGGACCGCATTCAGGAGTTGCCAGAACTTTTTCTGGGACAGAATGAGTTTGACTTCTTCTCAGACTTCGTTAACAAACAGCAGCCAAGCGCAATCAGCTGCTGAGCAGCTCTGCCTGGGAAGCAGGCCTGTTTTTCTTGCGGCTTGATTGTTATACACGCCTGCCTCCAACATTCTCATTTTCTCCTGTAGATACCTTGCCCAGATCATCTTTGCCAGTTGCTTGAAAAACAATAAAGACAATCACCAGAGGCTTTTTTTTTACTTTTTTCCTCCCCTTGCACTGCCTTGCTGCTTCTCACAAGGGAGAGAATGGCTTTTTCTTGTGCTGTTCTTGCAGAGAGGGTGGTTGAAAGGCTTCTGCAGATGGGACATGAATAGCAGTTGTAGAACTTCAGCCATTCAGGAAAGAAAGCCTATCCCTTCAAAACTATTCTGCATTTGGACTACAAACAATAAGAGGGGTGGGTTTCAAAGAGGCTGAGAACTGTTCTGCTGTATCCTTCTCTGATGGCAGAACAAGCTGTTTCCATAAACCCTTTTCCTTCAGGGGTAGTGATAATGGATTTTTAACCTTTTTCCTGAAACATGAATGGCTGGGAGATACTCTTCACTGTTTCTCCTGCCTTATTGCCCTTCAATACTGTGAAGTCTGCAACCATCTCTCCTTTTCTTTACTTGAAAATAACACTGGCCTCAGGTTGGGGTTTTTGGTTCTGTTCTTTTTTTTCCCTCTTGTAATTGCATTCCTTTGTTTTGTATTAAGCTGGCAGGAGTTTCTGGGGGATAGCTGGCACATGTGTTCAAATGACAAATCTTCAAGGTTAGGTCACTTCTGATTGGGAAGACCAACTGATTAGCATTTCTTGATAGGCTGCTACAAACATGTGCTATAAGCTGCTCTCTAGCTTTTTCTGCCTCTTGAAACCAAATAAAATAACCATGTAATTGTGTATATTTTTAATTTTTCAAAGGGAAAAAGAAACCTTTGTTGTATTTCTATTTATTTGGAAGGGCTCAATGTTACCTTCTGAAATCACTGAGAAGGGCTAAACAAGACACTGAAGTGCATGTCCTTCCATATTTTTTGTTATCTCTAATTAAAGAGCAAGAATATTTTGTTTGAATGAAAAAATGGCTTATTGCTCTCTGGGGGCTTGATTTTTTTTTTTTAAGTTTTGATTTTGTTTCTCAAAAAATGGTGTGGATAGCAATTTTATTTTTATTTTCAAATTCAGAAAGTTCAGTAGAGTGGAGATTTGCTAAGGATCCTTCTGTTTGCAAGCACACATCTGTTGATTAATGAAGTGAAAATGTACAGATGATTTTGTTTTTCTCCAAATAAAAGCTAAACCCTCAAAAAAAAAGATGGGAAGAAAGGATGAGGACGATGGAGGCAGTGGAACAAAGCAGAGAAGTGGAGAAGATGGTGGAAGATCAAAGCAAAGCAGTTATTGAGGACCTGGACCAAACCGGAGAAACAGTACAAACGCACAGTGGGGGAACGAGAGAAGATACTGGGAGAAATTCGAAGAGGGTCTGGGAAGGGGTTGAAGAAAAGATGGAAGAGGTGGAGAGACAAGAAGAGAGGCAACTTACTGAAATGAAAAGTGAGGATTTGAAAAGAATTGTTATAAAAGCATTGGAAAAATATCTAGGAGAGGAGGCTAAAAATTTCTCTTGGCAAACTGACAGAATCCATAGAGTATGGCTTATATGGAACCAAGGGACATTGCAAGCAATAAAGAGAGACTTGTTACTTGGAAGGGAAGCTGTGTTAAGACAATCCACCTGGCAGAGGAAGAAACCCAGAATTCGACTGAAAAGAAGAGCAACTTAATATTTTATGCAAGGAATTAAAGGCAAAGAATTATGGACTGATTTAAGGACTAAGTGTAAGAGCAAGAGACATGAGAGGGTGATTAATGGAAGATATATATATTAAATAGACTAAGAATGTACGCGTTGAAGGGAGGGGTGTATCGACATGAAAATTATTAACTTTAATAAGAAGACTTGTTTGTTTGATGTACAATGGATAGATCTGAAAAGAAGTGAAACTTAAAATTTATTAAATGTAGTTGGCTTATAGTTAAACTTTGATATACGGAGTGAAGAAGGTCTACAAATTTAAAATGATTGTATTAAGTTGAATGGCTTTAACTTGAATTTTTTCTTTGTTTGCATGTACAAATGGATATCTAATAATAAAAAATTAAAAAAAAAGTTGTGGTTTTTGTTACTTTTATGAATTTGCTACCTTTATTTGTTGGGAGTTATAATTTGCAATTTTGAACTGCTTGTTGTGGAAGGCTGAAATCTTCCTTTTTTCCTATAATATTTAGTTTATTCAGAGAAGGTTAAAATCCAAAACATCAAAATATAAAAAAGAAAAGAAAAGAAAAACACAACAAACAAGACATTAAAAAGAAAATGTGTCTTAGTAAAAAAAAGACTAACACATATACACATAGAATCCTCCTTAGTTGAATGCTGATTAATACAACAATGTTAGTTTTCCACCCCCTTGCAAAACAAGCCAAAAGGGTTTTACTACTAAACTACTAAATCTGTTTACAAATTGTTAGCCTGTCATCTATATACTATATTAATAACAAAATAGTTAACATAGAAAATAATAATAGAAAATATATAAAAGTAATAAAAACTATTAATAATAAAAGAGACAAGATTAAAATTCCAAAACCCTCTGTTAACAAACTTACTGTACTCAACTTGTAGAAAATTTACCATGGCTTCAATCCCAGATCATCCCAAAAATTAACCCTAATTGGTCCTGGATCAAATATCTACATTTGTTTCTTAATACAATATGTTATCAGTTGCTGATTGATTAAATACAATAAGACCAATCTCTAAAACCAATCTATCTTCCCCAAAAAAGCCAGATGAGATTGTTCCCCAATTAGATGTAATAAGTTCATTCCCCACTCTCCTTCAGACCCCTTAAAAAAGACCCATTTACTCCTTATCCACTCAGAGGGTTCTCTACTATTATATAAAAGCACAGGATTAAGCTTCAAGAAGGTACATAAAGTTGACTGTAGTTTCTGGTTCCGTGTTTCTTCCCTGCCAATTTACTGCCAGAGAATCAAATCTTGGCTCTGAATATTTTCTGCAGTCTGTGTTGTTTGTGTTGTTTCTGAGTCTATATTTCTTGCCAATGAATCTGCTGCTTTAAAAACAAATTCCTTTTGTGGATCTAAAGTATTTGGGCTCAGTTTCCTCAGAATATTTTCCACGGTCTTTATGAGTTCATCCAACCTTCTAGAAAAAAATTCAAATAGAGATTGCATATTGCTAAACAGTCTCTTTTTTTTCTCCTGAGTTTCAGCCTCCTCCTTCTCTCTAATCCAATATGTTGTTGCTAAGTGAAGTAGATAAACAGAACAGGGAACAAACAGAAGGAACTATTTTGATCCAAAACCTGTTGTGCTAGGTTTGCCACCAACCATATTGTGAAGTTTGCAGATGATACAACAGTAGTGGGCCTTATTCAGGATGACAAGGTGGAAGCTTACCACAAGGAGGTTGAGAGGTTGGTGAACTGGTGTAAGGAAAACAGCCTAGTTTTAAATACCGGAAAAACCAAAGAGATCATTGTTGATTTCAGAAAAGGCAGGCACAGCCACACTTCTCTGTGCATTAATGATTCACCTGTGGAGATGGTTACCAGCATCACATTCCTGGGTGTGCAGCTAACGAGTAGGCTGACTTGGTCGCTCAACAGTGAGAAACTGGTGAAGCAGGCACAGCAGTGCCTGCATTTTCTGCGTCACATGAGAAAAGCACATCTTCCTTCCCGTCTTGACCACTTTCTACAGGGGGACAATCGAGAGCATCCTGTCATACAGCATCACAGTCTGGTTTGGAGGCATCACTACTTCAGACAGGAAGGCGGTGTAGAGAGTGGTGAGAATGGCCGAAAAGACATAGCACAGAAGCGTTGCTTGAGCAGGGTCCATAAGATTATCTGGGACACTACACATCCTCTTCACGACCTGTTTTCCTTGTTACCTTCTGGGAGGAGGCTTCATGGTATCTGTAGCAGAACATCCAGATTCAGCCATAGTTTCATTCCATACAGCATTAACCTTGTGAACTCTCAAGCTTCTTCTTTCCGTTATATATTCAAGATGGACAGTATTTAATATTTATTTGCTACGTATATGTAGGGATGTGGGTCTATACATATGTTGTTCATAGTATGTTTAGGTGTGTGTCATGTATGTGTTTCACTTTGAGAGCGGGCAACTAAATTTCATTTTTGATGTGTGCCGTTGTTCCCACAGTAAAAAAAATGATAATAAAGGTTATGTTATCTTAAAAGACATGCAGAATCCATAACTGGATTATATTTTCTTATGATTAATTGAAACAGCAAGAAAGAGAACAATATTTTAATTAATGGAAAAACTGGAAAGTTTGACCCCTTTTTTGTCATGTTTGGTTTTATATATGCCGAACAATGGATTCTGGATTTTCTTCCACATGGATCAATGTGCCTTTATATTAAAGCAAATAATAGTTTTTAATTATAAGTTTTAAATTCTTTCAATTTTTGGAAGCTTTAGGATTAGTTCAATTGATTCTACTGCTTATCTACATAAGAGCAAAAAGTAAAAATTAAAAAAATTAAATGGGTTCATATTTTCTCATTTTTCCTTATATGAGTATAGACTCTCAACCAGTCATCATGCATTGTTATACAAATTAGTCTAAAAATTCAGTCCTTTTTAAAAACTTCTCAGAGTTCAGGAATAATCTCAGATGATATTCTTAACTAGGATTCTGCTTATGAATGGAGTTACATATTCCAAGACATTAAAAGTTTGTTTAAATAATATAGCGCACTGTAGGTAACTCTGAGCATGGAGGCAGAGGCGGGGGGGGGAAGGCAGGTGATCCGGATGCCTGCACACTTTTCGCCCAGAGGGAGACTGGAAGCTTCATCTGCTTGGAAATGGGGCGCTTAGAAACTGAGCAATTCACTCTGTCTCCAAGTGCCCCGTTTGCAAGCAGATGAAGCTTCCAGTCTCCCTCTGGGCGAAAAGTGTTTAGGCGCCTATGGGGTGTTTGGAAATGGAGCACTCCATTTCCAAACACCCCATAGGCACCCAAACACTTTTCACCCAGACGGAGAAATGACAGAGACTGGAAGCTTCATCTGCTTGCAAATGGGGCCCTTGGAGATGGAGCAAATTTCTCAGTTTCTAAGTGCCCCATTCGCAAGCAGACGAAGCTTCCAGTCTCCCTCTGGGTGAAAAGTGCGCGGGCGTCTGGATCGCCTGCCTCCCCCTTGCCTCTGCCTCCGCGCTCAGACTTACCTGTGCTGCGCCAAGGGGCTGGCGGGCTGTGGCTGCTGCTGGACACCGTCGGCCCCCGCATGCTCGTCATCGCTTGTGCTGGCCACGCCCACCCCCGGGCTTATTTTTGGGGTACGGCTTATATTAGGCCCACCCCAAAAATCAGGCTAGGGCTTATTTTTGGGGTGGGTCTTATTTTCGGGAAAACATGGTATGCCGCAGATCTTCCATGCAGGGAAGGGGTGGGGGGGGATGTACTGGGAAAACTGGCACCCAAAAGACAATCTTTGTCTCCCCACTTCTATCATGTATGGATTGTCAAAAGATGGGGATGATATGCCTTTTTCACATAGTAAGAGAATTTTGACTTTCCTGCTGCTAAAACGCTAAAAGCCTCCAAAACCAGTGGCCAGGAAATAGAGAGGGTATACCCCCAGTAGCAGGCCAACACCTCTAAACTCACCCTGGGATAATTAATTGCAAATTGCTCAGAAGTGGAAAAACTCCACTTTTGTAGTGGAGCAAGATATAATGACAAAATTTGCCTGTGTAATGGGCTGAGGGTAGGTTTAAGACAGTATGGGGTATCTTTGTGCTAGAGCAAGCAGGAGGTACAGATGAGTCAATAGAGTGCTCTTTAAGTGCCTTATTTGTGCTCAAATCAGACTCATCTTTTAGTTACACATTTTTAATATCTTGTAGATCTTTTCCAGAGTGAGGTCTTACCTAGCCTATGAAGTATAGGGAGGCAAAAAGGGGCTATGGATTGGGGCCATGGCAAAAACTATTTTTGTTTCTTTTACATGTAATTAAAATTGAATATAGTTATATGATTACTCCCGAGTCATGTATTTAAACATTTTTTCTGGTCTGTCATATTCAGAATTACAATTTAATAACATTTTGGGTGATTCCTCCAAGGCTTTTGAGAATTGTTTTGGGCTCAGTGTTGCAGAGTGTGAACTAAGCTTTGTTTTGTTATTAAGGTCAAAATGGTACAGCAAGTATTCTGCAGCAAAGTGAAAAGCATAATAAGTACTTAGGTTGAATTTCAATTAACTAGAAAGCTCTGCTCTTAAAGTGATTTTGTGGGAAAGGATACTTACCTTCCTATTTAAAGCAGAAGTGAATTAAATTTAAAAATGTTTCTATTGAAATTCTTGTTTTATAGGATTTCCGGAAAGGAATGCACCTATATCTTACCAAGTTTCAGCATAAGAATGCTTCTACAGGTAATTGTGATGCTTGTGGCTTTTGTCTTTTCTGTTGTCTCTAGAACGTTCCATTTATGAAAGAGGATAACATTTATAAATAATCCCATACTGAATTTCTCTAACTGAAAAGACAAGGAACATAATTTTCCAGCAGTGTAGTTTCCTCTAAATCAGACGTGTCCAACCCACAGGCCACATGTGGCCCTGGACAGCTAATAATGTGGCCCCACAAGATAATAAATATAAAAGAATAAAGGGAGTCTGTTATTTATATACATTAAGTATATTATACATTTTATATGTGGCCCAAAACAATCCTTTTCACTCAGTGTGGCCCAGGCAAGGCAAAAGGTTGGACAACCATGTTCTAAATTATAGCTTTCTGAAAACTTGACCCTTCCCACAATCTTTTATTTGGTGTATTATAGCAGGGCTTTTCAACCTTTTTACCGATTGTACCACTTTTAGGATATGGCAATATTCGAGTACCACCTAGCAAGGTGTCAAAAACTTGACAAAAAAAACCCTGTTCAAAGTTGCAATTGCACTGAAATGACTTATGACCATTTTTCACACTTATGACCATTGCAGCATGCCCAGGGACATGTGATTTATATTTGGATGCTTGGCAACTGATTCATATTTATAATGGTGACAGTGTTCCAGGGTCATGTGATCCCCTTCTGCAACCTTTTGACAAGCAAAGTCAATGGCAGAGCTGCTGGTGGCCAAGTGCTAAGGCGGGACTTCCTTTCCTCCCTCCCTTCCCTGCCTCCCTTTTTCTCATTCCCATCTCCTTTTGACGGAAGAATTTGAAAACCCCCCTCCCATATTTTCCCTCTTCCATATATTGATCAAACAAGGAAAGGCCTCCAGAGACAGAAAAGACCAGCTGCTGAGTGAACTAGCTTAAAAAGGCACATTCTCCTTTAAGAATTAGCTACTGGCTAGAAAGAAAAGTAAGGAGCGCACTTAAGGAAGAAAAAGAAATGTAAGTACTGGCTGCCGGCTAAGGCAACCTCCCCAAATGGCTCCATTCATAAGTAAAGGAATGCTACAGGCAAAACCCATTCAGGACAAAAAAAACTTCAAAATCCCTTGCAGCAAAACTTACAGCTAACAACAGCAGAGCAATAGAAGCTAACACCAGACATCATCCATCAGCCAAATAGAAATTGCCAAACACTCCTTAAGAACACAAAGCCCTCATTGCACAAATCCCAGAACTTCAAAGTCACAAAAGCACATAAGAATCCTTCCACTCTCCATCTCCTTCCCTCCTCCGTGCCTCACCTCCAGCCATTGCTGCCTTTTCATTCCTCTTGGAGGGTGACCCCTACCCGCTGCATTTCTTCCCTGTTTGCTGCTGCCAGTACAGGTGGCTGCCACAGCAGTTGTAGATCGGCTCATGGGCAGCCTGCTTGATCTCCTCTCCTCTCCCCCCACCCTCACCCTCCCCCTCCCTCCAGTGCAGCTGACTCTGCCTCCTCCCAAGGCTGCTGCTTTTTTTCTCTCTCTCCCTCTCCTGCCCAAACTGCCTCTTTTTATAGGCTCTCCTGTCTCCACCCCACTCCTCCTTTCTCATGGGGGATGGTGAGCCAGAAGTGAGCCTGGGGCCTTTGCAGCTCCAGAGGACTCTCTCACTGTAAGTCCTTGCCTGTGCTGGCTCTTTCCCACTACACTTGGCTAGGCAGGGCTGCGTACCACCTGCCACTCATTAATGTACCACAAGTGGTACGTGTACCACCGGTTGAAAAGCCCTGTATTAGAGCACTGCAGTAGTAATCGGCTATCATAGAGTCCTATAGTGAATTCTGAGTTTTTTCCTTTTCTTCCCTCAATACTTTTCAAAGTAAGCCAGTCTTATATTATATTAAGTCCTTGGGTAGATAATGTGAAAACACTGTTGTTTTTAATATTGTATATAACAACAGCAGTATGTTAGGTTTTGTATAGTACCCAAATATGCAATGATACATGCCTAAATCTTGTAATTTAACTACAGGTAGTCCTCAATTAGTGATCACAATTGGGACTAGCAACTTGGTTGCTAAGTGATGTGGTCAGTAAGTGGGATCTGAGAGATTTCAAGAATTGAGGCCACTTCCAAAATGACACCCGCTTCCAGAATGGCACAAGGTGTCTTCTCTATAAGAAGGCCACATGGTGAATTGGCTGGGTGCTCTTTTAGAAAGTCAATTTCCAGAGATCATCTTTCCACGGCCTTTTATGGAGTCTGCCTTGCATCATTCTGGAAGCATCGGCCATTCTCGCATTCTCTCAGAAGGGCGCAATTTTCCAGTCATGCCTTTCTGAGAGATTGCAAAAGAGGTGCCCGCTTCCAGAATGGTGTGAGGCAGCTCTGCAGGAAGGTCATGTGTCGCATTAGCTGGGCACTCTTTTGGAAAGATGATCTTCAGAAGAACTAAGTGGAGCAAGACATGATGCAGCAGGGAGGAGGACTGTGGGGACCCAGCTGGCCTGGAAGTAGGCCCAAGGGACCCAACGGGGTAGGATGGGGGGGAGATAAGCAGGTGGGGGCAGTTGCAGCATCACTGCGATCAGTCGTAAGGGCAGGTGGATTACCAAGGGCCCGAATTGTGATCATGTGACTGTGGGGCACTGGAGCAGACGTAAGTACAGGTTGTCTCCAAGGTACTTTTTCAAAAGGCAACTGGAATTTCTTTTTTCCTTGAAGACATTTCGCTTCTCATCCAAAAAGGTTCATCGGTTCTGGCAGGATTGATGAAGCTTTTTGGATGAGAAGTGAAATGTCTTCAAGGAAAAACAAAGAAAGTCCAATTGCCTTTTGAAAAAGCACCTTTGAGATGACCATGACCTGGATGACTGAGAATCTCCATAGACAAGTACAGGTTGTATGTCCATTCAGCATTGTTGTAATTTCAAACAGTTGCTGAAGAAATGGTTGTAAGCCAAGGACTAACTTTTAATTCAGGTCACAGAGTTGAGCTTGTCAACTTGCTGTAAGCATCTTTTGTGGAAGCGCTGTGCTGCAGAGGAAAGCTCAGGAAGAGATTACTTGTTTAGGTAATCTCTTCACTGTGTGAGGGGAAAAAAGGAAAAATGAGTCAGGCACAAGACAACATGTACTAACACAGTAATTGCAACATGTGACTAAGAGCAAGAAGCTGCAAAGGTTGTAAATGCAGGCATTGGTTGCAAAGTAATTTTAATCACTAGGGCGAGGATTTCTATGACCTAAAAATGTTAGAAACTTGCAAGCATTTATGATCTTAAAATCTTTTAAATATGACCAATTAAACCAAAAACATGACTTTTAAAGCAAAAATATGACTTTACAATTTTTCTGACATTTAGTACCCAATTTTCAAAACTCTGTGCTTACACACACACAAATACAAATTAAAAGGTTTATTCTTCTTCACTTCCAGTGCAGAAGTGCTAGTATTGAAGGAATCAAATGGACATTTTGAGAGTAAAATGGTCATCCCTGGATTAGTTTTCATTAACAGCATAATTGCATTGGATGACCATGTGCATCTTGAGGTTATCAAACTCAAAACTCCTTTTGTTGTCCACCAGTATGGTCTTGTATCTGGAGAAACTCTGACATCAGAAGAGGTTATAGGAACAAATTTGAAAAAAGTAAACTCATCTGGGGAAAATTCTGGCTTGAAATCTTCAAATTTTGGTTCAAGTCCACTTAGAATGTTATTTACAGGTAGTCCTTGACTTACAACAGTTCATTTAGTGACCATTCAAAGTTACAATGGCACTGAAAAAAGTGACTTATGACCATTTTTCACAGTTACAACCTTTGTAGCATCCCCATGATCATGTGATCAAAATTCAGATGCTTGGCAACTGGTTCATACTTATGACCATTGCTGTGTCCCAAGGTCCTGTGATCCCCTCTTGCAACCTTTTGGCAAGCAAAGTCAATGGGGAAGCCAGATTCACTTAGCAACCAGGTTACTAAATTATCAACTGCACGATTCACTTAACAACTGTGGCAAGAAAGCTTATAAAATGGGGCAAAACTGACTTAACAAATGTCTCATTAACAACAGAAATTTCAGGCTCAATTGTGGGCATAAATTGAGGACTACCTGTATTTTGCAAAGTGTTGAATAACCCAGATTAGATTGCAGCACTCTTTGCAGTTTATCACTATTTTTTCAGCCACTTTTCCCTTTGCTTGCTTTAAATCATTCTCAGTTTGTTTTACAATGTTCAGTGCATAGCTAATTCCATTCCTACAGTTTCAAGGTGGGTGATTGCTCTTGATATCCACTGAAATTGAAACATGCTAAGTTTCCAGCCAAGGTTTCAGAAAAGGAATCTTGCACAATCTTGATGGAGGGAGATTCACAACAGTCAAATTCTTTAACTATCCGCTGCAAGGAAGCATAATTTGTGGAATAATACATAGCCGCATTCAGCCAAGTCCCCCAACGTGTCCCGACAGGTTGGAGAGAAAGAGCCAAAGTAGGAGCAATTTCTTTGAACTTTCATACTTGAAGTGAAACTTTAATGAACATTTTTTTCCAATTCAAAATTATCTTATCTACATCAGGATAGTTGCTTCGAATCTCTTCAGCCACTCTATGTAAACCATGTGAAAGGCATGTGATATGGATCATTTTTGGATAAAGAAATTTAAGTCCCTTGGCTGCTTTAGTCATGTATGGAGTGGCATCTGTTACAAAGAGAAGGATATTTCCCCTTTTTATATCATCCGGCCAGAGTAGTTTCATAGAATCATCAAAGAGCATAGCAATAGTAGAATTGTTTACTTTTTGTAGAGTTTCACATGTTAGAAGAAATACTTCACCCAGCTTGTCACATTTCAGAGTACCAACAATAACATTGGCTACATATCTTTTGTTTACATCACTTGTTTCATCTATTGAAACTCCTATCTTATTGTTGTCAGCAGCAGGTTTTATCTTTCCCTAACACATCTTCATAGCAGGCAGAGATGTAACTTTTCCTTAGAGCTGATTCATTTGGAATCGGGTGAATGGCGTACTTCTCTAAAAAATGCCTGAGGCTACCACTACCTAATTTCCTTAAGGGAATATTTGAAGTAACCATCATTGTACAGAAATCCTTACACAATTCTGACTGGGTATTTGATGAACCTGCATTTGAAGAAGAAGCTCTCTTGAAAAGGAGATGTTGCCTGTTCTCAGTGAAGGTAAATCCTTCCAAACAACTTTCGTGTTTTGTGGTGTCAACAATGTTGTTGAATATTAAAACAGTTTGGGGGCCGATATCTTAACTTCACACAATTTACAAAACAAAACATCACCATCGCTGCTGAAAATCTGCTCCCCAAATTCTTGAACAAGATGCTGTAATTTCACACTTGCTGAACATCTACATTTAGGCATGTTGAAATCAGATTGCAGCTCTCATGTGATTCCATCACCTTGAACACACAAATCCCTGACTTGGGGAGTAAATAAGAAAAAGAAAACAAAACAGGCAAATTCTCACCTTTTTTCAGGCCTGGTTGGGAGAAGCTTTTGTTCCCACCCACCCACCCACCTACCCACCTCTCTCTCTCTCTCTCTCTCTCTCTCTCTCCCTCCCTCCCTCCCTCCCTCCCTCCCTCCCTCCCTCCCTGAGTTGGGGAGCGAATAAGAAAAAGAAAAGGCAAATTCTCACTTTTTTTGCTGGCTCAAACTTGCTGGCTTATCAGGAGGGTTGTCAATGACCAAAATATGATGTTTGTTACAAAATTAAGCAGAAATATGACAGTACTTTGAAAAGTCAAAATATGACTTTTCAGGCAAAATAAAAAGCATCTAATTCTCGCCAGATTACTCTAAAACATGTTTTAGCTTACTTATAAATTCAAATGAAGGTTCCAGAAAAAATATGACATGTCATAGAACTCCTTGCTCTATTAATCACCATCATAGCTTTGAATGGTTGTTGCCTGAATTATTCACTAAATGAGATCTACAGTGAGGGGGAAAAATATTTGATCCCCTGCTGATTTTGTACATTTGCCCACTGACAAAGAAATGATCAGTCTATAATTTTAATGGTAGGTTTATTTTAACAGTGAAGAGACAGAATAACAACAAAAAAATCCAGAAAAAAGCATTTCCAAAAAGTTGTAAATTGATTTGCATTTTAATGAGTGAAATAAGTATTTGATCCCCTATCAATCACCAAGATTTCTAGCTCTCAAGTGTCTTTTATACAGGTAATGAGCTGAGATTAGGAGCAGTCTCTTAAAGGGAGTGCTCCTAATCTCAGCCTGTTACCTGTATAAAAGAAACCTGTCCACAGAAGCAATCAATCAACCAGATTCCAAACTCTCCACCATGGCCAAGACCAAAGAGTTGTCCAAGGATGTCAGGGACAAGTTTCTAGACCTTGTAGACACAAGGCTGGAATGGGCTACAAGACCATCGCCAAACAGCTTGGTGAGAAGGTGACAACAGTTGGTACGATTATTCGCAAATGGAAGAAACACAAAATAACTGTCAATCTCCTTCGGTCTGGGGCTCCATGCAAGATCTCACCTTGTGGAGCTTCAATGATCATGAGCCCAGCCCAGAACTACACGGGAGGATCTTGTCTATGATCTCAAGGCAGCTGGGACCATAGTCACCAAGAAAACAATTGGTAACACACTATGCCGTGAAGGACTGAAATCCTGCAGCGCCTGCAAGGTCCCCCTGCTCAAAAAAACACATGTACAGGCCCATCTGAAGTTTTCCAATGAACATCTGAATGATTCAGAGGAGAACTGGGTGAAAGTGTTGTGGTCAGATGAGACCAAGATCGAGCTCTTTGCCATCAACTCAACTCTCCGTGTTTGGAGGAGGAAGAATGCTGCCTATGACCCCAAGAACACCATCCCCACCGTCAAACATGGAGGTGGAAACATTATGCTTTGGGGGTGTTTTTCTGCTAAGGGGACAGGACGACTTCACTGCATCAAAGGGACGATGGACGGGGGCCATCTACCGTCAAATCTTGGGTGGGAACCTCTTTCTCTCAGCCAGGGCATTGAAAATGGGTTGTGGATGGATATTCCAGCATGACAATGACCAAAACACACGGCCAAGGCAACAAAGGAGTGGCTCAAGAAGAAGCACATTAAGGTCCTGGAGTGGCCTAGCCAGTCTCCAGACCTTAATCCCATAGAAAATCTGTGGAGGGAGCTGAAGGTTCGAGCTGCCAAACGTCAGCCTCAAAACCTTAATGACTTGGAGGGGATCTGCAAAGAGGAGTGGGACAAAATCCCTCCAGAGATGTATGGAAATCTGGTGGCCAACTACAAGAAACGTCTGAACTCTCTGATTTCCAACAAGGGTTTTGCCACCAAGTACTAAGCCATGTTTGTGAAGGGGTCAAATACTTATTTCACTCATTAAAATGCAAATCAATTTTTAATGCGTTTTTCTGGGGGGTTTTTTGTTATTCTTTCTCTCACTGTTAAAATAAACCTACCATTAAAATAATAGACTGATAATTTCTTTGTCAGTGGACAAACGTACAAAATCAGCATGGGATCAAATAATTTTTCCCTCACTACCTGTAACTGTGGCTCCCTTGATTCCTCTTATTTGTGATTATGATTGTTGTATTGTGAGCTGCCTAGAGTCACATCGTTGAGGTGAGTGGCTGTATAAATTCAGTAAATAAATAAACAGGTATGAAGTATTTTCTTTAGCATTAGAATGCAGGTTATTTAGATTGAGGGTTTTTCTCTTTTGCAGAAGATCTTTGGGAAAGCCTGGAACATGCTAGCAGTAAACCTGTTGCTATTGTGATGAATACATGGACCAAGCAAATGGGTTTTCCACTGGTGTATGTGGAAGGGGAGCAGGTAGGCATATGATTTCTGACTTTAAACTTGGCGGTTCAGGTAGAATACAAACCAATGATTGAATCTTCCAAGATTACAGGCATATTATGGTATAGAGCTCATATCTTTGCTTTCATTTTCTGTTTACTCAGTATCCCAGTTTCCATAGTAAAAAAAAAGCACTTGGACCAATAGTAGTTACCTATGGCTTTCAGGTCAGTCATCAGCAAACCATATTTTGCTGATACTTGAAACAGTAGTTCCTAACTGTATTTTTCTGCTTATTGCAAAGCAGGGTTCATTTATACAGAAATAATAGATAACCTTTTTTGAATTATGATTGAGGAAAATTTTTTTATAACTTACTTTCCTTAAAACAGTATGTTTAGAATTTATATTTGTAAGTTTTAAAAAATGGATCAGATTTTCAGCAACGTGTATTTAGCACATGACTAGAGACATCACCAACTTTGTGATAGTTTACAGTAGTGGCCAAAATTGTGGAAACCTTTTGGGAAAAGTGTACAGTAGAAATGCCACCTTTGGTTAAATTTCCACCAATTTTTCTTCTAATTTCTTTATAACTGTAGCCTTGTTCACTTAATAATACTATTTTACATCGCTTTCTGGGCAACCAGTCAACTCTTTGCACCATTACTTTAATTTTATTATGTTTTACAAGCTCACTAAATGAAAGAACACAAAAAAAAACCCAGCCAACTTGATAGCGATCACATAACACACTGACAAATGTCCTCTCAGCTTCAATACATGACATCAATAACTGAATCCTACTGTGATCTGATTAGCTCATTGCCAAAACAAGATGACACCTGATTGGCTCTCTAAACACTCATGCTCATTGGCTACAATCAGATGAAGGAAAGCTACCTGATATCAACCTAAGCAAGTTGTGCTTCCTTTTTCTGGTTATTTGGCTATAACTTTTCATAGAATACAGTACAGATAATTGAACAAACTTTGTTGCATTACATTCTTGATTAAATTATCTTTCCATTGATATATAATTTTATGGTACTACTCCCCCCAAAAAGTGGTGTTATTAGCCATCAAACCTCAAAAATACACTTTTCCCAAAAGGTTTCCACAATTTTGGCCACTACTGTAGATGTGACACAGACCAAAGTAGAAAAAATATATTTCTAATCAGCATGACTTCCCTGGTCATACAGTGTGAGTAGGCTAAATATATAAAGCATATGTTCAGATATTAAACTGTAATGAATACACTGTCCTGAGTAATTTCTGTAGAGATAGATAGGAATTTTATATGACTACATATATCCTGCATTTAAAAAGACAATTATGACTTATACAAACTGAGTATTATATTTGTATTTTTGCATAGGTCTAGTCCATAATAAAGGGGAACTGATATGCAGCTAGTGATCACTGAAGGCCAAATTCAGTTTTCCCTTCTTTTACAAAACATTGCTCCCATACATTTCCAATGCTAACTTCATAGCCTAAAGTCTAGGTATATTGCAAATGCAAACTGAAATTCTCAAAGATCAATGTGTACCAATCTCAGTGCTTTAGTCTGCTGCACTTACTTACATGGATTCATGGATCTTAAAAACGTTTGGCCACACTAGGATCACTTATTAATTAGAAAGTTGCATTTATCTTGAAATATTGTAATATCATTTCCAGTATTTTATTATAGAAACAATTTATATTATAAATATTTATAATTTTAATCTATCATTATAAATATTACAGAAAAATTTCTTTCCTGCCTTTAAGTCCTTAGACTCAGAAAGCAGTAATGGAAGTAAGACAAAACATAAAAGTGAAATTAATACCATCTTAACACAGAGTTAGAAGTAGAGTCCCTAAGCTCATTCTTAATTAACCTTGTAGCTGGTTTCTTGTATACAGGTAGTCCTCAACTTACAGTAGTTCATTTAGTGACCATTCAAAGTTACAACATCACTGAAAAAAGTGACTTATGACTCGTTTTCATGCTTGTGACGGTTGCAGCATCCCCATGGTCACACGATCAAACTTCAGACAGTTGGCAACTAACGCACAGTTATGACAGTTGCACTGTTACTAACTTAACAACTGCAATGATTCACTTAACAACTGTAGCAAGAAAGGTCATAAAATGGGGCAAAACTCACTTAACAAATGTCTCGCTTAGCAACATAAATGTTGGGCTCAATTGTGGCTGTAAGTCAAGGACTACCTGTACTTAAATCTTACACATTTACTTCACATTGACTTTGTTAAGTCAGCCAATATATAATCCCAATGTCTGAAGACAAAAAATAATTTCCTCCGATGCTTTCTAGAGACTTGAAGCTTGTCTGAATTTATGTTAGGGAGTTTCTAGGTATGGTTCATGCTCTTAAGCATTATGGTACTGGTTATGACCTATAGCATAGGGCAGGGGCCTTCAAACTTGGCCCTTTTATGACTTGTGAAGTCATAAAAGGGCCAAGTTTGAAGACCCCTGGCATAGGGCTTGGTTGCTTGAGGGATCCTCCAGTTAAGCAGTGCTATCTATCAGGACCCTAGAAGTGTTCCTTCTCTGTCATGGTGCCTGCCCTCTGGGATCAGGTTCCCCTTGAGGTTTCAGTGGCATTCTGGAAGACCTTAAAGACTTGGCTGTTCTCCCAGGTTTTGGGCTAGGGTGGTTAGAGACCCTTGCTGGTCATGTGATATGTTAGTTGTTGCTGGGTTTACCATCTTGTTTACTGTTTTATTTTCTAGTTTTGACTGTATATTTGTTGTCTTGTTTTTATGCTGTGAGCCACCAGAGTCAATTGGAGTTGGATGGTGTCTAAGTAAAAACAAACTAACAAACAAACAAGCACACATACACGCATATAAATACATACAAACATTTTGGTATAACTTTTAAATATTTCCCTTTTAAAACAAATAATACAACAATTTAATTGACTTTGTTATAGCAGATTTCCATAATTTGAAAATAAGACATTACAAAGTACTACATTTTCCTTGACAATACTGTTTTTTCAGGACCGCTCTCACCAGTCCCTTCCAACTTTATCATTATTATTATTATTATACATGGTTTTCTATTCTCATTTCTAATGGTTCAGTTATAAAACAGGTGTGACCAGCCCCCACTACCAAGCCATCTGAGTGAAAGCTATCGGTACTTTGAGCTCACAGAGGCATATTCTGAGCCTCTTCACCACATTAGGGCTAACTAGGCAGCAAGTGCACCTAGAGTCTAGTAGGGCAGTTAATATGCCTTTTCGCCTCGAGGATGCCACCACCAATTCCACCTTCACCGTCATGGGTTTCAAAGCTTCACTTACCAGTGGCTCATCATCCCTGCTGCTGTCGCTCTCCACAGACAGCTTCAGGTCTTTCGTTGGAATTCCCTCGCCTTCACTTGATGGTAGAGTGAACTCCACGACTTCAACCCCTTTGCGCGCCACTGTCTTGGGTTGGCGGCAGGCTACCCTCACCTTGGCGGGGCGTTCGGGGTTCAGTCACAATACTGTGATATAATACAGTATCATAAGAAAATTTAATTTGTAACTGCGGCCAATCTGTTGGTAGTAGCAGATATAGGCATGTAAGAATGGTGCAGTTGGTGAAATGAGGAGTGGGCAAAAAGATGTAGTTTGGCAAATTGTTAAAACAGACCTAACAAACCTACTATGCACTGTGAGGACAAAGAATTAAGTCCTCTGGACATACCATCTTAATTAGAAGTATTCTCAAGCCTCTCACTGCTATTTTGGCCTTTTGTTCTTTACTCCAGCAAGAAGATAACAAAGTGCTGAAGCTAGTCCAGAAGAAATTCTGTGCCAGTGGACCACATAGTGGTAAGACAATGGCTAATAGCAGGAGCAAGCGGTGTACTATATTGTACGTGATACCAACTATTCCACAAAACAGCGCTTGCATTGTCAGTTTGTGCAGGCAGGTGTCCTTTTTAGGATTAAGATGTTTGAAATACAGTGAAGGAAAAAATTATTTGATCCCCTGCTGATTTTGTACATTTGCCCACTGAAAAAGAAATGATGAGTCTATAATTTTAATGGTAGGTTTATTTTAACGGTGAGAGACAGAATGACAACAAAAAAAATCCAGAAAACGCATTTCAAAAAAGTTATAAATTGATTTGCATTTTAATGAGTGAAATAAGTATTTGATCCCCTATCAATCACCAAGATTTCTGGCTCCCAGGTGTCTTTTATAAAGGTAACGGGCTGAGATTAGGAGCACTCTCTTAAAGGGAGTGCTCCTAATCTCAGCTTGTTACCTGTATAAAAGACACCTGTCCACAGAAGCAATCTATCAACCAGGTTCCAAACTCTCTGTCATGGTTCCGACTAATGAAACACTTCAAAGAACTTCCAGGCATTGTTTTTCCTAAAAAGTCTTTATTCATGCAACAAAGTGTCGGCACAGCATGGAGGGATGCCAAGATCTGAATTCCCCTCCCCTGAGCACATATTTTGCTAGCATAGTTCCCTCCCTTATTTGCTGTCATAAATCATGTTCTCCAATCAGTTTGAAGGGCAAAGGTTCCCTTCGTTTCTGTAGCACGGGTTTTTTTATCTTAAGTACTCCCCATACACATTCTTTCTCCTCCCCTCCCAGCATCATCTAAGTTAACTCTAAAAATACCACACAGCTCTGCATATTTTGTCAAAGCAAGAACATCCAGTGTTAGCAGCGTTGACACTCCCCACCATGGCCAAGACCAAAGAGCTGTCCAAGGATGTCAGGGACAAGATTGTAGACCTACACAAGGCTGGAATGGGCTACAAGACCATCACCAAGCAGCTTGATGAGAAGGTGACAACAGTTGGTGCGATCATTGGCAAATGGGAGAAAAACAAAATAACTGTCAATCTCCCTCGGTCTGGGGCTCCATGCAAGATCTCACCTTGTGGAGCTTCAATGATCATGAGAAAGGTGAGGAATCAGCCCAGAACTACACAGGAGGATCTTGTCAATGATCTCAAGGCAGTTGGAACCATAGTCACCAAGAAAACAATTGGTAACACACTACACCGTGAAGGACTGAAATCCTGCAGCACCTGCAAGGTTCCCCTGCTCAAGAAAGCACAGGTACAGGCCCATCTGAAGTTTTCCAATGAACATCTGAATGATTCAGAGGAGAACTGGGTGAAAGTGTTGTGGTCAGATGAGACCAAGATCGAGCTCTTTGACATCAACTCAACTCTCTGTGTTTGGAGGAGGAGGAATGCTGCCTATGACCCCAAGAACACCCCAAGAGCGCACAGGGTCGGCCTCCTCCGGGTCCCGTCAGTGAAACAATGTCGTTTGGTGGGTCCTAGGGGGAGGGCCTTCTCTGTTGTGGCGCCCATCCTCTGGAACCAACTGCCCCTTGAAGTCCGCGTTTCTCCCACTCTCCCGGCCTTCCGAAAGAACCTTAAAACCTGTCTTTGCCGGCAGGCCTAGGGATGATTGTGGGTTGTGGTTCGAAAGTTGTGCGTGTGTTGGGTATCTATTTTTAATGTTTTGATGTTTTGTATATGTTGTGAGCCGCTCCGAGTCTCCGGAGAGGAGCGGCATACAAATCAAATAAATAAATAAATAAATAAAAATCCCCACCGTCAAACGTGGAGGTGGAAACATTATGCTTTGGGGGTGTTTTTCTGCTAAGGAGACAGGACAACTTCACCACATCAAAGAGACGATGGACGGGGGCCATGTACTGTTAAATCCTGGGTGAGAACCTCTTTCCCTCAGCCAGGTCATTGAAAATGGGTCGTGGATGGATATTCCAGCATGACAATGACCCAAAACACACGGCCAAGGCAACAAAGGAATGGCTCAAGAAGAAGCACATTAAGGTCCTGGAGTGGCCTAGCCAGTCTCCAGACCTTAATCCCACAGAAAATCTGTGGAGGGAGCTGAAGGTTCGAGCTGCCAAATGTCGGCCTCGAAACCGTCATGACTTGGAGAGGATCTGCAAAGAGGAATGGAACAAAATCCTTCCTGAGATGTGTGCAAACCTGATGGGCCAACTACAAGAAACGTCTGACCTCTGTGATTGCCAACAAGGGTTTTGCCACCAAGTACTAAGTCATGTTTTGTGAAGGGGTCAAATACTTATTTCACTCATTAAAATGCAAATCAATTTATAACTTTTTTGAAATGCGTTTTTCTGGATTTTTTTGTTGTTATTCTGTCTCTCACTTAAAATAAACCTACCATTAAAATTATAGACTGATCATTTCTTTGTCAGTGGGCAAACATACAAAATCAGCATGGGATCAAATAATTTTTCCCTCACTGTAATTTACAAACCATTAAGTCTGAAATTTTAATTTTTCATTGTGGTTTTTTGTTTGTGTTTACATTCTGCACATTTTAATTAGAAAACCTGCACGCTCTTTAAAATGACTTTACATAGTATTAATATTTCTTTGTGATATCTGTGTGAAAGGCAGTAGAAATACAGTTCTGTGAAAAAGCATTTGTCCCTTTTGGGATTTCTGTTATTTTTGTATATCTTTACCAGTTAAAGTTGTTATAGCTTCGTGTGGAACCTACTGATATTTAAAGAGAGTAACAGTGAGCTTTGGGGTTCTTTTTATTTATTTATAAGTAAAACCTTCCCAAATACAATATCCCAGTGTGAAAAAGTAATGGCTTCCCCTTGTTCTGTCAAACATTAAAAAAAATAGCATTTTCCTTCAAGTGCAGTCCTCTTTTTTCAGATCAACCAAGTGTTGATCCATTGATTACAACAGGAATTGACCGAATGGATTGTCACCCGAACCTGATGTGTGGGTTGAGAGAGAGTGACTGACCCAAAGTCACCCAGCCAGCTTTCATGCCTAAGGTGGGACTAGAGCTCACAGTTTCCTGGTTTCTGTCCTGGTCCCTTAACCACTAGACTAAACTGGCTCTTAGTCAATACAACCAAATGAAGGGACAGTTTTGTGACTAATTAATTAAACACGGCTATTGATTAGATCATTCCTGCCCTCTAGAAGTATCAAGGAATGAACATTTTATTATATACCCCAAGACCAAATTGTAAAAGTTAAACCTCGAACTGCGAGATAGGTGGCATATAAATTTAATAAACAGATAAAATAAATAAAAATTAAATACTATCTGAGAATGTAAGAAAAAATTAAGTAAATTACTTCTTTTGTTGAGTCAGAACACAGCAAAGCTTAGGCCTATAATTTAACAATTGCTTAAGTGATTTCAGGGCACTTATTTATTTTTAAGGAAAAATTCTAAATAATCATTGGACTGAATGTGTTGACTCCTGGTTACTGCCCAGGCTAGTCCCTGCAGTTTTCTTATCAAGATTTCAGAAGTGGTTTGCCATTGCCTGATTCTTAGGGTTGAGAGAGAGTGACTGGACAAAGGTCACACAACTGGCTTTGTGCCTTAAGGCAGTATTAGAACTCACAGTCTCCCAGTGTCTAGGATAAATTGTATTATAAATTGTATGGTTGCAGTTTCCTTGATTCATTATAAAGTTGGTATAGGCATCAATAACATTTTTTGACAGAAATCTACAGAAATTTCTTTTGGGCAGGGCATGATCTAGAATCCATGTGATGAGAAATCGAATGTGATTTGAAGAGCTAAAGTTCATAGTATTTCTAGAGAGATCCACATTGATTTAAGAACATTTTGATTTTAATTAATTTTTTGAAAGACTATGATCTATATGCTCCCCAAATAGCAGAAAAACATCTCCCTATATTATTATACAATTTATTATTGATGCCTGTTTCCCTAAAATAGGTTACAAAATAAATGGTTTCTAAAGTTCTGGGGATAGTTTTAAAATCTTAACCAAGGTACCCATTTTGTTAAAATCATGCTTTCTATCTGAATTCTGCAGGAGTGTATTAGACTATCTGTCCATAAGCAGGAATGCTTATGTAGCAAGGGAACAATCTCAAAACATACAAGCAAGTATGAATTTAAAAAAAACAGTTCAGTTCAAATCCCACAGAAATATTGTGGCAGGACCAGAATAAGCAATTCCTACTTGGAATACCCTTAAATGTTATTAATTTGAAGCAGTTCACTGTGGTAGAATGAACACAAAACCTGGGTGTCGTTTGTTCACTCACATCGGTAGGATTCATATGAAACTCCAGTTACATTCATTGGCAAGTTATGCAAAAAGTCAGAAAATCTGGAAGACATGAATACTTCTTCACTGAATAGTAGATATACAGTAGATGAACATCTAGTATTAAGTAGATATATCATTCCAGTCGTTCTGTTTATTATTGAAGATACCCAACCTTCAGATTTATGGTTCTTGTCAGGCATGTAGTGGATAGAAAAATGAGTGCTTAGTCATAGAGTTTGAAAGGGCCAGGAAACCTGGGTTAGGGTTAGGGTTAGTGCCTCTGCGGTCGTTTGTAAGGGTGAACGACTGCCATGGTGCTGCAACATTCGTAACTTTGGGACTGTGTCGTAAGTACTGGGGGGGTTTATGTCATAACTTCGAATGGTCGCTAAGTGAACTGTCGTGACTCGAGGATTACCCGTATTGCAAAACAGTGACATCAACTCATGTAATCCAGGATGCAGTCATGGTGTACCACTTTTAGGATATGGCAGTATTAGAGTACCACCTAGCAAGGTGTCAAAAACTTGATGACCAAAAAAAAACCCCTGTTCAAAGTTGCAATTGTACTGAAATGACTTATGACCATTTTCACACTTATGACCATTGCAGCATGCCCAGGGTCATGTCATTTATATTTGGATGCTTGGCAACTGATTCATTTTTATAATGGTCAGAGTGTTCCAGGGTCATGTGATCCCCTTCTGCAACCTTTTGACAAGCAAAGTCAATGGCAGAGCTGCTGGTGGCCAAGTGCTAAGGCAGGACTTCCTTTCCTCCCTCCCTTCCCTGCCTCCCTTTTGCTCATTCCCATCTCCTTCTGAAGGAAGAATTTGAACACCCCCCCCCATATTTTCCCTCTTCCATATATTGATCAAACAAGGAAAGGCCTCCAGAGACAGAAAAGACAAGCTTCTGAGTGAACTAGCTTAAAAAGGCACATTCCCCTTTAAGAATTAACTACTGGCTAGAAAGGAAAGTAAGGAGCGCACTTAAGGAAGAAAAAAATGTAAGTACTGGCTGCCGGCTAAGGCAGCCTCCCCAAATGGCTCCATTTATAAGTAAAGGAATGCTACAGGCAAAATCCATTCAGGAGAAAAATACTTCAAAATCCCTTGCAGCAAAACTTACAGCTAACAACAGCAGAACAATAGAAGCTAACACGAGACATCATCCATCAGCCAAATAGAAATTGCCAAACACTCCTTCAGAACACAAAGCCCACATTGCACAAATCCCACAACTTCAAAGTCACAAAAGCACATAAGAATCCTTCCACTCTCCATCTCCTTCCCTCCTCTGTGCCTCACCTCCAGCCATTGCTGCCTTTTCATTCCTCTTGGAGGGTGACCCCTACCCCGCTGCATTTCTTGCCTGTTTGCTGCTGCCAGCACAGGTGGCTGCCACAGCAGTTGTAGATCAGCTCATGGCCAGCCTGCTTGATCATCTCCACCACCACCACCACCACCACCACCACCACCACCACCACCACCACCACCACCACCACCACCACCACCACCACCACCACCACCACCACCACCACCTCCTCCTCCTCCTCCTCCTCCTCCTCCTCCTCCTCCTCCTCCTCCTCCTCCTCCTCCTCCTCCTCCTCCTCCTCCTCCTCCTCCTCCTCCTCCTCCTCCTCCTCCTCCTCCTCCTCCTCCTCCTCCTCCTCCTCCTCCTCCTCCTCCTCCTCCTCCTCCTCCTCCTCCTCCTCCTCCTCCTCCTCCTCCTCCTCCTCCTCCTCCTGTGCAGCTGACTCTGCCTCCTCCCAAGGCTGCTGCTTTTTTTCTCTCTCCCTCTCCTGCCCAAACTGCCTCCTTTTATAGGCTCTCCTGTCTCCGCCCCCCTCCTCCTTTCTCATGGGGGAGGGTGAGCCAGAAGTGAGCCTGGGGCCTTTGCAGCTCCAGAGGACTCTCTCACTGTAAGTCCTTCCCTGTGCTGGTTCTTTCCCTCCCCCACTACACTTGGCTAGGTAGGGCTGCATACCACCTGCCACTCATTAATGTACCACAAGTGGTATGTGTACCACAGGTTGAAAAGCCCTGACTTAGATGACTTGTACAAACAGGTTGAACCATAGGCTTCATATTAAAGCACAAAATGAAAAAGTAAACCAGTCATTTGCCAATCTAGAATGGAACTGGGTTTTAATTACTCTTCTGATGAAAAATAATGGCTTTTGATTAGAGTTTGAGTTTGAAGGCAGTTCATTCAATTGATTTTTAAAGGGACATTTATTGAAAAGGAAGATCAACATGTGCAATGTTTTGTTAGTTATTGTAGTACCTGCTTTATCAAAAGAAAAATGATGCATATTTTTATATGGAGATAACACTTATTTGCTCCAGTTGTGAATACAACTGAAATACCAGATAACCCCTAAATTATTAGAATTTCATGGCTGTTCTAGAACATTATCCACTTGTTTTTTTTATTTTGTTGCTACTTATTCTTTCTCATTTGTTGTAGAGAACAAGAGTAATAGTTCATGTGAATATGTAAATATCTATGTTCATTTAAATAACAAATTTGATTTATAGGTGACTGCCCGAGTCACCCTAATATACAGTTCCATTAGATCCAGAAAGCAACTTCAGAGTTATCATTCTTTGCATAAAATTGTTAGATTACAAATTGTTTAAGGAAAAATATAGACCTTGAACAAATTTGTCTTTGCAGAATGATTGGATTTCCATTTTACAAATGTGCTGGGTGAAAGCAGCTATGATTTTACTTCTTACTGTATAAATTGTCAAATATGTTTCTGGGGACTGGGCAGTGGACCATATCATGCCTTGTTCTGTCAGGTATCCTTGTTGTCTTTTATATAGGGGAAGATTACCCTCTATGGATGATTCCCATTAGCATTTGTACAAGTGATGACCCAACCCATGCCAAAATGCAAGTATTAATGGACAAGCCTGAGTTAACTTTAGTTTTGAAAGATGTGAAGCCAGAGCAGTGGGTTAAGGTGAGTAGTTGTAAAGAGGGAGATATTCCTCTCTAACTATATTTTTGATTGTCCAGCCTATTGTCCTAAAATGGAATATATTACTCTTCCTGGTCAGCTTCTTGATTAGTCAGGAGAACAGAGTTGCATTTCTTTGAAATCTGCCTTGTCCTCTTAATGTAATGCCACCAACAGCCCAAATACCAGGGCACTGGAATTGTTTCTTTCATATTCAGTTTGTAGACAGAATTAATGTCAGCAGGATTTGACTTGTATGTGTCTTTTAGTGTAAGCTTCCCTTGTGAGTTTGTTTTGCCCACGATTAAATGTTCAAATATTCCTATGATCTTGTAGAAAACCTGGTGTAACATTATCGTTGTTATTGGTATTAGGAAAGATACCTAATGACCATGCATGATAGAGCTGATTTTCTCTTGGTGATCCAGTTAAGGTTCCCTGTTTTAACAGTTTTTCAATGGAAATCACTTTCCATTGCAAATAGTTAAATGTGAGCATTCCTTACAGTTTTATTCATCTCTAAGTACTTAGATCTCTTGCTTCGTTGCTGAACTTCTTTCAGAAGAAGGTTATTCTTCAAGAATCTGATATTAAGTCATTATCTTGTGGTAATTCTGTCAGAGGTTATCACATTGTTGATAATCTGAACAACCACATCACTTTGATTGCATAAGAGAAGTTATCACTTTGTTTACCAAAGATAGGAAGAGGAAGACAATTATTGGCACATTCAATAGATAACATGCTGGTCACAGTGTTACTGAAGGAAATGTCAATTGCTATCAAAATTGGGAGTCTTTAGTTGTGCATCTGACTATTACTGCTCCTTTCTATTACCAGATGAGGTCACAGATAATTCTGGGAAGACATACAGTATGTCAGTTATCTCCAGTGACTTCATGTGATAATTTCCTGGATTTAGTCTTAAGGCTCAGTTTTTCCCAGATCATTTTGAAACTTAAATCTTACTGCATTGGCAAATCATACAGTAGTCCCACCACTCTGACTCAGTTGCAAGTTTATCAGAGAAAATAAACACAAAAAATTATGTAACATATAATAAATTTTAAATAGTTCAATATTAGCAGCTATCTATAGATACAAACCATATAGAGAATCAGTAAAGGATAATGCCAAAAAATGTGGCCTAAAAGTTAATAGGCCATAAACAAGATTCTGTTAAAAATGAATAAGTTGCAAATGTTCCTCTTCATTCATCAAGATAAAAGAGAGGCTGCATGAGGGAGTTGCATTGCATCTTGGGTTTGCAGAGCCTCCTGATTTTGTCAAGGAATTTGAAAAAGGAATAGTCTCCACTTACTTTTGTAGGATATACATCCTTTTCCATTCATTGGCATCCTTCAGTCTCGAGAGACTATGGTATTGTGCTCTGGAAAGAGGTCCTAAGGCAGCATCTGGTGTGGCTGAAAAGGCCAATTTGAGAATGGCAGTCCCTTCCACACTGGGGGCAGATACAATCCAGCCCCCAGATTTCGCTGGTTCCGGGACTGCCTCTTTGCCTCAGCCTGCCGCACAAGTGTCTCTTCGAATTGGAGAAGGCCATGCTGCACCTTTAGCCTCCAGCCTGAACGATCAGAGGTCAAGGATTCCCAGCTGTTAATGTCCATTCCCAAGGGCTTTAGGTCCCTCTTGCAGATATCCTTATATCGCAGCTCAGGTCTCCCTCTGGGGCGCTTTCCCTGCACTAGTTCTCCATACAGGAGATCTTTCAGAATCCGACCATCAGCCATTCTCACGACATGCCCAAGCCAGCGTAGACGTCGCTGATTCAATAATGTATACATGCTAGAGATTCCAGCACATTCCAGGACTGCACTATTTGGAACTTTGTCATGCCAGGTGATACCGAGAATACGTCGGAGACAGCTCATGTGAAAAGTGTTCAGCTTTCTCTCCTGCTGTACGTGAAGAGTCCATGACTCACTGCAGTACAAGAGTGTGCTCAAGACACAGACTCTATAGACCTGGATCTTTGTATGTTCTGTCAACTATCTGGAAAATGTGGTGGCCACTTTACACGTACGTTTATTCAGCTCAATATCTAAAGAGAGAGTGTCAGAGATTGTTGAGCTGAGGTACACAAAGTCATGGACAACCTCCAGTTCCTGTGCAGAGATTGTAATACAGGGAGGTGGATCCACATCCTGACCCATGACTTGTGTTTTTTTCAGGCTGATTGTTAGACCAAAGTCTTGGCAGTCCTTACTAAAACGGTCCATAAGTTGTTGAAGATCTTCAGCAGAGTGAGCAGTAACGGCAGCATCGTCAGCGAAGAGGAAATCCTGTAGGCATTTCAGCTGGACTTTAGACTTTGCTCTCAATCTAGAGAGATTAAAGAGTTTTCCATCTGATCTGGTCTGGAGATAGATACCCTCTGTTGCAGTTCCAAAGGCGTGTTTCAGCATGACAGCAAAAAAGATCCTGAATAAAGTTGGTGCAAGGACACAACCCTGCTTCACTCCACTTCGAATGTCAAAGGAATCTGATGTTAGGCCATCAAAAACAACAGTGCCCTTCATATCCTCGTGAAAGGACCTGATGATGTTGAGGAGTTGAGGTGGACATCTAATCTTGAAGAGAATTTTATATAAGCCATCCCTACTAACCAAGTCAAAAGCCTTCATAAGATCTATGAAGGCTACAAAAAGTGGCTGTCTTTGTTCCCTGCATTTCTCCTGCAACTGTCTAAGGGAAAATACCATGTCAATGGTGGACCTGTTGGCTCAGAATCCACACTGTGATTCTGGATAGACTCTCTCTGCAAGCACCTGGAGCCTCTTCAGTATGACACAGGCAAGCAGCTTCCCTACAACACTAAGTAGAGAGATGCCGCAATAGTTATTACAATCACCCCTGTCGCCTTTGTTCTTATACAGTGTGACGATATTTGCATCCTTCATGTCCTGTGGTACTCCACCTTCCCTCCAACAGAGTCAGAAAATTTCGTGCAATTCAATGGGGATGCTCTCTTTGCAGCACTTCAGAATTTCGGCAGGGATGTTATCTTTCCCGGGTGCCTTGCCAGAGGCAAGGGAATCCAGGACTGCGTTTAATTCTTCTAGAGTTGGTTCACTGTCGAGCTCCTCCAAGACAGGCAGGCACTCAATATTATTTAATGCTTCTTCGGTTACCTCATTTTCTCTGGAATATAACTCAGAGTAGTGCTGCATCCAGTGTGCCATTTGCTGTGCTTGGTCCCGGATAACCTCGCCTGTGGCAGACTTCAGAGGGGCAGATTTCTTCTGTATTGGACCTAAGGCCTTCTTAATACCATCATACATCCCCTTGATGTTGCCTGTGTCAGCTGCTATCTGGATCCGAGCGCAAAGCTGCAGCCAATAGTCGTTAGCACATCTCCTGGCGGTCTGTTGGACTTTGCTACGCACAGCTCGCAGAGCCCATAGGTTGCGCTTGCTGGAACAGGCTTTATATGCAATTAAGGCTCTCCTTTTTTCCTCGATGGCTGGCGTCAGGTCCTCCGAATGGGCTTCAAATCAATCTGCTGTCTTTCTGGTCTCTTTACCAAATATTGACAAGGCGGTTTTATAAACAGCGTTCTTGAAATATACCCAACGTTCAGATGCATTTGCTTCAGCCGGGCCTGGGAGAGTCTCCTTTAGCGCTTGTGCAAAATCCTCCACTTTGCCCTGTTTGAGGGTCTTACTAGTATCGATACGTGGTCTTCCTTCCTTCTTCGAGTGATGCAATCTCTTTATTTTCAGTTTTATTTTGCTGCACACCAAGGAGTGGTCTGTGTCGCAATCAGCACCCTGATAGCTGCGTGTGATTGTAACACTGGGAAGGTTGGAGCGCCTGGTAAGAATCAAGTCGAGCTGGTGCCAATGCTTCAATCTTGGGTGTCTCCAAGAGACACTATATTGAGGCTTTGTTTTAAAAAATGTATTGCTAACACAAAAGCTGTGGTAGCAGAACTCCAACAGGCGTTGGCCATTTTCATTTATCTTCCTGACACCGAACTGACCTAAGCAAGTGGGCCAAGAACTATAATCAGCTCCAACTCTGACATTGAAGTTGCCAAGGATAAACAGTGGTTCTTTTTCAGGGATTTTCTTAATAATAGCAGCCAGATCGTTGTAGAATTTGTCTTTGGATTCTACTGAAGAAGATAATGTCGATGCGTATGCGCTAATAAGAGTAACCAATCCTGCTGGTAAGTGTAGCTGCAAGGACAGAATTCTTTCACTTCCAGCAGCAGGTGGAGTAATAAATCCTAGTAGGGTATTTCTGACTGCAAAGCCAACCCCGTATTCCCTAGTCTCATTCGATGGTTTTCCCTGCCAGAAGAACGAGAAATTTCTCTCCTTAACAGATCCCAAGTCTGACAGCCTTGTCTCTTGAAGGGCAACAATGACCATTTGCAGTCTGCTCAGCTCCATGTCGATGACAGCTGTCTTATGTACGTCATCTATTTCTTGCAAATCGTCAGAAAGGCCGGGGGTCATTGTCCGAACATTCCAAGTTCCCAACTTTAGGGCAAAATTTTTCTTATGTTTATTGCATGATGCAGAGTTATCGATCTGCTTGTCAGCTTTAACCCTAAACCCCACGCACCCAGTGAGGATAGCAGACCGTGGCAGGGCGGCACCTTACTGGCTGGGGGCTGCCCAGCTTAGGGCGGGCGGTAGCTGCCCAATGAGGTACTATGACCTCTCCCACCATCGAAAGTGGCCCCTGGCGTCATGTTCTATGCCAATCAAGCAAAGACTTCCCGTGTTGTTTCAATGCTATATGCAAAGCTGGAGTGTCCTCTCCAGAGCACGAGGCCTGGGTACATTGATATGGAGGATATGCTGTTACCTTTAATATAGTTCCTCATGTTGTGGTGACCCCCAACCCCCCATCCAGCTGGCCGGGGAGGGGGGGCAGGAAGGCTGCTCCGCCGGCTCCGCCCAGCCTGGTTGGAGAAGCGCCATTCCTCTCCCTCTTTCTTTCTCTCTCTCTTTCTCTCTCTCTTTCTCTCTGTCTTTCCTCTCTCTCTTTCTCTCTTTCCTCTCTTTCTCTTTCTTCTCTCTCTCTTTCCTCCCTCTTTCTCTTTCTCACTTTCCTCTCTTTTCCTGTTTCTTTCCTCTCTCTCTCTTTCTCTTTCCTCTTTCTCTCTTTCCACTCTCTTTCTCTTTCCTCTCTTTCTCTTTCCTCTCTCTCTCTTATCTTTCTCTCTTTTTCCTCTCTCTTTCCCTCTTTCTCTCTTTTTCTCTTTCCTCTCCCCCTCTTTCTCTTTCTCTCTTTCTCTCTTTCCTCTTTCTCTCTTTCCCCTCTTTCTCTTTCTCTTTCCTCTCTTTCTCTCTCTCTCTTTCTCTGTTTCCTCCCTCTTTCTCTTTCCTCTCTCTTTCTCTTTCTCTCTCTTTCCTCTCTCTTTCTCTCTCTTACGGCAGCATCGTCAGGGGTCCCCGCTGCCCCTGGCCCAGCCTCCGCCGCATCCTCAGCCGAACGGGCGGGGAGGGGGAGCAGGACGGGAGGGAGCAGCTCCGCCAGCGGCGGCATGGCAGCATCGTCGGGGTTCCTCGCTGCCGCCCCCGGCCCGGCTGCTGCCCCGCCGCATCCTCAGCCAAACGGGCGGGGAGGGGGAGCAGGATGGGAGGCAGTGGCTCCGACAGCGGTGGCACGGCAGCATCGTCGGGGTTCCTCGCTGCCGCCCCCAGCCCAACCGCCGCCCCGCCGTGTCCTCAGCCAAACGGGTGGGGAGGGGGAGCAGGACGGGAGGCAGTGGCTCCAGCGGTGGCAGCAGCACGGCAGCATCGTCGGGGGTCCCCGCCGCCCCCGGCCCGGCTGCTGTCCCTGCCGGGACTCTGCGCTGCCCGGCCTCGTCCTCCATCCATCGATGGAGCCGCAGTGGAGGCTGGTGCCATGCGGCCCGCCAGCCCTCCACCAGCCCGGCTGCTCCCCCCTGGTACCCCTCTTGCTCCGGCACTTGCCCGAGCCGCCCAGGGGGCACCAGGAGGAAGAAGGAGAGGAGAAGGGCGAGGAAACCGCCGCCGCCACCCCAGCCAGGACTCCGCGCTGCCTGGCCTCGCCCTCTGCCCATCCGATGGAGCCGCGGCGGGGGCTGGTTCCGCGTGGCCCCTACCAGCCCCTCTGCCAGCCCGGCTGCTCCCCCCCAGGCACCCTTCTTGCCCGGGTGCCTGCCCGAGCCACCTTGGGGGCAGCAAGAGAAAGAAGGGGAGGAGGAAGAGGAGGGCAAGGAAGCTGCCACCAGCGCCGGGCCGCAGGAGGCGGCTCTCCTCTCCTACCTTTGCTGCATCTCCTTCTTCCTTCCCGGCAGCCTGGACTCCGGCATGCCTTCCCCGCCAGCGGGTCCAATGGTCGGGCTGGCTGGGGATAGCAGGGGCTGGTCTCCCTTGGGCCGCGGGTTGTGGGAGGGCTGGCCCGCTCAGCAGAGCCTCCAGTGGGCCGCTCCCAGCAGGGATCCCGGGGCTTCCCCGGGCGGCTCCAAGGCCACGAGGCCCTGGCTGCGCTTCTCCCAGGGGGTGGGGCACCCAGGAGCAGGGCCAATCAGGAGCCCTGCAGGAGGTAAGTCCACCTGAGAGAGAGAAAGAGAAGGGAAGCGAAAGTGCCTCTCTGTCTCTCTGCAAATGGCGGAGGAGGCCATGCGGAGACGGATGCGGAGCGGTGTCTCGGTTCCTAAGACCATTGGAAATATGTGTTTTCCGATGGTCTTAGGTGACCCCTGTGAAAGGGTCATTTGACCCCCAAAGGGGTCGCGACCCACAGGTTGAGAACCGCTGGTCTAATGGAATGGCGAAGCCGATACAATTAGTTCCAGCTGCGTCGCAGGAGTTACCAGAATGTGATTGTACGCAGTCACGAACTGCTTCCAGGACTCCGGCTCCGGATTTTTACCTCGAGGTTAACTCCTGAAGCCTTTTCCAATAGTAGATATAGCCACAAGGCAGTGGAGGTTTGAAATCAGAGTTTCCCTTCTCCTAGAAGATGGTTCTGCCGCTTTATCTGCCGTTGGGGCATAAAGCCCTCTTCCGCCTTCAAAACCATTGGCCATCTTCTCCTGTAACCCTGGAAAGGGGCCCTTACGAGGTGCTACCAGCTGGGCCAGCTGGACCAAGGTTTTTTAAGGAGGTATTACTCCTCCTGCACTCCTCCTCACTCCAGGACTCCTACTCCTACTCCAGGTTTTACCTCGGGATTGCTCATTCACTCCTTCACTTACTACCCCATCACTTCCAAACGCCATTTGCACATTCACTCCCACACATACTACCCCATTAGTTGCAAACGCCATTTGCTTGTGCACTCCCTCACTTACTGCCCTTCGCTTCCAAACACCGTTTACTCATTCATTCGTTACCTCACTTACTACCCTGTCGCTTCCAAACACCATTTGCTCATTCGCTCCCTCGCATACTACCCCGTCGCTTCCAAAACGCTCCATCACCCTGTCACTCCCACACGTACTACCCCATCGCTTCAAAGCACCATTTACCCCATCGCTTCCAAACACCATTTACTCATTCACTCCCACACATACTACCCCATCAGTTGCAAACGCCATTTGCTCATACACTCCCTCAGTTGCTGCCCCGTCGCTTCCAAACACTGCATACATTCGCTTCCAAATGCTTCATATATTCACACACAACTTTACTCACTGGGTTTGTGAATAATTGCAGAAATGAATTTTAATGAATTTTAAATATGTAAGGCATATGTTTGTGAGTAAAGTTGTGTGTGAATGTATGAAGCATTTGGAAGCGAATGTATGCAGTGTTTGGAAGCAACGGGGCAGCAAGTGAGGGAGTGTGTGAGCAAATGGCATTTGCAATTGATGGGGTAGTATGTGTGGGCGTATGTGTGGGAGTGAATGAGAACTCACAGTTCTCCAGCTTTGTAGCCTGTGGCCGTAACCATGAGACCAAATTGGTTCTCTATAAAGGTTTTCCTTTCCTCCTTGGCTCCAAGGAAAAGGAAAACAAATTGAGCATACACATTATACAGCAATTAATCATCTCTTTTGCAGTAGCAAAGAGTTCCAAAAACACATGCTGTAAATAAAATTTCATAGGATTGTTCCTTTGACAAGAATGTCCTCAAATACATTATTAAGGATAAATCCAGACTAAAATGCAAAGGAAAATCACTGACGTTTGACACACACAAACACAAAACAGAATATCAGAGTTGGATGGGATCTTAAAGGTCTTCTGGTCCAACCCACTACTGAAAACTGGTTGTCCAATTTCATCTTAAAAGCTTCCAGTAATGAAGCACCCACAGCGTCTGTAGACAATCATCCCATTGATTAATTATTCTCACAGTAAGGAAATTTTCCTTAGTTCTAGGTTGGTCCTCTCCCCAACTTAATCTCCAGCTATTGCTTATTGTTCTGTCTTTTAGTATTTTTTAAAAAAATAAGTTAATCATTTCTTTTGTGGCAACCCGATAGTTATTGGACAATGGCTAGTACATTTATTAAACTTAATATACCCAATTCCTGCAGACCAGAGCAGGCAAAAAGAAACTGCATTTCCCCCTTTTTTTTTAATTGTGACATCGGATGCCATAGTGCCCCTCCCTTCTCACGCAAAAGTTGTAAGCAGGAAAAAAAAATGGTTAAAAGGAACAGAAAAAACAACAACGCATCCCCCCATTTCCTTCTCAGATACAATTTCAAAGGCAGAATGAGATTTGCATTACCTTGAACATTCTGTCCAGCAGTTAATCTTAACTACATCCCTTGGGTCTTTTGCAGAAAGAAAGAAATCACACTCCCATGTTACCAAGGTGTAGGAAAAAAAATCTCCAAAACAGTCACCCACAAACATAATGCAGATGTTTCTTAATTTAAGAAAGGGAGTATAGGAAATAATTCCTTCAGAAAAGATCTCAAATACTATGTAACCAGTGAGTTGGCCAAAAAAAATAATAAAATTACAGACAGACATACACAGAATTTTCAAAACAAAATTTTGCACTAATAACAGATTTCTTTTTTTTGGAGAAGTTTTTTTTAAATAATTTTTTTATTAAGTATATATTTGTAAATGTAAACAAAGGAAAAATTCAAGTTGAATGCTACTCAACTTAATACAATCATTTTGAACTTGTAAACATTTTATACTGGAAGAAACCAGAATTACCATCCATTGAAGAATGGACTTTGAAAGTCATAAATATGGCAGAAATGGCTAAAATATCTGCATATTTGAAGGACCATTCAAATGAAAAATATATGTTGGACTGGAAAAAATGAATAACAGATTTCTTACATCCACTTTCATTCTTCCTCTTTATCTCACACATTCCGGTTAGAACTGGTTGTGGGTAATGAATGCATTTTTTTCCCCCAGGAGAGGGATAATGATCAAAAACGTTTCCTCTCTCTTTTCACCCTCCAAACTATTGGAACCTAAAGAAATACATAACTTTCTATACATCAATTATCAACTTAACTCATTAAGTTCTCTCACAAAATAAAAGATCAAAGTTCTCACATCCTGGCCAGGCATAAAACTGCACACTTAGTCTCTCAATCTCTCTCTCTGGTGTTCCACTTACAGTGAGGGGAAAAATTATTTGATCCCCTGCTGATTTTGTATGTTTGCCCACTGAAAAAGAAATGATCAGTCTATAATTTTAATGGTAGGTTTATTTTAACACTGACAGAATAACAACAACAAAAAAATTAAAAAATGCATTTCAAAAAAGTTATAAATTGATTTGCATTCTAATGAATGAAATAAGTATTTGATCCCCTATCAATCACCAAGATTTCTGGTTCACAGGTGTCTTTTATACAGGTAACGAACTGAGATTAGGAGCACTCTCTTAAAGGGAGTGCTCCTAATCTCAGCCTATTACCTGTATAAAAGACACTTGTCCACAGAAGCAAGCAATCAATCAGATTCCAAACTCTCCACCATGGCAAAGACCAAAGAGCTGTCCAAGGATGTCAGGGACAAGACTGTAGACCTACACAAGGCTGGAATGGGCTACAAGACCATCGCCAAGCAGTTTGGTGAGAAGGTGACAACAGATTGGTACAATTATTGTCAAATGGAAGAAACACAAAATAACGGTCAATCTCCCTTGGTCTGGAGCTGCATGCAAGATCTCACCCTGTGGAGTTTCAGTGATCATGAGAACGATGAGGAATCAGCCCAGAACTACACGGGATGATCTTGTCAATGATCTCAAGGCAGTTGGGACCATAGTCACCAAAAAAACAATTGGTAACACACTACGCCATGAAGGACTGAAATCCTGCAGTGCCTGCAAGGTCCCCCTGCTCAAGAAAGCACATGTACAGGCCTGTGTGAAGTTTGCCAATGAACATCTGAATGATTCAGAGAACTGGGTGAAAGTGTTGTGTTCAGATGAGACCAAAATCAAGCTCTTTGGCATCAACTCAACTCTCCGTGTTTGGAGGAGGAGGAATGCTGCCTATGACCCCAAGAACACCATCCCCACCATCAAAGATGGAGGTGGAAACATTATGCTTTGGGGGTGTTTTTCTGCTAAGGAGACAGGACAACTTCACCGCATCAAAGGGACAATGGACGGGGCCATGTACCATTAAATCTTGGGTGAGAACGTCTTTCCCTCAGCCAGGGCATTGAAAATGGGTCGTGGATGGATATTCCAGCATGACAATGACCCAAAACACACGGCCAAGGCAAAAAAGGAATGGCTCAAGAAGAAGCACATTAAGGTCCTGGAGTGGCCTAGCCAGTCTCCAGACCTTAATCCCATAGAAAATCTGTGGAGGGAGCTGAAGGTTGGAGCTGCCAAACGTCAGCCTTGAAACCTTAATGACTTGGAGAGGATCTGCAAAGAGGAGTGGGACAAAATCCCTCCTGAGATGTGTGCAAACCTGGTGGCCAACTACAAGAAACATCTGACCTCTGTGACTGCCTCCAAGGGTTTTGCCACCAAGTACTAAGTCATGTTTTGTGAAGGGGTCAAATACTTATTTCACTCATTAAAATGCAAATCAATGTATAACTTTTTTGAAATGTGTTTTTCTGGATTTTTTTGCTGTTATTCTGTCTCTCACTCTTAAAATAAACCTACATATTTGCATCTCATAATATCACACATGTTCATTAAAATGAGGTCTGAAGTCAGAAGGGGCCTAAATTGTAAGGAAAAGGGTTGTTTGGAGTTCACAAAAGAGATAAACCAGACCCCAATTTGTACTAACAAACTTTTCTTATCTGTAAATTATCTTTTCAGTTTAGGAATGTGAAAAACTATTTAATCAATCCATACAACCATAGGATAAAAGTTTTCCTACATTCCAATCTGTAATGAACCAACATTATTTTAAAAGAGAGAAAATACATCAAATTAAAATACAACATAACTGTGTTAACAAATTACAAAATCTATGTCATGTGCCCCTCAGAGGGGAGGCAGTCGAAGGCTACGAGCCAGGAGTGGAGGGGACAAGCACAGGGGAGTGACCAGAGGAACAGCCTGCTGAGCTAGGGACAGGAGCGGCACAACTGCAGCTGGGAAGCCCAGAGAGTTCGGGTGGAGAGGGCACACAGCTGCAGCTGGTCAGTGGAGATGAAGAAGAACTGGCTCCTCCTCCTAATCAAGAGCACTGTAGGGCTGAGAGGAGGCAGGCACAATGAAGGTCAGCCAGGCTACTTGCAAGGCAGTAGCCTGGCCTCTCTTGATGAGCTGCACCAGGAAGCAGCTATTTAGCTCAGCAACAAGAGTGAAATGATACTGGGAACAACATGTCTGTTTCCTTGCTGTGTGTTCTTCAGCTGTCATGGTTCTTGCCTTGAACTTTAGGTCATGCTTCTAAAACTCTGGATTTGCCTTGTGGACTTGCCTTGTCTTTGCGCTGT
Source organism: Bothrops alternatus (assembly GCA_034064705.1). NCBI lineage: Eukaryota > Metazoa > Chordata > Lepidosauria > Squamata > Viperidae > Bothrops > Bothrops alternatus. Next base: position 3,257,426 of record JARGCV010000257.1, on the reverse strand, counting down.
GGACTGGTGCTGGCTTCTTTTTAGTAGACTTTTGAACTCATTGGGGGTGGGCTGGTGCTGGCAAAGGGAATTGCTGGGGAGTACTAATACTTGGAAGCCTTAATAAAGACTCCTAACACCTGTGGTGTGTGGGTGTGTGGGAAAGCACACCTCATTTGCTGAAGCTGGTGATAACAGAATGTGTTACAGGTAGTCCTCGACTTATGAGTGGTCATTTAACAGCCATTCAAAGTTAGGACAGCCTCGGAAAGGATGCTTTATGGTCCACCAAGCACTTCTGGCCACCATAAAATGTCACACCACCACCTTCCTGGGTCACATGATGGCATTTACAAGTGGTTGACAGGCACCCCATGATCATGTGATTGACATTTGCAGTCTTCTCTACCAGCTTCCCAAGAAAATCAATTGGGAAGCTGGCAGGAAAGTTTACAAGCAGAGGGGACAGAGGGCAGGTGAAATCTTTTGGTGGGCTCCAGGAACAGAGCTGAACTCTTCAGGATTTCCCCTCCATGCTGAATGATTTTCCCTCCGTATATAGAGGGGAGAGGAAATCCTTTGGCAGGCTGCAGGAACATTTAAGAGTGAAAGAGCTGCTTGCTGGGAGGATTTCAACTCTGCACAGAGCTGAACTCCTTCAGCAGACAGCTCTTTCACTCCATCCTCTTAATGATCCAGGAGATCATTTAATCACCAGTGCCAGGATTGCTGTGGCTGAGCAAAGCAGCCATGTGGGCATCTCACTTAATGACCACTTTGCTTAATGACCAATATTCTGGTCCCAGGTGTCATAAGTTGAGGGCTACCTGTATATTATTGTTAGGCATTATTAAACCTTGCCATGTTATTCTGTTCTGTATATTTGGCTTAATGTGGATGCTATTGTGTTTTCTCTTCAACTGCTAACTGAATCCTCCCCCCCCCAAAATGTTTTCAGCTAAACCTGGGAACAGTAGGATTTTATCGGACACAGTACAGTCCTGACATGCTGGAGGGCTTACTTCCAGCTATCCATGATCTCTCCTTACTCCCCGTGGACAGGCTAGGGCTGCAGAATGATCTCTTTTCCTTGGTAAGTGGATCTCTGTGTTTGTTTTTGTTAATCTTCTTTTCCCTTTCCCTTTTCTCTTGTCTCTTTTTTCCTTCCAAGAGTTAAGCACTACATTTGGAGGCACAATATATTTCCAATTAACAAACTTCATATATTTTACATAATAAGAAAGTTATATAGTCCCAGTCTTAAACATTTAACTATAGTGCTATTTTCTGGTAAAATAGGTTCTGACTCCTTGTCAATAAATATTAAACATGCTGAAGTGTGAATAAATTAAATGAAGTACCAGATGGAGACCCAAACCATCCCTGAGAAGCATCTGCAAGCTGAATAGAAATTTTTCTTTATAGTACTTGAAAAAGTTGATTCCTGCTATATTTACTAGTTTTCATTATTTGATTCTCAGAAGGAATGTTCTGATATCTCATATGAGCTGGGATTTTGTAACCATCAGTTGCTGTGCTAGTAACTTTTTATTTTTAAGAACAGGTATGGGATTGTGAGAAAGGAAGAAGTTTAAAAATAAAACGGTCACAACTGATTAACAATAGAAAGATTAGCCAAGCCCTGCAGGTAGGCACTAGATTCCAGGAGGCTTGGCTAGAAGACACACTTAACAAGACAAAAGGATGGCAGAGGGAAGTTCTAAACAATGTAACTGAGGGGGAGGGATGATGTATTCTGGCTAGGCGGATCGGACAGATTGTACCCCGGGAGGTCCTCTCAAATGGGACCTAAGGGGAGGGGACAGGGGCGTCGCGATAGGAGTGTATATAATGTTATGTGTTTGAATATTTTTGGTGTGGTCTCTGGGTTTAGAACTTCCTGTTGAAGTCTCTCACCAGGATCCACCGCGCTTTGCAAACCGCTTTTATATTTTCTGCAGAATAAACTCTTTTTCTTATCAATCCAATTTTGTTGGTATTTTAATCACGTTTCCAACAAATTGGCGCCCCACGTCGGGCCTTGGGCATCTGTTCCTGCATCTTCGGGAGGAGAGGTCAACTGAAGAAGGCATGCCCCATTGATTTCAATTGTCCAAAGTTGCAGTCGCAGGTCGAGGAAGCAGAACGGAGCCAGGCCCATGGACCAAATAGTGATTGGTAAGAACTGAGGAGAGGGGACCAGAGAATTACCAGGACAAGGACTGGGCAACTTCGTGCACGAACCTAGGTGAGTAAAACTTGGGGTAAACCAAGGAATAAAACCTAGGCAGTTGGGGGTGGTTGGGTAGCACAGTTTGAGTCTGAGATCTATGAGAGGTGTGTGTAAGACGCCCCGAGGGTCCACAGGACTGGCAAGACACACAAGCTGTGGATGTCCCGGGGGTTTGGACTGGCAAGGCGGAGTGAGGGAACTCTTGAGTAAAAGGAGAAAGAGGCTTGGTGAAGCGAACCGTGGTCTCATTAGATTGGTAAGGACAACAAAATTGTGTGGTAAACCAACCGTGGGTAATTCGGGAGAGTCCCAGGAGAAGGAATGTGTGAAAAAGGTTAGGAAAAATCCAAAACTAAAAATAGATCCCCACAGCCCATTAGGAAAATTGTTAGAAAACTGGGGGAAACCACCATACAACAAGCTGATTACTAAGTTAAATTTAACAAAAGAAGATATGGTAAATTTGTGCTGCTTCCTATGGTGGGGGGGGGATGAGAAAATTGAGTAGCCCCAAACAGGAAAAGGAAACATAAACCCATCTTGCTGGCACAGACCCTTTGTGTCTGTAGCCAGGGTAGAAAAGGGAGTTTTGGGTTTAAGCTCAAGGACTGCTTTGGAAAGAAGGGGAATGAGAGAAATGTGTGTATGTCTCTGTGTGAGTGAGAAGACCTTTTTTTTCCCCAATCACAATTGGATTTTGCTCCTTCTGGTCTTTCCTAGCTGCAGAAAGGATCTGTTGGAGTGTCAGACCCTCGAAAGCATGAGGGTTTGGCCAGAGCACAGGACCTTTTGTTAAGGAAAAGGGAAAGGCTGTGTGCAAATGGAATGGAATGGGTGAATGAAAGAATTGGATTTGAGTAACCAGCTGGTTAGGTCCTCCTGTAAGCAAAGCAAAGCAAAGTTAGGAAAATGGAATTGGCTAAATAAAGGTACTTAAAAGAAAAATAAGAAGTAATGATTCTCTTTTTCTCTCTATCTTTCTGTGCAATCACATGGTACGTTTAAGATTCTTGCCTTCTCTCATTCGAGTTAGCTGAGATTTGTGGTGGGAATGACCAGAACGTGTAGAACTAAAAGTTCTGTTTTCTTTTCTGTTCTCTTTTCCTTGTCTTGGTATGTATATGTGTGTCAAAGTTTTTGTATGTGAGGTGTGTGTGTGTGTGTGTGTGTGTGTGTGTGTGTGTGTGTGTGTGTATATATATATATATATATATATATATATATATATATATATATATATATATATATATGTATATAGTGTTTCTTTTTTTTTATTTTTTATTTTTTTTAGATAGCACCCTGTAAACCCAAATATGGGAGGAAGGAATCATTCTTTCCTTTTGCCTGTTTCAGCTCAACCCAGAGCCATCTGCAAGCACAAATATATATATGTTTTTAAAATTGTTGACAAAGAAATAAGGGATTTCTGAGATAGCTATTTCGAGTTATTTAACTCTCTTCAGTCAGAACTCACCCTTCCGGGATTCGAACCTGGGCAGTCTGCACACTAGGCAGATGCTTAAACCTCTAAGCCACAGGCTCTCTCCCGCTTTGTCAGTAATCAGGGAGGGAAGATGTGTATATAGTGTTTCTTTTTTTTTTTAGATAGCACCCTGTAAACCCAAATATGGGAGGAAGAAATCATTCTTTCCTTTTGCCTGTTTCAGCTCAACCCAGAGCCATCTGCAAGCACAAATATATATATGTTTTTAAAATTGTTGACAAAGAAATAAGGGATTTCTGAGATAGCTATTTCGAGTTATTTAACTCTCTTCAGTCAGAACTCACCCTTCCGGGATTCGAACCTGGGCAGTCTGCACACTAGGCAGATGCTTAAACCTCTAAGCCACAGGCTCTCTCCCGCTTTGTCAGTAATCAGGGAGGGAAGATGTGTATATAGTGTTTCTTTTTTTTTTTTTAAGATAGCACCCTGTAAACCCAAATATGGGAGGAAGAAATCATTCTTTCCTTTTGCCTGTTTCAGCTCAACCCAGAGCCATCTGCAAGCACAAATATATATATGTTTTTAAAATTGTTGACAAAGAAATAAGGGATTTCTGAGATAGCTATTTCGAGTTATTTAACTCTCTTCAGTCAGAACTCACCCTTCCGGGATTCGAACCTGGGCAGTCTGCACACTAGGCAGATGCTTAAACCTCTAAGCCACAGGCTCTCTCCCGCTTTGTCAGTAATCAGGGAGGGAAGATGTGTATATAGTGTTTCTTTTTTTTTTAGATAGCACCCTGTAAACCCAAATATGGGAGGAAGAAATCATTCTTTCCTTTTGCCTGTTTCAGCTCAACCCAGAGCCATCTGCAAGCACAAATATATATATATGTTTTTAAAATTGTTGACAAAGAAATAAGGGATTTCTGAGATAGCTATTTCGAGTTATTTAACTCTCTTCGAATCCCGGAAGGGTGAGTTCTGACTGAAGAGAGTTAAGAAACTCGAAATGGCTATATCAGAAATCCCTTATTTCTTTGTCAACAATTTTAAACAACATATATATATTTGTGCTTGCAAGATGGCTCTGGGTTGAGCTGAAACAAGCAAAAGGAAAGAATGATTCCTTCCTCCCATATTTGGGTTTACAGGGTGCAATCTAAAAAATAAACACTTGACACATATCCTTACTCCCTGACTACTGACAAAGTGGGAGAGAACTTGTGGCTCAATAGGTTAAAGCATCTGCTTAGCATGCAGACTGCCCAGGTTCGAATCCCGGAAGGGTGAGTTCTGACTGAAGAGAGTTAAGAAACTCGAAATAGCTATATCAGAAATCCCTTATTTCTTTGTCAACAATTTTAAACAACATATATATATTTGTGCTTGCAAGATGGCTCTGGGTTGAGCTGAAACAAGCAAAAGGAAAGAATGATTCCTTCCTCCCATATTTGGGTTTACAGGGTGCAATCTAAAAAATAAACACTTGACACATATCCTTACTCCCTGACTACTGACAAAGTGGGAGAGAACTTGTGGCTCAATAGGTTAAAGCATCTGCTTAGCATGCAGACTGCCCAGGTTCGAATCCCGGAAGGGTGAGTTCTGACTGAAGAGAGTTAAGAAACTCGAAATAGCTATATCAGAAATCCCTTATTTCTTTGTCAACAATTTTAAACAACATATATATATTTGTGCTTGCAAGATGGCTCTGGGTTGAGCTGAAACAAGCAAAAGGAAAGAATGATTCCTTCCTCCCATATTTGGGTTTACAGGGTGCAATCTAAATATGTGTGTGTGTGTGTGTGTGTGTGTGTGTGTGTCAAGTGGTTATTTTTTAGATTGCACCCTGTAAACCCAAATATGGGAGGAAGAAATCATTCTTTCCTTTGCTTGTTTCAGCTCAACCCAGAGCCATCTGCAAGCACAAATATATATATGTTTTTTTAAAATTGTTAACAAAGAAATAAGGGATTACCCAACTGCTCCGAAAGGAAAATCATATCCGGGGCGTGTATATATATATATTATATATATATATATATTATATATATATAATATAATACACACACACACACACACACACACACACACACACATTTATTTATTTATTTATTTATTTAATTTCTATGCCGCCCTATTCCGGAGAACTCAGGGCGGCTCACAACATGATAGAAATTACATTATATACATAAATATAAAAACCCTTAATTAAAAAAAGAAACCAATCATTCCACAAACATACACTGGCTAGGGGCAAGGTGTTAGCTTGCCCCTAGCCATATATATTCTGTCTGCAGGCACAAAAAACCCTGCTTTTTCTGGCTGTGTTGCTTTAAGAGTGAGAGAAAGAGGGACAGAAAAAGGGGGGTGATCTTTTTAACTATTTCTTTTTGTTTAGAATTCTGGTTTGAGGAAGGAGGGGTGGATGGGAATGTTTTAACCTACTTAATGGAAATTTGTTTCCATCTGAATGGAATCTGATTAAATTAGAATTTGACTAAATTTATATTAAAAGCAAAGAGTTGATACTAGAGTTTGATACAAAACTATTTCAGTAATTCAGATTTTTTGTGTGTGTGGAGTTGGTTTTTGTTGTTTTATTTTTTTTATGTTTTTATGTCTGTGTGCAGGACACACTGATAAAAAAAATACCTAAGAAGGAATTGGAATTCAACACTTGTTTAAAACAAAGGAGTTGAGAATTTTTTTTGGGATTATGTTGTTTTGAATAAAGATTAGTGTGCAAACAAACTCAAGCAGAGTTTTTGGTAAAGCGCTCCTTTGTTTGTTCTTTATTAACCAATTTGTTTGTAAATACAGACAAAGCAATTGCTAGGAGAAAGGGGATATACCCAGAAGTGGGGGGAAAGAGAGATGAATGAATGAAATGGGAAGTAGAAGGCAGGGATGCATTACTTATAGATGGCTCCTCCCAGGTAGAGAATGGGTTAAAGAAAAATGGGTATGCAATCATAAATGGACACACCAAAGAGTTGGTAGAATCCGGTAGCCTGCCAAAGAACTGGTCAGCCCAAACTTGCGAACTATGCATTAAATCAGGCCCTAAAATTGTTAGAAAACAAGGCTGGAATTGATTATACGGATTCAAAGTACGCCTTTGGGGTGGATGGGCCACACCTTTGGAAAATTTGGGTGGAAAGGGGAATTATTAACAGCAAAGGAAAGGAATTGACCAAAAGAATTGCCATAACCTATGTGAATGCACATCAGAGGGGCAATTCTTTTGAAAGTGTGGGAAATAGGATTGTGGATGAGGAAGCCAAGAGGGCAGCAAATGAAGAAAGCATAAATGTCTTAATACCCATTGTAGAAACACTAGAAGAGATCCCTGTGTTCAGAAACAGAAAAAAAGAAATAATGCAGATAGGTGGGCAACAAGGAGAGAAGGGTAAATGGTTTCTCCCAGATGGGAGTCAGGTAATCAATAAACCCATAGCATGAGGATTATTGGAGAAGTTACATGAAGGAAGCCACTAGGGGAGTTCAGGCATTGGTGGATGAGCTCCTGAAGCATTATGAATGTATCGGAATTTATACACCAGCAAGACAAATGGTGGATAAATGCTTGATATGTAAAAAGGTAAATAGGCAAGCAATCAGGAAACAAAAAGGGAGAGGGAAGCCTCCAGCCCTTAGGCCATTTCAGTGCATTCAGGTAGATTTTACTATCCATGTAGTACCCCTGTAGTAATGCAACAACTAATATGGTTTCTAGAATACTATTGGAAGTAATATTATTTATTTATTATTATTATTTAATTCGATTTCTATGCCGCCTTATTCCAAAAAACTCAGGGCGGCTTACAACATAGATACTAACATATAGAAATCTGACATTAAATACATTATAAAACCCCTAGATTAAAAACCAATCATCCAAAAACAAACTTACAACAAACATACACTGGCTGGGGCAAGATGTTAACTGCCCCAGGCCTGTCGGCAAAGATGTGTCTTCAATAATTTGCGAAAGGCGGAGAGGGTGGGGGCAATACGGATCTCTGGGGGGAGTTGATTCCAGAGGGCCGGGGCCGCAACAGAGAAGGCTCTTCCCCTAGGCCCCGCCAGGTGACACTGTCTGGCTGACGGGACCTGGAGAAGGCCGACTCTGTGGGCCCTAACCGGTCGCTGGGTTTCATGAGGCAGCAGACGGTCCCGTAAGTAACCTGGTCCGATGCCATGTAGGGCTTTATAGGTCATAACCAACACTTTGAATTGCGTTCGGAGACCAATTGGCAGCCAATGCAGCTCATGGAGTGATGTTGAAATGTGGGCATTTCTGGGTAGGCCCAATACTGCTCGCACGGCTGCATTCTGCATTACCTGAAGTCTCCGAACGTTTTTCAAAGGTAGCCCCATGTAGAGAGCATTGCAGTAGTCGAGCCTCGAGGTGATAAGGGCATGAGTGACTGTGAGAAGAGACTCCCGGTCCAAATAGGGCCGCAGCTGGTGCACCAGGCGAACCTGGGCAAATGTCCTCCTCGCCACAGCCGAAAGATGATGTTCCAGATTTAGCTGTGGATCGAGGAGGACACCCAAGTTGCGGACCTTCTCTGAGGGGGTCAAAAACTCCCCCCCCCGAGGGTGATGGACGGACAGATTGAATTGTCTTTGGGAGGCAAAACCCACAGCCACTCCGTCTTGTCAGGGTTGAGTTTGAGCTTGTTAGCACCCATCCAAACCCTAACAGCCTCCAGACATCGGCACATCATTTCCGCTGCTTCACTGAAGTGACACGGGGTAGAGATGTAAAGCTGGGTATCATCAGCATACTGATGATATCTCACCCCGTGTCGTCGGATGATCTCACCCAGTGGTTTCATGTAAATATTAAACAGCAGAGGGGAGAGGACCGATCCCTGAGGGACCCCACAAGGGAGGAACCTAGGGGTCAACCTCTGACCCCCTGCCAACACCGACTGCGACCGACCAGTGAGGTAGGAGCTGAACCACTGCAAAACAGTGCCCCCAACTCCCAACCCCTCCAGCCGGCGCAGAAGGATACCATGGTCAATGGTATCGAAAGCTGCTGAGAGGTCAAGTAGCACCAGGATAGTGGAATGTCCCCTATCCCGGGCCCGCCAGAGATAATCCGTCAGCGCGACCAAAGCAGTTTCCGTGGAGTAGCCGAGCCTGAATCCTGACTGCTGAGGGCCCAGATAATTGGCCTCATCCAAGGACCATTGGAGCTGGAGTGACACCACCTTCTCAACAACCTTACCTATAAAGGGAAGATTGGAGACAGGACGGTAGTTGTTTAACACAGCTGGGTCCAGGGAAGGCTTCTTGAGGAGGGGGCGCACAATTGCCTCCTTGCAGGGAGCCGGAAAGTATCCCTCCCTCAAAGAAGCGTTGACAATCTCCTGAACCCAGCCCCGCGTCACCTCCCTGCTGGCCGAAACCAGCCAGGAGGGGCACGGGTCCAATAAACAGGTGGCGGAACTCACAGCTCCAATGGCCTTGTCCACTTCATCGGGTGCTACCGGGTCAAACTCCTCCCACACAACAGGATCAAGACGAGTCCCTGTCATCTCGACTGACTCATTGTCAGCCGACACTGCATTCCAATTGGAGTCAAGGTCCATCCGAATCTGGGCGATTTTATCCGCGAAAAACTTATTAAAGTCCTCAGCACTACCCTGCAAGGGTGTATCAACCCCCCCCCCCCGATTAAGGAGGGAGCGAGTCACCCTAAACAGGGCGGCTGGGCGGGATTCCGCAGATGCAATCAAGGCAGAATGATACGCGCATCTTGCCGCCTTGAGCGCCACCTGATAAGTCTTGATATAAGATCTTAATAGTGTTCGGTCTGATACAGATTTACTTTTCCTCCAGTTTATATGTGCATAAACTGTCCAGATATTTTGATTTTCTCAGGAAACAAGGATTGCTGGCACAAACACCTCCCTTGGAGTTTCCAGTCCACAGATTCCAGATCGGAGATTGGGTGCTGATCCGGAGTTGGAAGGAGGAGAAGCTGGTTCCAAAGTGGGAAGGCCCTTTCCAGGTGCTGCTGAAATCCGAAACAGCAGTATGAACAGCAGGGAAAGGCTGGACCCACTACACCTGTGTGAAAGGACCAGTGGACGCTCCAACCAAGTGGGAAAGTGTGCCTCAACCTGGCCCTTTGAAGTTGATAATAAGAAAAAGCAAAATATAGAGACATTAGAAAAAGGGGGGGTTAAATGTGTTGGTTTTGTGACTGTAAATGTTGGTGTAATTGTTGTTGTTGTACCCATTGCCCAGACAGCGCACCGATACACAGAGACTGCGGAGAAGAGTGTGATATAGTGATCATCGAAGACTGGTGTCCCGAGTACCAATCTCAGCCTGTTACAGGCGGTGGTGTCAAAAGTGAAAGGGAAGAAGTACTTTTCCAGGGATGGACAGAATTGGGACAATGTTAGACCTCAATATGACCTTGGTTACAGGAGTAATTAAGATATGGATTATAGTGGGAGTAGTAGGGTCCGGGAACATATGCAAAGGTCAAAGTATAAATACCTCTGATAACTGTAATGATTGCATTAGAACCACCAAAATGGGTAATAAGATAATAACTGTGACATATCATACTCAGATGGACTGCAAGAAGGTGGTGGGAACACGTGTTTATAATACCACTCAATTTTCCCTGTGTAATGAAACAGGAAGGGTTACATGCGTTGACCCCTCTAGTATGAAATATCAACAAAATCATTCAGATATTTACTTCATTATTATTAGGACAGAACACCAGTACCTCTGCTAATCACAAGAGTAGAATCTGCTTTGATGCCTGCTGTGCCATGAAGTTTAGTCCCTGGACCACCTATGGGGGCCTGAGTTGGAAGCGGAGTTACCTTACATATTGGTACTCCGATGGTAGGGGCCCACCTAGGGTGTGGACTGAGAAGGATAATGAATGACCACCTGAACATATAATATAGGTGTATGGACTTGCCACTTGGGCTGAAGATGGACCATGGGGATATAGGACTCCAATTTATATGCTGAATTGCATTATTAGGTTACAAGCGGTTCTGGAGATTATCACTAGTGAGACAGCGCTAGCATTAAATAAGTTGGCTAAACAAAATACCCAAATGAGGACTGCAATTTATCAAAATAGGTTAGCCTTGGATTATTTATTGGCAGAAGAAGGAGGGGTCTGTGGAAAATTTAATTTAACCAACTGTTGTCTGCAAATAGACAATGAAGGGAAAGCCACTGAGAAAGAAAAAAAAACAGGATGAGGAAAATAGCCCATGTACTGGTCCAAATCTGGACTGGAATACTTGATGATGAGGGGTTCTTGGGAGGAATTTTTAGAAACTGGAAACAAGCTTTATTCATGTTAGCAGTTGTATTTTTCGTGTTAATGTGCTTATCCTATTTGATCCCTATAATAAGAAGTATTGTACAAAACACAATGGAGGGAATGGTAAATGCAACCAATAAGAGTGAAGAACAAATGCTGATGTTAAAGAAGGTGACTGGACATGCTGCACTACTTCACTTCCAGAATGCAGAGGAGATCCGGGAAAGTTTAAAACCATTTGAGGAAAAATTTTATTTTTAAATTAGTATAAAAAATGGAAAGGGTGGATTTGTGAGAAAGGAAGAAGTTTAAAAATAAAACGGTCACAATTGATTAACAATAGAAAGATTAGCCAAGCCCTGCAGGTAGGCACTAGATTCCAGGAGGCTTGGGTAGAAGACACACTCAACAAGACAAAAGGATGGCAGAGGGAAGTTCTAAACAATGTAACTGAGGGGGAGGGATGATGTATTCTGGCTAGGCGGATCGGACAGATTGTGCCCCTGGAAGTCCTCTCAAATGGGACCTAAGGGGAGGGGATGGGGGCGTCGCGATAGGAGTGTATATAATGTTATGTGTTTGAATATTTTTGGTGTGGTCTCTGGGTTTAGAACTTCCTGTTGAAGTCTCTCACCAGGATCCACCGCGCTTTGCAAACCGCTTTTCTATTTTCTGCAGAATAAACTCTTTTTCTTACCAATCCAATTTTGTTGGTATTTTAATCACATTTCCAACAGGATTCCACACCAAGTGCTAAACTGTGCCCTTGTTGAGTGTGGAATACACATGATCTTGTCACTATTATAGATTCCTCACAACCCATGCTCTGTTGTTTTCAGTGATGTTATTAGAATCAGGATATTAAATTGAATGACTTCCACAATAAGGATGTAAGTAATTTTCCTTTCTGTTTTATACTACCTTGATGAAAAAGAATAGATTGATTTCAGGGCTGTTAATTTCAACTCAAAGTTAATTTGACTCCTTTAGAGATGGTAGGTATTCTTCAAATGTTAATGATTTAAAATTGGTAATGATAAAATATAATGCAACGTTGAAACCTTAGCCGCTTGTGAAGGATTTTTGGGACATACATTCATTTAACGTAGAGTACAAGTCAATCAGTTTGAGCTTTTGAATCACCCTAGTGATTTGAATTGCTTTCAAGTTTATCAGTTAACCATTGTCAACTGCACACATCCACAAATACACTGCAGGTAGTCCTTGACTTACAACTAGTTGCTTAATGAACATTTGAAGTACCACAGAATTTTTAAAAGCTACTTAACAATACCCCCCCATGTGGTCATGTAATTGCATTTGGGTTACTTGGCAACCAGCCTGCATTTATGACTGGTTGCAGCATCTCATGATCACATGACTGTGATTTGCAATGGTTTTTTGGCAGTTTTCAGCTAAAACACCATTGGATATGCTGGATTTCCTTAAAAACCACATGATTTGCTTAATGACCATGTGATTCAATTAACAACTCGAAATCATAGAAATAGCAAGATTCTTCTGTTGTTGGTTACCACTTTCATGTATGGCTCAGTCTGAAAAATAGGAAGTTTCCAGGTCTTTATTGTCACCTGACTTACCAGTTTACCTCAACCCTATCTCTTATTAGACATACTCTACATCAGGGCTTTTCATTTACACTGGCACCTGGCATGTGGTACGTGACCCTGCCTAGCCTAGATAATTGTAGCGGGGGTGAGGGAACGAGCCAAAGCGGCGCAGCACAGGACTTGCTGTGAGAGAGTCATCAGGAGCTGCAGGGCTGCTGGGACAAGACAAAGGCCCCAGGATCGGCACTTCTGGCACACCCGGAAGAGAAAGGAGGAGGAGGGCGGAGACAGGAGAGGATATAAAAGGAGGCAGTTTTGGCAGGAGAGGGAGAGAGAGAAAAAAAGACGCCGGAGAAAGAGTCAGAAGAGAAAAGGCTTTTGTCAGAGAAGAGACAGAGGAAAGGCTTTTGGGGAGGTGTTCGTGCGTGAGAATGGGAAGGCTTTTGGAGAGACGTGTGCATGAGAAAGAGAAGGATTTGGAGAGAGGTGTGCGTGAGAAAGAGAAAAGGCTTTTTGTGAGAGAAGCAGTGAGGAGAAAGGGAGAGGAGAAGAGAGAAGAGAAGAGAGATGGGAATGAGAAAGAGGGAAGGAGGGGGGGAAACAGGAAGGAAGGAAGGAGATGGGAATGAGAAAGAGGGAGGCAGGGAAGGAGGGAGGGAAACAGGAAGGAAGGAGATGGGAATGAGAAAGGGAGGCAAGGAGGGAGGGAGGGAAACAGGAAGGAAGAGAAGAAAGGAGATGGGAATGATGAGGGAGGCAGGGAAGGAAGGAGGGGAGGGAGGGAGGAAGGAAGGAAGGAAGGAGATTGGATTGAGAGGGAGGGAGGGTCTGAGGGAAGTCCTGCCTTAGCACTTGGCCAACAGCAGCCCTTCTGCCCTTTCGCCATCCCCTTGCCTCCTCCTCCTCCTGGCCTATCCTGGTGGTCTCCCATCCTATCACTAAGGATGATTTGGTTACAAAGCTGGCTCTCCTCACATGCAGAGGGAGTGGGCCTCCCTCTGACCCACACACTTTTGCCCTCCTGCATCCACCATGAGCAACCTGGCCAAGGAGAGTGAGCACAGCAGCAGCAGCCTCAAGGAGGAGGTAAGTGCAGCCGGATGCCTCCTCGGGCAAGTGGGGCTGGACTAGGTTGGGCTGCGGGGTCCTGGTGCCCCAGGAGCTTGAGGGCTGGGCTGGGTGCTTGCCCTCCGTCCGGGAGTCCCCCGCACGGCCCAAGAGTGTGAAAAGTGGTCATAAGTCACTTTTTTCAGTGCTGTTGTAACTTCGAACAGTCACTAAGCAAACTGTTGTAAGTTAAGGACTACCTGTACTTTATCACTTTTTTCCTTTTTTTTTTGGTCATCAACTTTTTGACACCTTGCTAGACGACTGGTGGTACTTGAATATTGCCATATCCTAAAAGTGGTACAATCAGTGAAAAGGTTGAAAAGCCCTGGTCTACATCACTCTCTATAACCTATAGCAAGGACCCAACTGTTCTACTCCTACTATCCATATGAAGAAAAGTCCAGATAGCTTTCTTTTTGGTAACACTGAACATTTTACTTTGACTTTAGAGTGTAACTTATTTGTTTTTCTTCTCTCAGGCCCGAGCTGGAATTATTAGCACTGTAGAAGTTCTAAAAGTCATGAAAGCATTTGTGAATGAGCCCAACTATACCGTGTGGAGCAACCTGAGCTGTAACCTGGGGATTCTCTCAACTCTCTTGTCCCACACAGACTTCTATGAAGAGATTCAGGCATTCATCTGTGATATCTTTTCACCAATAGGAGAAAAACTGGGCTGGGATACCAGGCCTGGTGAGGGTATGAAGGTTTATGAATACTTTTGCCTTTCAGTATTTTATTTTTATCTTGTCCCTTTTTGTTGTCAGAGACTTAGACTTCCAGAATATTTGTAGTAGGAATAGGGGACTAACATTGATGGTTTCCCCTCAGAGACTGGTTTCTGAGGTCTGTTATGGATTTTTCTGCAGTTTTAGCTAGTCGAACTGATGAGGGCCTGGTTTCTGTTTGGAGTAAGGCAGAAGACTCAAAATGAATAGAATTAATCAGAAGTAAGATTCTATTACTAATCATACCCTATGGCAGTTATTTGTTTCACCTTCATTTCATCTGTTCCAGCTGTGATGTACAGGTAGATTGATTATACTGGAAATATTTAGAATATACTGGAATACACATGGTACTTCTAGATTTCTCAGAAGAATTGGTGCCATTAATTATGATGGATTAATTGTTGGATTAATTACTTAAGTTGCATTTAAGAGGCAGAAAGTTGTTCCCAGGGCAATAGTATCAGAAGTGGGGATGCTTTTTCACTTCTGTCTGAAATTGCTTGACCTGTTCAAGGGATGCAAGTAAGACAAGAATCTGGCAAACCTAGGGATTCAGAAGATTCTTACAATGAGAAGAAGGCAGCAAGCTTTGTCCAAAGTTCAAAACAGCAGAGGCAGAACCAGAGATTTGAAGGAGTAGCCTTAAAAGTAATCAGGAGGGAAGCCAGAATTCAGAAATCCAGGTGAGAAACTAGAGCAGGGGTGTTAAACTGCCGGCCCATGGGCCGGATGCATCACGTGGAAGCTGCGCCCACCCCATTGCCGGCAATGTCAAAACCGGCCTGATACGTTGGGCGACGTCACATGATGTTGCAAGTTTAACATGCCTGAACTAGAGCAAGATTCAGAATTCAGAAACACAATATTGTTGTTTTTTTTAAAGAAATTTTATTGGTTTTTTAATTTTTACAGAAAAAAAAAGCTCAAGACACACCGTGGTGTTAGGGCAAACAAACATCCAAAACCAAAACATTTATACATATTTCAATCAATACATCTAATATTCCCTCTCTTATTCCCTTAGATAACATAACTTATTAAAAGTAGTTCAGTCTAGCTTAAATTTAATCAATCTATACCTGTTTTTAAAACTTTTAGAGATTTATACTACCATAGTCAAATCAATTTTAAATGTAAACCTTATCAATTTGGGTATCCCTTCCAAATATATTCTAGTTCCTTAATTTTTTCATAAATTTCATTTAATTCTTCCACTAATATCCCTTAATTAAAATAAAGTATTAGTCTATCCTATACATATCTAGTCTATCAATTAATCAATTTCTTTTTACTAATAAGAGAAAATCAAACCTTAAGTCCTTTCGATCCATTAAACAGAATTCAATTAATTATCATAACTAATAACATCCATCTTATCAAACAAACAAATCATCTTATTTGATTAACTCAAATTTACATAATAAATTTCTTGCAAGTAACCCTATTGTCCTAAAGAAAAAAAAGAACAAACATATTCTTAATCCATTTAATGTATATTTCATTAATCGCCCCTTTTTCTCTTACTTCTAACTCACAATCTTAATCCTAAAATCAATCCATGATTCTGAATTACCTTTAATCCATTACCTAAAAATATCTCCTTTTTAAGTTGAAATGATAATCTATCATAACTAATAACATCCATAATATCAAACAAATCATCTTATTAGATTAACTCAAAGTTACATAAAAAATTTCTTTCAAGTAACCCTATTGTCCTAAAGAAAAGAAAGGAAAGAAAAACAAAAACATAATCTTAATCTATTTAATATATATTTCATTAATCACCCCTTTTTCTCTTACTTCTAACTCACCATCTTAATCTTAAAATCAATCCATAATTCTAAATTACCTTTAATCCATTACCAAAAATATCTCCTTTTTAAGTTGAAATAGTAATCTATTCTAAAACTGTCTAATCCAACAATCAATCTCTTTAAACTGACCACATAGCATCAAACTTTAGATTATTTCAATTCATTAATCATCAAACAAATAAATCATCAGTAATTTTCATATAGATAAGTCTTATGTATCTTCCATTAATCGCACATCTGACTCGTAATCTTAATCCTTAAATCAGTCCATAATTCTAGATTGCCTTTAGTCCATTACATAACACTTTAATTTTCAGTCTTTTTTTTAGTCTTATTCTAGGTTTTTTCAAATGCCAAGTGGGTTTCCATAGCAAGGCTTCTCTTCCAGTTGATAAGTCTTTTTTTATTGCTTGTAGTAGTATTTGGATCAGTAAGAGCCATCTTGATCTTTGCATTGGCCCTCTAATTTTCTTAACCATGAGAACTTGTTGCTTTAAGATTTGAAGTCCCAGTCTTTGCTTTTTCTGGTTCTTAGCATCGTAAGTAAATTGTTTATAGGGCAAAATCAAGTTCTCTTTATTTTCAGTTAAGTCCTCTCCTTGTGTAATCTGTTTTGTAGAAAAATCAGGTATAGTCTGAAAGTCAATCTTGGAGTTTGAAGAAGAAATTCTGGTTCTTAATTCTGTAGTAAGTTCTTTCATTGTAACACATATTTCCACTTTGGTCTCATAGATCTTTTCCAAAATAAGTTTGCAGTTTAAATGTGAGTGTAGCTCCATTTTGTAAAAGTTATTCAACTTCATCAAATTAACTTTCTCATAAAGAAATCATCTCCTCTCAAATTGCCATATTAGCTTTTAACCAGTAGATGTCCTCAGTAAGTTAAAAAATCTTTTTTCAAATATCATTTATTTCATTTCATTTTTTTTCTTTTTTCCTCCCTCATCCCTTTTCTTCTTTTTTTTCAGGGAAAAATAGAGGAAGAAATGTTAAAAAAAAAAACACTCCAACATAGGCTGATAATAAAGTTCTTAAGAAAAAAAAGTTTTGTTCCAGTACCCCAAAATAAACTTATATAAAGAAAACGTAATTTTTGAAGCTTTGTTCTATTCTTTTTGTTCGCCTTTCTTCCCAGACACATAAAAGCTGCCTTTTCAAGCCAGGGAAATAGTTCCAACAGGGCTCTTACAGGCAAAAAAAAAAAAAAAATAGAAAGCAAAAGAGAGGGGAAAAAAAGAAAGATCTCACCCGGATTCACCACGGTGGGTTCAAAGCTTAGCTGTTCTGTGACTTGCGGTTTCTTGCGGCTAGGTGATCGGCCATTTTACTGGCCGATCTTCTTCTCCGTCGGCCCTCAGAGTCTGGCCCGGACAGCTGGAGGAGCCGCCGCTCCTCCGCGGCCGAGCAAAGCCTCCTCGACAGAAGTCGCACCCTCCAGGGTGATTTTAGACCCACATAAGGGTCTACCGACGGAGGGAGGCTAGCCGACAAGGAGACGAGTCTCCTTGTACGACTAGAGGCGCCGCGACCCGGAACCGGAAGTCCAGAAACACAAGAAGATTGTTAACAGATGCTGTTTCAGCAACTGTTTTCTATTTAATGCTTTTATGCATAATTGACAGAGGACCCTTCCTGAACATAGCAAATACATACTTGCTCCTAATGGAACTTGATCTCATAAAAAAAGTTTCTTTAAGCCTTTACTCTTAATAAGTCTGGCTATGAAGGGTTCCATTTCTGTATCATTCTAAAATTGCTCCACCAGCTTGAGATGATACCATTCTTGTGGGCTTGAAGGTTTTGAAGTCTACCCTGTATCAAGTATATGGGTTGTGGGTTAGAAAGAGGTAAGTTCAGGTTCTGTCCCTGGGTGGGTCTGAACTTTGAGCAAAAGGGGTCTCCTTGGCACCACTTCCAAACCTTGTTTCTCCTCTTTATTTGACAAGTCATTCAAAAGAGTGATGACATTGCTGGAGATAGTCATCTTGGATCATGAGTTGAAGCATTACAGTATTAGCATGTGTATGATACTCAGCTATACTTCTGAGTTCCATTTATGTAGTCTGGAGAATCTGTAGAATTCTTGAATTGTCTGAGTGGATGTTAACAGGCAACACTGAGCTACTGTCATTTGCAAATTAACTTCTCTGGTAGGTATTCACACGTACTGTTTGATAAGCTTTCAATTCCTTTGAAAAATACATGCAGTTTACAGTACTTGGATAAGCTGAATTAGTTGCAGGAGTTTAGGCTGGTATGCAGTCTGTGGCTCCATCTGGAGAAAGTGAACTTTGCTTTAGGTATCCATTTTTTAATGATATCTGGAATGCAATACTGTAACATATTTTATACCAAGCTATCTTTAAAGATAATACAGAAACTTCAGTTGGTTCCTAATGAGAAGATCTGAATGAAGGGGTGTGACAAAGTAGATGGACCTAGCGATTCTTGTATGTTACCCAATGGCAATTTAGCATACATTTCCAAACCTAATTTAAGATGAAGCTGTTAACTTTTAAAAACCTGTACAGTTTATGACCAAATTTGCTTTAAACCTTGTCCCTATTTTAAAATCAGGAGTAGAGGATCCTCTTTTACAGGTAATCCTTGAGTTACAAATGTAATGGAGCCTGCCAATTACATTTGTATGTCAAGAGGATGTTAAGCGAATCATGTTAAATGACCGAGCCCCCATCCCTGTGCTCCCCAATGTATTCGTTAAATAAATACACAGGTCATTAGGTGGAATATGGGGTGCCTCAGGGGTGGGTTGACTCTGCCTCCAGCCTCCCAAGGCTTCCCCCCCAGCCCAAGATACCCCATACTCTGCTTCCCACCATTTGGAGTCCTCACAGCCACTTGGGCCTTCTCCCCACACCACCACCATCATTGATCGCTCACTTACCTTTCCAAGATCTCCAGAGCTCAATAGGATGGGGTACAGAAGGAGGACAGGCTGCTCCATTGCTGAGCCACGTGGCAGAGTTCCAGGAGCTGCCATCTTTTTCTGAGATGCTGGCGAAGCCTTAGCTTCCTTCCCAAGGCATTACATACACAGCTAAATTTTGGGGAAAAGAAATAGCTATCTCTTGTAAGCTGAAAACTTTTTCTCTCTTCCAAAGGCATTAGTATAACAGTACATAGCTAGGTTTGGGAGAGAAGCAAGTTTGCTTTCCTTCCCAAGGCTTTAGCATACACTTGTAAAACAAAGCCCTCTTTGCTTCGGTACTTCTAAAGCTGTAGGAATAGAGAAACTGTGTGCTTTAGGCTTGGCTGCGTCCTTCATTGTCATGATGGAGGGGAAAGAGACACTCCATGTTTTAGTGGCTTCTCTTATTGCATCTTCCCAAAGTCCCGTTGGCCGAAATGAAAGAGAGCAATGTTTCTTCCTGCTCTTGGTGTAAGCAGAGCCTTCACATTTGTGAGGAGCCAAGCTGCTTCCCTTCACTCTGGGGAATCCAGATTTAAAGGGTTCCTGGACAAAGACCTTTTCTAAAGCAGAGGCCAGACTCTGCAGGGAGGGGGACTCCTACATTGGTGAAACAGAATGAGTTTCTGCTGATATTCCCTTTGCAGTATTTCAAAAATTCCCAAACAAGGGCTTTGTATGCTGTTCTGCGCAGCTCAGTTGTGGTGAAAAATTGCCAGTGTGATCTAGCAACAGGAGCTGGGCTGGCTTTGCAGGGTAAGACACAAGCATGTTACTTACCTTAAGGAAGGTAGGCACTTGTAGCATTTGAGGAAGAGAGAAATGCACATTCTGTAGGAGATGACCAGGCTGAGCCCAAGGGAGGGGTCAAATGCATCATCATTCTCAAGTCCCTTCACACCCACAAGAGATCTAAGTCCAGCCCGCCTTGAATTCCATTGACTCTTATCTACTGCCTATTTGCTTTGACCATTAGTAGTTCAGATTCTTGTAGAGAGCATAAGCTTGCAATAAACCTTTATGTTCATTTGAACTGCCTGGACTTCCCTGATTTTCCCGTGCTTGAGATGTCCCCTTTAAGTCCTCAAACGCCAATCCAGAAGGAAGGGGTGGAAAAGCATGCTCGCGTGCTCAAAAGTTGAACTTTGCTCGGAGCATAAACTTCTCCAACCCAGCACATCTTACCCAACAGGCTCCATTACATTTGTAACTTGGGCATTACCTGTACTAAGAACCCTTCTGGTAGAGTGTGCTGACTATTAAAAACCAGCAAATTCCAGGCATACTGGATTAACCAGAATCAAACAATGATTATACAGATTGAAGTCTGATCTGTGATTGGAGTTCACATGATTTGCTACATAAAATCACAGTGTGGCTAAGCATATCATGGGAATGTGATCAATGTATCAGACAAGCATTTAAAACACAGTACAGTGTATATTCCACTTCAGTTGATAGTACCTCTCTAATACTTCAGGCATGTCCCTTCTGCTATATAAGCCAACATGCTTTATTTGACAACTGAAACCAGATTAATTCTTTATGGAAATCATACTGTGTGGGGTTGAATTCATCTTCTCCCATCAATACTTGGTAACAACCTGGAATCTAAGGGCGGACGAGAATTTGGATATGATTTTTTTAATAAAGATTTTATTGATTTTTTTTATCAACATATGTTAATTTTTCCAATCAACAAGTTGTCTGGAATTTGCTATGCTAATACATGTTCAATCCCTAATCCTTAAAATCTACTTGTTCACCCAATATTTTTTCTAACCACATATGTATCTTTCTCCAATAGGCCTTTGCCTTACCACATGTCCACCAAATGTGATAATACGTGCCTATGTTATGTTTACATTTCCAACATCTATCTGACATATTTTTAAACATTTTTGCTAATCTTGCTGGTGGTAGGTGCCATCTATAAAACATTTTATACAGATTTTCTTTGTATGAAGTTGACATTGTTAATTTATAGTTTCTCTCCCATAACATTTGCCATTTTTCTAATTCTATATTGTAGCCAAAATTTTTTGCCCATCTTGTCATTGTTTCTTTCACTTGTTCACTTTCCATATCTAAAATTAACAAAAAGTTATACATTTTCTTGATTAATTTCTCATCTGAGGTTAACAAAATCTTATCAAACACAGTTCAATCCTTGTAAAATCCATACATTTTTACATCTTTTTCATATCTACTTTGTATCTGTAAATGTGCCCACCAGGACAGGTTAATTCCCTGATTTTCCAATTCTTGTTTGGATTTTAATTTCCCATCAATATCTAAAATATCTTTATATGTCCATACTTTTTCAAAGTCTACCAAGTTCGGATGTATAAATGCCTCCATCGTTGATAACCACCCTGGAATTTTTAAATATATTTTAGCTTTAATTTTTTCCCATACTGTTGACAAGGCATTTCTTATAAAATGATTTTGAAAGTACTTATGGACTCTGTTTTTCCCATACCATAAGAAAGCATGCCACCCCAATTGTAAATCATGTCCCTCTAAATACAATAACCTTTTATTTCTGAGTGTTACCCACTCTTTCACCCATGTTAACACAGATGCTTGGTAATACAATGTCCATTCCGGCAACCCAAAACCTCCATTTTCCTTAGCATCTTGTAATGTTTTCATCTTAATTCTAGCTTTTTTCCCCTGCCAAATAAAGTTCAAAACCAATGAATTTAAATCTTGAAAGAATTTTCTCTCAAGTTTTATTGGAATCGTTTGAAATAGAAATAAAATCTTCGGCAACACATTCATTTTTACTGTAGCAATTCTTCCTAATATTGACAGCTGGAGATTTTTCCATCTTTCCAAGTCTAGCTTTATTTGCTTCAATAATTTTATATAATTGTCTTCTTTTATTGACGTACACTTAGCTGAGAGATGAATACCTAAATATTTAACTTTTTTCACTATTTGTACCTTTGTTTTCTCTAGTATTTGCCTTTTTTGTTTATCTGTGAGGTTCTTTACTATTACTTTAGTTTTTTCTTTATTTATTTTTAGTCCTGCTATTTCTCCATATTCTTCTATCTTTCCCCATAGTTTAGGAATCATCTCTAAAGGTTCTTCCAAGATAAACACTAAATCATTAGCAAATGCTTGTAACTTATATGTTTCATCTTTTATTTTCAATTCTTTAATTTCTAGAGAATTTGGATATGATTGCGCCTGTGTGGCCTCTCTTGATCCATCACTCCCAACTCTCCCCATGGTTCATGGAGCAGTTGTGGGTTTTGAAAAGGGTTAAGAGACTCCTAGAGTGCTGCTGGAGGAAAACGAAGGATGACTCTGACCAGACATGACTTAGGGCTGCTGTTAAGGCCTATCTCGTGGCGGTAAAAACGATGAAACAGCATTATTTCTCTACTCTTATTGAATCTGCAGTGTTGCCTGGCGGCCCTGTTTGGAATCACCCAATCCCTCCTGTTGTGAGTGTCTCTGGCCAGGCTAGATACTTGTCCGATGATGATTATGACTCAGCACCGGCAGGCCCTTCTGGGTGTTTTCTCCTCCCGGCAGCTGAGCCAGATACCACGGAGATTGGTATGCATGCTGAGTCAGAGGACGATGACTCAGATGTGGGCCAGGAAACTAATTGGCTCAATCCACGATACCGACGGGCTGATAGGCGTAGGGGTCAGTTGGGTGGACGACGAATGTGACCTGGGAGGCTATATTAACAGGGAAACGGAAGCCTCTGTTTTAGTCACGAGCAATCTGTTCTGTCTAGCCCCTCTCAGCTGCCAAGAATCCCCTTAACGAGGTCGTTAAGAGTGCACACGAAGGCAGTTCAAAACACACGGCTTTATTTAACAGTTTACACAAGCACACTAAGAACACCAGTTATAAACTCACTGTGAAATCTCTCAGGTCTCTTCTTGAGCACAACGTTGCTCGTGACTAAAACAGAGGCTTCCGTTTCCCTGTTAATATAGCCTCCCAGGTCACGTTCGTCGTCCACCCAACTGACCCCTACGCCTATCAGCCCGTCGGTATCGTGGATTGAGCCAATTAGTTTCCTGGCCCACATCTGAGTCATCGTCCTCTGACTCAGCATGCATACCAATCTCCGTGGTATCTGGCTCAGCTGCCGGGAGGAGAAAACACCCAGAAGGGCCTGCCGGTGCTGAGTCATAATCATCATCGGACAAGTATCTAGCCTGGCCAGAGACACTCACAACACCTCCTAGGACAGGAGGTCTTGGGCGAGCATCTTCAGGACTGTGCAGAGGAATTTGTTCAATCCACCTTGCTTAGATTTATTCCCAGATAGATCCCATGTGTGGAGCAAATCTATGTGAGATCCCTTGTCTGGTTATCTGGGAACGGTTTGACCCTGTTGGACCTGAGGAAATGGACATGGTCCTCAATGCTGTCAGTGCTACCACCTGTCAGTTAGATCCTTGTTCCTCCTTGATGGTGAAAGCCTCCAGGACGGTGACTAGTAGGTGGGTTCAGGCAGTGATTAACTCATCACTACAGGAGGGGACATTTCCAGGGGCTTTTAAGGAGGCCCTGGTTTGCCCCCTCCTTAAAAAACCTTCACTTGATCCCACCTGCCTGGACAATTTTGGTCCTGTTTCCAATCTTACCTTCCTAGGAAAGGGGGTGGAAAAGGTGGTTGCCTGGCAGCTTCAGAGGGTCCTGGATGAAACGGATTACCTGGGCCCCTTTCAGTCAGGATTCAGGCCTGGTTATGGGATGGAAACGGCATTGGTCGTGCTTGATGATCTTTGGCAAGAGCAGAATGGGGGTAGTGCAACCACCGTTGCGTTCCTTGACCTCTCAGCGGCCTTCAATACCATCAACCGTAGTATCGTTTGGGGGATGGGCGGCACAGGTTTGTGCTGGTTTGGCTTCTTTCTCCAAGGCTGGTCCCAATCAGTGTTAGTAGGGAGTGAGAGATCCAGCCCACGGCTGCTATTTTGTGGTGTGCCGCAGGGCTTGGTACTCTCTCCACTCCTTTTTAACATCTACATGAAGCCGCTGGGTGAGATCATCCATCACCATGGGTTGAGGTATCTTGCAGTATGCTGGTGATACTCAGCTTTATATATCCACTCCGGGTGACCCAAGTGATGCTGTGGCTGCCCTCTCATGGTGCCTGGAGGCTGTGGGGGTCTGGATGGGGGACAACAGACTTCAGATGAGCCCTGGCAATGCTGAATGGCTTTGGGTGAACGGAGCCCCAAGAGCTGGGACTTTGACATCTTTCGTTCTGGATGGGGTGGCACTACCCCAGACGGATCCGGTCCACAATTTGGGAGTTCTCCTGGACTCGTGAGTCCTGCTCAAGGAGCAGGTGGCAGTCATGGCTAGGAGAGCCTTTGCACAATTTCAGGTTGTGCGCAAGTTGCTCAGGAGTCCCTGTGCTCAGTCATTCAAGCCCTAGTCATCTCGCATTTGGACTATTGCAATGTGCTCTACATGGGGCTGCCCTTGAAGAGCATTTGGAAGCTACAACTGGTGCAGTGTGGCAGCACAGGCAGTTTTTGCGGCCACAAGTGTGACCCATATAACACCACTGCTCCGTGAGCTGCACTGGCTACCCATTTGCTTCCAGGTACAATTCAGTGTGTTGGTAATCACCTTTAAAGCCGTTCATGGCATGGGTCCAGGCTACCTGAGGAACTGCCTCATCCCACTGGGATTGGCCTGCCCCACCCATGCCAGAGGAGGAGCCATGCTGTGGGTCCCATTGGTCAGGGTATTCTGGCTGGCCAGGGTCCAGGAGAAGGGCCTTCTCTGCCATTGTGCCTCCCCTTTGAAACATCTTGCCCCCCCCCAGAGTGAGGTCGGCTCCTACTCTCCTGACCTTCTGCCAGAGCTTAAAGACCTGGCTCTGCCAGTTGACTTGGGGCTCCAAAGGAGGGGTTTCACATTGGAGGTGGTTGATAGATTAATAATAGATCCCACCTCCCCCCCTTACTTATCCTACTCCGTCCATCCCCATCTTTTAGGTAGGGTTGTGTACTGTATTTTTGTAGTATTTTATTTGTATAGTTTTTCTTTTTAATATTGTAAGCCTCCCAGAGTTACCCTGTGTTAAGATGGGTGGCCAATAAATTTAATAAACAAACACTTACTTACTTACTTACTTACTTACTTACTTACTTACTTACTTACTTACCTACTTACTTACTGTCAGTAATGGGGTCCTTAGTGCTCTCTGAGCTTGGTTGATTTCTTGCAGATGTTTCATTACCAAACTAGGTAACATAACTCCTAGTCAGTGCTTTTACCTAGTTTGGTAATGAAACATCTGCAGGAAAACAAGTTTGGGGAGCACCAAGGACCCCACAGTTCAACCCTGAGATACAAATATTCTCTTCTATCAGTACTGTTAGTAGTCACCGATTTCATATGTATGTCAAGTTCTTTGCACATCTGGCACCTAAACTTTTGATGTTTGCTTTTAAGATTACTTTGAAGTTGAATAAGAATGATAATTGCTGAAAGAGCATTGGTGGGAGTATAGGAGTGAAAGACTGAATATTTTATAGAACATTTCACAGACTTTATGCTCAAGGTCTTAGGAGTCCTTTTCAGTTCATATTCCATCTTGTAAATTCATACTATGTATGTATGTATGTATGTGTGTGTGTATGTATGTATGTATGTATGTATGTACCGGTATGTATGAAGCTTTTTAAGACACAACTTTCTTATTTCTTACTGTTTTCCATCAGGTCATCTAGATGCACTTCTGAGAGGTTTAGTTTTGGGCAAGCTTGGAAAAGCTGGACATAAGGCAACATTGGAAGAAGCTTGGCGGCGGTTTAAAGATCACGTGGAAGGGAAGCACATCCTGTCTGCTGATCTGAGGAGTTCTGTAAGTTGCTTTCAAGCTTCTTGTTTTATAGCAGTTATCTGAGTTTTTTTTAAACATAACCCTCTTGATTCAAATTCTGTCTTTCATGTAGGGCTGAATTAACATGTAATTACTCTGCTTCAGGCTCTTTCCTGGTGACAGAACAGTAATGTCTTTTTATTTTATTTATTTATTACATTTCTATGCTACCCATCTCCCCTACAAGGTGACTCTGGGTGGCTTACAAATTATAGAAAGAATTAAAAAAACAGTTAAAATATTAAAACGAACCAACATTAAAATATTATTAAAACCTGCACTAAAACTACACCTACAAGAGCTAAGAGACAGATGGGACAGGGATGAGATCTTCTTACACCATCAGCCACCTCCAGCCCCAGGCCAACTGGCAAAGCCAGGTTTTGATACCCTTCTGGAAGGCCAAAAGGGAGGGGGCAGTTCTCACCTCCAGTGGTAGAATATTCCACAGGGATGGGACCACAGCAGAAAAGGCTCTTCTCTTTGATCCCGCCTGCTTCAATTCCTTAGCAGATGGGATCCATAGCAAGCCTCTTCTGCTGGCATGAGTGGGGTGGGCTTGTCCCATCAGGGAGAGACAGCTCCTCACATATCCTGGACCCATGCCATATAGAGCTTTAAAGGTAATGACCAATACCTTGAATTGGATCTGGAAGCAAACTGGCAACCAATGCAGCTCGCACAGTAATGGTGTTATATGTCCAACCCTAGGAGCTCCCAGGACTGTGTGTGCTGCTGCATTCTGCACCAGCTGCAGCTTTCAAATACTCTTCAAGGGTAGCCCCATGAAGAATGCATTGTAGTAATCCAGCCAAGAGATGACTAGGACATGTGTGACCATGTGCAGGGCCTCAGGATCCAGGTAAAGGCGCAACTGGTGCACCACACGAAGTTGCACAAAGGCCCTCCTAGCCATGACTGCTACCTGCTCTTTGAGCAGGAGTTGTGAGTCCAGGAGGACATCCAAGTTGCGCACCAGATCTGTCTGGGGAAGTGCAACCCCATCCAGAGTTAATGATGATAAACCACCAGATCCAGAGGTCCCTTGCACCCACAGCTACTCTGTCTTGCCTGGGTTCAACTGAAACCTGTTGTCCCCTATCCATATCCTTACAGCCACCAGGCATTGAGAAAGGGCCATCATAGCATTGTGTGGATCACCAGGGATGGAGATGTAGAGCTGTGTATCATCAGCATACTGATGATATCTCATCCCATGGTGTTGGATGATCTCACCCAGCAGTTTCATGTAGATGTTAAAAAAGAGCAGAGAAAGTACTGAGCCCTGTGGCACTCCACAAAGGAGTGGCCGAGGACTGGACCTCTTGCTCCCTAGTAACACTGATTGGGACCAGCCTTGGAGAAAGGAGCTGAACCAGCACAATACTGTGCCGCCCATCCCCATTCCCCGTAGTCGGCCCAAATGGATACCATGGTCAATGTTATTTAAAGTTGCTGAGAGCTCAAGGAGATCAAGAATGGAGGCACTATCCCCATCCCACTCTTGCCAGAGATCATCCACAAGCATGACCAATGCTGTTTCCCTCCCATAACCCAGCCTGAAACCCAACTGAAAGCGCTCTAGATAATGTGTTTCATCCAGGACCCTCTGGAGCTGCAAGACAACCACGTTTTCCACCACCTTTCCTAGAAAGGGGAGGTGGGACACTAGACGAAAGTTGTCCAGGGAGCTTGGGTGCAGTGATGGTTTCTTGAGGAGGGGGCACACTAAAGCCTCTTTGAACAGTGCCAGTAATACCCCCTCCTGCAGCAATGCATTAATCACTGCTTGGACCTACCTACAGGTCACTGTCTTAGGGGCTTTCAGCAACCAGGAGGGACAGGAATCTAATAAGCAGGTAGTTGCCTTAACAGCCCCAAGGATCCTGTCCCCTTCTTACAGTCCAACAGGGTCAAACTGTTCCCAGATAATCTGGTAAGTCTGTTCCCCAGGCATCTCCAATGGACCTGCTCCACACTTGGACTCAAACTGAGAACAGATCTGAGCGATTTTATCCATCAGGTGTTCAACAAATTCCTCTGCACGGCCCTGTAAATGATAGTCTGAGGCCTCCTTCCCAAGGAGGGACTGGGTGACCTTGAACAGGGCCATTGGGCGCCACTGCAGATGCAATAAGACTGGAGAAATAGTGATGTTTCACCACTCTTACTGTCACAAGGTAGGCCTTAATTGTGGCTCTAACCCATGTCCAGTTGGCTTTGTTCTTATTTTCCTCCAGTGGCGCTCTAGCCTTCTTTTGGCCCTTTTCAGAACCTTCAGCTCCTCTGTAAACCATGGGGAGTTTCGGGACCGATGGGCCATGTCCAGGGCCTCAGCCTCTTTGTGATTCCAAGTTGTGGCCAAGGCCTCCATAGGGCCGTGCAGTAGAACCCCCCCCCCAGGACATCCCCCAGCTCCTTCTGAAACGGGTCCATTAGTCACCGAGGGTGGGCCATTCGAATAGGTCCTTCCTCCCTGCAAAAGGGGGGGGCGCTTTGGGAAATTTTACAGCAAATAGGGCAGGCTCTGACCATGACGGGGGGATAATGACAGATCCCCCACCAGATCACTTCTCCAACAAGAAAATTGTATCTGGAGTGTGACCACTATCCCAAGTTGGATGATCTGGGATAGGCCCATAGCCACCATGGCGGCCATGAACTCCTGGGCTTAAGTAGTTTTCCATCAACTCTCCCTAGCCTATAGCCAGAAATTTCCTTTCCTTAAAATGTTAGTTACAACCATAAGTTAATCTACCTACAAAGGACAAATTCTAATATTATAGTTTCATATTTTTGTTTTAATTCCTTAGACCAGCTTGGATTAGAGTCAGGTTGAACTTTTGGAGGCTGAAATGTAAAGGGAAGGATACTTTACACTGAGTGATAGGAATACACTGACAGGAAATACTTTCTTTACTTTAAAATATTTTTTATTTCCAGGTATATGTAACTGTTTTGAAACATGGTGACAGTATAACCTTAGATACTATGCTAAAGGTAAGTTTACTTTGTATTTCTGGGCATGTAAAAATCTATGGAGAATATGTTCCACATACAGATGAATGCTGTGCCAATGTGCAAGATGCCCACAGATGTCTTGTCTTTAATTTTAATTACTTTAATCCTTCCATTTTCTCTCTCCCATGTGAAGAACAGAAGATATCCTTAGAAATATTCAGTTTCATATGTTATTAATTACAGTGGAAGAGATTTAAAATTATGCTTAGATCCCTCTCATTGCAATGGAATAGATTTAAAACATTAGTTAATATTTTTCAGTTTCTCTCCCCCATCCCTCTCTCTTTCTGATATTTAGCCCTGTTATTTGTTTTTGAGAATGGGGAATATATCAGTTATATACATTAAATAAGGTTTACTTAATGATGTACCCCCCAAAGCCACAGCATATAATTGTCACATGTGCATTACTGAAAATTTTAAACAAAGGAATCTATGGCCTTTCAGATGATACTGTACTTCTAGCTTTGTTTGGCGTAGTGAGAGAGAGCGGCATACAAATCCGAATAAAATAAAATAAATAAAAAATAAATTTTAGTTCAACAGTATCTGAAAGATGGCATGATCTCCATCTGTCATCTATTTTTTCTGCCAATAATTTGAATTTGATACCCTTTGAAACAATGTTACCATTGGAAATTACAGGTGACTTAAGTGAATCCCATCCCATTGAGAAATTGCTTTCGACTGCTGGCATTTTCATTTTCAAAATATTTCCTTTTGAATATGTTCCTTACTCCCCAATATGCACTTTTTCTTTCTCCCAGTGTACTATTGCTGATTGTGATTTCCACTGTCAGAGGTGATGAGCTGACTAGCAAGAATTAAATTGCTTGCTTTCCTACTACAGGTAGTCCTCAACTTACAACCATAATTCAGACCAGAATTACCATTGCTAAACAAGGTGGTTGTTAAGTGAGTTGCGCCCAATTTTATGACCTTTTTTGCCATGGTTGTTAAGTGAATCACTGCACTTGTTAAGTGAATCACACAGTCATTAAGCAAATCTGGCTTCCTCTATTGACTGCTTGTTGGAAGCTGGCTGGGAAGGTTGCAAATGGCAATCACATGATGCTGCAATCATGATATATACATGCCACTTGCTAAGCAGTCAAATTTTAATCATGTGACCATGGGGATGCTGTGTCAGTCATAAGTGCAAGGACCAGTCATCAATCACTTTTTTCAGTGCTGTTGCAACTTTGGTCATTAAGCAAATTCTTGTAAGTTGAGGACTACCTGTAGTGAGGAAAAAGGACTGAGTCTCTGTTAGTCCTTTTGCAGATCTTAGGCTTCAAATTGCCCACCTTTTCATCACAACTTTGCACATTTTTTGCCTATCTTATTGTAGTGCAAGTTTTGTTCCCCATTATTTTTCTAAAGCACATTTCCTTTCAGCTTAACAAACTAGTTGCTTTCCACATTTATTCAAGGGTAGAAAGATGTGTCCCTGCAACAGAGTAACTTTTCTGGTAACTGGTTGTACTAAGTTCTGCAGAAGAGTATCAACCTAAGTGGCATATTTAAACACAGTTCAAAAAAAATGTCATTAGTGAAATAAAAGTTGTAGGTGATTTGGATATTACTCCCACAGCCATTGTATAGAGATAATATGCCATCTAGTGGTTCTGCTGTAAAATAAATCTTGTAACGGCAGTACCTGGAAATATGGCCAAATTTTGAATTACCCCTAAACTAAGTGGCAAATATTCCTTTGTGGAATGCCTATTGGCCATATGCCCAGAAGCTGAGCAGGTTTCTAATTTAGCTTGTCTGGTCCTAGTTTAGAACCAAATATGACAGGAAGAAGTCTACTATCACTTGCCATTTGTTATTGTTTTGTTTCCTGAAGCTCCACAAGCAAGCTGATATGCAGGAAGAGAAGAACAGAATAGAACGTGTACTTGGTGCAATATCTCAGCCAGAGTTAATACAGAAAGTTCTTACTTTTGCACTTTCAGTGAGTATGATGCCACATACTAATCCTGTCCATTGGAAACAACATAAGAATGGAATTGGGAATTTGGTATCATTTTCAGCATCCTGAGAATACTGCTTTTCTTTTCCTTTTTTTCTCTTAATAATATATTCCTTACAGCTAACATACAGCAGGGTTTGATATCCAAGAAACTAGAGATACATTGAACAGCATTTGGTGTTGCAGTTGCCCTTTGTAGTTCCTTGATCCTATATACAAGCTAGCAGGACCAAAATAAATTATGCAGAGTAAGCTTGATACAGGTTGTCCTTGACTTATGACCACAATTGGGATCAGAATTTCTGTTGCTAAGCAAGGTGGTTAATTAAGTCATGCCTGATTTTACAGCTTTTTTACAATGGTTGTTAAGCGAATCACAGCAGTTGTTAAATGAATCATGTGGTTGTAAAGTGAATCCAGCTTCCCCCATTGACTTTGGTTGTCAGAAACCAGCTGGGAAGGTTGCAAATGGCAATCACATGACCCCAGGACACTGCAAGCATGGTAAATACATGCCTGTTACCAAGCATCTGAATTTTGGTCATGTGACCGTGGGTATGCTATTTTTTTTCTCAGTGCTGTTGTAACTTTGAATGGTTGCTAAATGAATGGCTGTAAGTCGAGGACTACCTGTATATAAGGTGGATGAGACAGAATAACAGAAGTAAGTTGTAAAAATGAAATAACTGTCCTGGTTTCCTTCTGAATTAAGTTGTACAGTAATTACATTTTCATATATTCATCTAAAGCAGGGCTTTTCAACCTTTTCACTCATTGTACCACTTTTAGGATATGGCAATATCCGAGTACCACCAGTCACCTAGCAAGGTGTCAAAAACTTGATGACCAAAAAAAAAAAAAGGAAAAAAGTGATAAAGTACAAGTAGTCCTCGACTTACAACAGTTTGCTTAGTGACTGTTCGAAGTTACAATAGCACTGAAAAAAGTGCCCCCCAAGCCACAGCCGAGCAAGACACCTGCCTGCCCACCCAGCGGTGCTCTTCCTCCTGTCCGAGGTTTTCATTGTTGTGAGCATTTCTGTCGAGGATTGGCAGCGGGGTTGGGGGGTGGGGTGTTCGGTTTTTATTCCCCCCATCTGCTGGGTGGTTGCAGCAGGTTTTGGTCACTTCACATGACTCTGGGACACTGTGACCGTCATAAATATGAATCAGTTGCCAAGCATCTGAATGTAAATCACAAGACCCTGGAGATGCTGCAACGTTCCAGCTGATTGGTGCTTCTTCTGGGCTCAGCAGAAGCATCAGGATCAGCGCCGAGCTCCAGCTAGAGCCTGGCGCTGATCCTGGCGCTTCCACTGAGCCCTGACAACCCTGCAGCTCCAGCCATCTCTCACTCAGGCTTGTGTGGTGCTGCCACCGGTTCAGCTCATGCCCCTCCCCTGCTACCACTTTTCTAGGATGCTCGCATACCACCTGCCAGGAGAATGTAGTACAGGATGGAAACACAGTATTAGTAGAATCATTGTTTTTCAGTCAATCCATTTTTGATTTACTGTGTACAAATCCTTCTCCTTGGCTATTGAAAGTTGAAAAACATGTTTAAATAGCTCAGTAGAACTCATCCAAAATTGTTCTGGCTTTCTCCAATCTAAGAATGTACAGGTAGTCCTTGACTTACGACTCTTTGAAATTACAACAGCCTCAAAAAAAGTTACTTACGACCTGTACTCTGCACTAACGACCATCGCACCATGGTCACGCGATTGCAATTTGGGCACTTGGCAACCAGCATACATTTATGATCACTTGCAGCATGCTGCAGTCATGTTATCATAATTTGCAACCTTTTTTGCCAATTTACATGGCCAAAACACCCATTGCGGAAGCTGGATTTGCTTAATGATTATGGAATTTGCAACCACCATAAAAATTGTCATAAAATCAGGTCTGACTCAACTTATGACCACAATGATTTACGACAGAAATTCCAGTCCCAGTTGTGGTCAGAAGTTGAGGACTACCTGTATATCCAACTAGCTCTCCTAAAACAAGTGATTTAATACCCAAAGCTTATAAGGCATTCCTGAAAGAGACAGTAATAGTGGTCATGAAACAGAGCTCACTCATTGCGTATTAGTGATTGTTCTGGCAATGCATCATCTTTGTAACATTGTTCTAATGCTGAACAGTGTGGTAGTGAAGCACAGTAGTACTATCCTGAACTGAGACAAAGTCCTGGATGACTTCCTGGCATTCTTTGCAGCATAAAGAAGGAAAGAATTCTTGGTTACCGAATGTGAGGCCAATAGACAAGGGCTAACTCCACCCCTTTTAACTAGACAGCAGAACTTAAGTTCTCCAGTACAGGAGATGGAGAATCCACCAATGGGTTTTCTCTGTCTGCCTGCTCTTGAGATCAAGTAGCCAAACTTGACACGCCCCCTCTTGCTAGGAGAGCCAGTCTTAACTTGGTCTCAAGCTCTTGAAGACATATCAGGTTTGGCTCTCATCAGATAGCAGGTTAGAAATCCATTGGTGAATTCTCCTTTTCCCTATAAAATTGACTAAATACTAATTTGGAATCCTCCCTTAAATTTTCCCATAGCACTGGGATCAGTGCTATCTTAAATCAAATTTGAGGAGTGGGAGGTGGGGGGGGGGAAGCTTTTGCAGCTTTTCTTTCCAATTTCCCCAGGGCTCTGGGGAAACCTTTCTGACAGGCTTTGCCTTAGATTTACCTCACTCTCCGCCCCCATTTCTCCAAACGACCGGCAGAATCTCGTGCTGCAGGCTTGAGATTTTCTGTTAAATTCGGGGCCTGCGGATGATCTCCGGCAGCCGGGAACACTCGCGGACGCCATTTTGGTTGCCGTCGAAGGCAACGAAATCTAGATCAGACCGTTTTTTTGCCTGCTGTTTGGAGGCAATTGTGCTGTGTTCATTTTTGGCGCAGTGCTTTGCGCTGCCATCGCGTCCAGCCCCAGCACCTCTGATCTTCTTTTCGAAGCCTCCGTTGCCGTTCCCAACGCATGTTGATATGATGGCCTATGCCCTAGGATCGTGTACGAGCTGGACGGAGCGTAGGTGGGAAAAGGAAACTGCCATGAGTGATGTGAGAGATCAGTCTTGGAACAAAGGACCATGAGGCTTGGAAACAACAGGAAATGAGGGAGGGGCTGATAGGTGGAGGAGGATTGTACCATGATTTTAAAACTACTGGCTACAGATGTAACTTTGTCATTGGCTGTTTGTAACCTTGTGATGCTTTGTGTAACCGCCCACTGTGACAGGTAATAAAAAGGGGAGGCAGCCTTTTGTCTGGGTCGCTTCACCCCAAGGGAACCTGCATGGCCGCTGCTTCCTTAATTAGGCTATCGTGAAGGACCCGCCATGAATTGGGGCACAGTGAAGTGCTTCAAGTGGTGACCCGACGTGATTCGGGTCGGTGTCGTATGACTACGACATCCCTGACACCCTCATACTCATCTCGCGCATCCGTGGCTTCTTTCACAAGAACCGACTTCCCGTGAGTATGTGGGCAGAATTCTCCAAGAAACAGATAGCACATCTGGAAGGGCTTGGAGTAATTGTCAAGGCCTCAATTATGCAACAAAAAATAACTCATAAATTGCCTTCACGTAAGGAGTTAACAAAATTGTTACTATTTATTTGGGCCCATTGTCCCTCTTACCCTTTAAAGGGATCATTAAAAATTGCTGATTGGATTAAATTTGGCTTATGTCTTTGTGAGGAGCCTTGTGCTCCTTCCCAAATTCTCCTTACGTGGAAGACGGATCTCGCTTGTTTGCAGGTCCATTTTCAAGATCTGCCTTCTTCTTCTTCTTCTTCTTCTTCTTCTTCTTCTTCTTCTTCTTCTTCTTCTTCTTCTTCTTCTTCTTCTTCTTCTTCTTCTTCTTCTTCTTCTTCTTCTTCTTCTTCTTCTTCTTCTTCTTCTTCTTCTTCTTCTTCTTCTTCTTCTTCTTCTTCTTCTTCTTCTTCTTCTTCTTCTTCTTCTTCTTCTTCTTCTTCTTCTTCTGTAGCTATTGGTTTGGAACATAGTCATTATTATCAGGATTCTCTTTCTGTTTCTTCTGCCCTGTCTCCTGTGCATCAGGAAATTCTTCAGGCTCCTATACAGGGAGCTTTTACTTCTACTGAAGACTTAATAACTGCTTTTGCCTATCCATTTGATCTTACTGGTGCTAACCCAGTCTTTACTCCCTTTCCTTTTAATTTGTTAAAAAATCTTAAGTCTGCTGTTTCTACTTATGGTCTTAGTAGTCCCTATGTTCAGGAACTTCTTGCCTCCCTTTCTGCTACTTACACTATGATTCCTTATAATTGGAAAAGGAGAAAATACCTCCTGGCTTCCCATCGATTCAAAACTGCCTTAATAATGCCTTGTTCACTGTTAACTTTCTTAACTTGTGACAGGCTCCCCTGAGACGTCTGCAGCAGAGAGCCATTTCCCCCCTGCAGCAGAGAGCCATTCCCCCCCTTTTTCTTCTCCCCCCTCTTCTTTTGCCCTAAAACTGCAGGTTTATTATTGCTGGTTGCCAGATCTGAAGACCTTGTTTGGTGCAATCGTCGCCTGAAAAGGATGACTGTAAATGAGATCCCATCTCCATCTGCATATGACTGTGTGTGCCATCTCCATCTGCATATGAATCTGTTTGTGTTCCCTTCTCTCTCTTATACCCCCCCCGGTTGTTTTGTTTAATAAACCATGGCCCCCTCCCTTTCTTATTTCCCTATGATGGCCTATTTTGAACTTATGTTTTCTAGTCTTGTTAATGATTTTTATTTTTATGACAATTTTTGCTGTTTTGTATGTTATGTTTCTCACCATGCTATGTTGCTGAATGCATCCAATTGTTGGATTTGTATGCACATGCCAGCATAGAGCAAACGTGCCTTTCCCCTTCATGGTGTGCCTTATGTGTCTGCCTTGCCTCGCAACTCTTACCTTAATACGTTCCCATGGATGAATGAAACTTCTCCCTCTTTCACTTTGAAATCTTCCTTGCGAGTCTCTCTTGCTTTGCGCCACCCTGCCCAAGTGTGCATCAATCGCACAGCTTCGTCAAACAGTAATAGCACCTTTCTAGGTATTTGGCAATCTTGTAATATAACTATCCCTTGGCAGCTAGACTATAAAACTAGCTATTATAATGAGACAAATAATGGCAACAGGAAA